>JAOWCC010000577.1:85466080-86189043 GCA_030867875.1 Actinernus sp. WN-2022
ATTGTAGCTCAGTGTGATGTCCTGCTTCCTGTTCTTACCAAAATCATAAATTCATCCCTTCAGTCCGGGCACTTCCCCGAGGTTTGGAAAGCCGGAAGCGCTGGTCTACCGATTACTGAGGAAACTGGGCCTTGATATAATCTTTAAGAACTTTATAACCAGTTGGCAATTGCAACCTGCCGTTTGTTTCTAAACTTACTGAGAGGGTCGTATGCATTCAGACTCACGCTCATATGACTGAGAACAAGTTATATCCCGATGCTCAGTCATCTTATAGCAAAAATCATAGCACAGACACTGCGCTCTGAAGGTAAAGAATGATATCCTGATGAATACGAATAAATAAGCAACATGTTACTCTCCTTGTACTTCTTGATAAGGGTAGCCAGGCCGACACAGTCACTGCTATCGAACGTAGTGCATGACTTAAGGTAGTAGATACCCCCCAAAAATGACAAAAATGGAACAAGTTTGGAACAGATTTATTTCAAACTTTGTCAGTAAACTACTAAATAAAACTCCCCAAGTACATAGTACAGGTATTGAGCTTCACAAAAGTAGTATAGTCGGTAGTAAAATGATACCACTTTTTTCTTGCACAAGGGCGTCATAAAGTGAATTCAGAAATCCACTTTATGACGCCCTTGCACAACAAAAAAGTTGTATCATTTTACTACCGACTATACTACTAGGGGTACTAAGGGTCATCCAAATTGTCACTAGACATTCTTACACATAAAAATCCAAACTTGATAACCCTATTAGAGATATGATTACATATAGTTATATCGCCCCGCAACAGCCTTACACCTAAAAATCCAAATTCGAGTATCTGTTAGAGCTATCCTAACGTATAGTTATATCGAAGGGAGAATGGCGAGACCGCGTAGTGAGCCACTTCCACGGAGTCTAGCTCGAGAGGCAGGTGCTATTCTCGATGAGAGAGATGGAATGCTCGAGGGAGTGGAGATAGGCCGCCGTACTATTCGATGGCGCTTCTTCCAAGGTGTGGCAGGAGATTTGACTCCTAGGATCATGGAAAAGTTAGTTGCAAAGGTAACCACCAGCTTCTACCTGCGCTACAGCTACACCTATCGCATTCGCAATGTCAACGACGGGCGTGTGATGCTATTCTCCAAGACTGTCCCCGGCTCTCCATGGGTGAACATCCTAGGAGATGCAGAAGAGTGGATCAATAGCAAAGAGCTATCTCGATTGAATCCCGACAACATCAATCGACCAAATACCCAATGGGCCTTCGTGCGTTGGATCTACGTGGATGTCAAAGTCGTGATCGATCGTCAGCTTCTGTTGGGAACAGGTCCCACTGCCCCAATGGCTTCGCCAGAAAAAAGGAATGATTGCCCTTCATCGATATGGCGACAACTTATGTCTTTGGCGCTGCCTTGCCATGCACGAAGGAGCACGAACAGATAGGTGTTGCGTCAAGGCTCGAAAACTTGCCCAGGACTTCTATCGCCTGACAGCGCCCACGCAAGACGTTCCCAGAACTTCCTTAGACCAGCTGGAGGAAGTCGAGTTGCACTTTGGAATCGGTATTCGGGTGTACGAACCCACGGAGGATGGCGCTTGGCATCTGACGCGACATGCAGCTCACTACAAGCATACGATGACGATTGGGATATACGACGGACATGCCTTCTACATCAAGAACATCAACAAGATAGGGAGCATCTACGTATGTAACGATTGTAAGCAACGGTTCACACAGGCTGGCAGCCTCCAACGCCATGCAGATCGTTGTAGGCGTGGAGAAACGAAGATTGTTTGCCCCGGAAAAGTAATCACAGCACCTCAGTCGGCATACGAAAAAGCCTTCTGGCCAGAGAGCACCGCTAGTAAAGCCGCTCTACGCTGGTTGGAACGAGAATCAGAAAGAATCCAGAAGCACATTCATCACGCAGCTTGTGGACATGGTGGAGAGCATTGGATAGAAGGAGCGTCGGTCGACGGCTACGAACCTCTTTCGAAAACCATCTTCCAATTTCATGGATGCTATTTCCATGGCTGCCCGAAATGCTTCCCTAGAGAGAGACATCTGTATCGTAAGACCTGCGAAAGAACGGAGAGTCTACGTGAGGCAGGTTATGTAGTAGTGGAGGCTTGGGGTTGCTCCACGAAGAAGACAAACGAACCGGTCCCCACGCCAACGCAAACTGCCTACCCACACGCCATAGTTTACGACTTCGAAGCCTATCTCGATACAACGAAAGGAAGACAACCAACGGACCGATTGACCATCGAAAACGTCCATGTCCCAATATCAGTATCAATTGCCGACACGTACGATCGAACGCCAACCCACATCTGTCGACGCGATCCAAAAGAACTCATAGCTGCCTTCGTCGAAGAACTCCAGCAAAGAGCACAGGCAATCCAAGTAGCCATAGCAAGATGGTACCGGCTCGATAAGCCCAAATTCTCCTTCGACACCCTACCAAAGAGACAACAAGCGAAGATCGAAGAATGGATCGGTCAAGTTCCAGTATTGGGATTCAACTCTGGCAGGTACGATCTCAATCTGATCAGGGAGCACTTCGTAGGAACCATTGCCGACACCTGTAAGAAAGTCAGAGTAGCAAAGAAAGCCAACACCACTATGTTTCTCTTGACTCCCGATTTCCGTTTCCTCGATGTGATGAACTACCTTGGACCAGGTACTTCCTACGAACGTTGGATCACTGCCTATGGATGCGAGTTGCAAAAGAGTTTCTTCCCATATGAGTGGTTTGACTCTCCTGACAAGTTGGATCACGTTGGATTACCAGACTATCCAGAGTGGGGTTCGAAGCTAAAAAGAGAACACCTACTATCTAGGTCAGAGTTCGAAGACTGCAAGCGCACCTTTCTCGACAAGGGAATGAAGACCTTTGCAGACTGGCTACGATACTACAACAACCTAGACGTAGTTCCATTCCTAGAGGCACTCGAAAAGATGCGAGATTTCATGAGAAGGGGTAGACATGCTGAAAGACGCAGTGTCCATCCCAGGAGTCTCCCTACAGTTCCTGCTTCGAGGTAGTGTAGAAAGGGGAGCTGAGATGTATGCTCCAAGTAAGGAAGCCTACCACATGCTGAAAGGCGCTGTCGTGGGAGGTCCAAGCATAGTGTTCACCAGACGCCACGAAGCAGGAGTGACTAAGATTCGTAGTCATCAGGGAGGAACTAAGATTTGTCGTAAGATTCTTGGATACGATGCCAACGCCCTATATCTTTCCACGATGGAATTCGAAATGCCTTGTGGAAAAGAAACGGTTGTGCACTATGACGAGCCAGGTCTAGAAGCCGAAGGATTTGTCGAATGTCTACGTGGTGGAACGTGGTTTGGATATGCAGAAGTAGACATCGAGATACCAAAAGAATTGTGGAAGAAATTCGAGGAGATGCCCCCCTTCTTCTACAACAAGAAAATCCCCAAGGAAGCAGTTCCTCCACAAATGTTGGCCTACCTTGAGAAGACTGGTAGAAAGCGCAGTGAGGAAACGAAGCTAGTTGGGAGTCTCTCTGGAAAGAAGTTGCTACTCTATGCTCCTCTTCTACTTTGGTATCTAGACCATGGCGCAGTGATCACTGCTGTCTACCGCACGATAGACTACGAACCCAAAGAAATCTTCGGATGGTTCGTGGACCAAGTCACTGAGGCGCGACGCATGGGAGACGTAGACAAAGGTGAGGCTTTGCTGGCAGATGTGTTCAAGCTACTAGGAAACAGCGCCTATGGAAAGTTGCTCGAAGACTTGGGACGCCAAACAAATGTCACCTATACAAAAGACGAGAAGATTGTGGACAAAGCATTGCGAAGTGTTTGGTTCGAAGACCTGGAAGAGATTGGCGAGGCATACGAACTCGAGAGTAGGAAGGACCAGATCCGAATCAAACGCCCTTTCCAAGTAGGTATCGCTGTGTACCAGCTCGCAAAGCTGCGTATGCTTGAGTTCTACTACGACTTCCTCGACAAGTACATCGATCGCAAGGATTTCGAATATATACAGATGGACACGGACAGTGCGTACATTGCCATCTCGGGAAATAGCCTCGATGAGGTTGTAAGATCAGACCTACGAGAGGATTTCGAAGCCGAAAGGAAGGAATGGCTAGCTTGGGATAAGTGGAGCAGTCGTACACCAGGACTCTTCAAACTCGAATTCGAAGGACAGCGCGCCATTGCCCTATGCTCGAAAGCCTACTACGTCGATACGGGTGGCAGCAAGAAGTATTCCGTCAAAGGTATGTCTAGGCGGCACAACGACATTTCGTGGGATCGATTCGAAGCAGCCCTCCAGGGTAGTATCGACATAGCGAATAACCGAGGCTTCCGCCTATTGCCAGAAGGTATAGAAACCTACGAACAATGGAAGCTTGGGCTATCGGCTTACTACGACAAAAGACGCGTTCTTCCCGATGGAATCCACACCGAGCCAATAGAGTACGCTGTCTAGCGTCTGGGTACAAACAGAATTCCTTTTGGTGGTAGTTCCGTATCCCTAGGAACAACTTGTAGCTCTTCACGAACGAATCCACGTTTGGGTGCATCCTTCTCCCCTTCTCGCTTCGCAAGGTAGTACAGCACAGGCTGTCCCGAAGATACTACACTTCGCGAAATGGTGTATATCCGTAAACTCCATACGGGATCAGTAGCTCTACGTTTTTCACCCCCTTCCAATTCTCCTGGTGCGTAGAGATATCGAACTAAGACGTCGAATGGTAGGCGCTCTTCTCTCAATCCAACAGTGCGCGAATACGTAGGAGTCTTTAGATCTACTTGTTGCGTCACTACAGAATTCGAAGGCTCTTTTCCTGTCAGTCGAGTCACCTCACTGTTCAGGGCTTTGATAACCATTGGTAAACGAACTACCCATTCTCTACTACGCTCATCTGATCCTTCCGAAGTAAGTACCATCTCTTGTGCATACTGATACCCAAACAATCTCTCGGCTAGAGTTCTATTTGCTCGTTCGACGAAGCCTTGCGCTCTATGATTACCAGCCTCACCTCGTTGAACTTTTGTACCATGTAGTTCTAGAGTTTCAGACATACGTCCCATGAATTCTCTACCAGGATCTACTTGCAACGTCTTTGGCCATTCGAGTGGACTGCGTTTATAGATTCGTTCGAATGCCGCAGAAACTTCACCACTATCTTTAGATGCCAAAGGTTCGGCTTCTTTGTATCGAGAAGCTACGTCGATTACTACCAATGCGTACTTGTATAGCTTCCGTCCACGCCCAGGTCGATCGTGTGGTAGAAATATCAAATCAGCTTGGTGGACTTCATTTGGTTTCGATACAGTCCAATGTGGTCGTGGAATGTGTTTTGGTGGTGGTAGATATATTTGCCACATAGATTGCTTTTCCAACCAACTCCTAGCTACGTCTTCTGATGCTTTCGCTGCTACAGATAGCTTGCCAATTGCAGCGTGACCTTTCCAATAGCCCATAGGCCCATAGAAGATATTCGCAAGTTTAGAATCCATCATACATCTATACATTCTAACCTTCAACAGATGAAAAAAAAAAAAAAAAAAAAAAAGAATAAGAACCAGGCCTCATTCCTTTCTTTTTTCCTTTTTTTTTTTTTTTAGTAGTAACCTAGTAGTAGCTTAGTAGTGGCTTAGTAGCAACCTAGTAGTAGCTTAGTAGTAGCTTAGTAGTAACTTAGTAGTAGCTTAGTAGTAGCTTAGTAGTAGCTTAGTAGTAGCTTAGTAGTAGCTTAGTAGTAGTACCTAGTACGTTTCTATAACCATTTACTAATAGCGTATCCAGCGCCTAGCATTCCACCACCAACGTAGAGCAACTCGCCAGTCTTCTGATTGTTTGAGGGTCGGTAGTTGTCAGATAAGCGGGGTTCTTTCATTCCTTCGAGCTGTTTAAGCGCCTTACGTAACTTATCGGATTGCACGAAGGCCTTGTTGGTATCTCTTTGCTCGTTGTATGCGTCGCGTTCAAGATCTTCCTGCTCTTGTACATAGTCGTATAATCTTTGACGTTTTTTTCTATACTCTTTCATTTCGCGTTCTTGTTTTTCTATGGCCCTATCGTGTCTCTTTCGTTCTGCATCTACGTCACCCTTTCCAATCATTCTAGCTAGTATACCACCACCAGTAAATGCCGTTGCATTCAAGATAGCCCCGAAAATGGCCATTCCAATTGCTGCTGCCATTACGGTATGATCTTTTGTTTCTCAAGATATTGTTTCGCGTATAAGCTACCAAGTATCACGACAGTCCACTTTGCGTAATTCACTAGGGAAGAAGAAGGATCGCTAAGCATAGATTCCTTGGTAGTCTTTTTTACGATCCACCCAATACCAGAAGCGAGTCCAACAATTATAGATGCATCGGTTGCCGTCTTCATCAATTCCTTATCCATCTCGACATATATAAGTATGGTCTCGAGTCTTTAAGTGTTACTCCATGTCTAGTGCCGTTGGCTTTGCCGGAGCTGCAGGTTGTGTCGTGCTAACGGTGGCAACACGCTTATTGCCATCTACATACTTCTTGTACGCAAAGTACGTACCAAACAATGTAGCGCCAGTACCGATGACTGCGAGAATAGTCAGGTTTTCGAACCGACCTTTCTCTACGTCAGTTTCTTTGGACGGTTCATTTTCACGTTCTATCTCCATCTTTTGAGCCTCTTTTGCACGGGCAGTGACCTTTTCCCAAGCTAGCTTTCCTGCTGCAACGCGCTTTGGATCCTTTCCTTTCTTAGTTGGTACAGTCGTCGGTGGACTCGCAGTTATCTGATCCGCCTGTCCTTCCATCTTGCTTTGATATAGTAGGTATATGTGAAGGTTCAACAGGTGTGTGACACTAAAGATTCTTTAATGATGAATATGCCTCAAGTACTACGGTTCTTTCTGAGGTATCCACTTCATATTCGGCGACTTCGTCATCTTCCTCTTTCCCTGGCGTATAGTGTGCAAGGATGTGACACATAGCGCTAGTTGTCGCTACGAGTGGGCCTGCTCTGTAAGACAACGACCCAGCCATGGCAGATATCTCATTTCGGATTAATTGGTCTTCTTGTAGATCCTTCAATAGTTCTTGGTGAGAATCTATAGGTAGCACGTATGCGATTACACGAACTACTAGGCTAAGTGCCCTATTTACTAAACACCCTGTTATTTGTTTTGCTAAGACGGACTGGTATCTAGTATGTAAGCGTTTTACGTCTTTGTCTGACAGTTTAGAAATGTCCCCTAGAGAGAGATTCTTCCCTAGGTATTCCTTAGTCGTACCAGTTACGGCTAGGATCGAGAGAGCTTCCCGATCTTCCGTTACAGAGGAATGCGCATTCTCTATTTTTGGTGGTGGTGGGCCTGTTACGTCCTCACCAAGTAACTCGAGCATTTCTTTATCGGCCATGATAATATGTTGTAGGTGCTGGGAGCTCTAACACTACCTCGAAAGGATGGCGGAGACAGAAGCACATGCGAGCGAACTTATGGGATCCAAGTATCGTTCGTAACTCTTTGCATTCTTGCGAGCCTCCATAATCCTCAAATATCCTTTTGCCATCTACGGCCGATGCTGTATGGAATGCTACTACGATAGCTACGTTCTCACGGAAGGGTTTACATATGCTCGTTAGTTGTTGAGACAGCACCCAAACGGAAAGCCCTATATGTCGTGCAGAAAAGGCTAAGTCCACTAGCTTGTCAGTTCGTTTCTTAACGTCCTTCGATGCGGCGCAATCATCGAGAATCAATAGAGTATTGGTACCTGACCAAAACGTTGCGCAAATACTCAAAGTAGCATCGATGGCATCCTGCAGTGGTGACATGACGAAGAAACGAGGATCTCGATTTGCAAATCCACGATAAGTTTTGTTGTGGGCATACGTAGGACAAATCAGTACTATGTAATCGAACTTACCACGAAATGATCCACGAAGTTGTTCTATGAGAAATGCAGTCTTCCCACAATTCGTTGGACCGACTATGAGTGCGTTGAACGGCACGTGTTCTACGAGAGAATCCATCAGTATAATATACTCTGCAGAGATCTGTTCAATATCGTGACCTGATCATCCGCAAGGACATAGATGTGCATTTTCACATTTCCACTTCCCTTCGCAGTTCTATGTATGCGAATGTCAATGTCCTTTCCACTGCCGGTTTGTGCCAAGCCATCACCATGAACGGTGGAATCTTTTGCTGTGCGACAATCGATTAGGATAGCGAATCTATTTTCAAAGAACTTCTTTGGAGTCATGGAAGTATTGGGTGTACCAAACCAGCCTCTTGCAGCCTCCCAGAAATCTAGAGGAAGCATGCCGCTTGGAAAGAGTCTGTTGGGAATCCCGTTGACATCTACTTCTACCTTCGAAATATCGGGATTCGAGAATGCTTCACTATCTCGCGTGCCAATGGTAGGTGGATCTATGAATAGTAGAAGTAGTCCAGCAAAGGATCGTCGTGGAACGTTAACGTTTTGAGATATCAAAGTATCGGATGTTTTAGCGATATCTACTGTCTTGAAGTGAACAGCGTAGTTGTATAGGAATGCAGCACCTATTTCGTATTTGTGAAGTGCACTACTAGCCAGCGTTCCGTCCCTGATTGCTTCGTATTCTAGTTGGATGTTGGTAAGTTGGTACGTACCTATCTTCGTCGTATCCGATCCAATTACAACCTCGTTGGCGGGCGCTAGAGTCAACTCGAATGTAATTGTATTTTCTAAGGCATATGGATATAGAACTCCATGTTGTGTCAGAATGTCAACATCTAATGGAATCCTATACTTGGAACCACATGCAGCTAGGAGCGCGTTGTCTGCAGCAGACGAAGTACTTGCGTCACCAGCTTTCGATCGTAGCTTGTTCGTGTTCTCTGATTGAATGCCTTGTTGTACTCTCGACTCTCTCTCCTGCGTAGATAGGTATACATCGGAGTACGTTTGTAGGAGGTCTGGCCTGCCAAGGTCTTCTACTGTTTCAGCTCCCATCCTACAGATTCTACGTATGACCAAGCAGCGTCCAATGTTTGAAACGACTCTGTTATTCGCATGTCCACCAGATAGTACGATGTCGACCAATAGCGCTAAGCTACCAGGTACTAGTACTACACCTTCTGCTAGCTTTGGGACTTCTACGTATAGAGTCTCACCTGGATTGGCAGATGATCGAGTGAAAGTTTTCCTATACAAGTCTCGTGGAGCCTTGAGTGCATGAGGCTCTCTTCGTGCTTGTGTGGGATCCAACTTTGATGAGATCATGTTGAATATAACTATATATATAGTTATGTCTAACATGGACTTTAAGATTGATGGCGATGCAGGTCGCAAGGATGCAGCTGATAGACAACGAAATGAAGATGATCGACAACGAAATGAAGATGATCGACAACGACGAGAAGAAAACCGACGACAGCAAGATGAAGAAGAAGAAGACCAACGAAGATACTTGGCTAGTATATTAGATGATAGTCAAGATGAAGCTGGTGGTAGTGAAATGATTCCCATGGGCGATATTCACAACTACGTCCTAGAAGGCGATGACCCGTTTCGAGGATTCACATTCGAACAAACCTTTCAAGATTCGGCAAAGGAAATGCTGGTTGACATAGTAAAGGGACAATATCCTGATGCGGGTGTTCGACATAATATCGAAATCTACTTAATAGACGAACAAATCAAAGTTCGCGAACTTGGCAGCAAAGGACCACCTATACGTCTATTCACCGGTGATGATAAAGATAAGAAATTACACGTTAGGATTCGAAGCTCTCTCAAAGCTGCCTTAGGTCCAACTACTGAAGAAGCCGCCGATGAAAGAATATTTGCAGAACAACAACTCGCCGAACGTGAAGCAAATAATGAATCCATTCTGGAGGACTCTGAATCGACCGACGCTCAGAAAGAAGTAGCTAAGAAGGAGTTAATGTCCATCCATAGGGCAAGAGAATTCCTTGAACGTCAAGAAGAAGCCATACTAGAACGTACATCGCTACGTGAAAGGATTAAATACATTTTCAGAAAGCATGGAATGACTGTTCTTGCAGTGGTAACTTCTATTGGCGCTATCGTTAGTACGATAGTTTCCCTGTTGTCGAGATCCGTACCGAAACCAGTAAAGGCTGGTATCGATAAAGCAGCAGATGCAGTAAAGAAGGGATTGAAAACGACTGGGGGGTTGCTAAAAGAAATGGGAAAGAAACTTGGACAGATCCTACCTGGAATGATTGGATCTATTGTGAGTTTCATATTTACTATGGCTGGTAAAGCTCTGGGAGTACTAGCTGAGAACGTTTGGTTATTCATAGTAGCAATAGTGGTGATCACGATAGAGCAATACAAACGACGTTAACGAAACAACGTCCATGCAATTCCAGCTGCGGCAATGGATGTCACTGCGAGATTAATCTCATGTTGTGGGACAGCCTTTGGTATAGGAACTCGTTTCTCGTGCGTCTCGAGAGGCGGCACCAATTTCTTATCTGGTGGGACAGCCTTTAGTACAGGAACTAGTTTCTCGTGCGTCTCGATAGGCGGCACCAATTTCTTATCTGGTGGTCCTTCCATAGGAAGAGGTGGGCGTCCTTTGACTTCTGCATTGATGTCGTTAGTGCCTAGCACCATATCTTTCGTAGCTTTCGGGATTGGATTCCTATAGCCATCTTTCTTACCAAGATAGTACACTAGATTGCTTGGCAATAATCGCACGCTTGTAGCTATTGCTAGATCGAGCTTCTTATGCGTATTACTTATAGCAAGAAGATAGTTATCGTAACTTAACTTTAAGTCGTCTACCTTAATAGCGCCTTCGACTAAGCTCTTAAACTTTTCTTTGACGTTATGGTTATCTATGATGGATTCGTTCAAGTCGACTTGAGCACCAAGCATGCAATATCCAAAAGCCTCGACAGATCTATTCAACCTACCCAATCCAACATCTGTCAAACCCTTTCCGATTGGTGGCGTAAACCAATTGTATTGTTTCCCTTCGTGTTCATCGTTCCTAATAAAAGCTATCAGAGTTCCCTTGTCCTCCTTACCTCCTTCATCTTTAAACAAAGTAGAGTCCTCGGGCCATGTGGTTGCTTTGTCGTAACTTCGGCCATGGGCAGTTACATATCCGTTTACGTAGCCAGTTGGTCCAGGGTATAACATGAATACATCTCCTAATCCATTATTCCGACCTAACTTGCATCGGAAGTCTGGTTTTCGAGATATGCCAAATTCGATGCACAATCTCTCAAGAGCTGATTTGTTATAGAGGTTATCCATTTGCTTGAAAGCAGAGTCACCAGGTAAAGGAACTCCATGAGCACCACCAAGTTCATGTAGAATTCTTCGTATCGTGAAATAAACATGGAATCGTAGGAACCCCTGAACGACTGGTGGATACGTTTTGAAAGTGGGGTCAAACAACGATACTCCACATCCGGAAGTTGCACACCACGTTGCGAAATTCAATTGCTGAGGCCAATACTTGAAATCCGGACCATGTAACCAATGGTAGGACTCATTTGCTGTCGTATGCTTTACGACGGTCTCCTTGAATATATTTGGAACGCCAGCTTTGAACTTCTTCGTTGGGGTGGCATATATCCATAGATTAGTGAGATCAATATCTTGTGCCAGTTCAGTAGAAGGAACTGCTGTAATAGGATATTTAGCACTCTTATCTAGGGTCAACGTAGATGGGAAGCCATCAACCATTCCCTGCGATGCGTCATAGATGCGTTTTTGAGTGACTGCAGGTAACTTTGAGACATCATCACCGTAAACGACATAGCTAGAATCTCCATCTCGAAACCAAATACTCGTCGAATATTTGCCTGGACCATTCACTTCCGTAGAGGCATAGAACTTGTGAAGATCTGCATGTGGGTATCGTTTCTTGAACTTCGCTAATAGATCTGCATTCAACGTTGCGATCTTATCGTTTTCTTCTATCCAATTGTGTTTGGAAAGACCTTCCTCCGTGAACACGCGATGAGACATTCCCCGATCAATGAAATTAACATTATCGGAAGTAGATTCGAACCAACTAAGTACGGCATTAGGAAATAGGTACTTGAACTGTTGCAATGCAGCTGTCATGTTGAAGCTATACATACGTATAGTTATACCTTTAATACGTAATGACGATCCTTAATGTCACCACCGCATCGTCTGACCATACGGTCTACTTCGATGATCCCATTCTTATCAACAACATTTCGCTACTCGAAACCACCATTGAGAACAGTTGGTGGAACCTAGAAACGGAGGCTACGTTCTCGTGGTCTACTCCCCAAAGCATAACACTACCATATAACGTTGCCGCGGGGCACCATGACGTAGCAAGCATACAGATCTACTTCAAGCCCGCAATTGCTGCTGGAATCGTGCAATTCGTAGAAGTTCTACCGACAAAGGTTTGGACCCTAATCGTAAAGAGCCCGATTCTCCTTAGCAGAAATATCTGCACACTGTTAAATATCAATAAGAGTGGTACAGATGATGTGACAATTCCAGTTGGTAGTCATGAGATGACACTACAAGATATCCACACAGCGTACGTCCACTGCGATGTGGTGAATTCCGATTTCTCACTTCTCGAGGGAAAGCACTCGCAAGTCCTAGCTAGCATTGAGATCCGAGGTGAGAAGTTTGCAAAGACAACGTATTCTGTGACGCTCCCACTACCTGTCCGAGCTCTAGGTACAACGCTAAACAGTCTTCGTCTGACAATTCGTGATGAGAAAGGCAACGTGGTGGACTTCCGTGGCCGACCGATACGATACGTGTTGAAGCTTGAGTAAGTTATATGTATAACGTACAATGGAAGGCGACTCGATTCAACCGTTTCCATCAGCACCAAGTATCTATCCGCAGATCGCTAACGACACTGGAAAGAACTTTAGACTGCAAACGATCCGAGACACGCTTTCGGACATAGAAGTTCAAGAAAGGCACTACGAAGGTGTGCGCAAGAAATATGCACGTTCTCAAGGAATAGTTCATGGAATCGCAGTGGCAACTGGAGGTCTATCTGTGATCTTATCTGGGTCTGGATTGGGCGCAGCGTTGACTGGGGTTGGAATAGTGATTGGTCTACCACTTGGAGTTATTGGTGGGCTATGTGGATTAATTTCAGCATCTACGACCCTTGGAGCTAAGAAGTTAGGAATGAAGGTTTCTAAGCATGAAAGGACAACTATGTTGGCAAAGGCGAAAATCAATACGATTCGCGATCTAGTATCGAAGGCCTTACGCGATGAAAACATATCCGACTCCGAATACAGTCTCATCCTGAACGAAGCGAATAAGTATGAGATCATGAGGTCTGAAATTCGTCGTGAGACTTCCATAGGTGAAAAAAGTCCGGATCGGGTTCGAGCCGAACTCAAGCAAGAAGTGCAAAAGGAAATGCGAGAAAAACTTGGCAGCTTAGTGGGGTAAGAATCAACGTTTCCTATGAAAGAAACGAACATGGCTCTCACTTTCACTTTGCCAAGTCCTACTGCTAGTTAGCCCATGCCTAGTGTAGATTGGTTCGAAGTGGGAATGGTAAGAAGACAACTCCTTGACAAAACGCTTGACTGAATTTCTAAATACGTCACATCGCCCAATGACCTCGTTAAGAGACATAGACGATCCTAAACGACGTAGCACCTCGTAACTTGCTCCAACAACTTTCGTCTTAATTACCGATCTGCCTATATTGCTTTCTATCGCTGTAGTAACAACCTCGTGGACTATTTGTTGAACGTCTATAGGTACTCCTTGAGGATCGAGTTTAAGGAAAGTCGTTGCAATGTGAGGAACTATGCGCTCGGCATTCAAGTCCATATCAATCTTATCATCGTTATACAGAGAACGTATAAAGACCTCTCCGCTACAGATGCCTTTATTGCTTAGTTGCATGAAGCGAGCAACCTCACCTTTAGTTCGTATGAACCCACATTGTATGCACGCATGGTAGAGTAGAGCAGCTAAAATATGTCTCTTAGCATCGCTACGCTTGGGATGAACTTTCATTACTTGGATAAATGCGTCGGCTACGATTCCTAACGTGTTCATAGGGAACGATAGGTCATAACTTTGTTTGTAAATAGTGTTGTATGCTCGTAGTTCTTGTAGGAGCGTTCGTCGTTGCAGTTCCGTGTTATCGCTTTGCTTTGGTTTTGCGCGGTCTAGATCACTTTGATACTGAAATCCGTCCGGACCTACTATACGCAGTCGAGTAGTAGTAATATCGATCTTCGTTTCTTCACATGGTTCGACCTCGGAAACAAGACCACAGGTGGGACACACGAATTCCGTTCCTTGTATTTCAAAAGGGCAGAGACAATCAGAACATGTTTCACTGGTGTTAATATGTTCCACTTGTGGTTTGATATTCAGGCTTCTACGAATTCCAGGACCAAACAATCTGACTAGCTCATCCATGATACAACTATAGATGTCATACGTTTAATAGAAAAAAAAAAAAAAAAAAAAAAGAATGAAGAGGGTCACGCAACGACTTTCTTCATTCTTCTTTTTTTTTTCGTGGCGATTCCTAATCGTCCTTCTCGCTCCTCAAGGCAGCCAACACCTCGTTGAGCGCATGGTTGAGAGACTCTCCGAGACCTTCCTCTGGTTCCAGCACTCTTGGTTCCGCGGGCAATGCTACCTCAGCAGGCTCCTCCGGTTCCACCACGTTTGGCTCGCAAGTTCCTCCTTTCTTGGATCCTCTAGCGTCTTACTGGACTTCTTAGCACGTTTTACATAGACACCGGGACACTTCTTCTTGATGGCGAGACGGTCGCATCCTGAGCAAAGCTCGTAACCAGTACGACATCCTTTACCGCACTTCGAGCATGGTATGAATGGGGCACAGCCTTTTGAGATTTGGGAGTTGTGCTGGGCACAGAACTTCGATGTCTTCGAAACCCTCCTAGGGCATTTCGTGTCTATTCCCCGCATTAACCAATCACAAGTTATTGCGGCGTCTACGGTCGAGTTCTTCTTCGACATGTTCGATCTGTATGGTGTTAATGCGTACTAAGATGACAACGTAAGCTAATATCGTGGAATAAAGAATATATACTAATACCATTCGGTGGCGATATACAGTATAATAATCATTCCTTTAACATATACTCAAGTTTAGACTTTTAGGTGCAGTTAAATTCAATCGGTTCCTATAGGCAGTATAAGCATTCACATAGTAATCTAGTAGGGCATTTTCAGCCTCTATGGTGAGATGGGAGTTCTTAATGAACCACTTAATGAACCATCCAGAGGTATCAAAATAATCACTTCTACAGGCACATAGTAGAGCGTAACGAACGTATTCACACTCTACGGTTATCTGAAAACGTCGAATGAGCCACTTGACGATATTAAGCTGACCATTCGTAATGGCATCTAGTATAGCAAACTTGACGGCTTCACCCTCTTTGGTGAACTGGAAGTGCTTAGTAAGCCACTTAGCAGTATCAAGATGACCATACCTTAAGGCAGCGCATAGAGTATGATTGGTGTATCTATCCATTTTATCGAAACATAAGTGCTTGATGAGCCACTTAACAATATTAAGATTACCATGATCGCTGGCGTAGATAAGAGGAAGGCTATCGTCGATGTGGCTTGCGGAAATACCGAAAGTCCTAGCCAATTCGTCTCGATCGTTGTCGTCGTTAGTGGACTTCAAACCAAAACATAGTACTTGTCTACGGAACTCTTGGTCTACGTTTTCGTAGCGCGCGAGAGATGCGGCACCGTTTAGGCGTTTCGATGTCCTTGAGATGCTTGCGAATGACGTAGGACCTGCATGCTCTACGATCTTAGTCAGAATTTCCATGGGGAGGCACGATATATAATCCATAGTGGAAGAGATCGATATACAGTATAGTAATCGTATCTCTAATAGATACTCAAGTTTGGGTTCTTAGATGTGAGAATGTCTAGTAACGTAAAAAAGAAAAAAAAGAATGAAGAGGGTCCGCAACGACTTTCTTCATTCTTTTTTTTTTTTTTCATTACCTACGTTCACTCATCTTCTGCGGCTGCGTCCACACTGGCACTATGCTTAGTATTGGCGGCATAAACGTCTTGTTGACCGTATCTATTCTTCTTTGATGGTTGTCGTACTATGTCGATCTCAATATCTAGTGGGTATGAAAGTCCCATACTACTTGAGCAAATACTTGAGGCGTTGCAAATACCATCGTGAATAGAACCTGGTAGGATGAGTTTGCTTATGTTGTCGATGTTAAGACCGCTAGAGTTCTCATCTACGAGAGGTTCGTACTTAGTGTTGTCCCCATCGGAGTACGACTTACTTTTGTCGAAGAATTGACCATTAGGTGTTCCAGTCTTGTAGTCGCACTTCATTCTCATCCTCATCATAGGATTGGGCAATTGACATCCAGCATTGGTAGTGGAGTTCGTGGAAATGAACCTTTGGATCATCGGAGTTATCTTATTATTGGGGACGATAATGGTGTCGTCCTTTCCAGGTGGACTGCGTTTACGTGGATTGCGCATACAGATCTTTTTGTCTTCGATAAGTTTACTTACTTCGCAATCAAAAGCCCAATCTAGGTGTTCGACTAGTTTGAAAGTAGGACTTAGCTTGTCGTCGGAAGGAAGGTCCAATTCTCCATTGTCACTTTTCTTAATCGTGATTCCATCGGCCTCCGTACGTACAAAGTCGTTCCACTTCTGAAATTGTAGGCAAGGATGTCGATCGCGTTTTTTGTCTGTGTCTTCTTCGTTGTGTGGTGCTATCCGTCCCACGTGCTTTTCCCCTTCGAACCGAAAGACCGCCGGATGAGGTCCATCGCCAATGTCGAAGAATACGGAAACGTACTTACATCCGTTAGGTCCGTTTCTAGGATGGGTCCAGTCGAACGATATGACGGATCCATGGGATTGCCCATCTTCTTTGACCCTTTCGAATGCTTCGACCACATCGTCTACGTTGAAAAGCTTTGAACTCGCCATTTTCTCTTCGGTATAACTATACGTTAGGATAGCTCTAACAGATACTCGAGTTTGGATTTTTATGTGTAAGAATGTCTAGTGACAATTTGGATGACCCTTAGTACCCCTAGTAGTATAGTCGGTAGTAAAATGATACAACTTTTTTGTTGTGCAAGGGCGTCATAAAGTGGATTTCTGAATTCACTTTATGACGCCCTTGTGCAAGAAAAAAGTGGTATCATTTTACTACCGACTATACTACTACAAAAAAATTCACAAAAACTTTTTTTGTACAATTCTAGGGGGGGAGGGGGAATTTTGACACCTGCTGGGCATGGTACTTTTCTTGGGGCAGGTCAATCTTTAGAACACACAGCCCAAACTAAACCAAACTTGGCTTGAATGTGCAGTACACATAGGAGAATGCAATGATCTATTTTTTGTTATACTCAGGGTCGTCGTGTTGCCATGGCAACGACCAAAGCTAAAAAAATGAAAGGTTTGGTGTTTCACTTCTATTTAGTGAAGCATGCTTTCAAAATCAGACTCTAAAAATCACTCCATTGCATTCTACACTAAAAAATATATGGGAGTGCCAAGTTTTATGAATAGTGCACCTTCCATTCTCAAGAACGACCTGTCCCAAAACCCGGAACCCTTCAAAACCCTAAAGTTTTAGTTTGTGATTTTTAAACATTTTTTTAAAGAAAAAATATGCTTACACTATTTCAATAAGTCACAAACTATGGAAATATAATAGAAATGTCATAAGGACCCTACTAGGACTTGAGATTATGGTCCAAAGGCACCAGCTTCATACATTGGCCCCTCGCGCTCCTCATTTGCATCGACTTTTTTCTTTCTCTCACTACGGCGAATTTGCCGCTGCAGCTTGACTGCTTCTGTTGACTTCTGAGCAGCTGCATATAGCCTCTGTTCGTCAACGGCTGCAAACCCAGCTTTGCAGTTCTCCCCAACTTCACAGTTTAGACCCTTGAGCATTGTTGCTAATGTGCTGGCTCCACTGTTGAACAGTGCAACAGCAATAGCACAAGCAGTCTCCACGGTCTCAGGGCCGCTGAATATTTCTTTTGGAGTAATATCCCAAACCAAATGATTCAGGGCTTCATTGGCATTTTGGGTGAGCCCTTTTAGAACACTCTCCAGCAAGCTCCTTTCCCATAAAGCCTCAAATGTAGGCAGGATCTCCAGCATTACAGCTTCTGCAACTTTCTTTGGTGTGAATGTTCTCGTACCAGCTGCCTGGTCCTTCTGCCACTTACACCACGAATCCCTTCCAACTGGACAGTATTCGTGTTTGGGATTCTCCTCAGTTGAGGCATAGTGATGCCAAATAGCTTTCACAGCTGTGGCCATTCCATCTAAATCCCCTTTGTTTTTTTTCTCAGGGCTTTACCATAGTACCTTTGAAAGGTGTCAATCAAGTTATCAGTGAGGCGGTTACGCCCCCCGATAGTTTTGCCGTCTCGGAGCTTTTGCCCTTTCAAATCCTTCTTTTTCTTTCTCAGCCTCCCTCCCATTCTCTTTTGAATGTGCCCAATACATTCAACTTTGCTAATAGTAACTGCATCCCAATATGGCTTGGACTTTGCTACATTTCCATGAGAGGAGCAGTCACCATCACCAACAAATTCTGTGTACTGCAGTTTGTGCATTTCCTGTGATCTGGCCCACATGTCCACAGCACCGGCAGACTCCATTGCTTTTGACGACTTGTCAAAGTTGGCTGTGCATTTGGGGCCATGCACTTCCATCCAATCTATGTACTCCTGGGAGGTGGGGTCCAGATCTTTCTTGGACCGACATTTGTAGCACGAATTGAATCACGACAAACTCGTGTTGAACGATGGAAAAACTTAGTTTTTAATTATTGGTACCAAGAATCATTTGTCCAAAGTCAACATTAACCACCTCACTATTGGTGATTCTGACATTGCCCCACTTTCTCCTGTCAAGAATTTAGGCGTGTGGTTGGATTCAAACTTGTCATATTACTCATACCTGTTCCGCTTCGTTTTACCATTTATACAACTTAAGGCGCATTAGAAAGTACCTTACAAAGGAATCTACCGAAACACTTGTGCACGCTTTTATTTCTAGTCGTGTAGATTATTGTAATAGCCTATTCTATGGGCTGCCTGCTTACCAGCTGAACAACCTTCAGAGGGTTCAGAATGCGGCTGCTAGACTTGTTTGTAAAGAACCTAAGTTCTGCCATATGCCCATATTACCCCTATTTTATTAGATTTGCATTGGCTTCCCGTTAAATTTCGCATTGATTTTAAGATTTTGTTAATTATTTTAAGGCCATACACGGTTTAGCTCCATCTTATACTAATGACCTTGTACTTATAAGCACTCTTGTAGATATAGCTTGCACTCTAATTCTGACCTACTTCTTCAACGTCCTAACTGTAAAACATTCGTCACTGTACTCTTGGTGATAGGTCATTTAGTGCTGCGGCTCCGGATCCTACTATGGAATAGTTTACCTATAGGGAAGTGAGGCATGCCGTATCTGTAAATAGTTTTAAAACATTAGTGAAGACATTTTTATTTAGGAAAGCTTTCTCTTGTAATGCTATTTTAGGTTTGGTCAGTTTTGACTTATATATGTGTATATATTTAGTAGCACTATTTGTAAATTACATATTAGCTTAGGGATTATTTTTAGGACCGTTGCAATGCGCATTTGAAAATTGTATATTGATATTTGCGCAATATAAATGCAGTTTTGGACGACTTCTCAACGTCTCAGAAAGATCCGATTAGCGTACAACAGGAAAAGTACGGGCCCCAAAATAGAACTTTCAGGTACATGTATAATGACATGTAATTCTGGGTTTGTCAAAATCACTTATAGCTACTTTTAAAATATTATACAGTTACAGTGGAACCTCGATTTAACGAAGTGCCAAGGGACTGGGGAAATTGGTTCGTTATATCGAGGGTTCGTTATGCGTAAATGTTCGTTATATCGAAGTATAGTTAATAATTGTTTTGTAACGGTGTTACGTCGCACAAAGAGGATAAAGCGGATCTGTAGATGTCTCGATAGTGCCAGTGTCTGTACTGTATATACACATCTAATGAGCTGTTGACTGAGAGGTTTTCTTGTCTTGCTACAGGATTAAAGGATTTGCATCGCTGTTGGTCTGTTCCGCATTCATCTTTTGTCGCGTGTTGACATTTATTCGTTATATCGGGGTAGATTTTACGTTTGGGCTGTCGGATTGTGTTCGTTATAACGAGGATTTCGTTCAATTCAATTTCAATTCAATTTATTTAGAAATACTATAAGGGAGAACGTACAGAAGAAAGGCCAAAGCCAGAGGCTTAAATGGCTTATGGTCAGTAGAGATAGTACAATATTACAAGTATTTTTTTACAAGATGGAAAGAAAATCAAAGTGGTGAATTAACTAACGAACATACACACACAAAATAGCTATAGTTTACAAATTTAAAATAAATAAATAAATAAATAAATAAACTGCTTATTGATATATACCTTATTGCCTGTATTTATAATTGACATTTTTTGCAAAGAAAAACTAAATAATTATTAAATGATAACAGTGTGTATTAAAAAAGTATAGACAAAATTAATTTTTTTTAAAGTACTAGCGATCATGTAGGAAAAAAAAATTAAGTTTCATTCTGAAATTGCCAACATTTAAAGAGTTGCGAAGAGAGAGGGGGACACTATTCCAAATAGTAGGGGCCTGTGAACGAATAGAAAATTGGTGTTTAAGAAATTGTTTATGGAGATTAAACCTTGAACGAGTAAAGTAATCATGACAATCATAGTTAAAAAGAAAAAGAGAAGAAAGAGGAGCAGGTAGTAAATTATTGATATGAGAAAAAACAAAGGATGATATCGTTATATCGAGGTTCGTTATATCTAGGTTCTGTTACATACATTTTACTTGTAATTTTGCCGGGCTGAAGAATATCGTTCGTTATGCCGAGGACTATAGAGGTTCGTTAAATCGAGGTTCCACTGTAATAAGCTTGGGCTGCCTGTGGTCCTTCCCATGATCCTTTGCAAACATCTGTCAACAAAGATTCCAAGATGGCGACTACCACGTTCAGTTGAACTTTTGAAAGTCAGCTTGAAATCTTGGAATATGACCGCATTACTGTTGAGAAACAGTCATTTTCACATAAACCTTCTTTGATACTTCCAAAAGGAAGCTTTTTGCTCAATATTCGGAAAGCTTTTGACGTAAAATCGTGATGTTTTCGAGCTGTTGAGTGTTGTTAGTAACTTATAAAATCAGAACGTGTATATTATGGGTCATGGGCAATTTATTTTCATCAGAACGGGTCGGCACCAAGAGAACTTGGAGCGAAGTTGAGGATAAAAATGAAGAAGAAGAAGGACAACGTGTTGTTGAAGTTCCTAGGAGGTAATGGACTCGAAGAATACAATTAGAAATGGTTAAAACTATTAAGAGTAAGAGTAACATTTTATATAATTTAAACGGTAGACAATTAACAAACTTTACATAATATAAACTTCAACTTCATAATCTGTATATATTAACTTCAATTTAATCTATATGCTATACGAGGATAGCTTAGAAATCTTTTAATATCAGGGATTATTAAATACAATTCCACAAATTTGAGAATTTATCATACATGTACTGTAATGTGAACAGGAAATATGTTGTGAGTTTCTGGATTTGTGACACGGCGCAAGCTAGTGAGCCATGCGAGCCAAGGGGCGAGCCACAAAAAACCTGTAAAAAATATGTATGGTTTGCAAACACTGAAAAATACAGAGACAGACTGAGATTGCAGCATGTTTGGGGCTCCGTGTTTGCACTCCTTTTACTGATGACGATATGGAAACCATCATTTTGTATTGCATAAATATATGACTGTTAATATTAATTGGGACGCGTCAGGCAAAAAGGGCCCGGACAACATTCAAGTTAAATAATTCCTACAACGGTGTTCCTAATAACAGGTTGAAGATTGTATTGTATTCTTGACGAGAAGCGCTACATTTCATTCCTAACAATAAATGTCAGTTTCAAGAAATTGACGACAAAAATTAGTGGTGAAATTTACGTGATTTTTGATGCAAGGGCCCGATTACAAATATGACCACAAAAATTAGGATTCCTGTCAGAGGGATGATTTTGATGTATGACATTAATTTATACCTGCTGGCATTAAAGAGTAAAAATAAATAAGATGAACAAGATGATCACTTTTTGGCCAAGAAAATCTTTTTTGCAATCATTCTTAACTCCCTGTAGTTCATAATATTATTTTAGCAATAGTACAAGTTACACATTGAAACAATCACCTGATGATAAGGAATCGTTTGCCCCTGCTAAAATTGTGATCACACCCTCGTGTAAAAATATCGTAAATTTCATCTTCGATTTCACTGGTCAATTTCATTAAATGAATACTACTTGTTAGTAGCACAATGTGGCACTCGCGATGCATATTGTAATCGCACCACATGTATAAAAAACATGGTACAATTTCCAAGTACATTTACATATTATGTCGTCTGGGCCCTTTTTGCCTGATGCGGCCCAATTATCAAACTCATTTAATAATTCATGAAGCAAAAACAAAGGAAATAACTGAGTGATAAGTTATCTCTAAATCTGCTTGAGATTTCATCCTGATTTACATAAACGTTTGCTTAGATTTTCTCAGCCAAAATTAAGAAGTTATTTGCCAAAATAACTGACTCTATACATTTGCACATGTATCTAGATGTTTGATTAGTCTCGCTGAAAGCGAGAGTTTGTAAATCCCATAAAGCATGGACACTCATTCTGTATCTATTACATAAAATTTAACAATGACACATGTACACTCTGTTTGTGGGTTGTTGATTACAGATGAACTAAAAATAAATAACTGAATAAATCTACCAGAAACATAAAATGTACTAATACTAAAAGGGGGTGTTTACCATAATACTGGATTGAGTTTCATCTTGGAATGAGTTCATCCTAGTACCTACTTGTACAAATGAAGGTCTCAGGGCTCAGTCATTAGAAGCTGGCTACCGACAATTATCACCAGCAACCATGATGATGATTGCCAGCTACTTAATGTAAAACTTCAAGCCAGAGTTGACTAGTTTATGGCACAAAAGAAAACTATTTTTTCACAGTTGTCTAGCAACTTAAAAATTTAATGACAGCCCTGAGCTCTGTATAATAATTGTGATATTGTTTACGTGATAATTGCACAATATCACCCAAGACAACGTGCTACTACACCTGTCCACTGGAAACCAGTTAAAATGTCCCCCATTCCAGAATGAGTTTACTCCTGACTCAGTACTTGTACCAGATTGAAAGTTTTGTTCTGAAATGAAAATCGATCCAATATGTAAACACCCCCTGAGACTACATCCACTGTTCTCATATCATTTGTAGGAAAAAGTTGAAAGGGACATCTGGATACATTTACCAAACACTGTTTGTGGATGGGGAAGGAAGTGACATAACAATAGCTGCACTTGGTATGCATCTACATGACTTTGTACTTTTAGATGTAAATAAAAATAAGGCCATTTATTTATTTAAAACTTCTATTTATTTATAAATTTTAAGAAAATCACATGGAAAACAGTATGTTAATTTGTTTAATACTGGTAGTCAGTACTAGTGTCTCTAGTTCTATAACAATGGCTTGTACAGTTAATAATGCAGCTGTTAAACAGGTTCACACTTGGTGACACAAGCATTGGTGCTGTATTTATCATTAATGGTACATGTGTACTTGTTCTTCTCAGGTGTGAGATAAGAACAAGTGCCTCAAAATTTCAGTGCATTATTGTTGCATCTGCAGATGCTTCTAGTTACCACTTATGCTTGTGTTGCTAGTGTGAACCAGGCTAGTGTACACAAAAATAGTTATTTATTTCTTGTGCATTACTCAGACAAATAATGTAACATAATATGAGTAATTAATCAGTCTGTTATTTAGTTTTAATTTTATAATAAATTGTGCAGGAGGCAAGCTAGAGAATCTTCATATGCATTATACATGTATGTATCTGCAGCTTAATGTAAAGTAAGCGACCAGTGATTTGATGTTTTTAATTATTTTTAAATATTATTTTCAGGAAAACAGTGGAAACTGCACAAAATTTATCTCCGACAGGTATAAACTAAATTTGAACTTCATAATATAATTTCACATCTATCTGTACCTTATCTATAATGTACATGTAGTTAAATTAACATTGTTTACAAGAAGCAGGGTTCTCAGTAGAAGTTTGCAGTAGATTTCTGCTGGCTATTAGGAGTCACGTAAGTACATGTACATGTAGTACATGTACCTCCTTGTACAGTGTAGCTCAGTGGCATATTCCAGTCTGTCATGTGGGAGGTTATAATTGCAGGGTGTTTAAGTTATACATTAATTTATGTTTTTTGGGGCTAACCAAAGTTGAGAATCTTGTCAAGATCTTGTAAGATTATTGCAAAAATCCGTAAGATACCGTCACTTTTATCAATATATGTTAGGGACAATAGTGCTTGCCGGTGAACTGGTATTACTATGCTAATCTTTTTTTTTGTTGGGCATGAGAATGACACAATGCAACAAAACTGAAACTGACAATAATTATTGATAATGCTTTTTGAGTTTTATACATGTAATACCTGCCTGAGACAGTTTTTGGCACTTTTTTCTTTTTCCTCCCTGTGCTATATACATGTAGTACATGTATATGTTGCAGGTCAAATTGACCCCGAATCAATTTAACCTAGGTCAAATTGACCCAGGTCAAATTGACCCAGGTCAAATTGACCCAGGTCAAATTGACTCAAGTCAAATTGACTCAGGTTTGGCTATCAATGATTCTAAAAAGGGATTTATTATTTTGGGGGATTCATAAAAAAAAGGGTTTAGTTTTTTTAGGGGGAGTACTAAAAAGAAAAAAAATCACCCACCCCTAACCTACAAAAAAAATTGTTGGTGACCCTCCCCTCTTCTTCCTACATCCCCCCTTCTCTTCCTACTACCACCCCCTACTTCTATCCTTTTCTTAACCCCCCTGATGTCATGCCTGACGACTTATATTCAAGCAAACATATGGGCAAGCCACATAGTAACACCTTGAGGGCGAAACCTCGAAGGCAAACATATGGCAAAGCCAAATAATAACAAATTGAAGCGAAATGCCCACAAATTAAAGATATACAGGGTACCCTGTAATATAATGGGGACAAAGCAATAATAATGCAACGTAAATGCTCTAAAACCGAGGAAGAACTTGCCGCATAGCGCGCCAAATGCTGAAGGCTTTGTTCAAAGATGGTGCCACGATAGCTACGGTACAGGAAATACTGTCCCAACGGATTAACGTGAACTCCATCATTCAAATATAAATCCTTTGCAGGACTGGAAAAATCCCTATGCGACCAACAAAAAACGTTTGGCAACGGTTCCAAAACTACGCTTACATACTGATTTAAAACCTTGACGTGCTGTAGAAAAAGCAAAGCATGTGCGTACGAAATGCTGTGCGGAATAACATGGCAAACTCCAATCCGAAAACAGGTTCAAAAGCAAACGTACGAGATCTTCGATAGAAGAGCCAACGACCTCTGGTCCAGCAACCGAAAGATCGTTGGTGCCTATTTCCAGAATTACAACATCTGGGGCAAGGCTTCTGATCACGTGTAGGTCACACGTCCGAAGCTTTGAGATGGTGCGACCTCCAACACCGAATAAAAACACCGAAGCAGTGCCCTGAAGCTTAAAATTACTATCCGTATGGGCATCAAAACCAGATTTTAGATCGCGCTGAAGTCTTTTTACAAAGGAATGGCCTAAAATTAGTACTTTAGGAACGCCCGCCATGTACGTAACCAAGTGTAATAATGTGGGTATCAACGACTGACACCCGGGCAACCCACGGGCAACCCACGGGCATCACAGGGGCATTAGAGCGCTTTCGCATTTCAGGCAAACCACTCCCGGGACTTACCCCACGGGATTTGCATAGAGCCTGCTGTCGCTCGTGCGAAGCAGAAGCTGTTGTCCATCATTGGACACTGTCCGGCCAGAT
This sequence comes from Actinernus sp. WN-2022, assembly GCA_030867875.1. Lineage (NCBI taxonomy): Eukaryota > Metazoa > Cnidaria > Anthozoa > Actiniaria > Actinernidae > Actinernus > Actinernus sp. WN-2022. Next base: position 85,492,092 of record JAOWCC010000577.1, read on the forward strand.
TTGGAACTTGTCCGGTCAAATCTTTGCCTTAATTGCCAGTCATTTTGACCGGTCAATGTTAACACAGTTTCAACCAAATACAGATCTTGACCAGTGACTGACGGCCATTATTTTTAGCCCTGCTCTCTCCTACATGGGGGAACTAGCAGAGAACGAACAGTATTAAAATAAGAGAAGTACAAATGTACGGTGAAGTAACTGAGAACTATATATATAGGTATACTTCCCATATTTTGATAGAATCATATCGGCAGACTTTAGTTCTCCATTAGTTTCTTTCCCAACCTCTATAGGTAGTGGTTAGTTCTTTACGGCAACTGACCGTTAGTTTAACTTTTTTAATGGCAATCATTAAAAGGTAGTTACCATTAGTTTCTTACGGCAGCCGTTTTAGTTCTCCTTTAGGAGCCCTCCTTTAGTAGAGAGATGAAAACCATATTTCACAAACATCAGTTTGTCAGCTCACCATTTACCGTATGTTTGTTTATTAATATTTTTTTTGCCATTTGTTGAAGAAAAACTGAATACGCGATGCTTATAATATAATCTCTCCATTCATAGCAATTAAGGTTCGTGACTCAACTCACAACGACTTTATATAGTCAACCTCTTCGAAAAGCTTTTAAAACTTAAACCCTAAACCCTAACTGCATCTATAGACACATGCTTATTTCGTAGAGTAGCGGCCATATTGTTGAAAAACACTCATATATGTTTTGATCGAATACTTGCATTTTGTGATCAACTACTAAATTAGCACCGCAAAGATTTCAATTAGGTGTACGTTGTGACAATTAACGGCACACAAACATGATGCACAGCTACATATTTATTGTGTTTCATACATTAAAACTCACTTGATTGAGAGTGAACACTGTTGTTGAAGATAGGAAGTGTTCAAATAAGAAAGACTTAACAACGTATTCCGGCATTCACTGACAGTTTTTAGTTTTTAGTTTTTTAGTGAAGAAAGCTTAATATTATTTATATACATTCAAATGTATCCACTTGTTGCCAATATTAGTATTGGCCATCTGTCCAAACAATAACTTATGAAACTGTAACTAGCATTATTTTTATAAATCAGTTTATTTAAGAAACTTTGTTTTTGAAGCTTTGTTTAAACAATTAAAGTTAACGTAAATAAGAGGCATGCAATAGTGTCAAATTGTTACACACAGCCATTGATTTCTAGTTTCCATTATATTTGTCTTTTGCTCCAGTTTAGCGTTTGTCGGTACTGTGCATAATTTATAAATTGTTGTCTCCCATTCCTTGAAGTTTGCTAAGACAAGCGTACATGTACATATGTACATAATGATTTTCTATCTGTTTTTTTTTGTTTCTCATCATGTGTTTATTCATTTCTGTTTTAGTCTGGATACTTCCAGAGTATGTTCAATGGTTCATGGAAAGAGGCATCAGATGAGTTTATTAACATTCAAGTGCCTGATGAGATGATTACTGAAGAAGGTAAGACCACAAGCACTTACAATTTGCACAGAAAAACTGGTTAATTGGGATATGGCAAATGCCAAATGGAACAATATTGTAAATCCAGTATGTCCACTGCCATTTTGTCTTAATTAAGTCATTAAAATCTGCTGGAAACCTGGCTGCAGATGGGACATGGAATGACTAGATTAGTGCAAGTATGGTACACACAGTTTGTCGCTGGTATTCCTTCTTTACCAAAACTTTCCAGTAGAATGAACCGTTCCATTTGAATTCCCAACTGAAAATATACCGTTTTACTCAGTGCAAATGGTAAGTTCTCCTTCAGTAGTACATGAAATTTCACCAGCTACATGAGAGCCATAAACAAATCTAGGAATTAGAAATAAATTGAGTTGGGGGATAAATGTTGGCACTTACATGTAGCACTGCGAGAGCACTGCATCACACACACACGTACAAGTGTGGACGAAAAGGGGATGGGACGGGAAAGAAACACTGATGTTGATCTGGTCACAGCAAATAACACCTGACAAACTAACAAGCAAAGCAAGCATACACATGCCAACTAAATATTTCATATGAGATGCTGACCCAAGACGTGCTCAAAACAAGTACAACAGGGTACGTACCCACTGAATGCTGAAAATTTTAGCCTTAATGTCTAATTAATATTGCATTCCGAGTTTTGTTTGTATAGTTTTACCGCATTACACATAAAATACTTCAGCTTTTAAGTTGCTCTTCCTATTAAGCATTTTTTTTAAATTAGTACTTCAAAACTCTGGAGAGTGGCGAAACACCACAGAACCATGCTGTGGATAGAACACTGATTCAATCACATAACTATGATAAAAAATATTAATGCACCATTCATATGTACATTTACATGTATGTACATGTATGATGCCTTGACTACAGAATATCTTTAGTAAGTAATATATACAACACTGTCAGCCGTGTTTTATCACATATCCAAACACTGAGAACTGAACTTGAAAAACAACGCAAAGTGGAGTTTTTTAAACTCAGTTCGAGGTGTTTGGATATGTGATAAAACACGGCTGACAGTGTTGTATATGGTTTCTCCAACGAATTTACCATTGAAGAGAAAACGGAGAAGAAAGTTTGGATAATTTATGCAAGTGTTTCATCACATATCCAAACTCCTTCACGCTTGTGATTTTCTTCGTAATATTCTCATTAATTATTCATGAGTTTGAGAAGAACTATGTCAAACACGAATTGGAGTCTTTCATCAGGGGTTCCAAATATTGAGAAAACAAATGAAACCCGAGAGGCGTAGCCTCGAGGGTTTTATTGTTTTCGAAATATTTGGAATCCCCTGATTAAAGACGAACAATGAGTGTTTGACATGTATTCTCATGCGAATGCAAAACCGACAATTTACATACGTTTCTTTTCAAACTTCATTAGCAAGTATTGTTTACCATTTGACTGTTGTATCTAATTATTCAATAGATGGCTTATTATTCTTTTTTGATGGCAGTGATTTCAACTAGCGTACTAGTAGAGTAGTGGACAAGAGTTACTACAAGCAGTCGGAAGGGTCGTGGTTCGAACTCCAGTGGAGGCAGACTTTTTCTTTCTATGTCATTCTTTATTTCTTTACTTCTTCGCTCCTTGTAGTTTATCAGTATGTAATTAGTTAGTGGTTCATGAATATGATGATTAAGAAATATTGATCACTAGGGTTGGAAACATGATCAAACACAAGGGTTTCACCCGGTATCAAGACCCATGCATGTGACCAAATACAGTTCCTCCATTGGATGACTATCTCATGAATTATTAATGAGTTTGAGAAATTTAGTATACTATATTTCAAGACATTCATAAACCATGTTACTTTAATTTTTTAATTTTAACTTTTTTGACAACAGCATTGGACACAGCCTTTGGTTCCCTTTATAACGACGAAGTGGCAATGACTCCCAGTAATGTCGTTCCTCTCCTGGCAGCAGCTTGCTTGTTACAGTTGGTACGTTATTAACTGTAAACGATTATTATACTCTTTTGTTATCAGACCATTGTCTTGCAGTGCGACTACTGAGATTGGAGCCACTTAGACAAGGAGAGCTAAAATGCACATTGAAAAACGAAAATAAAGCATTCATCATCATCATCATCATCATTTTAAAGTCCATAATTAATCCATGCAAGCGTGGGTTAGACTGTTCATGTAATTGCAGATCGCCACTTTGCAGTTGCAAACGTGTTTCTAACATTACATATTTGTTGAAGCAAGTTTTTATGACTGTATGCCTACTAACATCAACCTGTTGCAGACCAGGAATCTGGGTGTTTTTATTGAGACACCATCTCTAGGTGATTGCCAACCAAGGCTAAAGAGCTCGTCACCTGCCCGTGAGACAGCATTCCAAGTCTAAATCCTAGCACATGCATAATTTATGAACTGTTCCACCAAATTCGTCTTTTACCGGATTGAAGTTCGAGAGCTAGTTGAAATGCTATTGTCTGGTACACGTATGTAATCAACACTGATTGGCTCAAGTAACCGTAAGTTGGGATGCTTTAATTATTTCGTTCTGCAATGTGATTGGTTCTTGTTGTCTTAGTGGCCCTGATTTCAGTAGTCACACTGTAATTGTCACCAAAGTGACTGAGTATTACATTTTGAAGATCCATGGAAATACCATGGTACATGTATGTTATGTTGTATTTTCCTAATGCTTTCAAATTAGCCGGTAACAAAACGAGCGGGGGACAGGAACCAAGTCAGTAAAACTAATTCAATTAATAACTAGTCAAAGTGATTATTATTTTCCAAAAGGACAGATCAAACTTAGCTAGTCTGGAAAGTTTGGTGAACTTTGACTCAATATTGAGGATGCTAGAAGACATCAAATGTGTCAATTTTCCCATACAAACTCTCTTATTTTTTAACATTGTCCCTCCAAACCATACAGTCATTGTAAAATTTTGGAGGGACAAAGAAATTGCAATTGTTTATAATTCAGACAAGATTCACTTGAATCACGTCAAACTTGGCACACATGCTAATCTCAACATACTCTATCATGTGATGAACTTCATTTTAGAATTAGAGTAATTCTGATAAAATTAGTCCCAGTCCCCTGCTCGTTTTGTTACCGGCCAATTACAGCAGTCCTTCAAAATTAAACATGCCATTTCTTTAACATGGATATTTATATTTCAGGAAAGTCTTCGTTTTCAGTGTACTGAGACAATGCAGGAAACCATTAATTGCCAGACTGTTTGTGACTATTATTTGGCAGCAAGGAGGTATGGAGAGATTGTTGTGGAAAAGAAGTGTTTGCAATGGCTGGAGAGAAGGCTGTCCTCTTCATGGTCTTTGGCACTGCTTAAAGAAATCAGGTGAGAACTTTTATTAAAAAAATATTTGTGAGAACCAACCATGTAAATTAGCCCACTCAATGTTCATTAGAACATTGAACAGATGTTGAAACCTTTTCTTCTCGGAATGTTGAAAATGCTTGGCATGTGTGCTTTTAACATCTTTCAACAAATGTTGTACCGATTTTGAAGATATATTGAAACCATTTGACTGAGATTTTAGAATGTTAGTACTACATTGATAGCCCCCATTTTACAATATTATTGGAGCTATGTTTGTTGTTGTCATAATGATTGTTATTGATGTCATGTCTCATAACTGTCATGATTGTTGTTGTCGTCATGATTAATGTTGTCATTGTTGTCATTTTCTATCATTGTTGTTGTTCTTTGTTGTTGTCATGGCATGTTTTATTAATTATTATTGACATTGTTGGTGTTGCTGTTGTTGTTGTTCTTCTTACATGTACATATTACATGACTGTATAGAAAAACTGCAGCTAGGCTGGTCAACTCTCAGAGCTAGAGAGTATACTGTATATGATCAGGTGCATGATGTCCAGGTTATAACCATTCTAATAACCCCTCTCTGTGTTGAATTAACTAGCATGGAGCTAATGGAGCAAGTCATCAAGTCCCCAGACTTGTTTGTGATGCAGATTGAGGTAGACCTGTACACCCTTCTCATCATGTGGATCTACCTTAGGGTGAATCCCTCCTGGGTTGGACCTCGCAAAGACCTCCGACAAGAGGCTACAGATTATTTTCAATCACGAGCACACAGCACAGACCAAGCTTTCCTGGAGAGCGATGAAGGGCGTCAGTTTATGCCAGCATTCAGAGGACTTAGACTGCGTCACGTCATCAATGACGTCAGATCTGTACGGTTATTGGAGTCTGACAGAGTCATTCCACAAGGTCAGTGTCGGGATGATCAAATAGAACAAATAAAGTAAAGTAAAAAACTTTCCATATTTAACATTGGTAGCCCTTCAGTCTAACCGTCTGCTCTTCCAGGAGACCAACAGTGCACAGCTTTACCCCTCTCTCTGACAAAGCTCCCAATTAAAGTGCACCTAACCCCTTTTGCAATTTTTATACATATGAATCTTTGAAAGGTTTTGAGTACATGTACTTCTGCAAAGAAATTTTTGGCTTACAGAGAATATTCTCTGTTCTAGGGCTTGTTTGAAATGGTGAACATTTGACCTTTCCTGACCCATGACCGCATAAGAAAAAGCCTGGGTCGATTCTGGATCTTACATCACCTCATTAATGCATTATTCTCCATGGTGACTTTCTATCACGACAACATCGATATATAGATAATTTATACTGTCTGTGAGTTTTTAGTAAAGAAAACAGTTATTTTAGACAAAATGCTAAACATTTATTCAACTTATTGCAAAGTCGAATGAATTTATAGATGACGTAAGATCCAGAATCGACCCAGGCTTTTTCTTACGCAGTCATGGGTCAGGAAAGGTCCAATTTCCACCATTTCAAACAAGCCTAGAACATTCTTTGTAAGCAAAAAATCTCTTCGCAGAAGTTCTCAAAACCTTTCAAAGGTTCATAGGTATAAAAATCGCAAAAGGGGTTAGGTGCACTTTAAGAGAATTCAAAGTTATACAAGCTACTCGATCAGATCACAGGAAAGTTGGTATGGATGTGGCAACCCACGGCAGGAATCGAACTTGTGACCTCATACTCAATGTGCCATGCACTAACCCATTATGCCGTCACATGCACCTAAAATAGGCTAGTTGTTTGAGGTATTTACATGTATTTGATTTGCTCTGTTTAAGACTGGTTGGAGCCTGTTTTCAAGGTACAGTGGAACAGAATGTTGGCAGTGTATCAAAACCTGGAGACTGGGCCATCACCAGAGATGACCACTGAACAGTTTAAGTCGGTAGCGCACAGATATGGACGCATTCTGGAGAGGAGCATGCGGGTAAGAACGTAATGTAAGTCAGTACAAGTTGACACTAATGTGTTTTGTTACCTTGCATTGGCTTACTTGTATGAAAACTCACTGTTATTTTCAAGGAGTTATTTTAACTCCAAAAGAGTTATTCTGAAACATTTTTTAAGTACAGAATAACTCTTTTGGAGTTAAAATAACTCCTTGAAAATAACAGTGCTTGAGTTTTCAAACTTAAATCAAGCTCAAATTCAGATGCACAGTGTTGACGTTGTGAAGTTCTTACTTGTTGTGTTTTTGCGGCCAAACCATGTGGGACTGTCTTTATTTCACATGCAGTTAAAATTATGTGCATTTTAATTATTATAATAAATCTGTTGTTTTGTGCTGTCCCCCATGCAGTCATCAACAAAATACCGGTAGAATGTTAAATCTTTTGTTTATTCTAGACTAAATGCAATAATTTAGTGCATTTGCGATCTTCCTATACATCGCACAGCTCACAGGGTCTGGGTTGGTGCCTCATATGTAGGGTTTCTTATTTGTTTTGCTTTGTCTGGCATGTTGTTTGCATATTACCTCATTGCGTCGCTTGCAAATGCTGGGATTCAGAGTGCTGTGTTTTGGATTGTGTTAAAAACAACAGTTAAAAACAACACCCTGAAATAGTTAAAAGAAATACCATGTGAAATGAATGTCCTGATATGCTTTTCACACTTTTTCGACATGACAAAGTTTAAAGTGAATTACAAAAGCTAATTCTTGTAACGATTCTGATTTCAAGTTGCTCTAAATTTCTCTTAAAAGCAGTTTTTTCATCCACTTAAATCTTTGCCATCTTTCATGAAAATTGTCTCAGATTTTTTCCAGTATACCTGGAAAGCATACTCTGCTAATTTGAATAGTTATTTTTGTCATTCGTCATGAGTAAGTTTATCCCTTTAACACAAGATTGGTCTTGTTTCAGTACTGCTGGAGGTGGACTGGATTTCTCTACGGTCTGGACATCATAGTATTGTACAACAACATGAATCGACAACTGAGCCTCAGGCGAAATACATACATCCACCCCACTCACGGTGTCATCTGCGTACAGCAACAACACACATTCATGGTCAAAATAGACGTATCTTCGTTCTATGCTAATGGCTGCGAGAAGTACCACGGTAGTTCTGGGTTTCTGCACCTGTCCCTGGGCTTGGATGAAGAGGTTCGGGTGCTACAGGTTGAGAGGAAAGCTTGTTATCCTCTGCATGTCAGTGTACATATAGCACTGGTATCTGTACAAGTTCCAAAACAATGACTTCAATTACAATTAACTGTTGTTAGAATCCTTTCAAAGTATTGTTGAAACAGCAGCTTTATCTGTTGTTAGAATCCTTTCAAAGTATTGTTGAAACAGCAGCTTTATCTGTTGTTAGAATCCTTTCAAAGTATTGTTGAAACAGCAGCTTTAACTGTTGTTAGAATCCTTTCAAAGTATTGTTGAAACAGCAGCTTTAACTGTTGTTAGAATCCTTTCAAAGTATTGTTGAAACAGCAGCTTTATATTGTTCCCTGGGAAGGTTTGTTCAAAGGGTGGATAACGCTAACCACTGGATAAATCCCTATTCAGTTGATAAAAATAAGCTATTCCAGTGGATAGCTTTATCCATCCTTTTAACAACCTGACCCATATCTCACTTGTGTTATCTGTGAGTAATTATGGAAGATCTGGGTACAAGCTAAATTAATGCAATGGTCATGAGGCGAATAGTCCAGTTTCGTATCGAAAATTACCGCTGAATGCAAGGACTACAGACGCATGTACGCAGGGTTAGCCTCAATCTGAAGTTAAACATTCATAAATACCAGCAAGAAGGTGGGCTATTCACAACTCTGCGTATTGTTGTGGTTTCACATTTTGCACCTTCTCGTTGGTATTTAAGAATGTTTAACTTCAGAATGAGGCTAACCCTGCGTACATGCGTCTGTAGTTATTGCATTCAGCGGTAATTTTCGAATAAGAAACTGGACTATTCAGTAAAAATTGTACATCAGTATCTGCAAGTCTGTGCAGCCATAATACTTATATCAGAAATAATTGGAAGACTTGCGATGAGCCTGCATGGCAAGCACAGGGGGTGTGGGGACTAAGGAAAGAGAAAGAGGGGATCTACATCTACAATCACGGTTTCTGCAAAACCCCTTCCCTTCCCTCCCCCACACTTCATTCTAACCTTTAATGGTTAATTATTAATAGAACGGTGCATATCCAAGGGAGGGGTGGGTGGGTAGTTTCCCAGAAACCGGGATTGAGCCGAAAGGGGAGGGGAGGGGGGATGAGGAGAGGGAAAGAGAAGGAGGCCCTGTGATTGCCACATAGGTTAACTTGCATTATGCTCGGGCACCAATGATGTTTCATCTGGTACATTAGAGCGGATTTCAATTACCCTATATCATTATGACGTCACGGCTTGTTTATGAGGGGGACAGAATCGACTTGAACAATAGAATTTTGAACTAAATCTACTCTGCTGAGGAAAATTTAACTTCGAATTGTCTGGTTTCCAGATATCAGCTGTATCAATGTTTATCCCACAATATTTACCGTATTTGGTGGCTGTTACCGCTATTCTACGTTCTACAAAATGCATTTGATAGCGATTTCCTTTGTGTTGTTGCTGTTTTGTCCCTGTTTTGTCCCCCTCCCACGACCGTGATCCTTAGCGTTTAAACAATATATTGTTTTGATATGACGTCATAGTGATATAGGTCAATTGACTGTCGGAAGTGTTTTGGTTTTGCGTTTACTAAGCGCTCCTATTGGCCGAGAAAGTAAGCCAACCAATCAGAATCCAAAGTAAAACCAAACGCAAATTGGTTTTGGTTTTGCTTTGATCTGTCATTGGCTCACAGGGAAGCCATTTATGAGTTACTTGTGATTACTCGCTCCTATGATTGGCTGGCCGTGGGTAGTTTGCGTTTGGTTTTACTACACTGAACTGAAAACCGTGTTATCTCATTTTAACTACCTTTTGCATGTTATAAAATACATATTGAAATTTACTTCAGGCTTCTATTGACCATTGGTGTTAATCGGGTATCTAATAATTATATTATATTTTAGTATAATTTCAAAAGTGAATGTAGAGATTCCCGTGCTCTGGTTGGTCGAGAATTACGTCATTATATTCACCTGCAGAGCACCTGGAGGTGAATATAACATACAAGGCATATACCAAAATGTTTCTCGCAAAGAAAGAAATGAAAGAAAAAGCTTTTCCAAAACCTACCAAAGAAGCAACTAAATAAGTATGGCTTATTTAACTTGAAGTTTTTTTTTAAACGATAAGCTTTCACATACGAGTTTCGGGTTGGGTTTATTCTGTTCTTGTGAATCACAAACTTTTACAAGGAAATAACGTCTACTTAGAGCAATAAATAACACGACAAGACCTGTCCGACAAATTTGGGAATGGTTCAACTCAAAAAGAGTGTACTCGGGTTATTTTACTCGTAGTTTTTTGATAGAAAAATAAGTGACCGCAACCAGCTCCTCTGAATCAGCGAATCAAACTAGAATGCTCTTCTCTTGCCGCCCTCCGTGTGTTTACATCAACTGATATCAAGCACTATCTCGCACTGAAATAATTTGTCTCTTGCTTTACCAGTCATTGATTCTGTGATGGCTATAATCCACAAAACTAGTTCGTAGTTTCAGGAAATTTGTCCTTTGAAATCGGTTCTAGCTTTCGCCCGCTTTCGGTAAATTTTCACTCGCCGTGGCAGAATTTCAGTTTTGACCATTTCCATTTATTTTCACTACATTTCTTCTCTTTGTAACATGGTACGAGGTCTCAAAAGTGAAGACTAGCTGGCCTGCTTCAACTTGAATTCTAGTGTGCATTTGGAGTGTTAATTTCGGTATTTCTCCTACTTTAGAAAATCCATTCTTGTAGGCCCTGCAAGTCCCGAGTCTGTTTGTACCATCATGTCAGAACTGTAGCGGCACGTGATTATGCAAATGTTTGTCACAAAACCATCCTGTCGTGCGCTTGTAAAACGTCAGGTTATAAAACAGTTGACAGTCAGACTATGATAGTCCAGCTTTAATTTCTCCGATATTTACTGGTGAAATTATACTAAAACGATGATTCACTGAAGTTGAAGTGATTATTGGTGAATACCTATTTCCATTGTACCTCGACTTCGTCTCGGTAAATATTCACCAATAGTCACTTCGACTTCAGTGAATATAATATTATTTAACAAATAAAGAAGCCTTAGCCATGTTTTATACTATCATAAAACACGATGGGCATTTGAGAACATGAGAGAAATGTTAAAGCACAAGCCGATGAAAGGAAACCGCCAGTTGAAAACTATATAACACGGCTAACCATGTTATATATAAGTGTTCGACCGACAACTTGTTCGCTTTAGCCAAAATTTAAGCCAAATTTTGCTCTCTTGAAGCAAAAATGTGGCTGATTTTTAAAGATTTACCTGTTATGGCCACATTTGATACAAAAACAGCGGAACGATTGCAGAATACCCCACCGCGGCAAGCGACCCCCCTGGAACTCCATTACTGCGCGTCGGAAGAGCTCCTTAAAGGGGCTGTGTCACGGTAATAGACTAACATTCGCGTTCCGGGCCGGAAACAGTAATTTTCACCGATTTTGATATGAACTAACGAACCTCTCAGCCATGTGGGATGCTTAAAATGAAAGCAAATGTGTAAAAATGACTAACAAATAGTGTATATAAACAGTCTCCAGGGAAAATATTGAAAATCCTTTCAATCGAGCATTGAGGGAGGGAAGTTTAACTGTTTGTATCCAATTAACAGCCACCAACAGAGCGATTACTCGATACATGCGCAGTACCATGACATAGCCCTTAAAGCCCCAATAAATCATCACAGTTTACTCTCATGGGGTACTGTGTCTAAGTTCGATAGAGCGCTCTCTGTGCTCTTTTTTAATAGAACGTATACCGACTGATATTCGTGGCTACGCGTCAATATGCCTACGTGTAAAAAAGAACGGGGGTACTGTGTCTAAGTTCGATAGAGCGCTCTCTGTGCTCTTTTAATAGAACGTATACAGACTGATATTCGTGGCTACGCGTCAATATGCCTACGTGTAAAAAAGAACAGGGGTACTGTGTCTAAGTTTGATAGTTATCTCTGTGATTTTCTTTAATAGAACGTACCTACTGATATTCGTGGTTACGCGTCGACGAGTCTACGCGTAAAAGACGAGAGGTGGACTGTGTCTACGGAATGACGCGTAGCCAGTAGACGGCTACACCAAAAGTAGACTGAAGAGTGGAGGTGTATTCTGCAATCTAGCCAAAACAGCCTTGCACATTAACCTGATTCATAAAGGCATCAAAGTGAAGCTGTCCCAGCTTGTTACAGAACAAACCTACGTATATAGTTGATGGCAGAAAATAACGTTAAATTTCTCATGAGTCGACAGTGCAGTACAACGGAAACTAAGACATTTTCTCACCGGATCCAATTTTGCGACCTTTATGACAACGGCCTCGCTCTGATACCATTGTTACCAGAGACTTCTTCCTGCACAGGCAAGAGATTTGGATAAGGTGAATATTTCATGTTAAAACATTGCATGAAAATTCCTTCTAAAGATAACGTCATCCGCCCAAAAACGTTTTAGTACATGTATGTACGTACGTATAGACCTTTCCCACGTGGCGGCCATCTTGGAATAAACCCATTGTTTAATGCTTACCCAGAGTCGGTATTAAACGTGTTTTAGGGGGGGCTACTAGATCTGCATTGTGACTTGCACAAAAAATTGTGTAGTTCTCTGGTAGTTCTCCAGTTCTCTTGCTTCTCTTTTATAGGGGGGCCATAATTTTTTAATTAAGCACACTATGGCTTATTTATAGGTTTATCCAAGGGGAGATAATTTTTGAGACCAGAGAACTGCAGGGTCACAATTTTTTGGGCAAGTCACAATGCAGATCACAATGCAGATCACAATGCAGATCACAATGCAGATCTCAGTAAGGGGACCAATAATGCTCTTTCGTATTTTGGGGTTTGTTGTTTTTAGACAACAAATTCCAGTAAGCTCCGGAGGTTATTATTTCATCAACTTTCTCTTGAAAATAGCATTATTTCGCCTTTCTGATGTCCGATGTGATTTCGTTTCTTAGTTTTTTGTAGTTTATAGTCCATTTCTCGTACTACATTGGATGTTCATGGCACATCGGCCAATGGGGCTGCTTGCTCGAGGTCACGTGGAGATACTTTGAAACCCAGGATAGAACGACAAACTAAATTATGGAAGTGGGCGGGCTTTGAAGCGGAGGGAAATTTAGGGTGAAACAACGACTCATTTCCATATTTACCGCATCTAGAAATCATTTCTCAACACGAAAAATATGCAAATGACCCGCAACTGTATTGAGAAACGATTTCTAGATACGGTAAATATGCAAATGAGTCATTGTTTCACCCCTAAATTTCCCTCGGCTTCAAAACTAATTCAACGAAAACGTATGCCTCTGCATTAATTCAGTTTGCTGTACTAACCTTTTTCATAGTATCTCCATTGTGATAAGTAGATGCATTCGACGATAATCTATAAAACAAGACAAAAATGCATACGATTTTGTTATTTCGCCAGGCGTCAAAAACGTTAATTCCCCAGCGCGTCTTAATTATATTCTGTAGTCCGGGCACAGCTCTTCTTACATTCTCTAGCGTTTCCTGACCGGAATGTTTTTGGTGGAGGTCCACCTTCAGGATGCCGATCCATGCTGCGCGTAACCCTGTTGATTTGACAGAGGCTTGACATGACAAGAAGATACTACAATACAATACAATACTTTATTTACCCACGTGTCAACTAGGAGCTATATAACTCGTTAAAACTTGAACGTGAACTTTAATAAAAATAATTTAAAAAATTACAATATATATATGTGTATAAATATTCTATTTATAATAAAATCTAATAAAATGTATTTCACCCCTTTATTAATAATAATGTGAAAAGTATCCCCTCCCACATTGCAACCAACTCCTTCCCACAAGAAAAGAAACACCCCGATGGCAGCCCCCCCCCCCCCCCTTTTCCAGGGAAAATAAGACCAACACCCTCCTCCATAGACAATTACCCCAATAATTTACCCTAACCCCTAACGTAAAAATACTATCCCTACCGTACCCCTATAAAAAGTATTTTCTCCTGAGCCGTGACGTGGTCTGTCAGTAAAAAGTAAAAGCAAAGAAGAATTTTTTTTATCAGTTCTTAGTCTGAAATTAACAAAATCTATAAAACTAAAACGAACCAGAAAATAGCACTATGCCATATTAAGCTAAGTTAAAATCAATAGATTCTATGGCATTTTTGAAGGTCTTAATATCTTTACATTCGCGGATCTTAGGTGGTAAATTGTTCCAAAGTCTACTAACAATATATGAGAAGGATCTATGCTTCCATTCATATTTAAAGCGTGGTTGTACCAGCCTAGTGCCATTACCTCGTAGGTTGTACTTCACAATTTTAAGTTTAAAAAAATTATTGATGTATGAAGGACCTTGATCATGCATACATTTATAAAGTAGGGATAACGACTGAAAACATCTACGCTGGGCCAAGGTTTTCGTATTGACGTACTTTAGAATAAAGTAATACGATAATGACTTAGATAGGCCTAAAATAGTCCTCAGAATGTAATGATTGGCGTCCTCCAATCGTTTGGTTTGACCTTTACCAATTCCCAGTAGGATAGGACTACAGTACTCCAGGTGGGGCAGTATATATGCCTTGTAGAGGCGTATCATAACTTCTTCTGGGATACATCGACGTAATCGTCTCAATGCTGCCGCCTTAGCATAAGCTTTCCTCAGCTGTTCCGAGATGTGTGACTTGAAGGTGAGCTTGCAGTCTAGTGTAACTCCTAGAATCTTTAAGGTGTCGGTGACTTCAATATTTGAGTCGTCCAGTTTGAAGTCATATTCATATGATGTTGGGCCGATTGCGATGGCTTGTGTTTTCGTTGCGTTTACCTGCAAGTAGTTATTCTTAAACCAGGTGGAAAGCGTTTGTAGGTCCGAGTTAAAGTGCACCTAACCCCTTTTGCAATTTTTATACATATGAATCTTTGAAAGGTTTTGAGTACTTCTGTGAAGAAATATTTGGCTTACATAGAATACTCTATGTTCTATGCTTGTTTGAAATGGTGAAAATTTGATCTTTCCTGACCCATGACCGCGTAAGAAAAAGACTGGGTCGATTCTTGATCTTACGTCATCTAATTCATTCCACTTTAGTGCCACTTTGCAATAATTTGAATAAATATTTAGCAGCTTGTCTAAAATAACTGTTTTCATTACTAACAACTCACAGACTGTGTATGTTATTTATATATCGATGTTGTTGTGATAGAAAGGCGGCATGGAGAATAATGCATTATAATGAGGTGACGTAAGATCAAGAATCGACCCAGTCTTTTTCTTACGCGGTCATGGGTCAGGAAAGGTCAAATTTTCACCATTTCAAACAAGCATAGAACATAGAGTATCCTATGTAAGCCAAAAAAATCTTCGCAGAAGTACCCAAAACCATTCAAAGATTCATATGTATAAAAATTGCAAAAGGGGTTAGTTGCACTTTAATGTGGTACTGTAATACCATTGGTGAAGCATCAGAAGCATATCCGGTAGTATCGTCAGCGTATAGCCTAAGGGAAGTGTCAGATACGAAGTAGTTCGAGTCATTTATGAAGAGATTAAATAAAAGAGGACCAAGCAAGGACCCTTGTGGAACCCCTGTCTGTATCAATCTCCAGTCAGAGTATACCCCATCAAGCTTCACACGCTGTCGTCTCCCGCGGAGGTAAGTTGACATCAAGTCTATAGCTTCTTTCGAGAAACCATAAGCTCTGAGCTTAGCAAGCATGAGGCTGTGACATACTGAATCAAATGCTTTGCTAAGGTCGATGGCCACTGCTGCCACAGCCTCTCAGTTATCGAGGCTTGCTCGCCAGTCCTCTGTCATTTTAAGTAGAGCTGTGCAGCAGGAATGACCTTTCAGATATTCAGAAAGGTTTGGCGAAAGCTGACAATAGAAGGCTTCGTAGACTTTTTCATAGATCTTGGAAAAAGCAGTAAGTAGAGATATACCGTACGGTAATTCGCTCTGTCCGTTTCATCCAGCTTCTTAAAAATCGGTAAAAGATTACTACTTTTCCACTCCAAAGGCCAAACGTGATTCTTGATGAAGTAATTAATGAGTTTAGTCACTTCAAGTGCAATGGCAGGAGCCGATAAGCGCAGTAATCTAGGAGAAATATCGTCGCAGCCAACAGCCTTTCTTGGATTAAGATTGTCAAGTAATTTCCTGATGTAGTTTTCTGCCACGGGTTTGAAATTGAAACCATGTTGGTAGTTTATTTCTGTAATTGCCATCACACTAGCGTGGTCTTTGAAATCCTTCATTTCGAGACAATCTCCTTCACTGCCAGCAACTTCAGAGAAATATTCATTAAACGTCTCAGCGACATTCAAAGGGTCGGTGACCACACGCTCACTCTCAATTTGGACAATCTTGTTTTGACTTTTGCCGCGTGTACTGGGCAAGAGAGGTTTCATTTTCCTCCAGAATTCACCGCAGTGTTTGGTGGAAACTGATGCATCGAGACAAAAAGACTTCATTCCTCTACGCTTTAGTGACGTCACTTTGTTACGTTGTTTCCGAAAGGATTCCCAACTTTGCTGTGACGGATCTTTCTTGTGCAGCTTAAACAATCGATTCCTACGAGAAATTTCCCTCTGTAGTTGGGGCGTTATCCACGGGAGCTGATCACCTCTAATAAGTTTTTTCTTGAGCGGCGCGTGTTTGTCTAACACCTCTCTGTATAACTTTGACCAATGATCCCACAGGTCATCAACATCATCGTATATATATGCACTATCCCAAGGGACATTCTTTAAGTCAGCGAGGAACGCACTGTCATTCATTGTTTTCATACTTCTGTGAGAAATATGCGCATCGTAAGTTAACTGACCTATATACGTTAATTGTGAAGAATGCCTCAGTCTTCAGTGAATGGAAGGTTGCTCGATTGAATCCAGTGTTCAAGAAAGACGATGAATCGGCTAGAGGAAATTATAGGCCACTTTTCTATTTTAAGCGTCCCTTGCAAAATATTAGAATCGTGCGTCGCAGCACAGACTCGACATATATTTCCCGCTTTTTGGGTTACCTGTGCTATGTTTCATAAGCGATCTTGGAAGAGTTTATATAATTGCTCCTTGTGAATTCTCTATTCCGATTCCTACGAAATAAATCTTCAATAATAAAAGATTGATACTTAATGAAGTTGTGCGAGTGGTTTTGGGGTGACTGATTTGGGGTTATTGTATTGTTTTCCAACAACAGAGGCAACACTGATGCTTTTAAGTTTTCATGTTTAATTTGCCATTTGTAAAGGTGAACATATTCATCAGTTTATTTGGTAACAGTCAAATAGCTCATAAGAGTTCTTTTCATTTGTGTGGAAATGCTATTACTGTGCGACTAGACTACTGTTACCGAGTTCACTTAAACAAACCAATCACATTGCAGAACTACAACAAAGACTTCCTACTTATGGTTTATTGAGCCAATCAGTGATAAGCTTCAATCCAGTAAAAGGTGAATTCGGTGGACTATTTCTGAAGTAGCCCCAGCTACAGTAGATGCACTGTAAGGATATACCCTGGAGCAATCATCGGTAACATCTTTTTACTAACAAACTGAAGTTAGTTATTTTATGTTCTAATAATGTTTATTGACAGTGATTTTCATCATAACATCGCCAAAATAGCTGTGGACCACGAGGCATCTTCGCCAAGTGTATCCAATTACACAGGTATTTTGGCCAAATGATGATGAAAGCCATATAAAAACTAACATCAATTTGATTTTTACAACAGGCAATGGAAAGAAATGTAGGGTAATTTCATCCTTTTACGATAAGATAGGCTCAGGATTAGCAGTAAAATTGCAAAAACTACAAAACCGAGCTGCACGAATAATTAGCAAGACTGATTACTCAATTAGATCATCGCAGATTCGTAGAGAACTGGGTTGGGATTCCTTAGCAGAATGATGGTTTAAAGCTAAGGCTATCATGTTTAAATCTCTGTATGACCTAGCACCATCCTATCTTTGTGAATTATTCTCAAAAGTATCCTATCACACTTCATATAATTTGCGAAAGTCCAAAACATATCTCTTCATTCCCAGACCAAAGACTCACTCACAGAGGCACTCAAGAAAAGCTATGGTTTTGATGGGGCAACGACATGGAACTTACTACCAAAATCACTCAAAGAGGCAGAGTATAAAAGATTTCAAAAAATAGCTCAATCATATTGATCTCTGTGGCCTGTTAAAGTGAGATCATTTTAATATTTATGGGCCAGAAGTAACTTTTATATTTATTTATAGTTTTTATTATATTTATATATACGGCTCTCGTGGAAACCAGGATTGTTTTATATATATATATTATATATGCCTGATGAGTATCCGTATTCAAATAAAGATTCATTCATTTTACAACAAACTTTATGCTGTTGTGTACATGCCTTGCATCAGCATTATCTGTCTTCTTATTGATGATTAAAATTAGCCAATCAGAGAACTGTCAAGAAAATGGGCAGTTATTAATGACTGCTGGTATAACTTTGGCATCGCTTTCTTTTTGATTTTTTAAAACTTTAACCACTTTAATTCATTACACTACACATCCAACTTAACTCTCATATTTACTGATACACACTATATTTAAATAAATTGTAACTGCTAATAAAACTATTTCTAACCTTGCATGCACGTGGTCCAATTATAGCTATAACCCAGAAAGGAAAACGACTTTTCGCTTATAAATAACCTATTCTTTTGTCTACTTGGTCATTTCGCATACACATTGCTGTCACATGGTACATTAGGTCAGTTTATAAAATCGTCTTTACTGAACAATTGCATGCCTTTTTTAAAACCTTTAACTCTTCTTTCCTCAGAGTTGAAATAAATTCAGCAACATTTCTCCTACAAATAAATATCACACTTGAATTGAAAATTATTCAACATTTGCTGCTTTTTCAGCCCTGCTAGCAAATGGGTTTCAAAACATTTAAAGTTGCCATACACAAACTGAGAAGTACATGACTTCGAGCAGATTTTGTACGGGTGGGACAAGAATAAACTTCAAGCAACATCCAGAGTCCATAAATCATAAGAGATTGTCACACTTGATAATCACTGAAAATTTGAGAGTGATATGATAAATATATTTTGAGGAACTCAAAATTTACAAAGAATGAGGGTCTCCCAGGGGTTTTGGGGAACAAGGGAACAAAAAATCCGTTGGGAACAGGAACAAACTACAAATATATCGGGGAACATGAATATAATTTTTTTTTTTTAAATATATTAATATTAATATATTAATATACAGTCGATGCCAAAAAGGTTGTCCAGCAGAACATAATATAATATCCATTGTTTTGGGCTATTGTCTAGGCCAAAACAATGGATATTAAAGTATTATATTATGTTCTGCTGGACAACCTTTTTGGCATCGACTGTATATAAATAAATAAATAAATAAAAGAATAGAGATTTTAGGGAACAATTTCCATTTTTCTAAATGGAAAAACTGACTGTTTCCCTGGAAACAATTTTGGGAACAAGGGAACAAAAGGTAATTTTCGTTGGGAACAAGGACCTCCCCTGGGAGACCCTCAAGAATGTATGGCTGTCAGCAACTCTTGCCTCCCAGCCCATTTTACAGTTTTGAAAACTCAATTTCTCCGTAAATATTTAACATATCAATCTCACATTTTCGGTGATTACTAAGTTTAAAATTCTCTTTCAACTGATGTAGTCCGTTTGTTTGTACATGGAGCTTGAAGTTTAATTTATGCAGAGGCAAAAAATGTAAACAATGACATCACCAAGGATTGGCCTACAGTAGGGTTGCCACAGAGATCTCCCTTAACACCAAATACAAAAAATCAGATAATTATTTATAATATTTATAATACATAATACTGCTATTTTCAAATGAGCTTTAACTGTGAAAAAAGTAACGTCGTTCTGCCTTGCACAATGTATCGTAAGGGGGTTGTAACTGAGACAATTTCAGTCTGATAATCTCTGGAAAAAGTTTGCTTCTCACTCATTTAAAAAAGCTTTCAAATGTAAAAATATGTTTCTGGAGCATACTGTTCTTCGAATGTTACATTTAATAAACTCCAGAAACGTGTCTTTATATTTGAAACGTAAATTAAACGAGTGAGCACAGGCAGCCCAAGCTCTGTATTTGCACTGGCAGTGTGACCACTTTTGTATATACATGTACATGTATAAAGCCATTATTTCACTTAATTCTCAGATAAAGAAAATAAACTTACCTTAAGAGTTTGCTGTTGTCCTGTTGTTTCTCTGGGATATAGAAACAGCGTTTATGGGGCATTTCTCTCACTTTGGGTTTGTCTCTCTTCAAACCCAAAGTGAGAGAAATGCCTTGTAAATGCCATTTCTATACTCCAGAGAACAACAGGACAACAGCAAACTCTTAAAGTGCCAATGAAATGAAAAAAATCGATCCCATTTTTATTTTATTAAATTCTATGTTTCTCTTAGGCATTTTGTGCAATTAAAAATCAATATGGAGCGCAAACAAAAAAAAATTTCATACCTAAGTCAGACGTAATTGCCAAAATCAAGTGACAATATTTTTGTCGTTAAAGATATGGTAATCACATGCATGACGTCAGTAGGTCTGCACATTTATATTCACAAAGCCAACTGCAAGGTTTCTATTAGAAAAAGTATGGCCATCTTCAAGGTTTCTCAAAGTATTACACATTTAAATTGAAAACTGGCCAAAAATGCACTTGTTTCGTAGTATTTATGGAGACGAATATAAATGTGCAGACCTAGTGACGTCATGCATGTGATTACCATAAAAATTGTCACCTGATTTTGGCAATTACATGTATGCCTGACTTCAATAGGAAAAAAAATGTTTGCACCCTCCATATTGATTTTTACTTGCACAAAATGACTAAGAGAAACCTAGAATTAAATAAAATAAAAACGGGATCGATTTTTTCATTTCATTGGCGTTTATTTTCTTTAACTGAGAATTAAGTGAAATAATGGCTTTATATATACAAAAGTGATCACACAAAAGTAGCAAATACAGAGCTTGGGCTGCCTGTGGAGCAAGACGCAAACTTTTCCCAAAAACTTGACATCCCAGACTCAGTCTACAAGGAGGCATTCTATTGTCTTGGTTACAACTATATGTTGTACAACACGACGTTACTTTTTCATAGTTCAAGGTCATTCGAAAATAACAGTAATGGCCTGCAATCACCCGTTGCTGTCCATTCCACCCATTAACAAACCATATGAATATTGAGCTTTGATTCTTCTTTTCAGCTTTTTCTGTTATTAATACTCAAAATTTCAATTTTCCCTGACCAAGATAAAAAAGTACCAACTTTTCCCTTTTCTTCTCTTTTCGTGGAACTGAAGGCGTCTGCTTGCAGGGTAGTGTTTACCTGGATTATGCTATCAATAATATTATTAGCCATGACCACAACAAGGAAAGCACTGGGTTCTAATGATATGCACAGTGCATCATGGGTAGTAGTTTGGGTAAGGGCCTGAGGGAAGAAGAGATCCATTCCTCTCAAATAAAGGTATTCATTTATAAAGAAAAAAATATATTTGGGTACATTAAAATGCGCTTCACAAGGTTATTTTTCTGTTACGGACTGCTATTGTGGTGCAATGTGCTCAGGGGCGGATTTACGGGAGGGGCCAAGCCCTTTCGTTGGCTGGGATACATGCCCCTACACCACCTATACGCCGCAAGGTTTGGCTTACACCGTGGCCCCTCTCTTTCTGCATTTCCTGGATCCGCCCCTGGTGCTGCTGTGCAGTCTACCATCACAAGTGATTGTTACTATTTCAGAATACCAGGCTATTGTGTTGGGAGACAATCTCCTACTCTTTCTCGAGATAACACAACAGGTTATTTTACATCCCCCTCGTGTACATTTGCGTTAGAACAGGTAAGGAGACAAGGCCAATGGATTATACATCCCTGCCCAAGGATGCAATCAGGATTTCGCCTCCGGGATTCTAGACTATGCTCTGCCAACTGAGCTAACCAGTAAGGCAACAGTTAATTCTTTAATATTACTAAGACCTTCAAACATATCTAGACATGCGTATTGGAACCATTTGCATGATTCATGAGGCTTTTTATTTCGTATACTTTATTTATGTATACTTTTGTATACTATACTATACTATATTACTAAATGTATAAAGTATACTGTCTTAAAGTATACAGAATTTTTAGAGATTTTAATTTCGCCATTAATTCAGTGCAGACTGCTAACTTTAGTCTAGAGGAATATTTGTATAATTATATAATTCATCATATTTTTAACTTCTATAGTATTCTCTCCTTTTTAATTATTGTAAAGAATTTTAGAGACAGTAGTTATTTAGTTAGTTATATATTATATATTACAATCTTATAATCTACATGTATATCTATCTATCAAAATATATTATATATATAGCAATACACAACCCCACAAGCTGTAAGCTTTAACAATTCTTAGTACTGATCATAATACCAGCTCTGTCCTAGTCCTGAGATTGCTGGATTGAAAAAAACTACATGAAGGAAGAGCTGAGCGTAAATCAATTATTATGCACAAAGTTCAGCATAATAATGCACCAGCAAGTCTACCAATTATAACCTAAGAGGAGGAAGCACATTGTTTTTTTATTCCTCAACTAAAGCGTGGAACAATTTACCAGAGAACCCACATAAAATCGAGTCCCTTGTCTCCTTTAAAAATCAGATCAAGGCTATCACTCTTCTTAATGATGTGTAGTTAATTAATTATATCAATTAGCATATATTAATTATACTAAATACATGTATATTAGTTGTCTAAACTTTTTTAAGCACCTTGGTCAAATATGGACTATTTTAATTTCAACTGTAGTTTTATTGGAATAGTTTTTAATACACTTAGCTGATGCCATTTTAAAATAACTTAATTAGCTTTTCTTTTCTTTCCATTTATAATTATATTGTAAGGTTAAAACACGGCTTCTATGAAAATCAGTTTAATGATTGTTAGAATATCTTCTGTGTATAAATAACGTATTAATATTATTTATTGATTGAAAAATAAAGGTTATCTATCTATCCAAAGTTGATTGTATCACAACACTGTTATTATTGGAGACAACAAAGAAAAGGCCTGAACCTTTTATTTAGAGAAAAACTGCAGTATCCCATCACTCCTTCCCTTGGGACTCCATCCCTTGTTTACAGACGTGGTCTACCTAAACCAATAACCATGGTGAGCTGCGCATGCAACTAGAACCCAGTCCTTTCCACATTTCAGTCATAGCAAATATTATTATTACTAAATGTATATTTAAAAGAAGTACAGTACTGCCTGGCAGAAACATATGTACATTTGTTTGAGAAATTTTCGCGAGCAGATTGCATGCAGTGTTCGCAACCTGTTCGCATTTTTTTCGCGAACTGTTCGCAATTTCTTCGCGAATAGGCCGCAAATTTTTCGCGATTTTCTCGTTAACGCAAGGTGTTCGCAAACAAACATCGCAAGAATACAATACAGCTCAAAAAATTTACGCGAACAAGAAGTCCCGCAAGAACTTCTTGTGGCGCCAGAACCCACAAGAAGTTGCAAGAACATGCAAGAAGTTTAAAGAGTTGATAACTGCGAAATTTTGTTTGGTACTCTGCGAATATTCGCACGAAACTTTGCTTCTTCAAAATGTCGATCCTTCAAAATTACGATCCTTGCCCATCCAAGATAAAGTTACTTTTTCTGGCTCACTCGGTCAATTCGACCAACCTGAGTTGTAAACTTTATTCGGACTGACTAATTGAACTTTAAGGCTCACTTTCGAATGGTACAGGAGGACAACTGTAGAGTTTACTTCAGTTCAGTCAGTATAATCAGGCTATAAGAATAGAAATCTGATGCTTTGAACCTGGTTTGAATTGAAGGCCGGAAGGGTAATAAACGACGTTACTATAAATCGCATGTCCCAACTTCGGACGTGTTCAATTTTGTAAACGTTATCCGTATATCTGTTGCAGTTGAAATTGACCATTCAGTTCAATTTGACCATGAGTCAAAACAAACTAGTTCAATTTGACCATCGGTCATATTCAACTAGTTAAATTTGACCATCGGTCATATTCAACTAGTTCAATTTGACCCAGTCAAACCAACCTAGGTCAAATTGACCCAGGTCAATTCAACCTAGGTCAAATTGACCCAGGTTTTGCTATCAATGATTCTAAAAAAAAAGCGGACGCAGACACTTTTGAAAATGAAAATTGGATTTTTCTTTTGTTTACGCTCTCTCGTAAGCGGACACCCCATGTATAATAATTGACTCTTGGCAATGAAATTTGTCTTTAATTTGCAATAAATCAACAAAAATATGACCTTTGACAGAGCAACAGAACAGTGGGGATCGGTTTTGTCAAATCTCCATTTGTAAATTTCCTGTAAGCGGACATCCACCCTATTTTTCTTTGGTGTCTGCTTATGGGAATAATTCTCGTAAGCGGACAGCTCTACTAACGGACACTTTTTTCAATTCCCGAGGGTGTCCGCTTACGAGAGAGTTGACTGTAGTTTGTTCTGACCAGGTCAAATTGACCTAGTTTGTTTTGACTCATGATCAAATTGAACTGAATGGTCAATTTCAACTACAACATATCCACAATAATATTCAGATCTGCCAGCCTTCCAGATGTTTGTAAAAGTCATTGCATAACGTTTTCAAGTAAATTCGGACCATGCAGTTATCAAAATATCATGAGCCGTAAAATAAACAAAACAATGGCTGCTCGATTAGTTCCCAGACCGGCGGTGCGTGGCCTGCTTTAAAGCTTGACTCACTTGCTTAGCGCAAAGCATAACACCAAATAAACTTTTGCTTCAGTGTAGTTTCACATTTACGGCAGATCCTTGTCTTGTTACTAGGTTTCGGGGCGGCAGAAATAATTGTAAATGTTTGCGTATTAAAATCTCAATTCTTCTTGGAGTCTAAATTTCCACGTGCAATCAGTCAGGCGTGAACATGTCAGTCTGATTTTTTTCAGAACATCAACAGAGTTTTGAAGCAACGTTTGTCATATTGAAAGACGTGCAAAAACTTCTATACTCTTACCAGAAAACTTCTACTGGGAAAGTGCAATTCCTTTTGAATTAAAAGCTGAGCTTTAATGCATCGGATCAGATCAGTCAGTTCGCGTAAATGAAAATTAATTGCGCCTTCTCACGGTATTTGTGTCAGAAATGAGACACGCATCTGGCTGACAGTTATGATTGACAGAGACTTTTATTATATAAGAATCTTGACTTTTTGATGCCTCTGGCACACAGGGTATTTACCAAAACCATCTTACTGTACATTTGTAAACTGTTTGTCATGAATTCGAATTTGTCACACGTGAATCCTGGTGAAAGAAAGGTTAAAATACAAAATTGTATAATGAACACGTACGCTTGCCGAAATTTCTTAAAAATTTCGAATCACGATATTTCGATAACCTGGTCCGAATTTTCGTTTGACAATAAGGGAAATATGTACAACACAAGCGTGATGGCTTGATTTCGTAGCTTGAAGTGATGATCCACAAAGTCATATGACTAGCAAGATGAATGTCACGAGTTGTTCCGTGATCAACTGCGAACACAGAAGTTGATCGCGATCATTGCGCAAAATTTTCGCAAGCAATTTGCGAACACAGTGCGAGCAATTCGCGAACACAGTGTGAGCAATTAGTGAACAGATTGCGAACACTGTCCGCGATCTGCTAGCGAAAAATTCGCGATAAATGTACATGTATGTTTATGGGCAGTACTGCATACTTAAAAGTTTTTGATACTGTATTAACTACTGTTCAGCAATTAGTTGAGGATTAGTGATGGATCTAGAGTCAGAATTCTTGGAAACACTTTTTTCCGATTACCTACATTTTAGGGGACATTTAGCCTGAATTTCAACCATCTCCTCTGGTTCGTTCCTCTCCAAAAGAGACGTTGGAATTCACTAGCCGATAAATCCACCACTGGGTGATAGTAGTGAGTGCTTTCTACATGATCCTTCCACATGTGCCTAACAAAATTGTACATTAATGTATCAATGGCCCATTTTGCAGTTGATACTATTGTAGTCACCCTGTGGATAAACATGGAAGCGAGGCAATTTTGCGCAACTCACAGGTTTGTTTTGTTCAGTTTTGTAAAGTAACTGCCACATTGCCTCCTCTGTTTATCCACAGGGTAACTGTCACGATAGTATCAACCACAAAATAAGCCAATATTGGAATACAATATTATATTATTATATTAATTTTTTTAGCTGCTTCAAAATATAATTCACTATGGAAAACAAATACAAATGTACCCAGTTACTTGATATTGTCTAACCTACAATGACAACTCCTCTAGGGACTCCAACAAATGCTTGGGCATTCGGAGCCAGTTACAGCTGAAGTTACTTCGGCAAGGCATTTTGGGTAACAATTCCTCCCATTTCCGTTCAACCTTATTGTAGCACTCGATGCTATTCTGTGTCTCGCCCTCGTGCTCTCCACCAAAAATTAAAATTTGGTCCCACATACAGGTAATCCCAGCAGAGTAACGAGGACACTGCAAATATGGAAGGTGACTACTCCACTCATCGCTGTCTGTGTAATAAATCTCACAGCTCTTCAAGGCATTTCTACTGCCGTAATCTTTAAGACCACCAACAATGAATATCTCCCTCCCTTTAACCACTCCTGCTGCAAGATACCGTTTGCTGTTCATGGGTGCAAGGAGACTCCATCTGTCACTCTCTGGGTCATACTTCCAACTGGTGCTAACAACCGTGTTGTGACGATCCAGTCCCCCAATAACATATAAATGACATGCGTCAGTTACCACACATGGGCCGTGGAGTTCTTCAGGCACGGATGTGACATATTCCCAGGTGTTCATAGCAGGGGTGTAGCGATACATGCTCTTAGTTCTACCCAAGGCATAAAGATGTCCATCCAGCGAGACTACAGCCACCCACTTCTCTGCCTGCACTAGAGGTGCAACACTCAACCACGTGTTTGTCGCAGGATCATACCTTTCAACAGCACTGGTGGCCACATCTTCTTCCACAACAGCATCTTGCTCATTTTGGGCCTCCCAGCCACCAACAGAATAGAGGAAGCCATCACAGTATGCTGCAGCATTTCCATACCTTGCACACAACAAAGGTGTTAGTTCATACCAGGAGTTACTCAACTCTGGTACAAAGCATATTGCCGATGCTGTTGGCATATTGTCATCATCAAATCCACCACTTATAACGACAGCATCGACACATGTATCCAAACATTTTCGTGGCTTCTGCATTGGAGGAAGTGACTGGACATTACTCATACTTTGAAGCACAAACTGCATACATGACACATTTCCTGTAACCAACTCATCTTGAAGTATTGTGATATTAAGGAATTTTCTTGACAATAATGACAACCTAATATGATGAAACAAATCCTTAAAGTACTTTTTTCGTATTGCTGGGGACTTTTTCACCCACTTTTTCACAGCCTCGTAAATTTTCTCTTCTTTTGATACAACAGTGTGCTCACTGGCAATAAATTCTTCAATTTTCTCAAACTCCAGATTCAAAAACTCCTCTCCTTCGATGATTTCACCAAAATGTTGCCCAATGAAGACTTTGGAAGCCAACCTAAGACTCTTACAGTCATGTTTCTCAGCAAAGTTGCGTACTAGAAGGCAGTTATCTACATTCAA
Organism: Actinernus sp. WN-2022; assembly: GCA_030867875.1. Taxonomy (NCBI): domain Eukaryota; kingdom Metazoa; phylum Cnidaria; class Anthozoa; order Actiniaria; family Actinernidae; genus Actinernus; species Actinernus sp. WN-2022. The sequence continues at coordinate 85,519,745 of JAOWCC010000577.1, forward strand.
ACTCGACCGAATGAAGTTACTAGCTTTTTCCTTGAGGCCTTCGATAAGAAAGTAACTAGCAGACATCACCAAGTCTTGGGCATTGTCAGAATTCACTACAGTTTCGCCAGTGTAGAGATATTCTAGGACGTTTTCCATTACTGAAGCCTTAATTTCTTTAAGGATGATCTTTTTCTCTTGTTTTTCTTTCATTTCGGTTGTAAAAAGTCCATGAAAGAAGGGACTTCCCGCGGCTAATACAATCCGATGAGCTTGGAACGTTACGCCTTCTATGCTCAAACTAACATCGCACAGCCGTCTTTCTTGTCGATACGAGTTAATTTTCGTCATCATATCTTCACAGTAGATTTCCGGAAGCATTCTTGTTTGCTTATCCTCGCTTGGTTTCATTCTGTAGTTATGTTTGGTGAAGAATACGAATTGAAAAAGAACGGGAAAACAACACAGCAAGACAAAGACACGGAGGCAAGATCTAGACACAACCTGATTTGCCTCGTTCCGGTGTCACGGCAATTTGTATTCCTTAGGGAGAGGGAGGGATACACGAATCATAAAACGCCTTGACGTTTCGATGTTCCTTTAAATACTGTTTTCTGGCTACTGATAAAACAATAGTGGACAAAATATCTTTAATTATTAGAATAACCAAACAATAACCTGCCTCAATAATTCAATCGCCATTGAAAGTATATTCATTTTTACTGACATAATTCTCCTCACACCTCTCCCCCATGGAAATTTACGGCCCAATAGCCTCGCTCTTCTGCAGACCGTGGAGAATAAGAGACCTGGAGCCAACAGCTCGTTCTCTTCCCTTCGCTCTCCTTCAACAACAAAATGGTGAGTGAATGATTCCTTTGATAATCTTTCAAAATCCTTCGCCATCGGTGCTCTTTATATAGGCATTAAACATTATTTGAATAAACTATTTATCGAAGCTTACTACTGTGGTATTTTTATGCAATTTTAGGTGAACGTTCCGAAGCAGCGTCGCACTTACTGTAAGGGCAAAAAGTGCAGGAGACATACTCTGCACAAGGTTACTCAGTACAAGACTGGAAAAGCTAGTCTTTTCGCTCAAGGTATTACTGATTTTAATCGATAATCTTCCTTGTTGTAATAAAGTGGACCTGCAAAAGACTGATATGTTTGATTTGTAATTGTTTTTGGCAGGAAAACGGCGATACGATCGCAAACAGGCTGGATTTGGTGGACAAACCAAGCCAATCTTTCACAAGAAGGTAGGGAATAAAAATATTTTCCAATTGAGAATAACTCGGAAAATCGAACATTTTAGAACGAAAATATGCGACATGATCTTGCTATTCCCTGTCAATATTTTGGGAATTACTTCGCTGTAGAAGGTTTGATTTTTTGTTTGTTATAAAAAAAAATCCTTTGTGATGTTGAGAGAATACAAAAAACCTTGGAAGTCATTGACTACGGGTATAATGTAGTCAAGGGTTTCATGTGTTTGCTTACACTGTGCTTATAGTAAAAAAAGTATAGACTATCCACATACAATATGTGGCATAAGTGCAGAATACCCTCTCATATATATGTTACCCAAATCAATCGAAAATTTCCTATCGATAATCACTAGAAAATCAAACATTTTAGAACAAAACTCCACATGATTTTGTCATCCCCTGTCAATATTTGGGGAATTTGTCATTCTAAAATGTTTGATTTTCTAGTGATTCTCAATAGGAAATTTTCGATTGGAGTCATAAACTACAATTGATCCCGTAGCAACTGTAGAATACTGCACACAAAAAAATGAGGCTTTTATAGAATGATGCTTGCCAAGAAGTGGCTATGTGTTGAAGTGGTGAGCATTAATATTTTCTATATTAGGAAGTGGCTACGCATCTGCATAGCCATAGCCACTGGCTTTCGAAGGAGATAAAGAGTTGTGGGGTATTCTGCAGTTTAGCCTAAGATACACAATTATACGGTATCAGACGTATCACTAGATGTATAGGTTATGTATCAGTCAAGGTCCTCAGTCAATTCCAAACCTGTGCATGACCTCAAACATGGAAACTTTATCTTCTTCAGCCAGGCCACTACAAAGGCCAAATCCTCTCCCTGGAAATCTGTCAACTGGTCATCACTGCAGTGCACTTGTTGAGATAAATCAAATTAATACAGGATCAAATACCCTACCCCCCAATGTTGCCCTCGACTATCGTCAAATACCTATTGTAATTATTGGGAACAAACCACTCATTAAAGACAAGGGTTACCCAGCGATCCATGCATGGGTTTGGAATTGACTAATGCATTATGTTAGGGTTATGTACACGTATCAAAGTTATGTCATGTATTGCACATCACACACATTGCACATGTATATCATTGAAAAGTATCATTGGACTCAAGGATATCACATATGGCATATGATACGTGTTGACATGCATAAAGAAATGGCCTTGAAAAGTACTTCCTCAATTGAGGGAAAACTTCTTGAAAAGCCCTTGAATTCTTAGTAACCATGTATTTTTCAGAACTAAATTTCAGTAAAAGAGTTGTTCAAGAATTCAGTTTGGTAGTTAACAAACCTACTGACATCTAACAGCATTCACTTGCTGTAGGTATTAGTATTTGAACATTAATTTGTCCCTGAAAAGTTGGTTGGAAATAGCTATGTAGCCATGTGGAAGGGATTTTCTGTTATCAGGCTGATGGGGCCTATAACTTGGGGACAGAAAGTGGGATTTTACAGTATGGTATTGTGGGTAAATGATACAGGCTTAATAGTTGCGAAGATTGTTACTACCAGAAAGAAACTTTGTTTAAAGTTAAAATACATGGGAGAATAACTATGACACATTTCTTTTAAGGCAAAGACTACCAAGAAAATTGTTCTCCGTATGGAATGTACGCAGTGTAAGTACAGGAAGCAGATTGCTTTAAAACGATGCAAGCACTTCGAGCTTGGTGGAGACAAGAAACGAAAGGTACATCATGGGTCTCTTGTGCATGTTTATAATGGTCACCACATTTCACTCGCTTTGTAGTTCATCTCCTAATGACTGGGTACAGTGGCTCCAAAAGAGCAAAATAATTTTTAGTATCATTCCAAAACTATTCAGGGTTTCCAGTAAGTTTCCAAGTGTAATATAATGGTATATTTAAAATAGATGGTGAGGTTATTTCTAAATGTAACCAGTAGGCAATTTGCATAATGCTGCCATTTACCGTAAACACCGGCAGATAAGTCGCACCTTTTTACCCCAAATCTTTGTTGCAAATCGGGGGTGTGGCTTATCTGCGAGAACATCTATAAAAGTTCAATAAATTTCCATAAAATAACGTTTTTAAAAAACAAAGTCAGACTGATTAAAACTACACAAAACAAAAAGAAAGGAAGCACTGATCATCACTTTCACAAGCTTGGTGGCTCCTAAAAGAGCCGTTTGTGTTGTCTGTTTCTTGTTTGTTACTTGTTCCGGATCCTGCCATTAAATTTTCTTCGTTAAAAGATATTTTAAGCGGTCAACAGTCGCTTTTCTCAAACAACTAAATGTCACCAGACGTGTAATCTCCATTCTAACCCCAAGCTTTTTGCAGTGTCGTCGTTTCCCATTGACTTCAACAGTTATAGTTCCTTTGCGAGCGAGAAAATACCACGCTATTTCGGAGTACTTGTGAACGTGGTAGATGACCAACTGTTTTGCCACTGTTTAGTACTTTAACAGTAAATTTGTCAAACTGATTTTCCATCTCTCTATGAGCAATCAGTTTCTCCCCGATAGATGACTTCCAGATGTCCTTGTAGATGTAATAACTACGTACGGCAGATGAAAAGACACTTCTCACTGTGCTCCATGTTTTGATTTTGTTCTGTGCACACATGGCAGCATTCTAGTGTCCAGTTTTCTCTCTTCCAATAAAATGTGTGGTTACTAAGCTTTGATGAAAGCGACTGCGAGCATGTTTTTGTTGACTATATTTAGCTAACAATCTACCTTGGCCGAAAAAGTACCGTCAAGCAAATGCTATGGAAAGTTCTATTGTATATGTGTAGGCAAGTACAATCAATGTAGACATGAAGTTTAAACACTTACAGATTTAAAATTATGGGTAAAACTATGGAGTAAACTCGTTGAAAGTTCGACGGGGCATTAGGAAGGTGATGAATATTTCTAAATCTCGATTTTCCTTTCAAAACTTATTTTCCCCAAAATTTGAGCTTCTAAACTCGGGGTGCGGCTTATCTGCGAGTGCGGCTTATCTGCGAGTGCGGCTTATCTGCCGGTGTTTACGGTAACACAATTACCAGAATCATTTTGTTTGTTTCAAAGTCCTTCCAGGGAAGAGATGCAGGGGTACTACAGCAAATGTCAAATAACCCCTCTCTGGGGCTCTATTGTCATGTCAAATTTTGCCCTTCCTTCTCTATCCCTCCTCCCCAGAGCTAAACTTTGATGAGCATATATTTACTTCTGAAGAGGATAGTTCATGATTAAAGTTGAATCTGTTGTCATGTTTTATCAAACTCACTCTTTTGCACAAATTAGAACAAGAAACCTCCCCAGTTGCCCTTTCGATTACCAAAAACTGAAAAAAAACTAACAAAACTGAAACTTTGGTCTCCGTTTTTTTATTTTTTTATTCACTGTTTCATTTGTTTATTGTCGGAGAGAGAAGGCAATCTGTGTGCCCACTCATTTCATTTCTCTATTTTCTATTCTCTTTTTCAGGGACAAATGATCCAGTTCTAAGAAGCAACTGTCAACATTTGTACAATAAAACTGCTTCACAAATAGACTACTACTGTTGGATTTACTTGTTTTGTTCTTGGGTTAGTGGATGAGGAGAAGTAGTATGCAAATATAGGGGTATTTTATTGGTTCTGGTCAAACCATTGTGATTTTTATAATTGCATGTTTGACAACTGAATGACGTTTTATTTCAACATCAGCAAGATTCTAAAGACAAGTGTGACTGGGCTTATTGGAAGTATTATATATTGACCTCTGAATTTCTAACGGGACCTGAATTTCTAACGGGACCTGAAACAACCTAACCTGCGAAAGCAGCCGCCTCTCTTGAGCTCTGGTTGCTAGGGATCCCAAGCAACCATAGCTCAAAAGAGGCGGCTGCTTTCGCAGGCTAGAAACAACCATATAGGGGCTGATCATAACCAGGACCGGGCTAATCCACAGATCGAATTGGTATTTAGCGTGTGGGTTTTGGTGGAGGGAGGAAAACCGCAGGACCCGGAGAAAACCTCTAAGCAAGGATGAGATGCCAACAAATTCAACTCAAATGTAACCCGAGTATCAGGGCCCAGTGGGGGAGGGGAGAGAAGACCACTGCACTACCCCAGCTCCGCCTTGACTGCTAGAAACCTATTTGTAATCGCTTTATCTCAAGTCATTGGAATTACTCATTCTCGTTCCCAGTGCCTTGACTTTACTAAAAAAATATTTTCAGTTATGTTGAGAAGGCACTGGAAACGAGAATGGGAGTTACTTTGCTCTCGCCGGATCGAGAGCTACGAAGAAGATAAAAGCAAACCCTTACAGCTAATGAAACTGCGCGTACTTAGGATGCTACCATGATTGCTGCGGACCGAGCGCGCAAGCAGCAATGTTAATGTAGTGAGGCCGATTTCCTCAATTTCTCCCAGCGTATTGTATTGTGGTCATGCGCAAGGACACAAATATTGAATGCGCAAGGACCAGATGCAGGAACCATCATTTTTGAGAAACCTACGCAGCCTGAAGCGAGCGAGCAAGCGGAAAAACATCTGTTTGGTGTTGCCGTTATTCTCAGTTTCTCCCAGCGCATTGCATTGTGGTCTTGCACAAGCACAATAGCCCACTTCCGCGATATGCTTTACTTGTCACGCACAAAGGTTTCAATACGAGGCTCCGTGCTAAATTAAATTTATTCTTTTCTCTGAAAAGAATTAATTTAATTGAAAAGAATTAATTTAGCACGGAGTCTCGTCAGAAAAGAATTAATTTAATTTAGCACGGAGCCTCGTATTGAAACCTTTGTATCGCGGAAGTGGGCTATTGAATGCGCAAGGACCAGATGCAGGGAACCATCCTTTTGGAGAAATCTCTATAGCCCCTTTAACCACCAGAATGAACTAGAATTGGCTGGTTTGTTTCAGTCAAAATATATTGGCGAGTTAAATTGCCAGAAAATATCTACTCGAAAAACAAAAAAAAACAGTTGGCCGTCATTTTCGAACTACATATCGGAGTTCTCACGCCAAAAATAATCTATTTTCGGATTCTTTTTTTCGAATCCGTGTGATCCTGGATTAGAATCCGATCTTGGATTCTCCCAAAGAAACTCACCCTTAGTCCCAGGGGTCACGGCTAAAATGGCCGCTAGCGGAGATGTTTCTCCCCGTGGGGTACTCTTGTTTATGACGTTTTATGTATGTACCGCGGGGGTGGGTCAGGGTTTTGACCTGATTTGGGCAGATCAGGGTCGGGATTAGAGTTTAATGTGGGTGCAGTCAGTGTCTAGGCTCAGTATTTTTTAGGCATCAGGGTTTTTTCCACCCCAAAAAGGGGCAATCAGGGTTTTGGAGCTCAGATTTTGGGTCAAACAGGGTCAGAGTTTGAGCCTCTTGGCCTTACTTACATACCCATTTTTCATGTAAGGACCCCCCTCCCCGGAGGCTGACGACTGCTCCGGAAAAGTGACTGGTTTGGATTCGTTTCTACATCTACATTTATTACTGGACAACGCTTGCGCATCGAGTCCAGGGCCAAAACGGGCTTAAACTCGCGATGAATTAATCGATCTGCAGCCCGGCCCTGTGAAGAAATTTCTCGACTGGTTTAGTTTTTCGTGAAATAATCGGTTCTGTCTTGTGGCTCGGTTGTAATGGTTTTTCGTCGCTTTTCGATGGCTCCGCGGCTTCTCTCTCTCTCAGTAGCTGGGTAGGAAAATTTGACCGAATTCCTGAAACTCTGTCCAGATATAAAGAAACACACGGTAAGTTTGGTGGATTTTTATTAAATATTTCTGTCGAAAATTGAGAACCGAAAATTTTCCATACAAGTACTGTTACTGTCTTGTAATTTCCATATAAACAGTTAATATCAGATGTCATATAGTGATAACGCGATCCTGGGCGACCTGTACTGATCGTACAAGAGCCGGCTCAGATTGCAGGCAGCCCGAGTAATGTATGAACCGTTTCTGCCATCCAACTGATCAGTATGGGGCGCCGATGCGGACAATATTCTGTATATAAAAATATCCATGCCGTCTGCTAAGAATGTATTCTGTCTTTCGGATATACCTTCTAAGTTCAGATTATATGTTCTAAAGTCTAAACTTTTCATGTTCTCAGCGGAATATGTGAGTTCCATACTTTGAATATCACTTCTAAACTCGGAATATTCATGCTAAACTTACTATTTATCTTCCAAAATGCATTTTTATCTTCTAATCATGAAAAAAATTCCTCTTTCAAAAATATGCATGCTCAACTTATAAATATATAATCGAAATTCTGCTGAGAAAATATGTATTACGAATGGACAAAATATCCATGCTATGTCAAACCAAAAATATATTGTAATTAATATGCAAATATATGTTAATATCTTTTACATCCATAATGCAGTGCGGTCTATAATTTACCGCCAAAAAGAACCGCCATTTCGTTTTGCGTTCAACGAAAGCATGGCAGAAGAAGTAGAAAAGAAGATATTGGAAGACGCATAGTCGATGCACTAGTTAGGGGTTATTTGTATAATACTTCTCATAATACCCTGAAGGTCTTCATCAGAAATGGATGAGTAATTTTCCTCATCTAATATACCCAACTCATCTTTTCGCCTTCTAACTATTCGTTCTGAAAAAAATAAAATATACTGCCAATTGTTGCCCATGAAAAGAACTTACTCCTCAAAAACTCCAATTGACTCGAGGAAAGTGTGAACCGTCTGCCAGTGCAGTACGGTACTGATTGTGGGGTCCCGCATCCGTCTCCAAACTGTATTTATTGATCGATAACCGTTCCCTAACAGAGATAAAAAATTCTATCAGCCCTCAGGTAATGGTTGGGAGAATGGCGTCACCTTAGTCAAGGTTTTCTATCACTACCATCCAGGCGATCGAAAGGTCAAAACTCTGTATTTGATAGGTAAAGCCTCTGTATCACATTCATTTTACTTTATATAACCAGGGAGGTGAGAAAACCCTGATATTACACTGAATGGCGGCTCTTTTTGGCTGTAAATCATAGACCGCACTGCATTATGGATGTAAAAGATATATACATATATTTGCATATTAATTAGAATATATTTTGGTTTGATATATCATGGATATTTTGTCCATTCGTAATACATATTTTCTCAGCAGAATTTCGAATATATATTTTTAAGTTGAGCACGCATATTTTTGAAAGAGGAAAGTTTTTCATGATTAGAAGATAAAAATGCACTTTGGAAGATAAATAGTAAGTTTAGCACGAATATTCCGAGTTTAGAACCGATATTCAAAGTATGGAACTTGGATATTTTTATATACAGAATATTGTCCGCATCGGCGCCCCAAAGATCAGCACTGGATGACCAAAATCTTGCTTTTAGCCAACATGGCCACAATCCGATAAATTTCACAAAGCAACCATAATTATATTAACTAGTCCGAAATGGTTCTTGTGTATGTTTATTGATTATTAATGTTTTATTTGTCTGTTTATTTCCTTTAATGCTTCGTTATGACGACACCAACCGAAACTATTATTTGCTGTTCACAAAATTCTCCTTTCCGGACTTCTAAATGCCATCCAAATTTCTTAGCAAATTCTTCGTTTGCAACTGACGTCATGGCGGCCATGTTGGATGACGATAACTAAAGATTCGGCATAGCCCACTATGACGATGTTGTGCACGCATCAGAAAACAATAGATGTGGCCCGCCAAATAGGTTGTGTGGCCCGCTAGTCTCTAGCCTGCTATGCAGACGTATTGTTTCACTCTCATAAATTCGAATTTATGAGAGTGAAAAAATACGTCTGCATAGCAGGCTAGTCAGTCTCTTGTTATTCAGATTTTATGTGCATTGTTCTAGTTGCGTGCGCAACATCGTCAAAGTGGGTTATAGTTCTTTTGTTATTGTCATCCAACATGGCTGCCACGTCTTTGTCTCTTAAAGAGGGGGACATTGGGAGGCTCTCAATACCACAACACCGCAAAAAAATCCGAAAATACCGTATCACCGCATTGTCATTGAAAACAAACGTTTCACCGAACACCGCAGGTTTGAAAACACAAACAACGCATGCGCACCGCAGGATTTGAGATCACCGCAATACAAGATTTAATAACAATATACGATTTAATTCAGCGAAATACCGCACTAAAAACTGACCCACACCGCAACACCGCAAACCCCAATGTCCCCCTCCTTAACGCAACACCGCAAACCCCAATGTCCCCCTCCTTAACGCAACACCGCAAACCCCAATGTCCCCCTCCTTAACGCAACACCGCAAACCCCAATGTCCCCCTCCTTAACGCAACACCGCAAACCCCAATGTCCCCCTCCTTAACGCAACACCGCAAACCCCAATGTCCCCCTCCTTAACGCAACACCGCAAACCCCAATGTCCCCCTCCTTAAATCTCCGGGGATTGGTTGCAAACCAAGAATTGGCATTCCTCGAAAATAATGAGTTCACCCTTTTCATGGAAAACAAGAAAAACAAACGTTCGACAGCCCTTTGTCGAAGTGTCAAGTCTATTCAAACAATATATTTCATTGGCGAAAGTTTTAAATGAGTAGCCTTCAAAGGTCAGACCGAATTCGTGGAATTGAATATGTCCAATACCGAGTAATTGTTTTGCCACGTCTGAGTACAAGCAGTATTCACTCCGCCATGCCGGAATATATCTTCGGTGCAAAACTTACCCCGGCAAAGCTGTCTTTATCTAATTGACGGTAAGAAAACTGAATTAATTTACTAGTTGCTGAATATCTCCTGGTCGAATAGAGATAGACGTACCGAGAGCCTGAATGTGAAACCACATGAACTGATTAGCTTTCAACTCGTCTTCCATGGAAACTGGGCGTGGAATTAAGCATGTGCACAAAACCTTTTTTTTCTGGTTTAGAACACGAACTATATCAACAAGCGTAAACGCGTGTGATTCTGTTCAACGCTAGAAAACATTTTTAAAGCTTTGATAGCTACTAGACGGGTTATCCGAAGCGAGATTGAAAGTTAATCACTGAGCTATATTCACTGAACTGCCAGACAGTGTTTGATGTCATTCAGGGCAGCAATCTATAAATGTAGGACTTCGCTCAGTTGATTATTTTCGCTTTCACTGCGATCTCTAACAGCAGTTATGATTTCGGGTTATTTTGTAAATTGGTCGTCATTTTGGCTAATAAATCTCACGTTGATTATTATTTAATAAATAATAAATCACTGACGGGATATGTCGGTAATATGTAAAGCGTCATCATGAGACTGTAGTGTATGGCGCTATATAAATATGGCCATTATTATTATCATTATTATAGGGACTGACCAATGTCATCGATCTATTAAAGCCGATTCCATTTTATGGCATATGCAAATAGTATTCCTAGAACTAAAAGGTTCTACTAAGCTCCAAGACGTATTCCGTATTGTCAAATCAGAATGATATGGTTTACACGACAATTAATCGGCGATTAAAGTATCGAAGTCAGCCTGGGGGATAACAATAGCCAAAGAGAGCCCAGTTGCTGTATATACTTACTTAGTACTGACTTCGTTTTTCCTAACGAAAGTCGTTTAGTGATCAGTTTCTCAGTCAAAAGTGGACAAAATAAACTGGCATCTCGTGACCCGTTTGAATGCTTAGCCATGAATACACAATCACCAAAACATATGTCAAAGCACTTTTTTATCTAAGTTATATTCTTAATTATAATTCAACAGTGAGAAGAAATCGAGAGAAATAATGGATCATGAAAACCTTCCTCGTATAGATGAGCAAATTAAGAATCGTGTGTCATCTACGGATCTGTCTAGTGTCATGGAAGTGTGCAAGACGTTTGCGGAGAGCAATTACAAGGGGAAAACAAAGCAGAAATCGATAGAGCTATATCAGAAGTGTCTGGAAATGGCTCGAGTGCTAAAGGATAAACGAAATGAGTTGATCATTTGCAGCAGATTAGGACTGCTCTATGGTGAGATTTCGAAATTCAATGAGGCCATTGAATACCAATTGGAATGCTTAAGGATAAGCAAAGAAATAAAACACTTGGAAGGAGAGAAAAGTGCTCTCTGTAACCTTGGTATAATCCACCATTCTATTGGCCAATATGAAAAGGCTATTCAGTATCACATGGATGACTTGAGGATGAGCAGAGAAACAGGTGATTTGGAAGGGCAGGGAAAGGCACACGTCAACATTGGAATATCGTATCACACGTTCGGAAAGTATCAGATGGCAATAGAAAATTACATGGAGAAAGTCAGAATAAGCAATGAAACAGGTGACATTGAAGGAAAGGGCAAGGCGTGCTGTAATCTCGGTCTTGCATACTGGGCTCTGGGTCAATATAAAAAAGCAATTAAATACGAAGAGGCTTTCTTGGATGTAAGTGGAAAAACAAGTGATCTACCAGGAATGGGGTTAGCTGCTTGTAACCTCGGTATTTTGTACCGTTCCCTGGGTCAAAATAATACAGCAATTGAGTACACTATGAAGTTTCTAAGAATAAGCAAGGAAACTGGCAACTTAGTCGGAGAAGGGAAAGCATACACCAATCTTGGATGTGCTTATTACTCCTTAGGTGAATATACAAAGGCTATTGAATACCACTTGAAAGATTTAGAGGTGTCTAAAACGATTGGTGATGTGGCGGGAGAAGGAAGGGCCTATTCTAATATTGGAGCTGCTTTTGACTTGCTCGGTCAGTACGAAAGGGCTATTGAATATTACATGCAAAGCATCCCAATCAGCATGTCCACAGGTAATATTCAGGCGCAGGCATACAGATACCACAATGTGGGCTTTGCCTACTTTCATCTTGGCGAGTTAAGCAAAGCTGAACAAAACTTGAAAATAAGTATTTCATGCTTTGAGGAAGTCTTTCGGAGCATCAAGCAGCAGGATAAGATGAAAATCTCTGTTGTCGACACGTATATACAAACCTATCACTTGCTTACAGATGTTTTGATTGATGCCAAGAAGACAGAAGATGCTCTACTCGTTTCCGAGCGAGGTCGTGCCCAAGCACTAAGAGATCAATTGATCATCAAGTATCAGTTATCGATGGAAAAAATAGGTGAACAGCTACAACAAGAGGACCTGGATACTGTAGTTGGAGGCAATCGGTTTCCCGTATTATTTTTTGCAAACTCTTATCAAAGGAATGCTATGCAAGTTTTTATGGTAAAGCCCAACAAGGAAATAAGTTTCAAAAGTACCTCTTATGATGTGCTTGCAGAACTTGGACATTGTGACAGATCACCTAAAGTTTTGCAGAAGACATTAGAGAGATATATCGATAAACTCATCCAAGCAGCGAACAGTCACGTGGACAATATGCGGGAGTATAGCTGTGAAGACAGATCTGTGATCCCAAGTCAAAGTCAAATCAACGAAGATGAGCATTCATTAGAAGGAAAGAGCTTACCCGAGGGTAATATGGGAAACGAGAGGGCTATGAAGGAAGAACCTCGGATAAACAATGATCCCGTATCACAGAATGAAGGAGAGCCAGCTGAATATAGTGATGAACATACCGAGACCAGTTACAAGCCTCATCAACAGTCAGAGGGACACTCTCAGCAGAGTTCCTATTCTATGTGTGCAACCACCCTTTTTGATGGTAAACAAACAAAAGAACACAGTAGTGTACAGAGTGGTGACAGTGAGTCGGTAATGTATGGAGGTACAAAGAAACCTGACGCTGCAAACAGTCAAACTGACTCAGTACTGAAAGAACGACGCAATACCGAGAACTACTTTGAGGAACTGTACGAACTGTTAATAGCACCAGTAAGAGAAGAACTCACCGACACTGTTATCGTGATCCCTGAAGGTCCACTGTTCTGGGTCCCATTTGCTGCTTTGAAGGATATAACGACCTTATCTCGTTTTTTGGTGAACTAATCGTCGATAACTCAGGTTTAATGAGCCATTCGCACTATTACGGCCACAAATGACTGCAGAACAGCTATAACATCCCAAACTAGCTATGAACCAGGTTTTCTAGTAAACGAACAGATACATAAAATAAGCACATAGAGAAATATACAAATAAAGGACTGATACAAATTACAAACAGAGCAATATTCACTTACCGACTATTCAGGTTCAACATGGCGGCCACTAACTAAACGAATTACGCGCCAAACTAATTTATACAATGAACGAGGAACGCCTGACTAAACGAGATACGAAGAACGCACGAATGATACACGAACACTAACGAGCACTAGCCGAAACCTGAAACACTGCATGATCACAAAACGAACCCTAAACGAGAGGCAAACCACGGTACAATGACTACGACAATAAAAACAACATTTTGGTGACTACACCGGCCCCTAAATGAAACAATTACACGATTTCATTTATCACTAGCCACCAATACTAACGAACTAACAATCGTTCAATGCTCTATCAAGGTTCAATTATTTAGCAATGTTCTATGCAATGTAATCACGATGCATCCATCTCCAGACGACACAACTTTGTCACAGGGCGCACAAGGATAGTCGTTGATGACTTTACGGTTGAACTCGTCCGCACCTTAGCTGTGCGGATCAATCCATCTCTTCCTTGATTGACCTCCACGACTCTTGCCATCGGCCACTGTCCTCTGGGAAAGTTCCCATCTACAAGTAGCACTAAATCTCCGACCTTAAGGTTCTTCTTCACTTCGTTCCATTTCTGTCGCAGTTGTAGGGTTGGAAGATACTCGCATGACCACCTTTTCCAAAATACGTCCGAGAGGTACTGCGCCTGCCTCCACTGTCGTCTGCTGTGCAAATCATCCTTGTTAAATATTCCAGGTGGTAAACACGGACACGGGCGTAACTGCAACAAATGGTTTGGCGTCAAAGGATCATCATCCGAGGGGTCTTCACTACATCGCGTCAGAGGTCTGCTATTCAAAATACTCGTTGCTTCTGCAATCACGGTTGACAGAACTTCGTCTGAGACTATTTGCTCTTGCAGCAACGCTTTCAAGATATTCCGCACCGATCTGATCATCCTCTCCCAAGCACCTCCCATATGGCTCGCACCTGGCGGATTGAAGATCCACTGAATCCCTCTCTGGATACAGAACTCGTTGATCCTTTGCTGGTTCCATTCATCGACCGCAACTTTCAGTTCCTTATCTGCTCTTGTGAAGTTTGTACCGCAGTCACTTCGAATCAGTTCCGGATACCCACGGAGGCTGATAAATCTTCTTAATGCATTAATCATCGAATCTGTGTTGAGCGAATGAGCAATCTCTATATGTACAGCACGTACTGTTAGGCAGGTAAAGATGCAGCCGTAGCGCTTCACATGCTTCCTCCCTTGCTTGACTTGTAGTGGTCCAAAGTAATCCACTCCGACAAACGTGAACGGGGGTCGTTCAGGAGTCACTCGTTCTCGTGGTAGATCTGCCATGAACTGCTCACAGGGTTGTGCCTTTCTCTTCTGGCAGTTTACGCATCTTCTTATCACACGTCTTACAACTGTTCTTCCCTTGACTATCCAGAAGCGCTTCCTAAGGGATGAAAGTACAAGCTCCTGACCCATGTGGCCGACATCTTCATGGTGTTGGTTAACAATTAAATAAGTCACGTGGTGCTTGCATGGGAGTATCTTCGGGTACTTGAGCTCATCATCAACCGAAGAACATCCTATTCGACCTCCAACTACCAGAAGACCATCCTTTAATACTGGATTTAACTTGTAAATCGACTTTCCAGCCTTCTGAATTGCTCTTCTATGGTTTTGCTTGCTACTTGTATCACCCTCTGAAGCTGTAAGTATTCCAAGCACTTCAGGAAAGGCTGATTTCTGCACATGTCGGATAATCTCTACTTCCGCTTTACGAAGCTCATCCACTTTTAGGTAGCCAGTCTCTACAGCCTTTATATCCGTCTTCTCACTTTCCTGCACAGCTCCATCACTTCTGCTTGACAACCTCTTTTGCACCTTCAACAGGAGAAATTGTTTGTAGCGCAATAACCACGCAATCGCTCTCTTCAGCTTCCACCAGGAAGAGTATTGGTGAATACAATCCTCCAGCCCATTTCTTTCAGCTGCTACGGTGTAGATCTGAGCCTCCTTCCTCACCTCTGGATCTTCATCTGTCAAATCTGGGATTACTGTAGTTGGTGGCCAACAGCTTTCTTCCTTCCAGAGGAACCCTGGGCCCTTCAACCAGCGGTCATTCTTCAGCATCTCTTCTAGCTTCAATCCCCTAGCGGCGTCGTCTGCAGGGTTCTCTCCACCACTGACGTATCTCCAGTCCTTTATCTCGGATCCGCTTCGTATTATGGTGAGTCGGTTTGACTCGAAAGTGTGAAACCTCTTGGAGTCATTCTTTATGCACTTGAGCACCGATGTAGAGTCAGTCCAGTAGAACACTTGATTTACGTCAATGTCTAGCTCCTCCTGGATCATCTTGTTGAGCCTCACGGATATGACTGCTGCTGTTAGCTCCAATTTAGGAATGGTGATTTCATGGATTGGGGCCAGTCGCGCCTTTCCCATGACGAAGGTGCAATGAATCTTGTTATTGACATCGACTAGGCGCAGGTAGGCGACTGCACCGTATCCCACGCGCGATCCATCTGAAAAGATATGCAGCTGGGTGTTCTTGATCTCATCAAAGCCCTTTGGTTTGAAGCAACGATCAATTTGTATATGCTGCAACTTTGGAAGATCCTCGAGCCAGCGTAACCACTGCGCCTCATCTTGTTCTCCAATATGACTGTCCCATCCCAACTTCTTCCTGCATAGCATTTGCAGGAGCAATTTGGCCTTCATTGTGTACGGTGCAATAAAGCCCAATGGGTCAAACAGCGAAGAGATAACAGACAGGATTCCACGTCTCGTTACTGGCTTTTGCTTCACTAGCAGCATGATCTTGTCAAGGATCTCCCATATAAATTGGTCGTGTTCTACATTCCACTTCAGACCAAGTGCATTCTCAGTTGGCAGATCCTCTATGTCCAAGTTGACGACCGACTTTGCTCTTTCGCACTCCGGTATATCTGCTAGTACTCTTCTATCATTGCTGACCCACTTTGTCAGCCTGAATCCAGCTCCCATCAACATTTCTCGTAGCTGTCTCACTAGCTTGATTGCTTCGTCTGTGTCAGCAACTGATTTCATCAAGTCATCCACATACATATTCCTCTGGACGGTTTTTTCTGTTTCAGGGTCAAAGTGTTCTTCATGCAGGGACGCTGCTTTTTTCAAGCAAAAGTTTACACAACTTGGCGATGACGTTGCACCAAATACATGTTTGATCATCCGATATTCCTCTGGCATGTTTTGCAAGTTGTCATCTTTCCACCAAAGAAACCTCAAGGCGTCACAATGCTTTGGTTCCACTCTGACTTGATGAAACATAGCTTCAATGTCTCCGACGACTGCAACGCGTTCTTGTCGGAAACGGATGAGGACACCAAGCAGCTGATTAGCCAAGTCTGGTCCTGACATCAATTGGTCATTAAGTGAGGTTCCATGGTATTTTGCTGCACAGTCGAACACCACACGAACTTTGCCTGGTTTAAGAGGGTGTGTCACGGGATGGTGCGGCAGATACCATACTACACGATCTTTAACCTCTAATTCATCATCTGGAACCCTTTGAGCATGTCCTTTGTCGATGTAGTCTCGGATTGTGATTCGATACTTCTGGAAAAGATCCTTATCTTTATGAAGGGTTGTCTTCAAACGCTGTAGTCTTTGTTCAGCCATCCGCTTGTTATTAGGCAAATACGGTGGATCATTGCGCCATGGCAGTGCAACCTGGAAATGGCCATCCGTCATCTTTAGCGTTTCTTCCATTATACTCAAGGCTCTTGTATCTTCAACAGAAGCTGACACTTTAGTGTCTATGGTTAAATCAGCAAAGTCTGTTCTCCAAAGTCTGTCTAACTGACGTCTTAACTCTAGCTCTTGAACTTCAGGACGATCCTCCATGTGAAGAAAGTTCACTGTAGAGCTATTCTCGTCCTTCCTTCCACCCACAGCGCCCATCACCGTCCATCCCAGTTCGTAACGGATTGCAATTGGCTCTTCCTTTTTACCCGATTTGTACTCCAGCGGGAGGAAAATACTTGGTCTCTCTTTGACACCGATCAGTAACATAACAGTTCCACCTTGTATATCAGTAACATGAATGTCTCTGAGGTGAGGCCAGCGATTTAAATCTTCTCTCTTCGGGATGCAGCTCTTCGGAATTGGCATTTGCTTAACGGTCTTCACATTCGACAACCCTATAACAACCGTCTCGTCCATAGATTTTACCACTATGTTAACCAATTTGCTTTCCACTTCAGTTGAGCCAGTCATTCCTGTTAGAGTAAACCTAACAGTACTGCCATCCAGACCGAGTCTTCTCGCCAACTGCTCATGACAAAGAGTAACTTCAGACCCATTGTCCAATAATGCATACGTCTCCACAAACGCATCTCCCCCTTGTCCTTGAACTTTAACTGGTACAACTCCAAGACAAACTCTTGCGTCACCGACTCCGGTTGCAGCTACAGCGACTCGAACATCATCCCCCATAGCGTTTGCCAGCACGTTGTTTCCAGCCCCACTATCAGTTGTTTGCTGCTGCTGCGTATCTTGTTGATTACTGCTACCGGCACTTGAATTACCTCTACTGCGCATGCTCTGATTATTAGACTCACTTGTACCTTGACCCGGACGATGCATCAAAGTGTGGTGATTTCCTCCACATTCTGCCTTTTGACACTTGAAATTAGTCTTAGGACAGTCTTGAGCGATATGGTTTTCAACAAGACATTTGTTACAAAGTCTGTGTCGCTGCACGAACTTTCTTTTGTCTTGATATGAGAGATTCTTGAAAGTTTCACACTTCCAGATCCTGTGCTGACCGGAACAAGCTAGACAATTTCGAGCAACAGGAGGCACGGTGCTTGAACTGTTATTCTGATCGGGTGCAATTCCGGTTGCTAACGTTGTCGCTCTCGGGAAGATTATCTGCTCTCTCTCTTTGTCATTCTTGCTCTGTTTCTCTTCCTTCACAATACTTCGAGTCATGTCTTGTCCAAACTCGTTGTCAACTAATCTGGCTCTTTCTTCGATGAACTGAACAAAGTCTCTGAATCTGGGTCTGAAGCCACTTCCAATAATGACGCCAGCTCGTTCGGTCCAGCGACCTCTCAGAAACATTGGTAATTTTTTGGTTAATTCCCTTAAGGTGACCATGTGATTTAAATCCGTCGCGTACTCATGCCCCATGCCTGTCAGGGTGCGGTCCGCAGTGTTTAACTGTCGCGCAAACTCCATCAAGGAAGCCCCATCAGCCTTCTTCAAATATGGAATGTTCGACAATTTCCTCAAGTGTGCCTCGGCTACCACATGCGGTTTTCCGAAATTTTCTCTCAGTGTTCGTTTAGCCACTCGATATCCTTGGTCAACAGGTAAATTTACACAACTCTCCACTGCTTCTCTTGCTTTTCCTGTACAATGTTGAATCAATAACTGCAGTCTTCTGGATTCATCAGGATTGTCCTTTTCCAAACAGGTTTCAAAATTATGTATAAATGTGATATAATTTAAAGGATCCCCATCAAACCGCAGATATTCGATCTTTGGAGTGCTTAGTACTTGTTGTAAGGCTTTCACCATCTCGTATTGACCATTCAAATGTCGAGGTTCACTAGCGTCCACTGCTCTAAACACAGGAGTTTCAGTAGGAAAATAAACAGCACTCGCAGCCTTTACAGCGACGTCACTTGTATGGAGAGAGGCTTGTTCGTGTACTTGAAGGGAAAGCTGAGCTCGTTTGGCCTCTGTTTCAGCTTCTAGCACTTCGAGTTTCATTTTTATTTGTTGTTCTTCACGCTCTAATTCTTGTTTTATTCTAAGTTGTTCCAACTTCAACTGTGCCAGTGCCACATCCTCGGTTCGTGACAATTTAGAAGACCTTGTCGATCTTGAGCCAATCTTAGAAGCACTGCGATGTTTTGACGACACGCGTGATGATCCAGAAGTACTACTGAATTCGTCCACATATCGTCCGGCTTTCTTCGCTTTCTTTTTCCATACTTTAATAGCAGAATCCAAGTTTAACTTCCGCTGCATTTGTTCGGTGTAACTGTCGTAGCTCCTTGCTCTAGCGATTTCAGTATCTAAGAGTTCTACGTATCTCTCATGCACATTCATGAATCTGCCCCATGTATCTGTGTAGCTCGCCATCTTCTGAGAAATATCATTCCAGCTCACTCGTGTGTCACTCAGCATGGCTTGTACTTCATTATATATTCGTGTCAGAACGCCGATATGGCCGGATCTCGACCGTTTTACAGCTTCCACATCCTCATCATTTCCAGTACTAATACGAGGTTCTTCTAAACTTATTTTACTCATTTGACTATCTTCTTTGCTTTGAGCGTCCATATTTTCTAAAAGCCCAAGCAGGTTGTAGCGTTCCTCCAAGCTTCCAACGCTCGGAACTCGTGATAAGTCGAATGACATGTTCGAAATAAGTTCATTAATTCATCCACAAAGTAGCTCGTAACGCGGACCAATTTCCACTTGTTACTCCAATAAGAGGACCAATTCCACTTTAAATCCACCACTAGTCGCCATCTGTATGAAGTCGAAAACTATAACGTCCTTATCTCGTTTTTTGGTGAACTAATCGTCGATAACTCAGGTTTAATGAGCCATTCGCACTATTACGGCCACAAATGACTGCAGAACAGCTATAACATCCCAAACTAGCTATGAACCAGGTTTTCTAGTAAACGAACAGATACATAAAATAAGCACATAGAGAAATATACAAATAAAGGACTGATACAAATTACAAACAGAGCAATATTCACTTACCGACTATTCAGGTTCAACATGGCGGCCACTAACTAAACGAATTACGCGCCAAACTAATTTATACAATGAACGAGGAACGCCTGACTAAACGAGATACGAAGAACGCACGAATGATACACGAACACTAACGAGCACTAGCCGAAACCTGAAACACTGCATGATCACAAAACGAACCCTAAACGAGAGGCAAACCACGGTACAATGACTACGACAATAAAAACAACATTTTGGTGACTACAAAGGATGAAAACGGAGATTTCCTGTCCGAAACAGTACAAATTCGCCTTGCTCCATCCCTAACAACTTTAAGGTTACTAAGAGAATGTGTTGTTGACCAGCACTGCAAGACAGGTGCGTTGATAGTTGGTGGACCAGATGCTGGAGAGGTGATGTACAGAGGTACGAAAAGTAGATTTCCTCCATTGCCGTATGCCATTAGAGAAGCTCACAAGGTTGGTGAAATATTTGGTGAGGAACCCTTGATAGGTTCCGAGGCAACAAAAGAGAAGTTCAAGAATAGGTTAAAGGAAGGTGTCGCTTTGATCCACATTGCTACTCATGGTGACCCCGAGACGGGTGAGCTTCTTTTCGCTCCAACTCCCGGTGAGAGTAACGTGATACCTGAAGAGAAGGATTATTTGTTAAATATGGAAGACATACAGTCCACTGGAATCAACGCACAACTTGTTGTTCTGAGCTGCTGCCACAGTGGGCACGGAAGAATCAGAGCGGAGGGAGTTGTAGGCCTGACTAGAGCATTTCTTTTCGCGGGAGCTCGTGCAGTTGTGGCCTCACTTTGGGCTGTTAATGATGTCGCAACCTTTCGCTTCATGAGCACCTTCTACATTCACCTGAAGAATGGAAAAACTGTTTGTGAATCCCTACATCAGGCGATGCAGGATTTGAGAGAATCTGGGATATGGAGTCATCCCTTCTACTGGGCTTCATTCTTTCTTATTGGGGAGGACGTCACTTTAAATACTTAACGCGAGTAGTCACTGAAACGTTACAGCGAGTAACTAATAACTAAAGTGCTATAGGTGTGGACCCAGCGGATGCTCTATGAGCACCGGACACACCCCAATTCAAAATACGATCTGGAAATTCGATCAAAATGCCGAAAAGGCATGAAGCTCAATAATTATTTGTGTATTGTAGCTCTGAAAAAGACCCTTGTTAAAGTGAAGTGCTAGTTACAGACCTTACGCAACCAAGACGGCAATGTCTAGGACGACGGCCGGCATAAAACAATAGGCTTACTTACAAAATACGATAACTGCACGTGAAAATCATGCACGCAGTCGCCTACATTTTGACAGTTCTCTGCAAAAACAGAACGTGAAAACATAGTTAATAGAGTGGAATGGTTATGATATCCAGAGACCTTCTTTGGTAATGTCTTTGTTCCCTTTTATTCAACCGTGACCGTGCACACACAATAGATATTGGAATATGTTACTCAATCAGCCAATATAAATGTGTGGGTTCAGTCGTTCAGAGGGAGCTAATGAACTATGACCGTGCACAATCTTTTGTCTTACCCCCTTCCAACCTAAATGGCTACGAAGTTTGCCGGGTTTCCTAACCATTCGGTTCCCTCTATTAACTATTGTGAAAACCATAAATTTCACGTTTCAAAGAGAACGCGAACGTAAGAAAGTTAAACACTCCGGTATTCATTCGGCGTGAATGGAACTCTATGCCTATCAAAATTTTCGAAAATATGGACGTGAACAGGCGAATAATGGAAACGATAAACACCTAATTTCGCGAGAAAACACTTTTTAATATTCCGTCGTCACAGTCATCGCCGACAACGACAGCATCAGTTGGTCCGATCCTCCAGAATGTGAAAACAATCCAACATGGAGATATGATGCTTGGTCTATAGCCCGCAGCGGTAATCCACTAAAATAGGCGACAAGTCTTAAGGAGGGCTTAACATGTTTCTTCAGTATGAAGCACCCACACCTCGTAAACATATTTAAGCAAACTGGGACATCCCCACTCGTTCTTCTGGATCCGCCTTGTGTTAGATATAGTAGTATAGCCGGTAGTAAAATGATACCACTTTTTCTTGCACAAGAAAACTCAAAAAGTTGTTTAGTTATGGACGCCTTGTTTTCTTGCACAAGGGGCGTCATAAAGCGAATTCAGAAATCCACTTCATGACGCCCCTTGTGCAAGAAAAAAGGCGTCCATAACTAAACAACTTTTTGAGTTTTCTTGCACAAGAAAAAGTTGTATCATTTTACTACCGGCTATACTACTAGGGGTAACTAAGGGTCATTCAAAGTGTCACTAGACATTCTTGTACATAAAATCCAACTTGATAATCCTATTAGAGATATGATTACATATAGTTATATCGACATCGACTCGCCCCGCAACATCCTTACACCTAAGAATCTAAATTTGAGTCCCGCAACATCCTTACAACTAAGAATCCAAATTTGGAGTATCTGTTAAAGCTATCTTACACATAGTTATATCGAAGGGAGAATGGTGAGACCACGTAGTGAACCACTTCCACGGAGTCTAGCTCGAGAGGCAGGTACCATTCTAGAGGAGAGAGATGGAACGCTCGAGGGAGTGCTATTCGATGGCGCTTCTTCCAAGGTGTGGCAGGAGACTTGACTCCTAGGATCATGGAAAAGTTAGTTGCAAAGGTAAACACCAGCTTCTACCTTCGCTACAGCTACACCTATCGCATTCGCAATGTCAACGACGGACGCGTGATTCTATTCTCCAAGACTGTCCCAGGCTCTCCATGGGTGAACATCCTAGAAGATGCAGAAGAGTGGATCAATAGCAAGGAGACAGCTCGTTTGAATCCCGATAACATCAATCGACCAAATACCCAATGGGCCTTTGTGCGTTGGATCTACGTAGATGTAAAAGTTGTGATCGATCGTCAGCTTCTGTTGGGAACAGGTCCACTGCCCCAATGGCTTCGCCAGAAAAAAGGAATGTTTGCCCTTGATCGATATGGCGACAACCTATGTCTTTGGCGCTGCCTTGCCATGCATGAAGGAGCAAGATTAGATAGGTGTTGCGTCAAAGCTCGAAAACTTGCCCAAGACTTCTATCGCCTGACAGCGCTCACACAAGACGTTCCCAGAACTTCCTTAGATCAGCTGGAGGAAGTCGAGTTGCACTTTAGAATCGGCATTCGGGTGTATGAACCCACGGAGGATGGCGCTTGGCATTTGACGCGACATGCAGCTCACTACAAGCGTACGATGACGATTGGGATATACGAAGGACATGCTTTCTACATCAAGAACATCAACAAGCTAGGGAGTGTCTACGTATGTAACGATTGTAAGCAACGGTTCACACAGGCTGGCAGCCTCCAACGCCATGCAGATCGTTGCAGTCGTGGCGAAACGAAGATTGTTTGCCCTGGAAAAGTAATCACAGTACCCCAGTCGGCATACGAAAAAGCCTTCTGGCCAGAGAGCACAGCCAGCAAAGTCGCTCTATGCTGGTTGGAACGTGAAACCGAAAGGATTGGACAACACATTCATCATGCAGCTTGTGGGCATGGTGGAGAGCATTGGATCGAAGGAGCGCCGGTCGACGGCTACGAACCTCTTTCGAAAACCATCTTCCAATTTCATGGATGCTATTTCCATGGCTGCCCGAAATGCTTCCCTAGGGAAAGGAGGCTCTATCTCAAGACCTGTGAAAGAACGGCAAAGCTACAAGGAGCTGGTTATACAGTAGTGGAAGCTTGGGGCTGCTCCACAAAGAAGAAAAACAAACCGGTCCCCACACCAACACAAACTGTCTACCCACACTTCATAGTTTACGATTTCGAAGCCTATCTAGACACGACAAAAGGAAGACAACCAACAGACCACCTGACCATCGAAAACGTCCATGTCCCAATATCAGTATCAATTGCCGACACATACAATCGAAAGCCAACCCACATCTGTCGACGCAATCCAAAAGAACTCATAGCTGCCTTCGTCGAAGAACTCCAGCAAAGAGCATAGACAATCCAAGTAGCTATGGCAAGATGGTACCGGCTCGATGAACCCAAATTCTCCTTCGACACCCTACCAAAGAAACAACAAGCTAAGATCGACGAATGGATCAGCCAAGTTCCAGTAGTGGGATTCAACTCTGGCAGGTACGATCTTAATCTGATCAGGGAGCACTTCGTAGGAATCATTGCCGACACCTGTTCAAAGATCCTGGTAGCAAAGAAAGCCAATTCCACTATGTTCCTATTGACCCCAGATTTCCGTTTCCTAGATGTGATCAACTACCTTGGACCTGGAACTTCTTACGAACGTTGGGTCGCTGCCTATGGCTGTGAGTTGCAAAAGAGTTTCTTCCCATATGAGTGGTTCGACTCTCCCGACAAGTTGGATCACGTTGGATTACCAGACTATCCAGAGTGGGGTTCGAAGTTGAAAAGAGAACATCTACTATCTAGGGAAGAGTTCGAAGACTGCGAGCGCACCTTTCTCGACAAGGGAATGGAGACCTTTGCAGACTGGCTACGATACTACAACAACCTAGATGTAGTTCCATTCCTAGAGGCACTCGAAAAGATGCGAGATTTCTATCATGAGAAAGGAGTAGACATGCTGAAAGACGCAGTGTCCATCCCAGGAGTCTCACTACAGTTCCTGCTTCGAGGTAGTGTAGAAAGGGGAGCTGAGATGTACGCTCCAAGTAAGGAAGCCTACCGCATGCTGAAAGACGCTGTCGTGGGAGGTCCAAGCATAGTGTTCACCAGACTCCACGAAGCGGGAAAAACTAAGATTCGTAGTCATCAGGGAGGAACTAAGATTTGTCGTAAGATTCTTGGATACGATGCCAACGCCCTATATCTTTCTACCATGGAATTCGAAATGCCTTGTGGAAAAGAAAAGGTTGTGCACTATGACGATCCAGGTCCAGCCACCGAAGGATTCGTTGAATGTCTACTTGGTGGAACGTGGTTTGGATATGCAGAAGTAGACATCGAGATACCAAAGAAATTGTGGAAGGAATTTGAGGAGATGCCACCCTTCTTCTACAACAAGAAAATCCCCAAAGAAGCAATCCCTCCAGAAATGATAGCCTACCTTGAGAAGACAGGTAGAAAGCTCAGCGAGGAAACGAAGCTAGTTGGGAGTCTCTCTGGAAAGAAGTTGCTACTCTATGCTCCTCTTCTACTTTGGTATGTAGATCATGGCGCAGTGATCACTGCTGTCTACCGCACGATAGATTACGAACCCAAAGAAATCTTCGGATGGTTCGTGGACCAAGTCACCGAGGCACGTCGTATGGGAGATGAAGACAAAGGTGAGGCTTTGCTGGCAGATGTGTTCAAGCTGCTAGGAAACAGCGCCTATGGAAAGTTGCTCGAAGACTTGGGACGCCAAACGAAGGTCACCTATACAAAAGATGAGAAGGTTGTGGACAAGGCATTGCGAAGTGTTTGGTTCGAAGACCTGGAAGAGATTGGCGAGGCATACGAACTCGAGAGTAGGAAGGCCCAGATCCGAATCAAACGCCCTTTCCAAGTAGGTATCGCTGTGTACCAGCTCGCAAAGCTGCGTATGCTTGAGTTCTACTACGACTTCATCGACAAGTACATTGATCGCAAGGATTTCGAATATATACAGATGGACACGGACAGTGCGTACATTGCCATCTCTGGAAACAGCATAGATGAAGTTGTACGACCGGAACTACGTGAGGATTTCGAAGCCAATAGGAAGGAATGGCTAGCTTGGGACGAATGGAGCAGTCGTACGCCAGGACTCTTCAAACTCGAATTCGAAGGACAGCGCGCCATTGCCCTATGCTCGAAAGCCTACTACGTCGATACGGGTGGCAGCAAGAAGTATTCCACTAAAGGTATGTCTAGGCGTCACAATGATATTACGTGGGATCGATTCAAAGCAGCCCTCCAGGGTGATATCGACATGGCGGAAAACCGAGGCTTCCGACTATTGCCAGAAGGTATAACGACCTACGAACAACGGAAGCTTGGTCTATCGGCTTACTACGACAAAAGACGTGTTCTTCCCGATGGAATCCACACCGAGCCAATAGAGTACGCTGTCTAGCGTCTGGGTACAAACAGAATTCCTTTTGGTGGTAGTTCCGTATCCCTAGGAACGACTTGGAGCTCTTCACGAACGAATCCACGTTTGGGTGCGTCCTTCTCCCCTTCTCGCTTCACAAGGTAGTAAAGCACAGGCTGTCCCGAAGATACTACACTTCGCGAAATGGTGTATATCTGCAAACTCCACACAGGATCAGTAGCTCTACGTTTTTCACCTCCTTCCAATTCTCCTGGTGCGTAAAGATATCGAACTAGAACGTCGAATGGTAGACGCTCTTCTCTCAATCCAACGGTTCGCGAATACGTAGGAGTCTTCAGATCTACTTGTTGCGCCACTACAGAATTCGAAGGCTCTTTACCAGTCAACCGAGTCACCTCACTGTTCATAGCTTTGATAACCATTGGTAAACGAACTACCCATTCTCTACTACGCTCATCTGATCCTTCCGAAGTAAGCACCATCTCTTGTGCATATTGATATCCAAACAATCTCTCAGCTAGAGTCCTATTTGCTCTTTCAACAAAACTTTGCGCTCTATGATTACCAGCCTCACCTCGTTGAACTTTCGTACCATGTAGTTCTAGAGTTTCAGACATACGCCCCATGAATTCTCTACCAGGATCTACTTGCAACGTCTTTGGCCATTCGAGTGGACTACGTTTATAGATTCGTTCGAATGCCGCAGAAACTTCACCACTATCTTTAGATGCCAAAGGTTCGGCTTCTTTGTATCTAGAAGCTACGTCGATTACTACCAATGCGTACTTGTATAGCTTCCGTCCACGCCCAGGTCGATCGTGTGGTAGAAATATCAAATCAGCTTGGTGGACTTCATTTGGTTTCGATACAGTCCAATGCGGTCGTGGAATGTGTTTTGGTGGTGGTAGATATATTTGCCACATAGATTGCTTTTCCAACCAACTCCTAGCTACGTCTTCTGATGCTTTCGCTGCTACCGATAGCTTGCCAATTGCGGAGTGACCTTTCCAATAGCCCATAGGACCATAGAAGATATTCGCAAGTTTAGAATCCATCATACATCTATACATTCTAACCTTCAACAGATGAAAAAAAAAAAAAAGGAAGAAATGAGAACCAGGCCTCATTCCTTCCTTTTTTTTTCCGTTTTTTTTTTTTTTTTTAGTAGTAACCTAGTAGTAGCTTAGTAGTAGCTTAGTAGTAACCTAGTAGTAGCTTAGTAGTAGCTTAGTAGTAGCTAGTAGTAGCTTAGGGGTAGCTTAGTAGTAGCTAGTAGTAGCTTAGGGGTAGCTTAGTAGTAGCTTAGGGGTAGCTTAGTAGTAGCTTAGGGGTAGCTTAGGGGTAGCTTAGTAGTAGCTTAGTAGTAGCTTAGTAGTAGCTTAGTAGTAGTATCTATATCCATTTACTAATAGCGTATCCAACGCCTAGCATTCCACCACCAACGTAGAGCAACTCGCCAGTCTTCTGATTGTTTGAGGGTTTGTAGTAGTCAGATAAGCGGGGTTCTTTCATCTCTTTGAGCCGTTTTAGCTCTTTACGTAACTTATCGGATCGCACTAAGGCTTCGTTGGTATCTCTTTGATCGTTGTGTGCTTTGCGTTCAAGACCTTCCTGCTCTTGTGCATAGTCATATAAGCTTTGACGTTTGATTCTATACGCTTTCATTTCACGTTCTAGTTTTTCGGTGGCCCTATCGTGTCTCTCTCGTTCTGCATCTACATCACCATCCTTTCCAAGCATTCTAGCTAGTATGCCACCACCAGTAAATGCCGTTGCATTCAAGATAGCCCCGAAAATGGCCATTCCAATTGCTGCCGCCATTACGGTTTGGTCTTTTCTTTCTCAAGTTGTTTCTCAAGATATTGCTTTGCGTATAAGCTACCAAGTATCACGGCAGTCCACTTTGCGTAATTCACTAGGGAAGAAGAAGGATCGCTAAGCATAGATTCCTTGGTAGTCTTTTTTACGATCCACCCAATACTAGAAGCGAGTCCAACGATTATGGCTGCATCGGTTGCCGTCTTCGTCAATTCCTTCTCCATCTAGATATATACTACTATGGTCTCGAGTCTCTAAGTGTTACTCCATGTCTAGTGCCGTTGGCTTTGCCGGAGCTGCAGGTTGTGTCGTGCTAACGGTGGCAACACGCTTATTGCCATCTACGTACTTCTTGTATGCAAAGTACGTGCCAAACAATGTAGCGCCAGTACCAATGACTGCGAGGATAGTCAGGCTTTCGAACCGACCTTTCTCTACGTCAGTTTCTTTGGACGGTTCATTTTCACGTTCTATCTCCATCTTTTGAGCTTCTTTTGCACGGGCAGTGACCTTCTCCCAAGCTAATTTTCCTGCTGCAACACGCTTTGGATTTTTTCCTTTCTTAGTTGGTACAGTCGTCGGAGGATTCGCAGTTATCTGATCCGTCTGTCCTTCCATCTTGATTCGATATAGTAGGTATATGTGGAGGTTCAACAGTTGTACCAGGAATGACTACGTGACCAGATATGTGGAATAGGACGCTAGCTAGAGCTACAAGGCGACCTGCTTTGAGCGATAGTAGGCCAGTCGCAGCACTGATTTCATTGCGGACTAGAGGGTCTTCTTGTAGGTCCTTGATCAGTGCTTCTTGAGAATCTATTGGTACTAGGTAGGCAACTAGGCGGGTAGCTAGACGTGTCACACCGTCGACTAAGCCTTTCGTTACTTGCTGAGCTAGGACGGCCTGATACCTCCTATACAACTTGTCTACCTCTTTCTCAGGAAGTCTAGAGATGTCTCCTAGGGAAAAGTTTTTACCTAAGTATTCTTTCGTTACGCCTGTTGCGGCTAAGATCGAAAGCGATTCGCGATTGTCTGACGTAATGTCTAGATCGGTTGGTGGTGGGCCTGTTACGTCCTCACCGAATATCTCGAGTATTTCCTTATCAGTCATAATACGTTATAGATGCTGGGAGCTCTAACACTACCTCGAAAGGATGGCGTAGACAGAAGCACATGCGAGCGAACTTATGGGATCCAAGTATCGTTCGTAACTCTTTACATTCTTGTGAGCCTCCATAATCCTCAAATATCTTTTTACCATCTACGGCCGATGCTGTATGGAATGCTACTACGATAGCTACGTTCTCACGGAAGGGCTTACATATGCTCGTTAATTGTTGGGACAGCACCCAAACGGAAATCCCTATATGTCGTGCAGAAAAGGCTAAGTCCACTAGCTTGTCAGTTCGTTTCTTGACGTCCTTCGATGCGGCGCAATCATCGAGAATCAATAGAGTATTGGTACCTGACCAAAATGTTGCGCAAATACTCAAAGTAGCATCGATGGCATCTTGTGGTGGCGATATGACGAAGAAATGAGGATCTCGATTTGCGAATCCACGATAAGTTTTGTTGTGGGCATACGTAGGACAAATCAGTACTATGTAATCGAACTTACCACGAAATGATCCACGAAGTTGTTCTATGAGAAATGCAGTCTTCCCACAATTCGTTGGACCGACTATGAGTGCGTTGAATGGTACGTGCTCTACGAGAGAATCCATCAGTATAATATACTCTGCAGAGATCTGTTCAATATCGTGACCTGAGCATCCGCAAGGACATAGATGTGCATTTTCACATTTCCACTTCCCTTAGCAGTCCTATGTATGCGAATGTCGATGTCCTTTCCACTGCCGGTTTGTGCCAAGCCATCACCATGAACGGTGGAATCCTTTGCTGTGCGACAATCGATTAGGATAGCGAATCTATTTTCAAAGAACTTCTTTGGAGTCATGGAAGTATTGGGTGTACCAAACCAACCTCTTGCAGCCTCCCAGAAATCTAGGGGAAGCATGCCGCTTGGAAAGAGTCTGTTGGGAATCCCGTTGACATCTACTTCTACCTTCGATATATCGGGATTCGAGAATGCTTCACTATCTCGCGTGCCAATGGTAGGTGGATCTATGAATAGTAGAAGTAGTCCAGCAAAGGATCGTCGTGGAACATTGACGTTTTGAGATATCAAAGTATCAGATGTTTTAGCGATATCTACTGTTTTGAAGTGAACAGCGTAGTTGTATAGGAATGCAGTACCTATTTCATATTTGTGAAGTGCATTACTAGCCAGCGTTTCGTTCCTGATTGCTTCGTATTCTAGTTGGATGTTGGTAAGTTGGTACGTACCTATCTTCGTAGTATCCGATCCAATTACAACCTCGTTGGCAGGCGCTAGAGTCAACTCGAATGTAATGATACTTTCTAAGGCATGTGGATATAGAACTCCATGTTGTGTCAGAATGTCAACATCTAATGGAATCCTATACTTGGAACCACATGCAGTTAGGAGTGCGTTGTCTGCAGCAGATGAAGTACTTGCGTCACCAGCTTTCGATCGTAGCTTATTCAAGTTCTCTGATTGAATGCCTTGTTGTATTCTAGACTCTCTCTCCTGCGTAGATAGGTATACATCGGAGTATGTTTGTAGGGGGTCTGGCCTGACAAGGTCTTCTACTGTTTCAGCTCCCATCCTACAGATTCTACGCATGACCAAGCAGCGTCCAACGTTCGAAACGACTCTGTTATTCGCATGTCCACCAGATAGTACGATGTCGCCCAATAGCGCTAAGCTACCAGGTACTAGTACTACATCTTCTGCTAGCTTTGGGACTTCTACGTATAGAGTCTCACCTGGATTGGCAGATGATCGAGTGAAAGTTTTCCTATACAAGTCTCGTGGAGCCTTGAGTGCATGAGGCTCTCTTCGTACTTGTGTGGGATCCAATATTGATGAGATCATGTTGAATATAACTATATATGTAGATATGTTTAACATGGCCTCTGAGGGTAGGTATGATGAAAGAACTGATGAAGCTGAAAGAGGAAGAGACTACGACAACGATGATACTGTCAATGAAGAAGCACGGAAATTGGCGTCAGACTCTACGAATGTGGATCCGAGTGAATCATTAAACCTGAAAACTAGACGCGACTTCTCCAAGGAAGGTGCTCGACCAAAGAATCGGGAAACCTCGTTTACCGTAGACGATGCTTACATAGACGGACTCACCGAGCCGGAAGTCTCGGACCTTTCTAGAGAGCAATTGATGGATGAGGATAGAATCAAACATCCGAAATTTAGCGATCGCCGCGTAGTCTTCAAAACAGGCACATCGGATGAAATGAAACAAATGCTATTCGATACCGTATGGAAACACTATGCGGATGTAGGGACTCGTGGAGGAGTCCTTGAGATAACTGGAATATGGGAGGCCAATAAGGAACTGGGTAGAATCTATCTTCACGTACTTGGAAGTAAAGAGAAGCCCATACCTTTGACCACAGTGAAGGGTGAAAGATATCAAAGTATGGGTAAGGATCTCAAATTTGCCCTAGGCCCTACGGATGCAGAAAGAGAAGAACAAGTCATCCAAGGTCAAGAAAAGGCCGCCGAACATCTCAAAGTAGAAGATAGCATACTCCTAAGCTCAACGTCAACTGAGGACCAGAAGGAAGCGGCTAAGGAAGAGAAAGTACACATCTATAACGAAATAGAATTACTCGAACGTCAAGAAGAAGCCATACTAGAACGTATGTCGCTACGTGAAAGGATCAAATACATTTTCAGAAAGCATGGAATGACCGTTCTTGCAGTGGTAACTTCTATTGGCGCTATCGTTAGTACGATAGTTTCCCTGTTGTCGAGATCCTTACCGAAACCAATAAAGACTGGTATTGATAAAGCAGCAGATGCAGTAAAGAAGGGATTGCAAACGACTGGGGGGTTGTTGAAAGAAATGGGAAAGAAACTTGGACAGATCCTACCTGGAATGATTGGATCGATTGCGAGTTTCATATTTACTATGGCTGGTAAAGCTCTGGGAGTACTAGCACAGAACGTTTGGTTATTCATCGTAGCAATAGTGGTGATCACGATAGAGCAATACAAACGACGTTAACGAAACAACATCCATGCGATTCCAGCTGCGGCAATGGATGTCACTGCGAGATTGATCTCATGTTGTGAGACAGCCTTTGCCTTTGCCTTTGCCTTTGCCTTTGCCTTTGCCTTTGCCTTTGCCTTTGCCTTTGCCTTTGCCTTTGCCTTTGGTACAGGAACTTGTTTCTCGAGAGGCTGCACCGATTTCTTATCTGATGGTCCTTCCATAGTAAGAGGTGGGTGTCCTTTGCCTTCTGCATTGATGTCGTTAGTGCCTAGCACCATATCTTTCGTGGCTTTCGGGATTGGATTCCTATAACCATCTTTCTTATCAAGATAGTACACTAGATCGCTTGGCAATAATCGCACGCCTACAGCTATTGCTAGATCGAGCCTCTTATGCGTCCTCGTTATAGCGGTAAGATAGTTTTTGTAGCTCACCACTAAATCGTTTTCGAGAATAGCGTCTTCGACTAAGCTCTTAAACTTTTCTTTGACGTTATGGCTATCTATGATGGATCCGTTCAAGTCGGCTTGAGCACCAAGCATGCAATGTCCAAAAGCCTCGACAGATCTATTCAACCTACCCAATCCAACATCTGTCAAACCCTTTCCGATTGGTGGCGTAAACCAATCGTATTGCTTTCCTTCATGTTCATCGTTCCTAATGAAGGCCACAAGATCACCCTGATCCTCCTTACCTCCTTGGTCTGCAAATAAATTATATTTCTGAGGCCATGTGGTTGCACCTTTGTCATAGCTTCGGACTCCATGGACGTTTACGTATCCTGTCGGACCCGGGTACAAAAGGAATATATCTCCTAGTCCATTATTCCTACCTCCGTGCCATCGGAAATCTGGTGTTCGAGATATACCGAATTCAATGCACAATTTCTCAAGAGCTGCTTTGTTATAGAGGTTATCCATTTGCTTGAAATGAGAGTTACCAGGTAAAGGAACTCCATGAGTACCCCCAAGTTCACGTAGAATTCTTCGTATCGTGAAATAAACATGGAATCGTAGGAACCCCTGAACGACTGGTGGATACGTTTTGAAAATAGGATCAAACAATGACACTCCACATCCAGAAGTTGCACACCACGTTGCAAAATTAAGTTGTTGAGGCCAGTAGTGGAAATCCGGACCATGTAACCAATGGTAGGACTCATTTGCTGTCGTATGCTTTACAACGGTCTCCTTGAATATGTTTGGAACGCCTGCTTCGAACTTATTCTTTGGGGTGGCATATATCCATAGATTAGTGAGATCGATATCTTGTGCCGGTCCAGTAGAAGGAACTGCTGTAATAGGATACTTCGCACTCCTGTCTAGGGTCAACGTAGATGGGAAACCTTTATGCACATCCCACAACGCATTATCGATGCGTCTTTGAGTGACTGCAGGTAGCTTAGAGACATCATCGCCGTAAACGACATAGCTAGAATCTCCATCTCGAAACCAAATACTCGTCGAATATTTACCTGGACCGTTCACTTCCGTAGAGGCATAGAACTTGTGAAGATCTGCATGTGGATATCTTTTCTTGAACTTCGCTAATAGATTTGTATTCAGGGCTGCGACCTTTTTATTTTCCTCAGCTTCTACCCAAGCATGTTTGGAAAGACCTTTGTGCTTCCGCGCGAATAGTACCCCCTCATAAACTGTTTTGGTGCCAAGGGCTAGATCAAGCGCCTTGCCTGCGCGCCCATGCAAGACCATTAGCTGACCTCCACCTGCCTTCGTAGGGAGGCCTGCATCTGTGAACACCTGGTAGGTTTCCCCGTGGAAGAATAAATTAATGTTCCACACCCCATCCCGACCCACAAAAGAGTCGAACCATCCGGCTACAGCCTTTGGAAATAGGTACTTGAACTGCCGCCATGCGTCTGTCATGTTGAAGCTATACGTATATATAGTTATACCTTTAACACATAAGATGGTTCTCTTATATGTCACCACAACATTGACCAACCATACTGTCTACTTCGACGACCCTATTCTTATACAGAACATTTCACTACTCGAGATCACTTTCGATAACAGTTGGTGGAACCTACCAGAGGCGGGCTCGTTCAGGTGGAATGCCGATAGTATTATGTTCCCACACGACCTTTCTGCAGGGTCTTACGATTTTAAGAGAATCAAGAAGGTCTTAAAGCCTGCAAGTGATGCTGGTATCGTGGCATTTGAGGACGGGCTCCCCCTTGGGATCCAATCCATAGTAGTTAAGAAACCAATCAAGGTCGATAAGAATTTCTACGCACTATTAGGTGTCAAAGGTGAAGAAAAAGAGAATAACGAGTTCCTGCTAAAAGTTGGTATTTACTACGTTAAGATCAAAGATACCCGCACAGTGTATGTCCATTGCGATGTGGTGGATTCCGGTTCCTCACTTCTAGAGGGAAAACGATCGAAAGTCTTGGCTAGCATAGAGGTCCGAGGTCCTTGGCTTTCAAGGGCAACCTATACTATGACGAATCCCCAAACCCTGCGAGCTATAGGGACAATGCAAAACAGTCTTAGCCTTACGATTTTTGATGAGAGAGGCGACATGGTAGACTTCCATGGTCGACTGATACGATACGTGTTGAAGCTAAACCTCTTATAAGTTATAAGATGGAAGGCGATTCGATTCAACCGTTTCCCTCAGCACCAAGTATCTATCCACAGATCGCTAGTGACACTGGAAAGAACTTTAGACTGCAAACGATCCGAGACACGCTTTCGGACATCGAAGTTCAAGAAAGGCACTACGAAGGTGTGCGCAAGAAATATGCACGTTCTCAAGGAATAGTTCATGGCATCGCAGTGGTAACTGGAGGTCTATCTGTGATCTTATCTGGATCTGGATTGGGCGCAGCGTTGACTGGGGTTGGAATAGTGATTGGTCTACCACTTGGAGTTATTGGTGGGCTATGTGGATTAATTTCAGCATCTACGACCCTTGGAGCTAAGAAGTTAGGAATGAAGGTTTCTAAGCATGAAAGGACAACTATGTTGGCAAAGGCGAAAATCAATACGATTCGTGATCTAGTATCGAAGGCACTACGTGATGAAAACATATCCGACTCTGAATACAGTCTCATCCTGAACGAAGCGAATAAGTATGAGATCATGAGGTCTGAAATTCGTCGCAAGGCTTCCATAGGTGAAAAAAGCCTGGATCGGGTTCGAGCCGAACTCAAGCAAGAAGTGCAAAAGGAAATGCGAGAAAAACTTGGAATGTAAGAATCGACGTTTCCTACGAAAGAAACGAACATGGCTCTCACTTCCACTTCACTAAGTCCTACTGCTAGCCATCCCATGCTTAGTGTAGATTGGTTCGAAGTGGGAATGGTAAGAAGACAACTTCTTGACAAAACGCTTGACTGAATTTCCAAATACGTCACATCGCCCAATGACTTCGTTAAGAGACATAGACGAGCCTAAACGATGTAGCACCTCGTAACTTGCTCCAACAACTTTCGTCTTAATTACCGATCTGCCTACATTGTTTTCTATTGCCATAGTAACGACCTCGTGGACTATTTGTTGAGCGTCTATAAGTACTCCTTGAGGATCGAGTTTAAGGAAAGTCGTTGCAATGTGAGGAACTATGCGCTCGGCATCCAAGTCTACATCGATCTCATTGTCGTCACACAGAGAACGTATAAAGACCTCTCCTCTATGGATGCCTTTGTTGCTTAGTTGCATGAAGCGAGCAACCTCACCTTTAGATCGGACGAATCCACATTGTATGCATGCATGGTAGAGTAGAGAAGCTAGAATATGTCTCTTAGCATCGCTACGCTTGGGATGAACTTTCATTACTTGGATAAATGCGTCGGCTACGATTCCTAAAGTGTTCGTAGGGAACGATAGGTCACAACTTTGTTTGTAAATAGCGTTGTATGCTCGTAGTTCTTGTAGGAGCGTTCGTCGTTGCAGTTCCGTGTTATCGCTTTGCTTTGGTTTTGCGCGGTCTAGATCACTTTGATACTGAAATCCGTCCGGACCTACTATACGCAGTCGAGTAGTAATGATGTCGATCTTAGTTTCTTCACATGGTTCAACCTCGGAAACAAGACCACAGGTGGGACATACGAATTCCGTTCCTCGTATTTCAAAGGGGCAGAGACAATCAGGACACGTTTCACTGGCGTTAATATGTTCCACTTGTGGTTTGATATTCAGGCTTCTACGAATTCCAGGACCAAACAATCTGACTAGCTCGTCCATGATACAACTATAGATGTCGTACGTTCAATAGAAAAAAAAAAGAAAAAAAGAATGAAGAGGGCCACGCAACGACCTTCTTCATTCTTCTTCTTTTTTTTTTTTTTTTTTCGTGGCTATTCCTAATCGTCCTTCTCGCTCCTCAAGGCAGCCAACACCTCGTTGAGCGCATGGTTGAGAGACTCTCCGAGACCTTCCTCTGGTTCCAGCACTCTTGGTTCCGTGGTCAATGCTATCTCCGGTTCCACCATGTTTGGCTCCTCCTTTCTTAGATCCTTTAGCGTCTTGCTGGACTTCTTAGCGCGTTTTACATAGACACCGGGACACTTCATCTTGATGGCGAGACGGTCGCATCCTGAGCAAAGCTCGTAATCAGTACGACATCCTTTACCGCACTTCGAGCATGGCGTGAGTGGGGCACAGCCTTTTGAGATTTGGTAGTTGTGCTGGGAACAGAACTTCGTTGTCTTCGAAATCCTCTTTTGGCATTTTGAGTCCTTCCCTCTCATCAACCAATCACAAGTTATTGCGGTGTCTACGTTCGAGTCCTTCTTCGACATGTTCGATCTGTATGGTGTTAATGCGTACTAAGATGACAACGAATGCTAATATCGTGGAATAAAGAATATATACTAATACCATTCGGTGACGATATACAGTATAATAATCATTCCTTTAACAGATACTCAAGTTTGGATTTCTTAGGTGCGCGAATATCTAGTGACACTTTGGCTTCCTACATGGCAGCGTGAGCATTTATGTAGTTGCGTAGTAGAACCCTTTCGTCCTCTGTGAGCTGGGAGTGCTGCCACTTAACGAACCATTTAGCGGTAATAAGATGACCATTTCTACAGGCGCATTGTATAGCAAGATCAACGCATTCATACTCTATGGTTATCTGAAAACGTCGAATGAGCCACTTAACGTTATTAAGATGCCCATTCGTACTGGCATCTAATATAGCAAACTCGACGGCTTTATCCTCTTTGGTGAACTGGAAGTGCTTAGTGAGCCACTTAGCGATACCAAGATGACCATACTCAAGGGCAGCGCGTAGAACATGATTGGTGTATCCATCCATCATATCGAAACGTAAGTGCTTGATGAGCCACTTAACAGCATTAAGATCACCATATTCACTGGCGTAGAGAAGAGAAAAGCTATCGTCGATGGAGCTTGCGGAAATACCGAAAGTTCGAGCCAATTCGTCTCGATCGTCGTCACTATGAGTAGACCTCAAACCAAAGCATAGTGCTAGTTTACGGAACACTTGGTCTACGTTTTTGTAGCGCGCAAGAGATGCGGCATCGTTTAGGTGTTTCGATGTCCTTGAGATGCTTGCGAATGACCAAGGATCTGCATGCTCTACGATCCTAGTCAGAATTTCTAGAGGGAGGCACGATATATAATCCATAGTGGAAGAGATCGATATGACTATATGTAAGCATATCTCTAATAGGATTATCAAGTTGGATTTTATGTACAAGAATGTCTAGTGACACTTTGAATGACCCTTAGTTACCCCTAGTAGTATAGCCGGTAGTAAAATGATACAACTTTTTCTTGTGCAAGAAAACTCAAAAAGTTGTTTAGTTATGGACGCCTTTTTTCTTGCACAAGGGGCGTCATGAAGTGGATTTCTGAATTCGCTTTATGACGCCCCTTGTGCAAGAAAACAAGGCGTCCATAACTAAACAACTTTTTGAGTTTTCTTGTGCAAGAAAAAGTGGTATCATTTTACTACCGGCTATACTACTGATATGGTTCTGCCAAGTTTTGTAGTGGCTACTTTAAAGGGGCACTGTCAATCAAATTGAAACTTCGAATTTCTTCAAAACAAAACTACAGAAATGACACCCAGAGATAGAAGAGAAATACCATGTGAATGCCTTGATATGCTTTACAAACGTTTTCGATTGAGGATGGTAAAGATTAAAGTTGATTACAAAATCTTATTCTAGAAACTTGATTTCGGTTACAGTGAACCAATTTCAAATTGCTCTAATTTTCTCTAAAAAGTAGTATTTTCATCCACTCGAATCTTTGCCATCCTTCATCAAAATTGTCTCAAATTTTCGTCAGAATGATTTGGAAAGCATACTCTGCTAATCTGAGTAGTTATTGTTGTCTTTCATCGTGCGAAAGTGTACCATTTGGGGGTTGAAAGTGCCCATTTAAGGAGTTATTTGACTGAGGGAAGTGAAGGAAAAATTAATTTAGAAATACTCTCCTCATTTATAGTAAAATTTGTTTTCCAGTTAGCTCTGTACATATTTCACAGTTTACAACTCATTTGTATACCCTTGGTATTTTAAGCCATGGTTATCTATGGGTGCTGAGCATTTAAACCCACATTCCAAATATGGAATTGTTATGAAGGATTTTTGTACGCAACTTATAATAGCTTTGATATTACAAGGAAATAACATACAATCCTTGTTACTTAGTTAAAATTCAAGTGTCTTGATCAGTGTTTTTATCAGTGTTTGAACTAACCAGAGCGATCTTGATCTGGTATTTCATTGGGTATCAAGATTCATCCACCTAACCAAAATGTGATGACCCGAATGTCTTTCTAGCTTGCACGCAGTGTACACATCATATAGCCATGGCTACACATGAATAGAAGTGAAGGAAAATATGAACATAATATATATATATTTAGGCAAGCCTAAAAGCGAGCTCCTGGCCAATGATTTGAACTGAGGGAACGACCCGAAAGAAACGATAAATCATATAAAGAAAACAAAGATAAAAACACAAAATAACTGGTAGAGTGAAGGGAAATCATTTAGAAAAACAAAATAGAAGAAAAAAGAAAACGGAAAATGAAAATAAAAAAGGTGTTGAATTGCACGCGCATATGTAACGGAAAATGTAATGCTTGTGTGCAGATGTAATAAATACTGCACGTACACGCATATGTATAACAGAAAAGGTGACGGCATACAACAGAAAGAAAATGCATGACGCGTGCACGTGCAGATGTAACGGAATTGAATATTTTACGCTTTACCACAGGCTAACCGCAGGAGTTCTGGGTGGCTATACACCATCTTGATGGAGGGCAATGCACTGTGGGTGGACGGTCGCGAACATAGGTAGGTCAATGCTTGAACGAGGCCCATCATCACTACACTGTTGAAGCGAAAATGGCCCTCAACTTATCCAAGAGGCCGACGGCCTCCTTGGTCAAACGATTACTGTTGTTACTCGCTCGATTGGACGCTGAAAGTAGATCAAGACGTTCACAGTCCATCCCGTCCCCACCTTGCAGCCCTTTGCCTCATGAGTGGTGGACTTCTCCAAGAGCTTACGGTATATCAAAATGGCCTCCTTGGTATACATCTTATTGGGGTCGTACCCATTGGTCAGTATATCGAGCGTCAATTTGTCCGCCTTGCGTGACAGGACCTTATTCTCCTGACTGTCTTTGGCTTCCACCCGCCCCAACATTAACCCATTATA
This sequence comes from Actinernus sp. WN-2022, assembly GCA_030867875.1. Classification (NCBI taxonomy): domain Eukaryota; kingdom Metazoa; phylum Cnidaria; class Anthozoa; order Actiniaria; family Actinernidae; genus Actinernus; species Actinernus sp. WN-2022. The sequence continues at coordinate 85,559,448 of JAOWCC010000577.1, forward strand.
CAGGGTCAACATAGATGCCACCTAACTAGAGTTAGAGTCGAGCTTTGATATATCGAACTCCGCAACGGTGCATGAGGTCGGGATAGAGCTCAGATTCGTCGACGCAGGTGTGGTCGGAACCAAATGTGCGACTGGAACGGTGGGTTCCAAGTTCAAGGGTGCAATGGGAGCCACAGGTGCGGCTGGAAGTGAGCTCAGACTCGTTGACGCAGGTGTAGTCGGAACCACAGATATGACTGAGGCGATAGGTGGAGGGCTGATTAATACGGTCGGGGTCGTGGGGTTGGCCGGAACGGTCTTATGTTGGCCAACCTTGCTTTGAGGACGTTCCTGTTCTCCAGAAACCTGTCGATCCACTCCTTCTTTTCCTCGACCGACTCAATCGTTTGGGACGGCATCTACAGTATGCCTCCAAGGGGCTCCAAAGGTGTGAAGGGTGACGCTGTGGATAGACTCATCCGTTAACTACCCAGTCGCCAAAAAGATAATCCACTTGGCACCACCAACCGTAGCTAAGGATGCGACCACTACGGCCTACATAGACGTCGCCATTAGAACTTCGTTGGGCAAAACATTTTTGGGAAGGTGTTTTGAGGTACCAACGTACAACACTCATTAGGAGTGTGGGTCGATACTCCTCTGGTAGTCGCGAGTACTGGGACCACGTTTGAACCAGGTCGTTACCTAATTAGCAGCCACGTCGTTGTGTCGTCGAACAAGAGCTCAGGCAACATCGGGTTTAGGATCGTAACCTCTGGCACGGAGCGCTAGGTTCTCTGATGTAGCCGAACGAATAAGAAGACCGTTAATATGTTTGCGTCCGGAATTCCGGACGCAAGCGCTGATTGGTCAAGGGTCTTAGATCTTTCTGACACCCTCACTCATTGGCAAATAATCTGCATCGTGGTCTTCACGTGCACAGGACGTGACGTTTATCACGCCACTTCGAACGTTTATGATCGAGCTAAAACAATTTTCTTTCTTTCTTGAAGCTGCTCTTGCGATAACAGAAACGATCCGTTCGAAGTTTCCTGAGATCGACAGATTAAAACAAGAACAAGTAAATGCAATACTGCAATCATCTCAAAGAAAGATGTATTTACGGTACTCCCGACCGGTTTTGGAAAGTCATTAATCTTCCAGATGATTCACAATGTTTGTACTCGCTTGTCTACTCGTTAGAAGTACCAGACACATCCACTTTTGCTTCTGATCTGCCCTTTGGTATCCCTCGTTGATTCCCACACAAGCAACTTAATTCACGTGGAATATCTGCAGCTTGTTTGTCTAGAGTCAGTGGACGAGAAAGGGTATCAAAAGCGGAACGCTCTTTGGTACTTGTTGACAACAGTAATAATCTATTACTTTCAATTAAATTTCGATTGTTCATTTGAAAATTTGATACACTTACATATCAACCCATACTGAAATATCACGACACACACGACTGATACGATTGTAATTACCTCGTTTTTTTATTGGCTTAGATTGTGTGCTAAACAAGGTGGTATTGGCGAAAAGGTCGGGGTTAGGTACCCAGCTACAGTTCTCCAAGACGCAAATGTCCAAGCAAGGGGCTAACATAGCCAACCTACTCAAGTTGGCGGCCCCCTTTGTCCTGAAGGTCTTACCACAAGTAGAACTCGCCACGGCAAGTGCCGGGATAAACAAGGCCATCATGGTGAAGAGGGGGAGTGGGGCTCGGCCGCTTCGTTCACACTCCGTTCTCCCTCCATACACCTCCGTTCTCCCTCCATACACCCCCGTCTCACTCAACTTGAGCAAGGGGACAGACGTGACGATCCACGTCGTACCCGAGACTGGCCTCGACAAGCTGAAGGTGACGTCCACCCAATTCAAGAAGCTGACAAAGGGTAAGCCGGTCAACATCAAGCTGTCAAAGATCCAACTGTCTAAACATGGTGAGCTCCTCGGCGCATTGGCGGCAATAGTATTTTCCCAACTGTTGGGAAGCATCTTCGGGAAGGCGGTAGGTGGTGGTCATGTGAGTGACAAGAAGCGCTACGAAGCAATCAAGTGGGCCAGGGCGCCAGTTGGCCCCATTGGAATGGGGTTGGTGCTGCCTGGCACCCGGGTTAAAAGACCTTGAAGCCCTTAGGCAACGGTGAGATACATGAGATCCTGTCCGGTGTGGCCGGGTACCAAGGCACATTCAGCAAGGCCATGCCAAATGTACTCACGGGTAGTGCCATCATCAGCCTCCAAGACTACTTCGATGGGGATGGGACTCACTGGGTCGCTGTCTTCAACGGTGGAACCGATTGAGATCCTGATGTTTTTGAGATCTACAGATAAGGTCGTACGTCCCCTTCAATGACTCACAGATCCAAGACACGAGCTCCATCATGTGTAGGCACTACTGCTGTTGGTAAATCCTTGAGAGGTCCAAAGGTCGGAAGGCCGTCGACCTGCTCTTGCCTTCCACTTATACCCCGGCAAGTGCAACGAAATGTTCATCAGGACGTTTGCAAAAACTCTTGGGTAGCTAGGTGCATGTCTTACGTCGTGGGGACGGAAAGGCACGTCCAACTCAAGAACGGCCGTTGGACCATGGTGTGCAAGTGTGCTTGTGGTGAGGACAAGTACAAGTTCATCTCCAAGGGACTGGCCATGGGGTGCAAGTCCAAGTGCGTGTGTGGCACGAAGCGGGGTGGGAAAATGGACGTCCACAAGCTGATAGGTAGGTTGCCCAAACTCAAGGCTGGGTGGACCTTAAAGGAGTACAGATACGCGAGCCCTTACAACCCCCTCAGTGATGAGCAAGTGGAGCATGACTCTGTACTGGAAGCACCGTTGCCGTCTCCATGCAGCATGACGTCGACTACTCGACTCGGCCTGCAAGAGAAGGGCAGACGTCAAGATGGTGAAGAGCCTCGACTCAATCGCTATGGGCCAAAGGCAGTGGGACCACACACTTGCAAGGAACCTCATCACCTCAAATCAGAAGGGGGCTTGGTCAACGTTGGTCACGTTCTCCTTCATGTGACGGAATTGCTAAAGTCGAATGGCCATGACGGTCTTCCTCTATTCCTCGGCCTTTGACGGCCGATGTCTCCTCATCCGAAGAGGCATCCTCAACGGCCGATGCCTCCCCATCTGAATATACCTCCGAGACTTGTGCCTTTTGATTTGGTGCCTTTCGACTCGGTGCCAAGTAGTGTCCATGGGCCAGGGTATGGACATCCTCCTCCAAGATGGCCCGCTTGTCGTTACCCGAGGACAGCGCGAACTTGTTCACCTTTTTCGTCAACAGCTCATGTCGGCCGCTCCTGATCAACTACATAGAGCGGTGCTGGCTCAAGCCGCTTAAGAGGCACTACCGGTAGTCATCAAGGATGATGATCGACTTGACCACAGCCCTCTTTACCCCCTTTTTCTTACCGTCGCCGACACCCTCGGTGTGGTATGCGTACAACTTCGCCCTCGGTAATTGTCCTGCCGGCCACCTCATCCTTGAACTTACCAAGGACCTTGTTTGTCCCGGTCAGCATGCCCGAGGGGTGGTCCTTGAGAAAGTTGGAGGTGTCGTAGTATGCCATCACGTCGGGGCGTGTCCCTGTAAAAGTCCGTGTCGGTGAAGAGTAAGGTCCTCTTACCGTACTTTGCCTTGATATAGCCATAGTGGAAGACGTACATCGTTGTCTTCGACAAGTCCAAGATAGCTTGACCGAGGTAGACCAGCTTGTTAAAGTACAACTGCATCTTACTGATGTGAACCGCCACCAGGTCCTCTAAGATGGTCCTCTTCTCGTAGTTGGGCCTTTGCACCAACTTGTTTGCCTCCACCACGGAGGTCACCAGCCTGATGTCCACACGATGGCGGATGTTCTCTATTGTCTTCCCAAAGTCACTGTTATTCATCAGTTTGAAGAACTCTCGTTCGATTCGAAGTCCGACTTCGCTGCCGTCCTCAGCCGGGTGTTGATGGCAATGTAGGTGGTCAATCACGCCTTCTCGACGGTGGTCCATGGTCACCTCAAGCCCTATGGCCACACACTGCTTGAGGGCCTCGTGGTGTATGATGTATTTGCCCTTGTTACGGAGGTTGGGGACGAGCTTCTACATCGTCGGGAAGGATACATGGGCGTTTCTCCCATTCCTCGATCTCGTCATCCACGCGAAGCCGTGGGTTGGAAGTGGCCGACTCATCGCATAACCATATAAGTTGTTTGCGTCCAGTTACTCAATGTACTTGGTCTGCTTGTTGGGGTTGTACCCCTTCATGTAGGGGTTGTTGGCCGCGTCCCACGCCAACCCCGGCGCTGTGAAGTACCAAGCTGGTTCGAGACCGTAGTTATCTCGGCAGACGGCCCTAAAGTTCTCAGACGTCTGCGAGTAGAAGGAAGTCCGACTTGAGATACAAGTCATGGTAGTCCCTCATTGTTCGCATGTCAAACTTGTCCCACGCGGTCTTGGCATGCTCGTAATATTCGACTGAAACGTCGGGCCTGTTCAGTCGTGAATGAAAGGCTTCAATGCGTGGCAGCTCCGTCTTCCCCAACTTAGCCAGACCATCCACGTGGTCGTAGGGGTGAACCCTCTTCCTCATGAGTAGATGGGTCATGTCCCCAAAGTACCCATTCATTTGGGGGATGTTCACGTCGGTGGGTTCCTGGCACTTCTTCCCACCACAACAACCCCCGCACTCACCACACTTATCAGTGTTCTCCACCAACCGGGCAAGTCCGGCCGCCATGAATTTGAAGCTGTTGATAAACTGCAGCTTCCAGCGCACCTCTATCTCCTTGTCCTTCTTCTCGTCGAAGAATGTGTCCACCACCATATACTTGACGAAGTGGATGTATTTATCCTCATTGTTGGGGATGTACTCGACCTTCGCCTTTGAGACGCCCAAATTCCTTAGTGAGCATCGTGCCCAGACAAGTTGTGGAAGTTGTCAAAGTCGGCGTATAGAACGAATGGAACCTTCATTCCCCTGACGTGGTTCTTAAACGCCAGGTCGCTGCCCTCCTCCGGCATGTCGATCCTCAGTCTTCTCATTAGAGCAGTAATCGAGGTGCACTTTGAGTGCCCCTTTGCTCGTGAACGAATTGAGGCAGCGAAGGCAATAGTCTCTTATGCTCATGCTCGTCCCTTTGAGATGTGGAGTCGACTCATGCTCTTGTTCCAGCAGTTAGTGCTGGACCTCACCGTCAGCAATGAAGAGGTTCACCACCTTCCCGGAGGACTTCGAGATCCTCAGGGAGTAAACCCCACCCTCGCACCCAAAGACATTCACCCCGATGTCATGATTCATCCTCTCAAAAAGGAAAATGTCCTTCAGCTTCATTGAAAAGGTAGGCAATACCCTCCCAATTGAGCATTGAGGCATTTGCCCGCATCTCCACGTTCAACCTCTGTGCATCCTTCATGCGGGGAAAGATGGCAAACCTCACTGCCCACTTGAAGCATTCAATGTCATCATTCTTGACATTGATAATGGCCTTGTCTACCAAGATCTAGGGCAGTGGGATGTGGGAGGAGGCCATAGAGGGGTGGAACTTGTCGACGCTAATGTCGAGCCTTAAGACCTTGTCAGATATCCACCCGGTCCTCCTCGTCTCGAACTCCTTCACGAGGGCTTTGATCTTTGGAATGGCCCCATCGTAAATACGTCAACACGGCAACGTTGGAGAAAATTATTGTTTGTGTTCTAGACTACTAACAAATTCGTAGGCCGGGAATATTTTGCCATAGTATTTTCGGTTGACGCGATTTCCACCTAGAAAATCCGAACAGCTAATAGCTTTCTAGAATAGGTCAAAAGACATAGTAGGCGCCTTAAAATGGCTAGATGAGCTGCATACAACTGGTTTCAAACGAATTTCAAAAAGTACTCGTTGGGTGCCCTTGCTGTGTGCAACTTCGCCCAGTCCTCCACTCCCGGTAGAAGTCACAGGACAGCATCAATCATGCGTTAATACCCTTCTTCGGCTTCGGTGGTTCCGCCTTCCTTGGTGGTATCGGTGGGGGTGCAATCCCATGGTCGTGAATGTAATCCACCATGGCCGACCGAGCAAGGTTATCAACCCTGTGTCCACACAACTCCTTGGCCGACCCTGTACAGATTATTAGTATAACAATCCAGATGGGACTGTTGGCATGGGACCTCAGTTGGAGGTACGTCATGCTTGCCATGGGGGTACTACGCCTTTGTAGCATCTCCACCACTGCCGGCTCCTCCTTGCCTGGGAGGTGGTAGGTCTCGAAGAAACCACTTAGCGCCGTCTCCGACGCGATTGCCAGGCCAAATGGGTAGTCAACCTGACTGCCAGTGATCAATGCAATCAGCTCGGCCCTCTGAGCTTGGAGTACCACTTCAGACCCAGCCCTTTGGCGCGAGCCTCCAGCTCCTTGACGGTCAACACCTGGAGGTTTTGAGATTCGTCGTCGATGAAGTTCAAGACAGCCATCTTCGTCGTTGAAAGCGTTCGTTACATGTGGTCCATCAAACTTTTAAGACAATTTCCCAAACGACATGGGCGTGGCACATTCCATTATAGGGCGTGGTCGGTACCACTTGGCCGCACCTTCCTTCGGCGTGATAGACGACTTTGGCATCACGCGACGGAGGCCGATCGGCAATTTTGGCATCTCCGAAGATCCAAAAACCCGAGTGCGGGGGAATTTTCGATTCTCTCGTGTTCCGCGCGCTGGTGCACCGATCGGGCAGGCAAGAACATCTAGCAAAATTTCACTCATGCTATATGTATGGTGCTCCGCCTGCACGGGCCTTAGGCCCGCGCGGGAGCTCCACTAAAATTCAGCCGCGTATACGTAGCGTATCTCGAAAGTCCTCTGCCCTGTCCACTGCAGTACTAGGCACGTTTCACTTGTTGAAATGACCACAATAATTGTATGCAGCACAATACCAGACAAACAATACTTCAGAATGATTTGTAAATACAGCCGGGTATAGTCTGAGAAACCATATCAAAAACTCGTCCTGCGAGTTTGCCCGTGGTATCAAACCACCACGAAAGCAATAAATCTATCTAAAACTGCGGCCCCCCGAGATTCATTTGCTTTCTCGGTATTTTGATACCCCGGTCAAACACTTGGAACTCGTTTTTGATATAACTTCAAAGTGGCCTAGTTAACAAACATTTTCGACGTCCTTTTATCATTATATACGTGCTCTTGTAATGAAGATCTTTTGTTTTGGAAAAACTTAATGTGAAGTTACTTAGAGGGGAACTTGAAACTAGTATCCGGAGAGCAAAGAAGTACTTTGATATAGGGCAGACTGGTCTCCGACTGCACCGCCCGAGATGTCATCTTGGATGCAAACCTAGCCATCGTGCAGAATGGTCATATTCAAATGAGGCGCTCTTAATGTTGATGACTTCAGTTTTTAAGGTCGTATCCTATTGGAATTCACTGATAAATAATTATATTGTTTGGTTGGGTAACCAATAACATTTCGGGTTGCAAAAAGTCCGCCCCACACAACAGAAAGATGCACAACAGAAGCGGAGCTAAGCGCTCGCCGTGTGGACCATTGTTGTTGCCTAACAATAAAGAATGTTCTTCCAAAGCCTCATTATAAGAAGAAGTACCATTTCTGCCTATAAATTCAAAACCAACATTCATTTGCAGCCTCAAGTTAAATCTGGGGGGGGGGGGGGGGGGGGGGATTGGTAGATAGCAAACTTCACATATGGAAAAACCATGGAATTTCCAACATTAGTCTTTTTTCATAGTATGGAAATCCGAATTTCCATGTTATTTCGAATCCCATCATATTTCCATTGTTAGTTCCATGGTAGTTCCATGGTTGGACTGATTTTACTTGACCCGTGAAACATAAACTATTAGTTAGTGTGTAATACCAAGATAAACACAAAAGATAACAAAATAATTAAATGTAAGTGTGTAATACGCTACTATCTATTTCACGGGTTAAGTAAAATCATTCTCGTTACATGGTAGTTCCATTGGTAGTTCCATTGGTAGTTTCATGGTAGTTCCATACTTTCAAAACATTGTAAAGTACGATATCATTGAAATTCGGATTTCCATACTACGATATGGAATAATACAATGTTGAAAATTTACAGCATTTTTCCATATTAATAAGGACATTGGTTGGTCTTCTCACTGTATTTTGGATTACAGGTAAAATATTTTCAGAAAAACGTTCACATCTAACACACTTTCTCCTCCCTTTCCGATGCAAAGGAAAACAATAACAAATTACACAATATTTGGATTTATTTATTGCATTTTTTTTCAGTAAAATACATGTATATTTAATAGCTATTCTTTGATCTACTTCTTAAAGGTATAAGTGAGAAAGTATCAAAATGATAGAAACGTAGAAAACATGGAACCTAATACGTATATATCGGAAGAAAAGAATTGAATGTAACTGAGGCGATTCAGATGACGTCATTGCTTACATTTTGTAAGAACTGCCACACATTCTTAGTAATTCTCAAAAACTTAAGTTCAACAGAATACTCCGACTCAAATGTTCACTGATTACCAAGTGTGACACTTGAAGCTCGGTTTGATTTAGGCAAAATGCAAACAATGACGTCATCTGAAATCTACCACATGTACTTCACAAACCTATCTTGGGCAATCCTTTTATGTAGGACGACACGTTTTTTTAACCAAAAATACAATAGAATACAACACAATACAATTCAATACAACGCAACACAATACAATTTGGTAGCAATTCGTGTCGTCCTACATGAAGGGATGGCCCTATCTTGAATATACAATCTCGTACCGACCCGTTTCTTACTGCGCATGCTCAATGAAAAAATTGAGCATGCGCAGAAAGAAACAAGGGGGTCTAGGTCATAACCGTGCATGCACATAGGCAATTTTTTGACAAAGGCACAGAGTAACTGCAATTGCCCTGCGACGTCATTTAACTACAACTACCAGAAATCTTTGTGCGAATTCTTGTTTCTCTAATTTAGACCATCGTTCTTGGAATCAGTCAAATGAGTTTAAAAATCTGAATAAAATGAAATGGGGCAGTTGTAAGTTGTAGTCAAATGACTTCATAGCAGAAATGTAGGAAATAGACTGATCAGTGTAAGTACTTGATCTGCATCGTTAGAAAAAGAACGGACAGAAAATTTATTCCACGACTGAATGACGTTGTGATCGATCGTAGTGACAGACATTCTTGGATAAAATCTTATTTTTGAACTTGTTTGTCAAAAGAGTAGAGTATTGGTGGTGTGCAACCCAATCTCCAGAGATTCAAATAACAAAGACGTGGCCGCCATGTTGGATGAACTGACAAGAGAAGCTAACGAGGAATCTTTTGTTATTGTCATCCAACATGGCGACCATGACGTCACATGCACACGAAGAATTGTGTGATATCCGACATGATTGCACATTGAATTTGTTGGATTTTCTTAGTCAAAATGGTGAAGTTTGGAAATGTGGCTGTTTAGAGAAATAATAGAGATCCATTATATATATAATACACATGTGAAAGTTCCTTCTCTATTATGTGGTCTTATAAAGCTTGTACCACTTTGGTCATTTCTTCCTTTAACTCTAGAAGTCCTAGTTTGTTTTCTATGGGAAATTTTACTAACAAAACAATACCTCTCAGATAACACTTTTGACAGCGAGACAAAAAATCCTAAATGAGTGAGAAAAATAAGGTTTTTGTTTCAAACCGCAAGTACGATTCCAGGATCTAGAGGCATCTACATGCAGACAGCCAGAGTTTGAAGTAGGGGGGGTTCCTAACCACTTGCGGCATAAGCGTGCACTGACCAATGCTGCAAGCACAAGCTGTTTGGAAATTTTGATAATCTAAGGTCTCTTAAATTGCATTTCCTGCATTATGAGTAAAAAACACACTTTTCTTTTATTCATTTTTTTCTGGCTTGGAAAAGGTTTTTGTTACTTAGAAAAAGGGGAGGGATTCCAGAAGCCCAGGAACCTGGACTATGCCTGGTCATTTTGCAATAATGTCAGATTATGGTCTGATTATTTCCGTTTCCTGCCATTCAACGTTTTCGCAAAAGCAATGATCGAATTACTGCCCTGCTAAATTATTGTCCTATTGATCTAACCCTAGCTAGCTATGACAATTTATTGACAGATAGTATAAACTTCCAACAAAATCCATGACCAATTTGGGAATGGTACAATGTAGCTTTCAAACCTGGATTGCAATAATATATTTTCTTTTAAAGTTTACCCTGATTTCCGTAACAATAGTTAAAATCAACTTGGATTTCCACATACTTTTGGGACCCTATATTTGCTTCAAAACCCAATCCAGTTGATAAATTAAGCTGAGCCTGGTATGTCACAAACATAGATGTAAGAGGTATGGCCAGGTGCCCCCCTCTGTTAAGATTCAAATACAGATCCTGCCATTTAAGTCTAAATTTTGGAATTTAGTTTTTTGAGTTTAGTTTAGAACGCTTCGCTTTGGTCTTATTAGTCAAATGCTGAACCATATAATATGTCATATGTTATTTATAGCCTTTACCTTTGAGCTCGCCTAATTCTCATTGGTTAAGTTACATTAAACTGGATTCCCAATGAAGCTTTGACACCTTTGCACCAGAACTTGAACTGGCCATGTGGGTGAACTTTTGGTCTTGTACTTTGAAGGATATTTCTTGAACAGTTGGGTACTTCGAACCAGATTGAACAATTAATTAGAACACCCTCCCTGATCAGGATCTCATCAATAATCATTACCTTTTGGAAACTTGTAACTAGCATAAACACATGATATTAAGTTGTTTTTTTTGGTTTCAACTGATAAAATGCAAAGGTTGTTTTCATTGAGTTCAGCAAATTATGCATGAAATCATTATAATTAACTACCAACAACAATCTGATGTTATTCCAATACAAAGATAGATAGCCAGTCTGATACTTGATTAGTTACCCCAAAAGTGTTATCTGAGAGGGGCGGCCTTCACCTCCTCGGAACATGGAATAGTACTGGTTATCCAAACAATGCCTAACCCTAAAACAATACAAACCCTAACCCTAAAACAATGGAATTCTTTGTCAGTGCAGTCCAAATGGGGTCCAATAAAATGCAAGGTTTTGAGAGGTGAAGGCCTACTGATCTGAGAAGCATGTTTGAACGTTGATTGTCAATGAATATGTCACTAATAATGTACAGCTATTTAAAAAAAGGTGTGTTGTGCATGTTGCATTTCACTGCTCATTTCAATCTAGAAATTCATTAATGTTGTGGTGTGTTTGTTTTAATAGTCAATGTGTTATAAGTGTTCAGTTCAATAACAACATAAGCAATTCATTTTTTCTCAACTTTTTTTGCATTGGATGGATCTGCTCTTTGCATGCACATCTCAATCAGTTACTGGCAAACCCTAAATTTAATGGTTAATCATTCATTACACATGTATACCCCAGGGAGGGGTGGGTGGATAGTTTAATGGTTAATCATTCATTACACATGTATACCCCAGGGAGGGGTGGGTGGATAGTTTAATGGTTAATCATTCATTACACATGTATACCCCAGGGAGGATAGTTTAATGGTTAATCATTCATTACACATGTACACCTCAGGGAGGGGTGGGTGGATAGTTTAATGGTTAATCATTCATTACACATGTATACCCCAGGGAGGGGTGGGTGGATAGTTTAATGGTTAATCATTCATTACACATGTACACCTCAGGGAGGGGTAGGTGGATAGTTTAATGGTTAATCATTCATTACACATGTACACCTCAGGGAGGGGTAGGTGGATAGTTTAATGGTTAATCATTCATTACACATGTACACCTCAGGGAGGGGTAGGTGGATAGTTTAATGGTTAATCATTCATTACACATGTACACCCAAGGGAGGGGTAGGTGGATAGTTTAATGGTTAATCATTCATTACACATGTACACCTCAGGGAGGGGTAGGTGGATAGTTTAATGGTTAATCATTCATTACACATGTACACCTCAGGGAGGGGTAGGTGGATAGTTTAATGGTTAATCATTCATTACACATGTACACCCCAGTGAGGGGTGGGTGGATAGTTTAATGGTTAATCATTCATTACACATGTACACCCCAGGGAGGGGTGGGTGGATAGTTTAATGGTTAATCATTCATTACACATGTACACCTCAGGGAGGGGTGGGTGGATAGTTTAATGGTTAATCATTCATTACACATGTACACCCCAGGGAGGGGTGGGTGGATAGTTTAATGGTTAATCATTCATTACACATGTACACCTCAGGGAGGGGTAGGTGGATAGTTTAATGGTTAATTATTCATTACACATGTACACCCCAGGGAGGGGTGGGTGGATAGTTTAATGGTTAATCATTCATTACACATGTACACCTCAGGGAGGGGTAGGTGGATAGTTTAATGGTTAATCATTCATTACACATGTATACCCCAGGGAGGGGTGGGTGGATAGTTTAATGGTTAATCATTCATTACACATGTACACCCCAGGGAGGGGTGGGTGGATAGTTTAATGGTTAATCATTCATTACACATGTATACCCAAGGGAGGGGTAGGTGGATAGTTTAATGGTTAATCATTCATTACACATGTACACCCCAGGGAGGGGTGGGTGGATAGTTTAATGGTTAATCATTCATTACACATGTATTCATTATAATGTAGCTCAACTGCAGAATACTCTGCCACTTCAAAAATCACTTGAAAGCCCCTTCTAAACTGTGCAAAATTCTCCATTATAGCTCAGGTGTATTTACACTTGTTCAATTAATGATTTGGGGTTGGAAATGGTTAGGGTTTATTAAATCTTTGGGGATTGGTTTTTAGAACTTGGTCTGTATGAGGATTTGAGAAAATGCATTATTAATAACCAAGTGGATGGGTATTCCAGTTACTCTGCACAATGCGACATGCACAATGCATGAGACCTTTTTGAAATAGCTGTATACCATAACAAACATTAGTATAAACCAACTAGTGGACTATTACAAATCGTGCACTCTGATTGGCTACCCTAATATAGGTCTATTTGTGATAGCCCATGGTAGAGAAAACCCGCACGCATTTTCACGAATTAATAACATGTTTTCAACTTCAATTTGTTTCTATCTATTATTTTCTATTGTCCTACTAGTTAGTTTATACTAAAACAATTAGACCTCTCGCCCTCATGGGATACGAGTTAAATAGCCCATTCGGCTGCACCTCGTGGGCTATTGGCTCGTAGCCCATTCGGGCTGCGGGTCTAATTGTTAATTATATGATATCAATAGCTGTATACCATAACAAACCTTATATGGTATCACTAGCTGTTTACCATAACAAACCTTATATGTTACCAATAGCTGTTTACCATAACAAACCTTATATGGTATCAATAGCTAATGTGTGATTTGATACAAATCATGCCTTACAATAAATTTATTAGATGATTGTGCAACAAAGTGCAGAAAATTGCTATTAACTATATTTTTAGAAATGCGGTGCCTAGCAAATCACTTTTCCTATTAAAAGATTAACTCATGCAAATAGAATATATAAAAACGTGACATATGCAGTTGAAAAGCATATGTTTTTTTTAATGTGTAAAGGGGCACTACCAATCACAAATGAACCTTAAAGTTTCACTAAAACAAAACCAGGGGAAAAACTTTTGTTACAAAAATATATCTTGGAATGTAATAAATACATGTTTGTAAGCTTTCCAAACCACTTCATAAATAATGACAAAGAATAAAGTGGATTACAAATCTTAGGACGGTTTTTGATTGAATGTTGTAAAACCAAAATAATTACGGAGCCAATCACGGAAGCAAGTGAAAATGCAATGAGGCAATCACAAATAATATCGAAGTCAAGTCGTGATTGGTTTTACTTTAACCAGTTACGAGGAAAGTAAACAATCATTGATAATTCTCACTTGAAGTGCCTCGCCCTATAACCTTTTTGCAATTGTTATAGCTTATGAACCTCCGAAACGTTTTGAGTACTTCTGTGAAGAAAGTTTTGAATAGTTTTTGTTCTACACTAGTTTGAAATCGTGTAAATGTGATCTTTTGTGACCTTTCCTGGCACCTGTTTAGACGTCATCTTGACATCACATAATTAATTTGGCTTTGGAATCATTTGAATAAATACTTAACATGTTGACTAAAATTACTAGTTTCTTTACTATCAACTCACAAACTATGTATATTTTCTAAGCATTGATGTTGTTGTGATAGAAAGGTGCCATAAAGAATAATGCATTAATGAGATGACGTCTATACAGGTTTCGACCCAGGCATTTACTTATGTGGTCATGGGCCAGGAAAGGTCACAAAAGGTCACATTTAGACTATTTCAAACAAGCGTAGAACATAAAATATTCACTGTAAACCAAAACTTTCTTCACAGAAGTACTCAAAACTTTTCAGAGGATCAAACCATTTTGGGTTTTAGTTCAGAATGTGATTAGCTGATAATTACAAAACATTTTTCGCAGCCAATAGAAAAGCTAAACAAATGCAAAACCAAAGCAATTACTTTAGACACTCAATTAAAAACTGCTCAATTCCAGTGATATGACTTTAGTCCACCACAGACTGATCTAAATTCCTCTCTAAAGTACTATTTTTCATCAACTAGAATCTTTGCCATCCTGCATCAAAATTGTCTCAAATTTTCTCCAGTAGACATGGAAAGCATAATCTGCTAATCTGAGTATTTATTGTGGTCTTTCATCGTGCGAAAGTGTACCATTTTGGGGGTTGAAAGTGCCCTTTAAGGAGTTATTTGATTGAGAGAAAGCGTTGTCTTTTGGGCCTGACAGTGCCCCTTTCAATATTATTGATATATTAAAATAATTATTACCACCATTAATATAATCATACATATATATATATATATAAACCTATTTACGACTATCAAGACATTAAGGTGAAATACACAGAGGATGTTACATGGCCGAGCAGAGATACATGTACATGTAGCATGCTTACAAGGTGGTGGATAGTTTTTTTTCGCAGAGAAAACCAGAGTATCGCGAAACCGGCTGCCATGCTGGACTCGCTGTAGGATTGAGGCTTCCTACAGTACGTCCAACATGGCTGCCGGTTTCGTGATACTCTGGTTTTCTCTGTGAAAAAAAAACTATCCACTGCCTTGCAAGCAGGCTAGAGCAGAGATTTTCTCCACTTTTCTCTTTGAGTGGTAAATGCTGCATTGTAATACAAAACAAGTGTAATATTTACATCAAATAAAAATGTGTTTCTGGTTACCCGACTGAACCTAGATTTCCCCAGCCGAATGTACCCTAAAACCCTTTTCCACCAAAAATTTACTTCAAGCTTGACATAAGATAATTGCTATAATTTTTTCTTAAAATCTCTGAAAAATTAAAAGCTAACCAGTCGAACAAAAATAATTAGACAGAGAAATACCAACCCAATTTTATAAAGTGCAACCAGAATCATGTACTGTGCATTTATTTGGCCTTATGACAAATTTACCACTCAAAGATAACACCATCTCCAAACTGCCATGTAAATTATTTTCTGTTTATTATTCACCAAGATATATATTACTAGATTTTTACATGCAACGTGACATCACAGCCATGTGATTTTTTTTATACTTCACAGGTGAAGTATTACTTTTATGTTCCATATAAATAGAGGATATTACAACTTAGGATGTGTGGAGGTTTTATCTTAAAAGAGGTGAATGTTTTAATACACAAATGAGCACAGTGAAGGAGTGTATTACAACAAATTCACCACAAGAAGATAATGAACAATACTTATTATTCACCAAAGTGGAGGTGAATAGTGGTGCATATTTACAGAGTAGCGAAGCAGCGAGGTAAATATCCACCACTATTCACTGACTCTCAGGTAAAAATTTTTTTAGTATATACCACACTAGTGAATAGCCAGCACCAAATCATTATTTTATTTTCTGTCAAAAAACTTGTGCAAAGTGATCGCTGCTTTGCTCGGAGGTGAATAGCTAAGATATTCACTTCCAAAGTAGCCAATCAGAGCATGCAAAAAGGTATACACCAAAATCATTTATTACATGATGATAGTCAGTGGTATACCAGCTGATAGCAAAATCGTAAAAACGATATCACACTACCATGTGGGTGATATCACTTCACAGACCAAACCTTGTTTTGTCTGATTTGCTCTTTTTTATATCCTAATGTTTCTAAAATGTGAAAAACATTAGTATTAAATAGAGACAACGTAATTTTGAGTACATTTGTTTGATTGTGACGTGGTTTGACAGGCTTTAAGGAATTTTGGTGGCTGCTTGGAGATTTACCATGAGCACACTCTTATTTATATCCTCTATATCTCGAAGCATCCCTGTAATATTCTGATTATTATTTACCAAGCAACAAATTACTGGGGTTTTTATGCCTGATAAGAATGTGACATCATAGCCATGTATCTTTTATATTTCACACATGAAACATCATTTGTATTTTACACGTAAAACCCAGTATTTTATAGCTTGGTGTATTTATGAAACCTGGCATGTTATGGCTTAGTGAATAACAAAATTACTACCATTCGCATTCAAACTTGAAGCGTGAAGAATTTATTGTGTTTGATTATGTTACAAATGTGACGTTTGCCTCAATCAAACCTGACACTTTGACCAATGAAATTTATTTGTTTGGCATGAGAAAAAGTAGTTGTGCCATTTAATTCACATGCCAAAGGAACAAATTTCATTGGTCAAAGAGAGACGAACATCACCTTTGTAATGTAAACAAACCCGACAAATTCTTCACGCTTCAAGCTTGAACGCAAATGGTAATAATGATGATACAACATTAACTTGATTAAGATCTAAAGATAATGTTGAAAAGAGTAATTAATTCAATTATGCAGGGTGCTTAAATCAAATGAGCTTTCCTACCTTGAGGTGAACAATTGAAGGGGTCCATGCAAGAACAACGTAAGTGACTTTTGATCAAGTTCTAAATTCTCTCTTAGAAAACAAAGAATATCAAGAAGAATTTGGAATTTGATCAGAAGTCACTTACGCTGTTCTTGCACAGACCCCTTCAATTCTAAGTTCTTACAGTACTTAATAAAGCAATAAAAACTGAATCTACATTGTAAGTATGATCATCTTAGAAGGACAGTTACAATGTACGAGTTTAAAAATAATATAGGATTGATTAGGGATTCCATTCTGCCATGCGTCTGTACTCTCATACATACACAAATGATGGCATAGCATGAAGAGAACAAAGAAGTACGGCATGAGATGCAGTCGAGTGGCATAACTAATGTTCTCTTCATGTTTTGGCATCATCTGTGCATCTATAAGAGGACCGACACACTGCAGAATGGAATTAATTTGTTTTATAATTATAATAATTGCAAACTAAAAACTATGAAAATATCCAATCAAAACAAGTTGAGAAATTGGTTGTGCGTGCTCTAATAACACACAGCTCTTGACCAATCAGAGCATGTGTTTTGCTGATTATTACATAACGTAAAGTACATGTAACAATGGCACAGTTTAAATGAGAGAAGTAAAAACCTAAAAAAGGCCATTTTTTACATCTGAAAATGTATATATATTGTCAACAATTATTAAAAAATAACGATCCTATTTATGTATTAAAAAGATAAGAAAGCATGGCAATAAAACATAACCTGCTGTTTTGCATGGATTACAGTTCCTTTCTTTAGACTTTTTTCAGTAATGGCAGGCCACTGGCATTTCCCACAAGTATGTCTGCAATGTCTGTTCTCGTAACAATCTTCTACTACTGGCATGTGACATGCCTGTGAAGTCAAACTCAGTATGCCGGCAGAACCTGCAGCTTGCCAGAGGTAGAACAGTGTTACGAGAACAGACATTGCAGGTATAATTCTATACCTGCAGCAACTGCTGGCGACATGCCTGTGGTATATGAGAACCAGGCTTTGGTATATACTTCATGGTAGTGTTTCATTCCATAAAAGTCTCCCTGCATAATCATTTTCTCTGTTTTACAGTATTATGTAGGGAGACTATGTGGAACGAAACACTACCATGAAGTATATACCCAGGCTTTAGGGTTTTGGCTGCCATCAGTCATACATGCATGCACTACCTCGATTCTCATTGGATAAAATGTGAATCAAGAAAAAAATGTAGATCTGATTTGGCATGGCCAATTGAAGAGGTCCGTGCAAGAACAGAGTATCGTAAGTGACTTGTGATCAAGTTTCAAATTCTCCCTCAGAAAACAAAGAACACACAGGAGAATTAAGAATGTGATCAGTATAGTACAGTTCTTTCATGGCCTGGGTTTTGGAGGATGAAGAATGCCCATACCGTTAAACATCTACCTCTTCAGTTTTCACCTCCCCCATTTATAACAATGATACACTTATTGACTTTCTCAGAAAGCCACAAGTACTCTTTCCTCTCCATTCTCATTTCCTCTAGTTTCTCTCTCTTCCAAACTGTACTCCTAATGCTAGTGGTACCTTTGATGTCAATTAAGTCTTCACTTTGGGCATAAACCCAAAACCCTGAGACTTTGATTGACTAGTAGAGCACGTACAGAGTGGATTCAAAAGCTTGGGATCGACGAGAACTTCACCATTGGGACCCCGAAAGATTGTACCACAGCAAATCTCTTCCCTTCTCCACATAGATAGGTCGATGTATGGTAGCTTATTGGAAGTGGAAGAAGTCAACGCAGGGAAAAGAAAGGAAGTCTGGCAGCCTGTGGAAATAGACTTGATTTGCTGTTCACGAGAGGTACTGGAGTTAGAGGAGCATTCATCAGATGCTTCACTGGGGGGTGGACTGGGGGAAGCGCATGCAAGCGATGGGGAATGGCAGTCGAGCTCATCTTCTTCATCTATTGGGAGAATAAGCAGTATTGCTCAGTAGCGGATTGCAGTCACGCAACCTTGTCAATTAAAAAATATTACTAGTACAATGTGGATGCCAGAAATGGAAAGAGTGAGTGAAAATACCCTCCAGCTTCATAAACTCTGTTAAATTTTAGACTTCAAAAAATTGTCTTTGCTTCAGTTTTAAAGTGCACCTAACCCCTTTTGCAATTTTTATACATATGAATCTTTGAAAGGTTTTGAGTACTTCTGCAAAGAAATTTTTGGCTTACAGATAATACTCTACATGTATGTTCTAGGCTTGTTTGAAATGGTGAAAATTTGACCTTTACTGACCCATGACCACGTAAGAAAAAGCCTAGGTGGATTCTTGATCTTACGTCACCTCATTAATGCATTATTCTTCATGGTGCCTTTCTATCACAACAACATTGATATACATGTAATATAGAGAATATACACTGTCTGTGAGTTGTTAGTAAAGAAAACAGTTATTTTAGACAAAATGCTAAATATTTGTTCAAATCATTGCAAAGTCGAATGAATTGGATGATGTAAGATCAAGAATCCACCTAGGCTTTTTCTTACGTGGTCATGGATCAGTAAAGGTCAAATTTTCACCATTTCAAACAAGCCTAGAACAAAGAGTATTATCTGTAAGCCAAAATTTTCTTTGCAGATGTACTCAAAACCTTTCCAAGATACATATGTATAAAAATTGCAAAAGGGGTTAGGTGCAATTTAAGATATGAAGTAAAACTTGCCTTGGTCACTAATTTTCACTTGCTCTTCAACCTCGTCCCCAGGGTCTTCTCGGTCAGATCCAAGATGGCGGCTACTCAGAGAGAAGTCTGAGTAACCGCCATCTTGGATCTGACCGAGAAGACCCTGGGAACGAGGTTGCTTGCTCTTTCCATTTCTGGCATCCATTTTGTACTAGCACCATATTTTCATTGACAAGGTCATGTGACTGCTTAGTGCAAGTCCTTTATTGAATAGCATTATAGCAACATGTATAAGGACAAAGACTGTTGGGTAAAATAAAATCAGTAAATTATATTTAATTTATGAAATAACACCAGAAATCAATTAGGCACTTAAGATCAGAAGATCAATTTTCATAACAATCACAACAAATAGCACTCAACAGAGTGAGCTTGCAAAAAGGGGGAATTCCCCCAAATCAGAATCAAAAGTACTCCGTGTGTACAGTACTACAACAAATTATTTTGGAAAAATCTCCTGACAATATAAATTATATCCTCAAACAGGATTACACTGAATACACCAATCCAAGGTCACCATTGCCATTACAATAGCTACTTAAAATAGCGATAGCACTGATACTACTAAAAATCACAAATTTGAGAATTCTATCTTATATGGGAGCAAAGATACGGTCCTGCAAAATAAGAGGAATTTACAGATTTGTATGCAGGAGAATGTCTGTAAAGATAGTGCACTTTACTATATCTTGGCTTCTAGGTTGTAACTCTCAAATTTGGAACTTTGACTAATTTTGAGGTGCTCTTTTCAGAAGTACTGGTGCTATCGTTAATTATTTAAAGTAGACATCATAATCGAAATGGTGACCTTGGATTGGTCTGTTCTACAGTGTATGCAAATTTCAGCAGACAAAAGGCAAGAAAATTCAAGGAAAGGGGGTCTTAAATTAGGCATTTTTGGAATTTAGGTGTGCAGAAGGAAAATGTTCCTCCAGGATGAAAATTATGTTAGCTTTCAGATAGACAAAAAAAATTCCCCCAAGTGAATGGAAAGATCTGGTTGTTGGAACCTTTCTGATGGTGGAATGAGGATTTGAGTCTAAGGTAAGAGGGAAAAGGTAATAAGGATATGACTTTGTTTTTAACTAACATTGATAAGGGTATTATGTTGGCTCGAAACTGGGTCTCATTAGTTAACTAAAAGTTGATAGGGGTACAATGTATACACATATCTGGCGCTTCCTTATCTATTGAGAAGTGGGTTGGAAAATGTAAGATAGGGGATGGAGATTTTGAAATGTTTATTTTAGCCATCATATTTTACCACAATAACCTGCACTAAGTGAACAGCATACAGCCAGTATTTCCTACTCCTGTCAGCTTCTAATGAAACCACTGCATATGGTGTTTAAATTCAACATTCTCCCAGTTGGTAAGTTACTAAGCTCGTGCAGTGTCTACATTTTTATATCATTGTGATTTTAAGAAGAGCTACTCAAATAACCTTGTACTCTAAACATGCCATCTTTGATACCCATCAGTTCTTGCATGCACTGAGCATTTACATGTGAAAACAGGACATGACACTGCATGATTGTATGAACAACCAGAAGTGTACATAATATTACAGCAAGAGTCAGTTTAATGTAGGAAGGCTGTGCTGAGTCAAAAATCTGTGCCCGAAACCACGTATGGGCCAGAAAGCAAAACAATCTTGACCTACGCAAATGGTAGAACCTTCATGTCTGGGCAAATGACACACATCAGCATAAGATTGGTCCGTCCTCCAAAAGACAGCTATGAGTGACCAATTTTAAACGCTGATATTCATAAAGGTTGCATGTTTTAATTCCAAAAGTATTATCCGAGATAACTCATAAAATATAGATGGCATATCACAAGCAAGACTTAATGTACAACATAAGTAAAATGATTATCATGCACATATACATTGTAAATAGGCAAAGTTGACACAGTCTGAGATTCCTGCCCTTTGTTTTGCATGAAACTATGAAAATGAATAAACTTATTTGAGCACATGTCCATGTGTGTGTCTGTGTTTTGAGCATCGCGATGATATGACTAAATTGATAAAGACAACCATCAAATGCTTGTTTGTTATTAAAACTGACAAACAGATGAGATATGTGCTTCGGTCGGTTATTAAGTTTACAAAGTTTATGTGACAAAAAAGTTGCCAAATGAAATTGAATAACAAAAATATATATTTAAAGTAGCACTTAGCGAAAAAAAGGAGAAAAATATTATCTTATTCTGTACATTTAAAATAAAATAAAATATTGAGGTTATACTGTTTTACTGTTGCCTCTTGTTAAATTTCCTTGACGGCTTGAGGAAGTTTATTTGTTCAAGTGTCGAAGAATTCACGCAACTTTAAAAACGAACTTATTAATTAAAAATATTTTTGTTTCTAAAACCATAAACCCAACGATTTTAAGTTTGATATCGAATCAGTTACTGAGTTAGAGGATGTACAAAGGATTAGGAAAGAATAAACTCTACATGCATTGCCAAAACAATAGATGCCACGAGCGAGTTCTTTGAAAAAAACAACCAACCATCCAAATCTCATTGGCAGTACCTAAAAACTACTCCAAAATAAAGCGCAAACGGCTGTCAGGCTTTCATATCATTGATCGAGGGGTTTTGAGTGTGTTTAGGCTCTTGAAAAGTACTGCGGTTTGATCGGGTCTTCTTGTTCTATTTGCGCTAGCTCAGAAAAATTGAGAATATGAGCACGCTTGAATGGGATTCCTTGAATGACACTAACAGTACGCTGCGTTCGAAATTGACAATTAATGATTATAAAACGAAACCTACAGGACTGTTATATTAGAGGGGATAATCTTTGGCTTTATAACGAAGATCAATAAAGTTTCATGGACTTATCTATTTTTGAAGAGCCCACCGCCGTACGCTTTAAAAAAAACACTCACCTAGGGTATCATCAACGAGAGATCCATCCTTCACGGCGCTCATGGTTTCCGAGTCGTTTTCAAGAGTGCAAGATCTCGAGCCTCTCCTGGTTCTCGTATTTCTCTTTACACTTACTTTGCTGTTGACCACCTTGACAAATTTAAAGCAAAACTTGGTCAAAACATGTCAAAACAGTTTACAAGTCGTGCAATACTCAAAAGTCAACATGTGCCGTTGTTTGTGCGGCGTCGTGTTTTTAGTCCGATCTGATCGAAGGCTTCACTTTTCTTCGCCTAATCACAGCACATCTTCTAACAAACTTCACTTACATGTTTCCAGTTTTTGGTACTACCTTGGGGTAGCTTACTCCATCTTTTGACAAGAAGAACACAGGCATTACAGATCTCCCCCTGTCGCTTTTCATTCAAGACGAAGCAGCCTTGAAAATGCTGTTCGTATTTAGCGGACGATGTGAAACGAGAGCTCGAAGATTTCGCTCCACAGATACAGCATCCGAGGCGAGATCTGAAGATTTTAGGGCGATGCGAAGGGAACATGGCAGACGGCAGTTCTAACAGCTACTGTGTTGACTGGTGAAGGTTGCTTGGTGTTTATAGAGATAGAGCTCCTACCTGTTGAATGCGCAGGGGAACAAAAGCTGCAGAGAAATAGTGGCTTTGTTGTCCTACACGACGCCACTGCGCATGCACATAACAGTCTATATTTAGAAATGGGGAATTTTGGAAAATGAAAGGAAAATAATAGCTTTTGCGTGTCTAGAGAATTCCCTCGTAGAGTTCTGGGTAGAGGAAATTTCCTTGACAAAGTAAAAACGTAATGGAAGTTTTCACATGCAACCTTTTCTTGTTTTCTTTTTCTTATTTTAACATTAATTGGCTTATCTATGAAATATCGCCTATTATATATAAATTGTATTGTTGATTATTTCTCACGTGCAGTCATTTTTAAAGCTTTCACAACTTCATTTGTCATTGTAAAACGTGAAAATTCTATGGGTCTTTCCCTTTATTGGCCAAAATTTTTCGTTATCTGCTAGCCAATGAAATTGCATGTCCCACACTTCAACATTGATAGGTTGATAATAGACCAGTATAGTTCGCGGTTAATTCAGACATTTGGAAAGGGGTGCAAACATGGCGCGAAATACAGTGTTTGTATGGGAATCCGATGCCAAATAAAATCCGTAAAATCGAATTTCTGAAATATTCTTTAGATACAAACTTAACAGGTAAAGGATTAACTGATCGAAATTTGAGGGATGTAGCTGTGCTGGGAAGTATGCAATCGCGTTTTCAGTTTTCCATACATTGTCTGAAAAATTTCCCGCGGACTTGGACTCGTTTTTACAGACAAATGTATGGAAAACCGAAAACACGATTGCACGCTTCCAGCACAGCTACATCCCTCAAATTTCGATCAGTTAATCTTTTACCTGGAATCTCGTATACGAAGAATATTTCAAAAATTCGATTTGGCATCGGATTCCCATACAAACACTGTATTTCGCGCCATGTTTGCACCGCAAACGCACTCTTGATCCTCGAAAAGAAGATATGGTGTTTCGCGCGCACCACTGGCCGGAAAAGAACAAAACATGTTTTCCACTTTAATAACTCAGGCAAGATGATCGAAAGATGAAATTTTAATGTTCTTGCTATATTTAACAAATCACTTAACTGGCCCCAACAACTACATGGGAAAGGGGTTTCGGGAAAGGCTTAATTTAATACTGGATGGCCAGCAAATTTCAAAACGCTATTACAGAAAGATCGACAATCGATTGGAGGTGGAAATAACATTTACTAATAGGTTTTGCTAATAACAGTCGACCTCGTACAAGTGCCTTTAAATCAATGAAACCAGTACAACCATGCGATTGCATTCCTGCAAAGGCCCATTTTAAATTTGAAACTTCCTGTCTGCAGTGACAACTTCAATCAAATGTGTACCCCAGTTGGAATCAACAACTTTTTACTGAGAAATATTTTTTTATTCAAAACTACAAGTAGAGAATATTATACTCTTTGAGACCTGATCATCATTTCAAGTCGAATAATTTTCAGATCCCCTGAAGAATGTCATTAGTCAGTTAATTTTAATTCACTGATTGCACAAACAATATTATTTTATAAAAGATTGTCATCGAGATAATTCATTCAATGAACAAGTTCTTTCGTTTTACAACTAGTTAATGGCAATTTTTTTAAAGATCAAATTAAAAATGCCTTTGAAAATTATTTGTTTTCGATTCTACATCAAGTGAATATTATATTCTTGTATTTGAGTGTTGCATCCGAGAGGGCTACCGAGTGGTAAGTCAAAATTTGTAAGTGCTCGTCGGTTTAGGCTAGCCTCCTTCGCAGGCACTTCTTAGTACTTAGTATAGGACCGCGAGAGTATGTTGAATATGGTAATTATGTAACGTATATTTGAAGCTTATGTTTTACCAAATATTGTGTATAAATCAGAAAAATGTTCTCACAAGTAATATGAAATGAAATGACACACTCAACATTGTAAACTGCGTGGCTGCCATTGGCGCCGAAACAGCAGTCCGAAAAATTCACTGACGGGATATGTCAGTCAAATGTAAAGCGCCATGAGACTGTGGTGATATGGCGCTATATAAATATGGCCTATTATTATTATTCTATTGTTAAATGTCTCTTTTCACGTCACATCATTACCACATTTAAAATATATACCTCTTCTTACTCTCGTTTGCTCGGTCCGTACCGTAAGTTATAGACAGAGTTCCCCCTTTTTTTTATGGCCGAAGCGTGCGGGCAATAAGGGGAAAAACGAGGATCTAACTTACGGCACGGACCGAGCAAACAAGGTTAAGACAATTATATGGCTTCTTCATTTTCTTCGAGACTGGGAGGTCCGTACAGGAAGTTATGGCCGCAAATAGACCAATCACACAGCTCGCGAAATTACGCGCTATCTAATAAAAGCCTTTATGAACACAGGTGCAACAATCAAATATTTTTTGTCTAAAATTTTATTCACTTGATGTGGATCGATATTAGTGATAAAAAAACGTTCAAAGGCACTTTAATGCCAAAGAAATGAAAAATGGTGAACCATTTCTATTCATTACCATTCCAGACACCCTTGTGAAATGTATAAGCCAATTCTTGCTGACGTCATTGTATACATGTTTGCCTCATTAGCAGAAATTAAACTCCAAGCTACAAACAGACTACATCAGTTGAAAGAGAATTTTAAACTTAGTAATCACCGAAAACTTAAGATTGGTATGTTAAATATTTACGGAGAAATTGACTTTTCAAAACTGTAAAATGGCCATACATTCTTTGTAAATTTTGAGATTTTGACTCTCATTCCTCAAAAATATTTATCGTATCACTCTCAAATTTTCGGTGATTATCAAGTGTGACAATCTCTTTCGATTTATGGACTCTGTTTGTTTGTATGTACGTCGCTTGAAGTTTTATGTATGCTAATGAAGAAAAAACGTAAACAAAGATTTGCCTACAGTGTATATGGCATCTAGGGCGGATCCAGGATACTGTACGAGGTGGTTCGGAAGGGGGAGCGCCAAAACATTTGGTAATTTCTTTGTCTTTTGTATGCGAGCGAAGGGGTGGGGGTTCGACGTAACCCCCCGAACCCCACCTGGATCCGGCCCAGGGCTTCAATTTTTTTACACCTAAAATATAGGCAAGCCAGCACCAAAAATAATACTATTCAACACTGACTTGGAAATAATAAATGGACTAGAGTTTAGGCCGACTAGATCTCACTATTTCATAAGGCAAATTGAGATAATTTTAACACTAACTACAGTACAATAATCCATTCACAGTACAAAAATAAAACTGCTGAAGGAGCAATGTAAAGGTTGACAATTTTCTCACAGAACTGGACCACTCTTGCTTTTATTATGCATGAGTCAACTTAACCCCCCCCCCCCCCCCCCCCCCGCAACCCGGGACAAGGTTGGAAAAACGTGGGGATTAGTAGGGGATTGGATGAAAATACCTGCCCCACACCCTGGGGCATTGGGGAGGTTTTGTTCATATGCTTGCCCCAGAGGGTTGCACAAGTCATGGAGGTGAACAGAATGTCTAGGAGTCTCTTATACTCATCCAACAAAGTGTTATTAGGGGTGGGGGCATTTTGTTAACTTTGTAGTGAAAATGTTGCCCCAGGGGGTGGGGTATTTGTCCTTTTTTGTGAAGGGGAGAAAACAAATCCCCACCTTGTCCCGGGTTGGGGGGGGGGGGGGGGGTGGGGGTTTAAGTTGACTCATGCATTATCACTTCGTAGCATAAATGGGGTTTGGGAAGTTTTACTTTTCACCAATGATGGACTTATACTGTGCATACATAAAGTACTTACTAACGTTTAATGTATTTCTAAGCTCTCAAATAAGCTTAATTTAAGTTTATCAACATGACGACATATTAATTATCAGCCAAGTAAAGCATTTTACCGGCTATTGTTATCAACCCTTCCTTTGTAATTATCTCTTCACAAGCCAGTGACCAGCACGAAGGAATCTGAAGGAATCTGTCCACATTTTTCTGGGAGTGGGAAAATGTGCACGAGATTCGTACCCCTGGACCTGGTTGGTCAAAGCAAGAAAAAGTGCTAACCTGGGGTTAAATCACTAACCCGAGGTTCAACTGTACATATTATAATATTATCACAGATTTAGTACTGTCCTAGGGATAGAGTTACCAGGTTTAATTCGAATTTATTTCCTGAAGATGGATGTTACAATTTTATGGGAACCCTGTTTTGTTGGCCTGTACAACAGACCTTTTGCAGGCCAGTCACATGCTGGTATATCACTTCGATAACAAAGGAAAGGCTTCACTGGATGGCTAACAAACTTCAAAATGCAGTTTTCAAAATATTGACAATCAATTGGAGGTGAAAAATAGCATTTACAAACAGGTTTTGTTAATAACACTACCGTATTTACCCGTGTATAAGCCGCACCTTTTCACCCAAAATTTTCGTTCAAAATCGGGGGTGCGGCTTATCTACGGGAACACCTGGAAAAGGTATCAAAAATTCGCATAAATTACCATTTGTTTTCATCTGAAAGAAAAAGAAAATGTAAAACAAATAACAGAGAAAGATCGTGTAATATAGCAATTTAAGCATAATCATTGAAAAACACACGCAATTTGAAAGAATTAAAGCAAAAACTCTTCTAAGACCTACCTTAGACCTAATATATTAGAATTTCGTGAATATTTAAACGTGATTAAGCTTATTTACCTTCCAAAACATGCTGATTCGCAGCACTTGTCAAAGCATGCATCTAAACAACCAGGCATTCTTCGCAATTTTACACGTGGGAGATTGGCACTAGTTAATGAAAATCCAAGATGGCGGACCTGACCTACTCGTGCAAGTATTGTTTCGCCATAAAACCTTTCTTGCTCTAGCGATTAAAGGAAAGCGGTTCCTTGGAATTGTTGTTAGTTAATTGGGGAATAAATGCGGAAGAATTCTCTGGAGTGATTTAAAGACTGCAGGTTAAAATATACACAAGAAATGACAAGGCAAGTTGAACCATATTCGATCGAATTAAAGTTGTGATTATTTATTTATGACAATCTGATGAAGTTTTGCTTCAAGTACGAGTGTTTATGAACTCCAACAAAAGATTATTCTTTTTTTGAAGAAGTTTGGCATCAAGTACAAGCGGTACAAGTATTAACTCGGACAAAAGATTTTCTAATTATTTTTTGTATTTTTCAAAAAAAGTTTTTTTCCTAAATTCAAGCTTCAAAAGCTTCAAAACTTGGGGTGCGGCTTATCTACGGGTGCGGCTTATACACGGGTAAATACGGTACCTATCTCATACTCTAAATAAATGAAGTCATAATATTTTGCCATCCAGACAACAACGTGATTGCCTTCCTGCAAAAGGCCCATTACAGCGTCAAAATGTGACCTGTACACTTTAACCTTGGGTTAGCAAATTTACCCTAGGCAGTGCTTACCCATTCTTCCAACAATGGAGTCCAAGTTAAGCACTTCTCTCTGTAATACTTGAAACACAAAATTTAGAAAAATACTAAACAAATCAACAAAAATAATATAAAATATACATGAAAAAAAAAATTCATGGCTGTGGATTCTATAAACTGCATTCATAAATGTGTATTGCTGTTTCAATAGTTTATCCAAATGAGGGCAGAAAACATTATTACCATGTGTCTGACACACATGTCAACATCAGTTATCTAATGAAATTTGAGTCTAGTTCGCTTTAGTGCCATGCTCTGGATTATTCAGCGAATAAAAAGTACCATATATAGAATAAAATGGCAACTGGCTTCTGTATTTTCCAATTATGGTACTTTCTATTCAGTGAATATCCGGAGCATGGGGCCACTGTTACAAGTTTCAACTCCCTTGCGTTTCTGCTATAACTCAATAGTAATTCCACAGGTTACTCACACACTGAACACAGTTACTAGTTTAGATATGATCGTTCATGTGGCAGCATTATTATAGTTTTCCTCTACAGATTTATCTTACAAATTATGGAAATTAGGAGGTAACCATTATGAATGCATTCTATAACTGGTTACTGTAGCTTCAGTATATGTAAATAGAGTCGCTCCAATATTGGCGTTGGTGGTTTAGATAAATTAGTTAACTACTAGTTGATGTCATCTAAATTAGTGTAACCGAAATGACACAGCAAAATCAGGGGAGGGGGCTGAAATTTAAACTACAGTTCAAAAATAGAACCAGTGTTTCATACAAACATACACTAGACTTAGTTTAACAGTCAACATATCCCCAGGATCTGAGGACTGTTGGCATGTGCCGTTTCAAATTAGGTGACATCAACTAAATTTAGGTAATTTATATGTCGGTAATACCATGATCACCTCTGTTTTCTTTGTTTGTTTTGGGACATTATAATTTATTTTAATCTCTAAATTCCCTCATCAGCATGCATACTTTTTCAAATTTTCCTTCAGTGACATGCGAGGGAAAATTAGAAGGGCATACACCTCGCTGATGAGGGAACATTGGACTGTCCCTAGGCACATCGGGTTATGGCACAATGCCTGTTAACCCTGTACCCTACTTATTTTGTGGCTCAAAGCTCTTCTCTTCATTTCACAAACCCACTTCTTCCATGTGGGATATTTAAAACCACAAATGTGACCTAATTAAACTCCATGCATGCGCTTTGAATATTTAGTCAACCACATAATATACATTGAAAGTATTTTAGTGTTATTCTTTTGAGGGTCATTCCAACCATGGCACTCAATCAAGCAAAACTGCAACATCTTTAGTTTAGGCAGAGAAAACTAAGCAACTCAGAGATTTGTTCCATTCCTCAGTGATAATAGTATTACAAAGTGATAGCATGACATTTCAGGAAATTAGTGATTAAATTTCACCTCGAGCCTCGGAAGAATCTGTAAAAGTCCCCCCGGGCTGCAGCATTGGAACTTCCTCAATCATCCCTCAGCTCTTGGGGAAATTCAATCACAAATTTCCCTCATGCCATGCTACATGTATTACTTATAATAAATCATCAATGCCAGCATTAGAGCGACTTTTCTACCTAGTCTTTACACAGGGATTTGATTATTATTTTTGTGGATTCAGTTTTTTTTATATGGAGATGTTAAGCATTGCTATGTGTACTATTTAAACTGTACATAAAAATAATATATCTATGCCTTACCTAATGCATATTTTATAACTGTTCTATGTATTACTGCTTTTATCTTACTGCTGTGCATTTCTGGGACATTAGGGAGCAACTCATTATAAGTGGAGAGTTGGGGAGGGGGGGTTGGGAGGGTTGGGGAGCTGGTACCCCCATATAAAAGGCACAGGGATGCTTAATGGCAATAAAAAAAAAACTCTTAAAAAAGGTATCAGAATCTTGTTAATGCACATGGTCAAATTTGTTTGTACCCCTAATGTCTAACATTTTACATCAATTCCAAAGTGCAATTGAAGGGCTAAGTGCAAAAAGGGCATAAGTGACTCTTGCTCACATTCTAAAATAATTCTCCCTTAGAAAACAAAGAAATTGAAGGAGAACTTAGAATGTGATCAGGAGATACTTATGCCCTTTTTGTACACAGCCCTTCAATTGACTGAATAAACAAATAAGCAAAGCCAAGATATTATTAAATGATAAGTAGTTATTACTTTGAATAACATAAAAGGTAACACAATAACCACAACTGTGCATGTTTCAAATTGAACACCCTAAGTGGTACCAAACTACACATTTTAATCCCTAAAAGGTATGACGAACATCCCCATCAGTGCCACATAAGGAGTCCCACCCCCTGTCCCCTGTGGAGGGTAGGACATTCCAGCAGTTGAGCGAAGTGACTCCACAAAACTTTCTTTGCTATTTAAAACATGCTTAACCATGATCAAGGTTTGACTTATATGGACCAGTGCCGGATTGTTCAAAGCCCAATTAGTGCTAATCCAGGGATAATTTCCATGACAACCAATAGGTTCTGTGCAGAGTTAATCCAGGATTAACCCTAATCGGGCTTTGAACAACCCGGCCCAGGTCCTTAACTTATGATATGGACCTGAGGTCCGTAAGTAACAGATACAGAATGAGTAGCCATGCTTAATTGGATTAATTACAAACTCGAGGTGGAGTTCAGATTTTGTAAATCCAATAAAGCATGGACACAAATTCTGTATATGGCTTATCAAATGTCTAGATGTATAGAGTCATGTTTTCCAGTCATTTTGGTGATGCAACCTATTTCGGCCGAGTAAATCAAAGCAAAAGTTTATGCAATTCAGGACAAAATCTGTATCAGATTTACAGATCACTTATCAGTGACCCACTGATTTCCTTATGATATGGACCAAGCAAACAAGTTTACAGTTAATTTCACAAAACTTTGGCCACGCAGATTGCCAAGTTCATTTGGAACTTGGGAACTACATTTACGTTCCGAAGTATGCAAATTACTTTTGTACCTGTCAATCAAATTGTGATCTTCCAACTGAACTTTGGAACTTTGGTCTGAACTTCGAAACAAAGTTGCTCGCGATTTGGGAAGTTGGCGGTGAAGTTCAATCCCATTTTATTATGGCATATTATTTTCAACCCGGTTCCCAAGCACTACTGATCGAGTGAGACAGATGAACTAAAATACTGGATGCTATATCTTTCAAAGGGGAATTAGACGATGATACATTTTGCTTAATTTATCAAACACTCGAAGCGAACTCGTTTAGTACACGACCTTGAAACTAAAACTTATCACCGAAGATGAAGTCAACTATATGTTCCAAAATGAACTTCACTTGGAGAAAAAGCTTTGCTGATCTATCAGCTACAATTGCTAAAAGACGAATCCCCGCTGCTACCTAGAACTAGTCAACGAAATCATTTATGAAGAGCAAGCGGCCACAAAATATGCAACAACTAGCCATCCTGCAGATAAACAGAAACCACCAAAGAAGGTGAAGTCAGGTTTAATTTGGCACCATTTTCAGACACACATTTTTTTCAGGTAAAACCTACCGACTTTTGACCACAGAACATATAGTTGACTTGATCTTCGGCGATAAGTTTTAGTTTCAACCGTGTACTAAACGAGTTTGCTTGGAGTGTTTGATAAATTAAGCAAAATGTATCATCGTCTAATTCCCCTTTGAAAGATATAGCATCCAGCATTTTAGTTCATCTGTCTCACTCGATCAGTAGTGCTTGGGAACCAGGTTGCAAAGAATATGCCATAATAAAATGGGATCGAACTTCACCACCAACTTCCCAACTTCGCGAGCAACTTTGTTGCGAAGTTCAGACCGAAGTTCCAAAGTTCAGTTGGAAGATCACAATTTGATTGACAGGTATAAAAGTAATTTGCGTACTTCGGAACGTAGTTCCCAAGTTCCATACGAACTTGGCAATCTGTGTGGCCAAAGTTTTGTGAAATTAACTGTAACAAGAGGTATATATGCCACTTAGTTCTCGTGTTTATGTCACCCTTCCACCTTTTCTTCAGTTCATTTCAACTCAACCCAAGTTGATAAAATAAAAAGGAAATTACATGTTGGATTAAAGATATGAAATGTAAATTCATCTTGTGTCCACAACAACAGTTTCTTGTTCACTGCCCACACTTGTGAAATACCACATTCGCCATAAACTTGGTCTTTGCAGCACCATGTAATACCTCTATTCATTACATGAAATACAGTGGTATACCAGCTGATAGCAAAATTGAAATTTCACTGCCTCCAGTGGATATATAATTTATATCACACACATGGGTGTCATATTCTCCACCAATCAGCTTATCAGTCACTCATTGGCTGCGCTTGTGAATACTCAAGCTAAACACTCAAAGTTTAGGTAAATTCTGTATCTCCTTGTGGCAAGGTAATGAAGCTAATTACCCAAACAATATCCAAATTCTCCTAACTGATATTCATACATTTCTTGTAGTGTCAGTTAAGAGAATTTGGTGTAACATTAAAAGCATTTTCCAGGTGATCAACTCCAATATTCTCATGACCTGCCTGCTGCACTTTGTCCTGATCTTAAAATGGCATTGTCAATCAAATTGAATCTTCAAGTTTCTTTAAAACAAAACTACAAAAATAGAATCATGAGATACAAGAGAAATACCATGTGAATCTCCTGATGTGCTTTTCAAACTTATTCGATAGAGGATGGTAAAGATTAAAGTGGATTACAAAGCTTATCTTAGAAACTTGATTTCGGTTACAGTGAACAGATTTCAAGTTGCTCTAAATTTCTCTTAAACACAGTATTTTTCATCTACTTCAATCTTTGCCACACCACAATAGTCTCAAATGTTCTCGCAAAGCTGTCAAATCAGAGCATACTCAGCTAATCTGAGTAGTTATTTTTGTCTTTCATCGTGAAAACGTTTATTATTGGGGTTGACAGTGCCTGGTTAAAGAGAAATTACATGTTGATTGCCGTTGGGATGTAAACGGTTAATGAACTTTGGCTGAGACTAAATGCTATAAAATTTCAAAACAGCCTAGCTACTGTTAGTATTGTCTGTTGAAGTATTGAAACATCCCACCCTCAATATAATTATGTGTGCAATGTGAAGTGATCCATCAAAAATGACTGTCTATTGATTTGATTACCATTATAGTAATATGAGCCATGTCGGCATTGACAAGTTAGGACCAATATACTCTGGGTTAAAGTGCTCATAACCCCTTTTGCAATTTTTATACCTATAAACTTTTGAAAGGCTTTGAGTACTTCTGCAAAGAAATTTTTTGTTTACAGAGAATACTCTAAATGTATCTTCTACGCTTTTTGAAATTGACCTTGCCTGATCAATGACCACATAAGTAAAATCCTGGGGTGACATCATCTCATTAATGCATTATTCTCAATTAACAACACCTATATATACATGTACATAATATACACAATCTGTGAGTTGTTTGTAAAGAAAAAGTCATTTTAGACAAAAATAAAGCTGAGTATTTATTCAAATTATTGCAAAGCTGAATTAATTAGATGACATCTCCTGGGAATCGACCCAGGTTTTTTCTTATGTGATCATGGCTCAGGAAAGGTCAATTTTTCACCATTTCAAACAAGCATAGAACATATCTTCTCTATAAACCAAAGAATTATTTGCAGAACAAAATATTTTCAAAGGTTAGGTATAAAAATTGCAAAAGCCCTGTGTTAGGAGTACTTTAATTAATAAAGAAAATAGCCCACTTTGAGGCTTTGGAAATATGCACTGAATCTTCATCAGAACATTATTTATTCCTCGAAACTCAGTTTGCCTCAAGCTGCACTTTTGGAAACTGTTCGCTTCTCAGAACAGAAAATATCCATGGACAAATATCAGTATCCATCTGTATTCAGTGGAGTAGAAATACAATTAGCATAACCCAGCTGCCATCTATTGGAAAACTTTAAGTTTGATTGGCTAGCCAGGCGCCGTCTGTTCACTCATCTCAATCTTGGTTTCAATCAACTTTGATAGTTGACTCAGGGCAACTATCTGCCGATAGAAACCTCAAGCTCGCATTCTAATTGTTAACTATCCTGTGTTATAATTGCACCCATCAAATATTTTCTCTTGTGCAAGATTGGTTGAATGCATCATGTAACCCAATATTTTCTCTCAGCAAGTAGGAAATATCAGTGAATATACCCCTTGTGAGCATAAATAACGCACATCAAAGAATTTTTGAAGGATGCAGATCATATAATGTCAGCGGACAAAATATCAGGGCATATTTCGATGTCACAAATAGGTTATTGTATTTATATTGTACACTCTAAAAGACTTCTATATTTAGATAGAACAAGTTAGATAATAAATCTCTTATTAGTTTAGTGTGTAGTATGGCAGATATTTTCATTCACCAAATTTCATTTTGATACTGCATGACTCGTAAAAATATCCAGCCACACTTCACAGTAAACTGTCTAATAAGATATACACATGTACACATGTGTATACAATGTATATACACATGTATATGTACCACAAATCAAAAGGTTATTGTTTATACAAAGCTTGCATACACTTAATATTTACCTAATTTGCCAATGCCAACATGGCCTTTGTGTAGACTTTTACAGTTATAAAAATATCTTATGACCTTTACAGCAGTATACATTTCCCCTTTTTCTTTGTCTTTGGTGGTGCTTCTATGGCTATGTTGAATCGTCTGAAAAGTTGAAAAAAAATTATATAGAAGCTGCAAGAATCAATAGGGATTTTGCAGTTAATTTGAAAAAAAAAACTACCAGTAATAACATGCAGGAGAGAGCATAATTATTAAAATTACCCAACTGGGCAAAGTTTTGAGCAGATACATGTATTATTTTAGATACAAAGTTACAAGCTACATGTAACAAAGTTCGAAAATTTTATACAGATGTCATCTGTAAATTTTCTAACTTTGTTAACTCATAACCTTGTAATAAAAAAAGATAGCCCCTAAAATTTGGCAATCTTGCTTAATGTTTTGGTGTGCTCTTTTCCATTATATTAATTTTCGCATTTGTCGAGTTTTTAAATAACTGCAAAATTCCTGTTCCTCTGTTGCATGAACCTGTCATAAAATGTGCCCATGGGATTTGGCAAATTTCATTAAACACAAACACAGGTGCAGGGGGGTGGGGTCAGTGCTTTTAGTTAGGGTTGAGTGCAGTTTGACAGACTATTTGATCAAGTTCCATCCTATATCCAGTTCCATCAAGATACATTACCGCCGGGAATTATAGGGACATCCGACCGCGGAAATACCTCGTGCAACAGACGCGGAGCCGCAGTACGGCGCCGCGGTCACCGAACAAATGGCCGCGGTCACCGAACAAATGACAGTGGTAGTTTTTTAAGATGCCGCGGTTGCAAACTGAGGTGATAAACCGAGGCGCTTGCCGTGGTGCCGCAATGGAAATACATGTACGTTGTCAGCAGTCTTCGTACTTGAAAGCTTTGAATGTGATGGATGACAAACAGCTTATGCGTTGAGCCTAATCACCCAAAGAACGATCACCGGCATTAAACTTCTCGTAAACAATCTTCTGTTAACTTTCGTAAGTTGCTTTCTTACTCGAGACCACCGTTCACGTTCTTATTAACTGACGAAGCCAACTGCTTCAAAATAAGCATTTCTTGAGATACGGCCTGCTAACAATCTTCTGTTAACTTTCGTAAGTTGTCTTTCTTACTTGAGACCGCCGTTCGCGTTCTTATTAACTAACGAAGCCAACTGCTTCAAAATAAGCATTTCTTGAGAGACGGCCCGCTAACAATGTTCTGTTACCGTAACTTTCGTAAGTTGTCTTTCTTACTCGAGACAGCCGTTGGCGTTCTTATTAACTAACGAAGCATAACACCAAATAAACTTTTGCTTCAGTGTAGTTTCACATTTACGTCAGATCCTTGTCTTGTTACTAGTATTAAAAGGTTTCGGCAGAAATAATTGTAAATGTTTGCGTATTAAATTCTCAACTCTCTTCGAGTCTGAATTTCCATGTGCAATCAGTCAGGCGTGAACGTGTCAGTCTGATTTTTTACAGAACATTGACAGAGTTTTTGAAGCAACGTTTGTCATATTGAAAGACGTGCAAAAACTTCTATACTCTTACCAGAAAACTTCTACTCGGAAAGTGCAATTCCTTTTGAATTAAGAGCTTTAATGCATCGGATCAGATCAGTCAATTCGCGTAAATGGAAATTACTTGCGCCCCGCGTTATTTGTGTCAGAAATGAGACACGCGTCTGGCTGACAGTTCACGATTGACAGGAACTTTTATTATACTGCGCAGTAAGAATCTTGACTTTTTGACGCCTCTGGCATGCAGGGTATTTACCATTTTGTTTTTGTTGGCCGTCTTGAGACTAACCCTTACAAAAATGAGCCTCTGTTTTGTATACATTTTGTATACAAATGGTATACATCAAATATACATTCAGGGTTAAATGTATATCTCATGTATACATCAAATGTACAAACATGAAAAATGACAATTTTCATAACATACTAACTGAACATTGAAGCATACATAAAGTATACATCAGAATTAAAATGTATACACCATGTATACATCAAAGTCGAGGGAAAATGTGGATGCTTCAATGTATACATTAAGTATACATCACCATAAAACTGAGAAATATATCAAACTGATGGTGTATACATATAGTATACATCAATAGTACTGAGGGCTAAACCAAAATTATAGTTTATACAATAAGTATACATCAAAAGTGATTAAGAAGTTATAAGCATTTAAATTTAACCCCACAGAAAATTGTGGTGTATATGTTAAATCCGTAACTTGCCCCAAATCCCGATAGTTTTAGGAAAGAATCAGGACACGTATTTGTGGCTAAACAACAGATTATATTTCTGTCACTTCTCTGGTTTTACAACCGCGTGGTTTCTTACGTCATATCAAATTACATATGCAAATTATACCTCGAGTTGCGTGATGCGTTACTCGGTCTAAATTTAACAATAGCGAGGTCACGTTGTCATGTGAGACCAAACTACACCGTCTCACACACTCCCCCTCTTAAAATAATGTCCTCCTGGACATGCAAAATCTAAAAACAGCATTCAATGTCTTCTAAACTATACAAAACGGGTATCTCGGATATGGGGTGATCAAGCCCAATTAGTTCCTTTGACTGTGTACAGTTTAATACAGACCATCTATCCTAACTCTGCACATGCTCTTTCTGTTCTTATGTATTGGGACTCTAATCCCTGTCATTGTGTAACACACAGTTCCTGTTCTTTTGCCGTTTTCTTGAGTACAATATTATATGAAAATGATAACTAAAGCTAACTAAACGTAGATAGGATAGAAGTATTGAGCAGGAGCCTGCACTGGGGGTCTGTACATGAAATAAGGTTGCCCATACATGTAGTTCATTTGCGCAGGTACCGGTGCGTATGGAGATGCCATGGTGCTGTAGTACTGTCCAGGACAGGTGCTGGGATATGCTGATATGTTATTGGCGTGATACCAGGTGACAGCAGGATTTCCAAGCGAGTCGTACGTAAGCACTTGAGGTGGACGTCTGTCACGCACTGGTCGACTCGGTGGCATCACCTCCACTGGACTCTCTAGTAATTGCATCTGTTCAATTTCCTGGTCTTGAGGCACTTCCATCTCAATGACCGGGTTGTCTTGAGGCACTTCCATCTCGATGGCGTGGTTTTCTGTGTTCTGCGGATCAAGAACCTTCTCTGTGTCCTGTGGGTCACCAACACTGTCAGACTCGGTAGTTTCAGGTGGTGTATCTGTCGCCATTTCAGGGATGTCAGCTTCCTCCATCTGCAGGCCATCAGTAACTACTGGTTCACATTGTTGGGATTGCCACCTATGAAGATCCTCCGGCGAAAAGCCTACAATCTCAATGTCAGAATCACAGTCAGACTGTTCATTATCATGTGGTGGGTGTCTGCGTCGTAAGACTACTGGTCGTCTCCTGTTATTCATTTGTCCTGCTCTCTGTACATTGGGGACCACTGGTAGGGAGTCACAGGGCAGTAGCAAGATTCTATGCAATACTCTTGGCTTTGCAGCTGGTGGCCGTCCCTCTGGTGCCACTTCGTACACAGGTATACCATCTTTCTGTCGTACCACAACATGGACCTGGTCCTCCCAGAAGGACCTTAGCTTGCCAGGGCCCCCTCGCTCAGACAGGTTCCTAACCAACACTCGGTCACCAGGGTTCAACTGGGTGAAGTGGACCTTTTGGTCATAGTACCCCTTCCCTCTTGCTGATGAGCTGTCAGCATTCTTTGCTGCCACGGAGTGGGCTTCCTGCATCGCTGTCTTCCATTTCTTTGTATACTCCGTGTAGCTTGATGCTCCCCTTTCATTTGAGTCACCCAGAATGATGTCAAGTATAAGGCGCGGTGAAAGGCCAAAGAGTAGATAGAACGGTGAAAACCCTGTAGCAGAACTCTTTGTACAGTTGTACGCATGTACTAATTTATTAAGTGATTCCTTCCATCTATTCTTTGATGCTTCAGGAAGGGTCCTCAACATTGATAGCAGTGTTCTATTGAATCGTTCAGCCTTCCCATTTCCCTGTGGGTGATATGGTGTGGTCCTCAGACGCGTTGTTCCTGAGAGATGTTGAAGTTGACGGAAGAGCTTATTTTCAAATTCTCTCCCTTGGTCATGCAGGATCGCACCCGGGAAGCCGAACCGAAGGGCAAAATCGTTATATATTCGATCTGCTGCCGTGGCAGCTGATTTGTTCTTCGTTTCATAGGCTTGAGAGAATCTGGTGAAGTGGTCAACTATCACTAAAATATACTCGTAACCACCTGAGCTACGTTCAAGGTGAAGAAAGTCCACTGAAACCAGTTCGAATGGTGCGGATGTTGTGATAGGCTGTAATGGTGCACGTGTCTCATGGTGCGGTTTACGCTGTTTCAGACATCTACATACTTTAGATACAAAGTGGGTGATGTCCCTCTCCATATTCGGCCAAAAGACCCGTTCTCGAGCTAGCTGCACTACCCTTTCAGGTCCCAGATGGCCCATCTCTTGATGGAGTTCTTTATACACCAACTGGTGATACTGTTTCGGTAGTACCAGCTGCTCATATGATCCACTGTGGCGACGTAACAATCCATCCTTATCTATGTACAGCTTGTTCCAGTGTCTGAGCAATGACCTTGTATTAGGTAGTTCCCTTCTTGCTTCGTTAACACTAAGGTGATGTCCATCATTCTTCATAGTTAGTATACGCCCTATGGATGGATCTTGTCTCTGGGCTTCTAAGATCGTTCCAGTGGGAATACCACTCAGGTTCGCATGGTTAAGGAAGTCCTTGTCCAGTTCTAGCAGATTACTGTTCTGACTAACCGCAGATATCCAAATCACATCGCCCCTAGACTGGGCCTGGACACCATTAAATACTGCCTTGATATCGTCATCGGTTGTTTCCTTGTTGCACTTTTCCATGTATGTGTTGATGTCAAGGGGCATTCTAGACAGTGTGTCCGCATCTCCGTTTGCCCGACCTGGTCGATACTTAATAGTGAAACAGAAATCTGATAGCTCAGCAACCCATCGCTAGCCGGTGGCATTCAACTTCGCTGTCGTCATTACGTAAGTTAATGGTTGTTATCAGTGTAGATGGTAAAGTTCGGTGAGTAATACAAGTAATCACGGAAATGGGTGCAGACTGACCATTTCAGCGCAAGAAATTCCAGTTTTCCCGAGTGTAGATGATAGTTTTTCTCAGCTTGTGTCAGCGACCTGGATCCGTATGCTATCACCCTCATCTTGCCATCTTGCCGTTGGTACAGCACAGCACCTAAACCGTTGTTGGATGCATCCGTGTGAACTACGAAAGGTTTGCTATAATCAGGGTAACCTAGAATAGGAGGGTTAGTTAAACAGTTCAGCAGTCTCTCCAATGTTTCTTGGTGTCTTTGTTCCCAAACCACTGGTTGTTAATTACATAACAAAAAAGATAGTTTCTGGTCTAGGGGCTCTAAAAAGGATAAGACCATTCGTATCCCAAGATATACTTATGACAATTTACGATTCCCTTATTCAGACGCACATGGATTATTGTTGCGAAGTTTGGGACAATTTTGGAAAATTCCTCTCAGATAAACTACAAATTTTTCAAAACAGAGCCGCTAGACTAATTCTTAGAGCAGACTATAATACGACCTCCAGGTTACTTTTAGATACCCTAGGATGGGATAAACTAGATGAACGAAGGGCTAAACGCAAAGCGGTCACTATGCACAAAATCCGAAATAATTTCGCGCCAACAGGCCTTACCGAGTTATTTACAACAGTTGGAAACTCGACTCATTATAATTTAAGAGGATCTGACACAAAACTTTGCCTCCCTCAACCAAGAACTGAATTCCTGAAAAAAAGTTTATCATACAATGGTGCAAAAATATGGAATGGGCTTCCAGCCAAACTACGCGAAACAAAGTCTCTTGTTTCTTTTAAGAAACAAGTTGCGACCACCACTCTCCTTAGTGACTAATGTAATTATTTATTTATTTATCTAGTAGTTATCATTTGATAGGATATCTTTTATAATTATTTAAATCATTTATGACCCAGAAAAATTGTAAATAAAACATAATTATAATATATTAGCTTAGCCTAGATATATCGCAATTTTGTAATTAGAATATTTTTTACCACACGGCTTCTATGGAAATCAGATTGTATCTGTTAGAATTCTCCGTGTTTTTAAATAAAGTTGGAATATAAAGATGATGGTACTGATCCATGTCTGGATTTCCCTCCTTTCCGTACAAACTTGTCCTCTTTGTGACACGGCGCCTGCAGCAAATTAAAGAGTGGATTTGCAATTTTGGAGAAATTCTGTATATACCGACGGTAGTAACCCACAAGTCCTAACAACTTTCGCACTTCCCCCACAGTTTTAGGTTTGGTGTCCTTCAATGCTACTACAGCCTCCATACCACTTGGATCAGGTCTATAACCCTCCGAAGATACGATCTGTCCCAAATAAGTGACTTCACGTTCAAACAACTTGCATTTCCTGGGTTTGAGTTTTACGCCATTAGCGCGTAAGCGTTGTAAAACTTGTCGAATATGTGTAATGTGGTCTTCGAATGTCTTGCTAAAGACAATGACATCATCGAGATAAGGTACGCAAAAGTCATCCCTCATCCCATGGAGACAGCCCTCCATGAACCGCTGGAACTCTGCTGGGGCATTCATCAATCCAAACGGAATTCTGACCCATTCATAAAGTCCCCAGGGGGTCACAAAGGCTGTCATGTGACGACTATCTGGATGGATGAATCCTTGGTGGTAAGCTTTCCCTTGGTCTAATAAAGAGAACCAGTTGTTTCCCCCCAAGTTTTCAAGTGTGGTTTGTACACGTGGGAGTGGATGTCTATCTGGTACTGTACGCTGGTTGAGTTGACGATAATCAACACACAGTCGAAGACTGCCATCCTTCTTACGGACACATACGACAGGTGATGAGTAAGCAGACCTTGACTGTCGAATCCATTCTCGGTTGAGCAAATCCTCTACATACTGTTTGACCTCTGGGTAGAGTGGCTTTGGAACAGCTGTATAGTTCTTTTGGACCGGCATTGGATCTGTTACATTTATCTTCATCTGAAGCCCAACCGCATAACCGATATCATCGTCATTCTCCGAAAAACTCTCGGCTTCTTCCTGTAACATTCGGAGTGCCATTGCCTTTTGTTCCTCAGTAAGCCCATTC
Source organism: Actinernus sp. WN-2022 (assembly GCA_030867875.1). NCBI lineage: Eukaryota > Metazoa > Cnidaria > Anthozoa > Actiniaria > Actinernidae > Actinernus > Actinernus sp. WN-2022. The sequence goes on from JAOWCC010000577.1 coordinate 85,601,715, forward strand.
ACACTAGGAAGATGGGAATACTTGTCCTCTGTATTTCCATCAACAGTAGATCCTGACATTTGTGTTTGTACCTTGTCCGCTACCTCTACACTACATGCCATTGTCGATGGTGATGTAACTTCAACAGGTGTCACTGACCGGACTTGGTGTAATCGACCAAGGACAGTTCTATCATTTAGCTTGATGTCATGGTCAGAGTGATTTTCGACATTGATTGCCACTCTGACGGATGACCCACCCGATACCATCACCAAAGACTCTGGTACTTCCAGGTCAGCAGGCCACGGACACACTGGGTCAGGTTCAAATAAAACCGGAAACTTCCCATCCCATGAACCTTCAATATTTGCCCAACACGAAACCCTGGATGACTGTCCTTTCGGGATTACAATGTCACGTTTAGGGGTTTTGACATCCGAAAGCTCACTACTTGGGTCAATGGCGTGTATGAGGTTAACTAGACCTTCAGCGCCCTTATTTGTTACATCAGCCAGACTTGAGGCCAATGCCTTGATTATGCTCAAACGTTTATCGGCCCGGTCTCCTGGTTTCGCCTTAGTGATTTCCTCAATGACATTGTAGCCAATAATTGGGACGTCCATTCGATCTCGTGACACTAGAAAAGGTACACTGATGCACTGTGACTCATCATCGGTTAATAATTGAAAATCCACTTCTACCCAACCTTCATATAGAAATGACGTACCATTAGCTGCTGCTATGTTTAGTGTTTGTCCCTCCAGTAACTCTTCGATCCCACGTATCCCAGTCCCGCTCATATTCTTGTTCACCCAGTTTTTAGGGAGAATGGAGACCTGGGCACCAGTGTCCCATAATGCCTCACAGTCTTTCCCATTCAATAAACAGTTTATTGTGCATCTCTTTCCTACCAGGTCTACAATTCTTTTGTGTTGTGTGGGTGTAAGGTGACTCTCATAGAAGCCGTCTGCCCTAGCGCTCTCCCTCTCTTGTCGAGATAAGTGGGTGATTGCATTACACAGGGCTTTGTGTTGCTCCCAGTGAGATACCTGACAGGACTTTGAACAATAGTTAACAGACTGACAAGTGCCACATGCCTTCAGATCCCTTAACTCTCCCTTCCTTCCACACGACACGCAAGTGTGGGACTGCTTTTCATCATGGTTACCGGCTACTCCCTGTCCCTTGGTTGTAGCCGGCCGGAGTTTTCCGACCTACAACCTCGTGCGAAGTGCTCGCTGGAACCACACTTAAAACAATGTGTACAGACATCATTACTCTCTTGGCATCGACTACAGCGTGGACGCTGATATGCCGGTCTTCTATTTTCTGGTGCCTGTGACTTGTTGAAGTCACTGCGCAAGGCAACCAATTCTGCTTGGAGTGCCTGTAGGGTTGCCATCATAGCATCTTCTTTCTCTGTTTTCCTCTTTTCAGCTACTTGAGGATTTGGTATTTTCGACGTTTTCCCTTCGTTGTTGGATGCTTTGGGGGCCTGTAGCTCGGTTACTTGCGCTTTTCGCATTCCCAGTTTGTTGCTCCTCTCCATTTCCTCGGACGCTGCGGTGTTGACTTTCTCCATCAATTCCTCATCGCTCACCTCAGCCGTTTGCAGCAGCGGCCGTAGTTTTGCACGCACTGACTCGGATTGTAAGCCTGCCTCAACAACGTGACGGAATAGGGCATTTACCAAGCCAGAGTCATATTTCACAGCCTTACCCCCAACTTGGGATGCAAATAATATTTGCTGTCTGAGATCCATGACCCTGATTAGGAAATCTTGCGGCGTTTCCTTTGATCCTTGACAAGTAGATGTCAACTCCTGATAAAGCTCTGTGCTTGATTTTTGCTTGTAATGCGCCTTGAGAATTTGTTCCAGCTTTGGTAATGTTAGGTCTGGCATCATTTCTAAGTATGACCGCAGCTTCAATGCGGGGCTGATTGCTCTAATTACTGCCTCCATTACCTCACTGTCCTTGTAACCATTTTTCAGACCGATTTCAGTTTGTCTCAAGAGGCTTACGAGTGACAAGCGGTCTTTTTGTGCATCTCCCCCGATCATTCCGACAATCCGAAAATCGCGCCTGAGGGCTTTACTAACTTCAATAATACTAGCATTAGCTGTTCCTGACTTACATCCTTGTGTTGGGTTATCCTGCTTCGGTGCACCGTCGGTTTTCTTCGTCGCCGACGATTTTGCACTCAATTCTTTGAGTTGTTGTTGTTGCAGCTTTAGCATGGTATCGAATTTCGCTTGTAGTTGTTCGTATTCTAGCTTTGCCTTCTGGTAATCTAGTCCAGTGTTCGATCCATTTTCTACAGCTTCTTTTTCAGGCATTTCGCCTTCCTCGCCTTCCAACGGTGGAGCTGTTCCGATTACGAATTTCTTAAGCTCTTTGATGAAATCTTGCTTATTTTCCACCGATTCGATAGTTTCGTCCACTTTCTTTCGGATTTCCCTTGACAATTTTAGCCGCCTGATCCCGGATTCAACACTCAATCCAAGGTGCTTCGCTAAAGCGTCCAACTCTTCCAAAGAAAGGTCGCATATCGAACTCTCCAACTCCAATTGCTTCGCTTCTAGATCCACTGCGATTCCCTCGGCCATGGTAACAACGCTTCGCTTCAATCGCACCCTAATAAGCCGTTTTCAAACTCAAACACGCAACCATTCTGACCATTAATCCCGCAAAAACCACTCCATGTAATGCTCCAATAATTCCATCAGAACCATCCCTATCTCTGCAATAAACCACAGCTCCAAATAACGGATGATTGATGAAAAACCCACGGTGAATAACAGCGAAATGCTCCCGTAAAACAACTTGATCCCTTGAACTGTGTTGTGCAATCGCAAACTCAAACTCGTCGATGCACGGCGCAAACTGATCCAGAATTCGTTTCAAGAACCGCCTTTTGAACGACTAAACATCGATAGGCAGTCCTGGCTAGGGTCGCCAAATGTTAAATCCGTAACTTGCCCCAAATCCCGATAGTTTTAGGAAAGAATCAGGACACGTATTTGTGGCTAAACAACAGATTATATTTCTGTCACTTCTCTGGTTTTACAACCGCGTGGTTTCTTACGTCATATCAAATTACATATGCAAATTATACCTCGAGTTGCGTGATGCGTTACTCGGTCTAAATTTAACAATAGCGAGGTCACGTTGTCATGTGAGACCAAACTACACCGTCTCACATATACAAAACGAACGGCTGAAATAAATTCAACAAAACTTTTAAAAGAGAATTTCACTTGTTTCATCAATTTATATACTGGTAAAATATCCATACTATGTTGCACAAAGTGTATAAAGACTTATCGCTATCTGTTCCCGCAAGTGAGTACTCAGTTCTGGTCCATCAACATCCGGGAAATTCTAACCTCGCTCCTTGCGTAAGTCAGTGAAATACAGGATACTTCTACTGCCAGTACTTCAGACAAAGGCCCTGAAGATGATACTGGTAATACAACGACTACAGAGCCAAAGAAGAAAGAAAGAATGCAGGGGTAACAAAATCACTGGAACTGAAGGATTTACGAACTGCATTGCTGTCAGTATATTGGTACAGTTGTTACTGGAGCTAAATCCCTGAGAAATAAAAGTTGATTCGTTAGTACCTATGGTGGGGACTCTTAGACTTTGACCTGGGACTTGTAACTTCTCCCAAATGAGTCCCATGGACTCATCTAAATAATTTGTAACAAAATCACTGCACTTCTTCTATTTGTTGCACTCACCCCTCTAATAATAATTATTACCGTATTTACCCGTGTATAATACGTGCCCATGTATAATAAGCACCCCAGATTTCAGGCTCTTTTTGGAGAATTTATATTAAATGACTTCAAAATCGAAAAAAGTAAAAAAAATCCAAACCTTCTCGAATGCAGACGTCCAAAATTAAAATCATTAGACAATATGTCGCCAGAGTGTCAATGAAACACCGACTTCCAAGCGTGAGGAAAAAGACAACAGGAAATAAATTCTACTTTTAATTGATTTATTTACATCATTTACCGATTTACCATATTTACACTTAAGGTAAACTATTTATTCTTTTCTCTAAAATATACTGTTAATTCATTACAGATCTATTTACAGTTAGCTGAGACTTTTCTTAAAGTGCCTATCACCCTTTTGCAATTTTGATAGCTTATGAACCTCCGAAAAGTTTTGAGTACTTCTGTGAAGAAAGTTTTGGTTTAAAGTGAATACTTTATGTTCTACGCTTGTTTGAAATCGTGTAAATGTGACCTTTCCTGACCCATGACCGCGTAAGTAAAAGCCTGGGTCGAAACCTGGGTAGACGTCATCTCATTAATACATTTTTCTCCATGCCGCATTTTTATCACAACAACATCGATGCATAGAAAATATACACAGTTTTTGAGTTGTTAGTAAAGAAAAACAAACATTTTAGTCAACATGTTAAGGATTTCTTCAAATGATTGCAAAGCCGAATTAATTATATGACGTCAAGATGACGTCTACCCAGGTTTCGACCCAGGCTTTTACTTACGCGGTCATGGGTCAGGAAAGGTCACATTTACACGATTTCAAACAAGCGTAGAACATAAAGTATTCACTTTAAACCAAAACTTTCTTCACAGAAGTACTCAAAACGTTTCGGAGCTATCAAAATTGCAAAAGGGTGATAGGCACTTTAAATCAAATGTTCGAAGTGATCAAAAACCTTCAAAAATCAAAAACCTTCAAATTCTGATTCAGAGTCTGATGCAAACAGTTCTCTCACAAACAAATTGTCCTGACCTGGTTCTTCATCGCTGCGCTCCTCAAAAGTCAGGTCATCCTCTGTACCATCAAGGTTGTTGGAGATCCCGCACTTGACAAAAGATCTCACAATCATGTCCTCTGGGATGTCGCGCCACGCTTTCGCAATCCACGAACAGATCATCTCTTCCGATGGTTTATTTTGCCTTCCACCAGCAGTAAACTCGTGAACGGCATCCGCCATCCATGACATCCATAACTCCTTAACGCGATCTTTAAACGGCTTGTTCAAGCAGACATCCAGGGGCTGAAGCAATGACATTAAACCTCCAGGAATGACTGTCAAATCAGTGTTCTCACGCTGAAATGGCGTCTTCACTGTGTCTGTCACGTGAGCCTCAAACGCATCATAAACAAGCATGCTTCATTCTCGTCCGAGTCCGCCGTGCCGACATCGCCAAACTTTCTCATTCCACAACTTCATTCTGTCGGTGTCCATCCAGCCCTTATCTGGACAGCAACAACTACGCTGTGATTGTTCTTTATCTTTGGTAGTGTCTTTCTCTTAAAAATAATCATGGGCTTTAACTTCGAGCCATCAGCGGCACACGCTAACACAACAGTGACACGGTTCTTTTCATTTCCGTTAGTGCGAATTTTCACAGTTTTCTCACCAATGTTGTTGACTGTTCGGTTAGGCGGCATGTCAAATGTTAGCGGCGTTTCATCCATGTTTGCAATTAAATGAAGCGGGTAACCGTGCTGCTTGCGACGATTAATAACATACATTGTAGCTGTGAAAGTTTACGATCTTCTCCTCATAGTCAGCTGGAAGTCGTTGTGCTAGTGTCGTTTTCTGTCGAATCGAGAGATGATTTATTTTCAGGAATCGCTGGCACCAATGGTTCCCTGCCTTGAAAGATCCTTCTGGTATCTTGTATTTTTTATCCTTGGCAAGATCAAGTGCCTTCAGTCTGATCAGCGATGGTAGAATTGCTAAACCATTCTGTCTTTTCTCTTTGACCCAAGCCAAAAGGTCAACTTCCATTTCAGGCCACGCAGCTTTCCGTCCTCGAGCAGCACGCTTCATTCGTGGCATTTTCTCCAAGTTCTCTTTGTTTTTTCTCCACAAACTTATGTTGCACTCGGAGACTCCAAACTCTCGCTCTGCAGCTCTGTTGCCATTGCGAAGGTGATAATTCTTAACTTGTCACAAGTTCGGTAACTCTGACGCTTCATTCGTGTTGCCATGATCAATTTCGCGTCATTATTGTTTACAGATGAAACTGATGTGTGAAAAGTGGGGTTTAAATAGCCGCACTAAGTTATTCATGGATCGAAATTTCAGTGTTTTTATTGGCCGCTTAAGCATGAAACAGCCAATTATAAGGTTTCTTTTGTTTGTGTTAGTTATGCAAATTACATGTAGTCCTAAAATGCGAGGTTCCATGTATAATACGCATCCTGATTTTGAAGGTCATTTTGGAGTAAAAAAAGTGCGTATTATACACGGGTAAATACGGTACTCAGGTTTTATAAAGATAATATTCAATTGCTACATCCACTAAATGCTTTTACCTTATAGCACGGACGAGGTCATGAAATGCTTGATCCACATTTGTCCTCTGCTTGGCACTTGTTTCCAAGTATTGTACCTTACATCAAACACAAGACACAATGTCAGTTCACCGTACCAGCAAATGTTTCTCCAAGTTTAAAGAGGCACTGTCAACCACCAAAATAATGAATGATAACTTTCTCATGACGAAAGCCAAAAATAACTACTCAGATTAGCAGAGAACTATTTCAAACACAAATTATCAGGGGTTCCAAATATTGAGAAAACAAATGAAACCCAAGAGGCATAGCCTCAAGGGTTTTATTGTTTTCCAGATATTTGGAATCCCTCAATGAAAGACGAACAATGAGTGTTTGAAATGACTTCTCATGCAAATGGCTAACCCGAAAATCTACATACAATTCTTTTCAAACTTCATTAGAAAGTATTGTTTACCATTTGCCTGTTGTTTAAGTTTAACATTAACAAACTCATTGAATTACTTACTCTTAATTGTCTTGCCAGCTCTTGTCCCTCTGCTGTTGAGACCTACAATTACATACAATACACTTTGACTTAAAATATTATTATTTTAACCTTAGGCACATTTCAAACATCAAATTTTGATATTTGAAATGAGCATCACTTTCACCAAAACATCAATAGAAAAAAAATTAGTCATGCCAATACATCACGCTTAGAAATAAACCAACAGGCAAAACATTAATTGAGCTTTCTGCTATTGGAGTGGTTTTTAGTAACAATAGATTTTGCATGGCTAGCCTCGCACTCAGCAGTTTCAGAATGAGTTTAGCCGTATTTCTTCTCCTGGAACTCAATGAGTGTTGTAAAACCAAAATCAATGTAATTAAGTACATGTATAGAGCCAATCATGGGAGCAAGTAAAAATGCTATGAGCCAATCAGGAGCAAGTAAAAACACAATGAGCCAATCAGGAGCAAGTAAAAACACAATGGGCCAATCAGGAGCAAGTAAAAACACAATGAGCCAATCAGGAGCAAGTAAAAACACAATGAGCCAATCAGGAGCAAGTAAAAACACAATGAGCCAATCAGGAGCAAGTAAAACACAATGAGCCAATCAGGAGCAAGTAAAACACAATGAGCCAATCAGGAGCAAGTAAAAACACAATGTGCCAATCAGGAGCAAGTAAAAACACAATGAGCCAATCAGGAGCAAGTAAAAACACAATGAGCCAATCAAGAACTGAAATAATCACAAGGGAACGTAAACATTACAGTTGTTATGCTAATGTCCATTAACCATGTCAGATTTCAAAAGGCTGCTTTGTGTCAGGAACCAATGGATCTCTGGTTGGCGCATTAATGACAATGGATGACGTGGCAGTAAGTATCGCTATTATAGAAAGATTAAGCAAACACAAAAGCAATTAAGCAATCGTCAAAATTACTCTGGACAACTGCTCTACTGTAAACCCAAAAGCATCTCACCGTTCTCTCATACTCCAGATCAGACTTATTGCCAGCTATTATCATGGGGAATTCTGTCCTGTTGAAAGGGAGTCAAAAATAACTATGGTAAATAGTTAACACTGTCAGGGGTTTAATTAATTCTTAATGTACATGCATGTAGCAAGAGAGGGGAGGGACACTCTGATTGCAGTAAATGGCAAATGACAAGCCAACAAACAAAGCAAAGCATACAAAGGCCAGCCAAATATCCTGTATGAGATGGTGACGCAAGGACCTGCTTGAAAAAAATGACCACAGGGTAACTTAGTACCAAATGCTGGTTTATTTAACCTTGCTTAAATTGCATGGTCTTCATTATTGGATCAACATTATTTTGTTCAAAGAAAAAACAGATTTGCTTACCTATCTTTTACCCTTAGGATTTGGTTATAGAATTTGTTTATTTCATCGAAACTGAAAGGAAAAAACACAATAACGCAATAAATACACAGTCAAAGAATTAACACCCACCAGGGATTTGGTTGAAAATTTATACAATCTGTCAATTGTCATAGCTAAGTTGAAATCAATACGACAATAACTTAGTAGGACTAATAGAGTAGGCCTAATACAGTACAAATAATACAGCCATCTGCTCATTTCGCAAGAACCTTGAATGGAAGGAAACAGAACACAACTGGACCAGCGCTGCACCATGCTGAAAATCTATTGGATATTTTTGGGAGATGATTGTCCATGGTCAACTCTCTGACAACGATCTGAATCCATGTCCCTAACACTTACAGGTATGTGGCATTAATATCTCCCCCCCCCCACCCCCATTTCACCCTAAATTTAATGGTTAATTAATCATTAATTGAAGGGATGTGTGCAACAAGGGTGTAAGTGACTCCTTGTTGCACGCAGCCCTTCAATTACACATACATCGAAGAGAGGGGTGGATGGATATATAGTCCCAGAAACCATCATGATTTAGTGGTTAGCATTTTGTTTACCTAAATTGATTTTACACCCAGAGAAAGCTCCTAATCAAGAACTCGATCTTGTTACTAAGAATTCTTGGGACAGTCAAATATTATAGTTGGTTAGTACAATGTTTGTCTACTAGCTCAAACTGTACTTACCTTGATCGATCTGTAACTGAAAATACTAGAATAAAGCCTTCTCCACTTCTCATATACTGCTCTCTCATAGCACTAAATTCCTGAACAAAAAGAAAAAAAATCCTATTACATGTACATTATAGCTCAATAATGTACAATATGTCCAGTAGTTATAATACTCATGTGCTAGAGTTTGCACTGCACTGGGTGATCACATGACATCAACATGTGCAGTACTACTATATATCTGTTCAACTTAGAGTGGATAAATTTCAGTTGAATACGAAAGTACATTATTGTACTTAACAAATAGATATTACATAACTGTGTTGTGTGTTGGTCCTCTTACAGATACACAGATGACGTCACAACACAAAGAAAACAAACAAGTGCATCACAAGATGCAGTCAAGTGGCATAACTGATGTTCTCTTCACGTTGTGACATCATCTGTGCATCTATAAGAAGGCAGATCCACAACAAAATAATATATATTTGTTTTATACAATACATGTAATTAGCTAACTTTCCCCCAACAAAGTACATGTACTCTAATAGATCACAGCTATCACCCAATCAGAGCAGACAGTTCACCCTGTTTATTGTATAATTTTTGGTAAAGCATGGTAAAGCATGCTTGGGATTAAAGTATCATAGTGGAGCTCCCACATGGGCCAGAGCACCAATGATACATATATAGGAATTGAGAGCAAAAATTCATGACTGACTGACTTCTGGTTTCCCTTGCACCCAAACCGCAACGTACGACTCATCTGAAACAGTTCTGCAGCTGCGTACACACTGTTCAAACCAGGCGGCCAGGATCAAATCCTTGGCCAATAGCTAGTGGTAATTATTGATCTTTTTTTATTCTGAACCTTTTCTTTTCAATTCTCCCCCTAAAAACTAAACCCCAATGTTTTTATGAATCCCCCCCAAAAAAATATTTTTAGAATCAGATATTCCAACCTGGGTGGTTGACGTATTAAAATGAAAACAACCTGAAATGAAAAACAACCTACAACATATGCATCGATCTACATACCTCTTGGCCTGCTGTATCAAGAACTGAAACAAACAGAATATACAGAAATTAGGACTTCAAATTGCCATAAAAGGCTTGCTGTCATGGTTTCTCAATGCTGGAATTCTAACATTGGGGATTTCCCTAATACCCTAATGCCCTATTCCCTTATGCTGTATTCCCTAATGCCCTATTCCCTAATACTCTATTCCCTAATGTCCTATTCCCTATCTCCCAGGCAAAATTAAGGGTGCGTTCGATTGACCGTATTCCGGAATAAGAATACCTAGAATGATCACTACAAATCATGTTTATTGGGATTTTTTAGCCACTGGAATAATAAATGTATTATGAATATCATATATCAGCAAGCGTTTGTAGCTTACAGTGAAAAATATGCCCAAACCAGTGATTTCCAGAAACTATTCCATCTATTCCTATTCCGGAATATGGTCAATCGAACGCACCCTAATTGAAACAGCTGTATATAGGTTTTTTTCCTTGCTCCATATGCTTAGATTCATTAATTATTAATGTAATTATGTATTATCCAAGTGCTATTGAAAAGGGCACTGCACTCTTAATATATTTCATACAAAGATACAGTGGTGTATCGTAGCCAGCATACAGGCAGACGTGGCAAATGCTTCATCTAAAATGTTAACAAAATGCGTTGTTGGTTTCTTTTCCTTTGGTGCTTGCAAGTATGACGAGGATATTCTGAATGAGCATACGTGTAGTACAATGTATGACTATGGCCCTGAGATATAAAGGTCTACCTACATGGCCAATATACGTATATGTTTTACAGAAACTGTCAATTTCTTCCAAAGGCATGAACTTAAGCAAAATAAGGACTTCTTTTGTCAATATTTCGATCGTAACACAAATCATAATCCTATTGGCGATTGCCATCAGACAAGACCTTGTAACTCAATTATAGCCGTGTTATTTACTTGGTGCCATGGTCCCAAGATGATATTAAATGATGTTGACAGACAGTAGCAGTCATGTACATGTAGCCGGTACTTAAAAAAATGTTTAATGTATATGTACTTACTTTTATAATCCTGAAGAAAATTGAAGTACTCTAAATCGGCCCTAGCCTGCTTTGCAGATGTATTTTTTCACTCTCATAAATTCGAAGAAAAAAGTAACGTCTGCTTACCCAAGCGCTTAATTAGTTTCCAATATGCACACCTCATTGTGTTATGGACCAATCAGATTTTACCTTCCATATCCTGGAAAGTAACGTAATGTTCCATTTTAAAGGAATTGAGACAATACAATGTACATTTGCCATTAACCAATCACAGGAGAGTGTTTACTGGCACGCCAATTCACTAAAATTCTAACAATGCTTTTGATTGGGCAGAAAAATAAAACAAACGTGCTGACGTCATGCTTGCATATTGGAAACTAATTAAGTGCTCGGGTAAGCAGACGTTACTTTTTTCTTCGAATTTATGAGAGTGAAAAAATACGTCTGCATAGCAGGCTAAATCGGCCCATGCTTATTCCCGTAAAAAAAACCAAGATATCTATATGAGCATGTCGATAATAGATGAAAACATAACAAATAATAAGTACCAGTGTTCATGTGTGCAACTGAATTGCCATTATATAAAAAAATAATTTGTGACCACATACTGTAGAAAAAAAGTTTAGTAATGACTGAGTGTTTGTTTAATGATTAATTTTGTCCAGCCCTACATGTCTCAGGGCTTTAATTTAACTTTGAGAAAAAAATTACCATTCAGGTTAGTAGACATTTTTTTTACCAAAACCAACTGTGCTATTCCACCTCCAATTAAAACTTATTGATCTTTCTAAAACAGCATTTGGAAGTTTGTTTGCCATCCAGTAAAGCCTTTCCCATGGGAGCACAAGCAATTTTAAGTTGCTCTAAATTTCTCTTAAAAGCAGTATTTTGCATCTACTCGAATCATTGTCATCCTTCATCAAAATTGTCTCCAATTTTCTCTGCTAATTTGAGTAGTTATTTTTGTCTTTCGTCACGAGAAAGTTTATAATTTGGGGTTAAACCTTGGCTATTAAAGTGAGGTTATGCCTTATTAATTACTCCAGCTACTTAGAACCGTGGGAAACAAGGGATGAAGATGAGACCTTTCCCCTGGAATTAAAATAACTGTTCCACTCGACAGGAGTGGTCAGTGAAAGTTAATACTTGTAAACCCACTTATCTCAATACATGTTGTGGCATAATAATTATCCAGACACACTCATTGTAATTACACATACCATGCATTTAATAATAATATGGCCAGATAAATAAAAAACTACATGAAAGTGCAGGGGTTTATCGTATAGCCATGTACTGGATATTGACATTCTAGGTAGGCTCTATTTCCATCCATTGCACGAGTCCACACACGATCCTTAGGCGAGGAACGCGGGCTCACCCAAGCAGCTGGTAATCAAATCTACATTCTAGGATTCTTTCAAAGAAAACTATGAACAGCTTCCACAGAATTCCAGAGGAATAATAACGAAAGTCACATCATTTGAGGGTATTACTCACCCACATGGCCACTGTTAACTTAGCCCTGGATAATATGTGGCAAAATGTGCCTCCTCATCGACTCACTGGCCACTTATTATTTAAAGTGCATATGAGCCTTCATGCAATTTTCATAGCTATGAACCTCAGGAAAGTTTTGAGTACCCCTGCAAAGAAATTTTTGGTTTACAGAGAATACTCCATCTTCTACGCTTGTTTGAAAACGTGGAAACGTGACCTTTCCTGACCCATGACCGCGTAAGTAAAAGCCTGGGTCGATACCTCGGTAGACGTCATTTAATTAATTCAACTTTGCAACAATATGAATAAAAACTTTCAATTTTCACTAATGACTTTTTCCTTTACTAACAGCTCATAAACTGTGTATATTATCTAAAAATCGATGTTGTTGTGATAGAAAGGTGCCATGGAGAATAATGCATTAATGAGATGACGTCGACCGAGGTATCGACCCAGGCTTTTACTTACGCGGTCATGGGTCAGGAAAGGTCAAGTTTCCACGTTTTCAAACAAGCGTAAAAGATAGAGTATTCTCTGTAAACCAAAAATTTCTTCGCAGGAGTACTCAAAACCTTTCTGAGATTCATAGCTATGAAAATTGCAGGAAGGCTCATATGCACTTTAAGCTTACAGTAAGCTTAAATTAAATGTACTATGTGCACGTATTAATACACTGGTAAGTGCTGTTATATTATTACTATTCATGAGACTGAGAAAACCTTGCTATCTCTTGTACTTAACAAAAATATTTAATGAGGTTCCTTGGAAATGTTGTTAGTTACCGTAATAGGGTAATAAAAGCAGAAGAAATCTGGCAAAGGTCGATCACGAATGGTCAAAGTTGATCACCATTGCCCTCAGACAATAGTCCAGTTTCGTATTCGAAAATTACCGCTGAATGCAATAACTACAGACGCATGTACACAGGGTTAGCCTCATTCTGAAGTTAAACATTCGTAAATACCAGGGAGAAGATGGGCTATCCACAACACTGCGTATTGTTGTAGTTTTGCACCTTCTCACTGGTATTTACGAATGTTTAACTTCAGAATGAGGCTAACCCTGCATACATGCGTCTGTAGTCATTGCATTCAGCGGTAATTTTCGAATACGAAACTGGACTATTGCAGGTGATAATCATTGGCCTAAGCCCAGTACGTCCTGGCCTCTTTTGGCCACTCCATAGACTTCAAGTTCATGAGAAAGAGAGTCCAGCATAATTTGCATGCACATGCTCAAAGCTGTCCAATCAATCAGCAACATTGACTAATTTCAATAATTTGCAACAGACTAAAACAAATCCCAAAAGACAATGATTTAATAGGAAAACATTCATCCCTATTGAAATCAATACAATTAACGAACCCAATATACACACTTTAGACTTTTGTGATTTTTGGTCTCAGCTTTCTACTTTACACCTTCTGATCAACATTTATTGTAATAGGAGAATACATGTAGTGGAGATGGAGGTTTTTCTTTGAAATATGAGGTGCATGCCTACAAGTGGAATACTAAGCCAAACTTGTCCCAGTACTGTAGGGGCAAAGCAGCGCTAATGGCCAAGCAAAAACTCTATTCCTTTGTCACCATCGTTATTATGCTTGTTCAATAGTATTATTATATTACCTACATGTATGTAGTCAGACAACCTTCACTGTTATTTCTATTTGTACGGTGGTCCCCTGGTTACATTTCTGACATGTGCATGCAAAATCTACTGGACTATCTTCTGTGCGACTTTCAGTCTATGGAGTGGCCAAAAGCGAGGATGGCGCTGAACTACGTTGGCCTCTGATGACCAGTCAGGGTTATCAGTACGAATTGAAGGGCTGTGTGCAAAAAGAGCGTAAGTGTTCCCTGATCACAATCTAAATTCTACTTTAATTTCTTTGTTCTCTAAGGGATAATTTAGAATGCAATCAAGTCACTTATGCTCTTTTTGCACAAAGCCCTTCAGTTGAAACAAGAGGCTACACATAGTGTGTTCACATTAGGATGTTTCGGAGTCACTCACAATTAACAGATGTTCACACTCACTCGAGGAATACCCATTGGCATTGGTTACGGTGCCATAGAGGGATAGTTCGGAGGTGTTTAGCTGCGATTTCCAAGTCAACTATTTTGAGGGTTAGAAACAGCAATGTAAATATTCTGGCCAATGAGCGCTCAAAGATGTTTTAATCCTGGAAACTCATTTGACATGTGTACCTAAATTGGAAACGTGATTCTTCGTACTCTCCCTTCCCGTACCTATTATCTTCTGCATTTTTGCTTTAATATAGCTTTTAATGGATTCAAACTGTGACATGAACGTTCATCGTAATCAACAGAATCCGCAAGTATATATTTTAGCTTCATATTCATGTATATTACATATATACAAGTCTGCATCTTCCATGGCGCATCAAAACAAGTAGCGTTCTCAGCCTGCTCCTTACACGGCTCACTTGTAATAATTATTGGTTTATGAACTGAGCCATGGAAAATAAGGAGAAAAAACAAAGAAATTGTACGCGATTCATGATGATAGCGAAAGCAAATCACGACTGAACAAGCCTGTGCTTTAGTTGTTTACATCAAATGAGCGAATGAGCAGGAAGTATGATTGACATATTTTTGTATCGTATTTCACGTGCGTGTTTAATGTAAACGCTTTCTAATTGTAAGTAACTCCCTATTAGTGCTAGTCGTGAGTGACTCTAACCTCTAGTGTGAACACAATAATAGTGTTTTACAGGCAGTTTAGAGAACAAGTTACATGTAAAATGCCATAAATGAAGGGAAATTTGGGCAAAACAGGTGGCTACTTTTAACCTGACAGCTGGCAAAAATCTCATCTGCTGGTTGTCGGCTTCTACTGACAACCCTGCAGATCAATGGTGGACAACTTTACAACTGACTGATCAACCACAGTTAATCGATATTGACCATAGTCTAGTCAACTGCACTCAATTAGTCGATTGATTGGCCAATCATGCTCGACCGTGGTCAATAATGGCAAAATGATCATTAGATACCTTGGTCAACCATGGTTGATCAATATCAGTGCTCAATCGTGCTGGAATGGCCTACTTCCTAACATTGATTTACTGATTGAAACTTTTTTTAAATTTGTTTATATTTGATCCTCTCCACTTAACATGATAAACAGTATAATGTATCTACAGAATTCTATCTCTACTGATTAAATTAATGACACCTAGACAGTCAAAGTACCTTTATTGCAGTACTATTGCATCATTACTACCATTGCATCATTACTACCATTTTAAGCTTGGAGTTATGCACTTTAATTATTGTTGAATGAGCCTATGACAATATTATAATAGTTGCTTTGAAAGACTACCACAGTTAAAAGCAGTTTTTAATTGGAACATTTACTGCATCGTATTGTCTTGCAGTCTTTCTTGGTGTTTCAACATTCAGGTAGGCATAGAAAACTATTAAATCATATTGATAATAGTTCAAATAATTTGTATCATGTTTTTTTTCCATGTGTTTAAAATATAAAATCAGAACTGTAAAACACACAGGTTCTAAAGCCACATTGAGTTCATTATTCTTCATTTAACAAGGTGTTTATGATTTGTATTGCCATGTTCTGCTATATACTGGCTCACAGGAAGTCAAATATAGCAGAAATTTAAAATGTTCATCACTATGAAAAGGCTTTGTGAATTTGCTGTTGTCTTTAAGTTAAGATCTTATTTAAAGTTAAAGATTTCTCAGGAACAGACCTCAAGCATTAGTTTTTAGTGACAAAGGAATATGTCACATCAACTATGACATGTAAATAATGGCCCTCTAACAAATTTATGTAACACAATAGTACGTACGAGAAAAAGAGTGAGGAAATTTGTGAGGAAATACGATTTAGGTCTCCGATAATAGAATAGGCTTTCTAGTAGATAACACACAAACGAACGCTGAAATTAAATTGACGTAAATGTCTATCTTTGTTTAATTCATATGCAAAAAAAAAGAGTTCCACCCTTAAACATTCGACACAGTTGTCAGTGATTTTATAGGAGAACATTAAAACACTGAAATTGAAACCACTTCTTGGAAAGCATTCAAATGTTTTACTTCAAAAGAGAGTCTTTCAATGCCATTTGACTGGAATAGTTCGATAATGAGCTAATGACCGCATTAAAACATACCTACTTCTTGTGTTTTGATGAAGAGAACAATATTATCAAGCGTATGTTTAAATCAACACTGTTGACAATCCGCCGAGGTTTGGCTTTGTTATATTTCATTTATATTTCTAAACACCCCCAAAAAGACCCGCAACTGTGATAATAAAGAATTAATACCGCTCCTAGATGCAATTACTTGATTCCAAACAAAACAGCTTTGTGTGAGCGATATTGTTTCTCCTAAACTGGCTAAATTCTGTGGTGGAAATCAAACCTCAAATCAATTCAGCTCAGCCCTACTTTGGGCGGCAAATTGTTGGATGTTGTTTTCCTTTTAAATGTGTACCTCGGAGATACGGGAAACAATACCAAAGGCAAAGCGATAGCAATAACATTATTTCTATTTCAGTATTTGTAAGAATTAGGAAACCCGGGTAAGTTTATCTGACATCGCGAAACGATTGCTCTTCGTTTATCACGAAAGCCTTACAATTCTTCGCCATAAACCGAATCAGCCCAATGCTATAGTCTCTCGTAAATAAGGGAAGCGTACTTACTATCTAAGTGAGCCACTCTATCGTCGATAACACACTGTTTTCTGTAGCTGTCCTCAATAGTTGGGTCGTAGTCGCTAACGAAGTGACTTTGGATGAACTGAATGGTGAGCGCTGATTTCCCAACACCTCCACCGCCAACCACAACAAGTTTGTATTGCTTGTCGACGTCTTTCTGCTCTCTAGCCATTTTTGGTTGTTATGTGGCTTTAAGAGGCTCGTAGAGGTGCTTTAAGGGAGCGAATTCCCGCACATAGAAGGTTTTCTACGTAAACTTGGTCCTCTTAGCGCAAGGGCGGAGGGGACTCATTCCTTGCATAGCAATGAGCTCCCAAGCTGATGTAGCCCAGGCCCACGCTGATCGACTATTGCGGTCCATAAATAGAGGTTATTGACCAAGCGTGAGGTCAAGATGGGGGGATATTGGCCAAGTTCTTTTTTTGCGTGTTTATATGGACCGAGACGAAGTCGAGGTCCATAAAAACGCAAAAAATGAACGAAGCCAATATTCCTCCATCTTGACCGAACAAGCTTGGTCAATAAGGTTTTTATTATATGGCAAAAATGAATAAAATCCCACTTTGACACACGCGCCAGGAATCCATTGCGTGGTAAACTGAAGAGCGAATAGAAATCAATCTAAACTTAGACGACTTTCACTTGAAGTTCAACCTTGTGGCGTTCAAAACAGTTTGTTTTCCGACGTAAAAATGCGTTTTTATGTATGAACACTGACCTGTACAACTTCATCAGGAAGGCCGAATGCATTATCTAGAGACAAAAATGTGCATATTTGTGGAAGATTTGAAAGTTGAAAACCGGCGTTGAAATCACTCGAGTGGCGATAACTCAGATAAGCACACTGCAAAACTTGACAAATAGAGCTGTAGAAGAATACAAACAAACTTGTAAGTATTAATTAGTAAATACTCTTAATTTGTAAGCCAATTACCAAATGTGAATGCTGAATTTCTTAGCTCATACAATATTAAACCTGCTTTCTTTGATGAAACTGTGTGCTAAGCTTACTCGTTTCCGTAATAAAAGGCCGAATTTTATTTCTTTGTACCACGATTGTAGTAGCGTTGTGAGGTAGCCGAACTTTTCTTTGTGTTTTGGAAGTCACGGCCATTTCAGCTTCGCTATAATTTTGTATCTCCTAAGTCCAGCTTCATTCAATTCAGTCGCTTTTGGCTTAGTTTTGCTGCAGTTGTTTTCATCGAACTGGCGAGAGCCAGAAAAACTGCATTAATCCCCCGGGGGGGGGGGGGGTACTCCTGTTTGTGACGTATTATGTATGTGCCGCCCGGGTGGGTCAGGGTTTTGAGCTCAGTTTGGGCAGGTAGGGTCAGGGTTTTGACCTGATTTGGGCAGATCAGGGTTAGGATTTGAGTATAATTTGGGTGCAGTCAGGGTCGGGGTTCAGTATTTTTTAGGCAGTTCATTTTTTTTAGCTACTATGTCAAAAAAAGACCTTCTGTTGCCGCATCAGTTTTATCGCCTGCCCACATGCAAGCACTGAGGTTCCCATACATCGTGACGCCGCTAATTTTATCTATGTACTTCATCTGCTGATTTGTTTACCCACAGCCACGTCCCGACTTGAAATGTTCCGTATTTTGCATGCAATCCCGGTACGCGGTATAGACGGGATATATATTCGACCTTGTTTTGAAAACAATTTAAAGAAGGGGCATTCAGGGTTTTTTTTTTCAAAAAAGGGGGCAATCAGGGTTTTGGAGCTCGGATTGGGTCAAACAGGGTCAGGGTTTGAGCCTCTTGGCCTCACATACATACCCATTTTTCATGTAAGTAACCCCCCCCCCCCCCCCCCTCCCCCCCCGGGCATTAATCCTTCTAAAAAGTTGAATTTTAGCTGTAAACGAAAAAGCAGAACGATTTTTAAATTAGTAATTGCCTTCATGTCACAAATTGTTTAGTTTCTTTCAAAATGTATGGGTTCTATCGCTATTTGTTTACGAAGAATTGTGAGCGAATGCAAGATAAAAAAAATCTTGCCCGCTTCGATTCGCAACCAATCAGATTGCAGCATTCAGAGTCATCTTGCCCGCTCACGCTCAGGATTTTCCAAATTCGCTCACAATTCTTCGTAAACAAATAGCGACAGAACCCATACATTTTAAAAGAAAATAAACAATTTGTGACATGAAGGCAAATACTAATTTAAAAATCGTTCTGCTTTTTCGTTTACAGCTAAAATTCAACTTTTTAGAGGGATTGAATGCAGTTTTTTCTGGCTCTCGCAAGTTCGATGAAAACACCTGCAGCAAAAGCGATTGAATTGAATGAAGATAAAAAAAACTATAGTCTATAGCGAAGCTGAAATGGCCGTGACTTCAAAAACACAAAGAAAAGTTCGGCTACCTCAAAACGCTATTACAATCGTGGTACAAAGAAATAAAATGATTACGGAAACGAGTAAGCTCAGCACACAGTCATCAAAGAAAACAGGTTTTATATTGTATGAGCTAAGAAATTCAGCATTCACATTTGGTAATTGGCTTACAAATTAAGAGTATTTATTAATTAATACTTACAAGTTTGTTTGTATTCTTCTACAGCTCTATTTGTCAAGTTTTGCAGTGTCCTTGTCTGAGTTAACGCCACTCGAGTGATTTCAACGCCGATTTTCAACTTTCAAATCTTCCACAAAAATGCTAATTTTTTTCTCTAGATAATGCATTCGGCCTTCCTGTTGAACTAAGTACATCTGATGTAAAGTACAGGTCAGTTTTCATCCATAAAAAACGTATTTTTTACGTTGGAAAACAAACTGTTTTGAACGCCACAAGGTTGAACTTCAAGTGAAAGTCGTCGACTCTCAGTCTAATTTTAGATTGATTTCTATTCGCTCTTTAGTTTACCACGCAATGGGTTCCTGGCGCGTGTGTCAAAGTGTGATTTTATTCATGTTTGCCATATAATAAAAACCTTATTGACCAAGCTTGTTCGGTCAAGATAGGGGAATATTGGTCTCGTTCATTTTTTGCGTTTTTATGGACCTCGACTTCGTCTCGGTCCATAACACGCAAAAAATGAACTTGGCCAATATCCCCCCATCTTGACCTCACGCTTGGTCAATAACCTCTATATACGGACCTTCCGCCCACTTTATGAAGAAGCCATATAATAAACTCAGTAAAAAATTGCAAGGACCAACAGACAAAGAAGAATCTAATTTATACTCCACTCACTCCAATGGAGTATTATGTGGAGGCACATGGGTGGGATAGTAAGGATCAGGCTGGTCCTGGTCCTTCCGCTGAACTGGCCCAGCCTTCAACAGCGTAGACCAAAACAGACTGACCATATGATGTACAAAGTGTACATGGTCTAATTGAAATTCCCAAGATCATTTTTTAAGCCTGTGTATAAGCATACAAGGCTTAGCCACCAATTTAAATTTCGTATTCCCCCTTTTTCTAAAGACTGTTTAAAAAAAAAATCCCAGGACTATCAAGCAGTGGAATACCTTACCTAAAGAGACAGTAGAACGCATAAACCTTAATATCTTTAAATCAAATATCTGTAAAGCACTACAGCTTACCACTTTATATCACATTCTTTACACTTATATATAATAAACATCTTATTATTTAAACCCATACTAGTTGTTGTGCTGAGTTGCGCAGGTTCAGATTCAGATTCATTAAGTGTACAGTACTCTGTGTAAAATTAGGAAGTAAAATACAATAGTCTTCGTTAAGAGGAATTTTTTTAGAATATTTCTCATGTCTTTATCGTTTTTACATGAGATAATAGTCTAAGCCAGAGTTACCGCGTAGTTTGACTTCACTCACTTTAACGTTTACCTCTAGCTGCATAACTAACCAATACATGCAGTTTAGATTTGATATTTATTAAGTTTTTGGCTTCTTGTGGTGACGTACTCTCGTAAGCGACCACCTTGCCTCACAACAAGGGTCAGGGGCGTAGGGTGGTCATAAAAACTGTGGGGGGGGGGGGGAGAAATGATTAATTCTGGGACATTTTCATTGATGACTTCTGTCAGCGATTTCGCACCTTCATATATTTGGACGCAAAATACATGCGAAGAGTTTAATTCACAAAACTAAGATCGCGTATTGTTGTGCTCGCCATATATTCAGTGTTTGGAATTATTAATCACCTCAAAGCTTTATTGATTAAAAGCAAACAAGAAACACACGATATAGAAAAACTGCATTTGAAATTTTGCAAGCGTATCTTAGGCCCGGTTCAAACGTCGAACTTTTCATGCGCCGAACTCAATTGAAACAAAAGATAATTAGGCGGCTTCTTTGATCTAATTAGGATCGGCGCATGAAAAGTTCGACGTTTGAAACGGGCCTTAGAAGTCCATTCCAAGTCTACAAATTTGGCTGTATATGCAGAATTGGTAAGGACACCAATGATTGTACATATGTCTTCATTAGTAGTCAAATATTGGTTACGTGTGAAAGATTCATTATATGAGAATGAATTGGTGGGTAAAGCAGCACGCTTAAATATTCAGTCTAATTCTCAGGGCGTTAAATTCACCAATTATTTGTTGGAAATGTGCAATGTAAAACCTTTGAGTAATCTTGTTATTACATCTAATGGTAACATCAAACTTCTTGTTAAATATCTTAAGTCTGAATTATGTGATATTCATTTCAATAATATGTGGAAGGACCAGGTTCAACAGTGTAGTAAACTGCGTACTTTTAATCTTGTAAAATCGAGAATAGGCTTTGAAAATTACTTATCTCGCATTTCAAATGTAAAGCATCGTCAGGCGGTGACAAGATTTAGGATTTACGCGCATAAGTTTCCTGTTGAAGCTGGTCGATATGCAAATATCACTTACGATTTACCTATATGTACAATTTGTAATATGAATGAAGTAGGTGACGAACAGCATTACTTTTCAAATTGTACCAATAGCAAATTAGTGAATCTTAGGAATATTTTTTTCGGTAACATGTTGGTTGTTAACGGTTCGTTTAGTCGTCTCAGTCATCGCGACTTATTTTTATACTGCTTATCAATGACGGATGTGTCTATTGTAAAAAGCACAGCACAATATATATATGATATCACTACTATATTTAATGAATGTTCTTGTAATAGTTAGATGATATTATGCATGTTTTTGTAATTCCTATGTACCAATGATGGTGTTGTTGTTGGAATAAACATTCATTATTATTATTATTTCACTTGACGCCATGTTTACTCGTGAACTTGTATACTGCTTTAAATATAATTTCAAATCATTTCCGGCTCGATTCCCAAAAATACCAGGAGCCCATAACCAGGAGTGTCCATCCCGCATACTAACTAGGCCAATGTCACAGCGTTTTCACAAGTTAGGTTATTTTTGGAACGGTTTCCCGCTATTCTTGGGTTGCAATCATTCCTGAGGGAATAGAATCACAAAAGTGTAGCTGCCATGTTGGTTGGTATAACAAAAGTAGCTAATGAGGCATCTTTTGTTCCGCCAATGGTGCAACCCACTAAAGTGGAACCTCGATTTAACGAACCTCCATATAACGAAGTCCTCGGTATAACGAACGATATTCTTCAGCCCGGCAAAATTACAAGTAAACTGATGTATGTAACAGAACCTCGATATAACGAACCTCGATATAACGAAATCCTCGTTATAACGAAATCCTCGTTATAACGAACACAATCCGGCAGCCCAAACGTAAAATCTACCCCGATATAACGAATAAATGTCAACACGCGACAAAAGATGAATGCGGAACAGACCAACAGCGATGAAAATCCTTTAATCCTGTAACAAGAGAACAACCTCTCAGTCAACAGCTCATTAGATGTGTATATACTGGCACTATCGAGACATCTCAATACAGATCCGCTTTATCCTCTTTGTCTCTTATTAGTTCTATTAACTTCGTTACAAAACAATTATTAACTATACAGTGTCAGTGCCTGTACAAGCTCCTTGGAGTTTTTTCACTGAACACCTTCCATATATACATACTTAAATTAAAGATAATATAACATATTCCACTTAGATCTACAAATCGATATATTCAAAAGATACAAACAAACAAGCAAATAATCAAATAATAATACTGTATTATATATTCCATTTTATTTTATTTTGCGTGTAAACATATATACATGTATTATATATATGGTAAATAAAGATTGATTGATTGATATAACGAACATTTTGGTTGTTTTTCCGCAAATTCGTTCTAACGAGGTTTTCGATTTAACGAACCCTCGATATAACGAACCAATTTCCCCAGTCCCTTTGCACTTCGTTAAATCGAGGTTCCACTGTAATTGGCAGGGAAAATAATCTAAAATTAGCCCAACTTACGCTGTGACAGCTGGTTATGGCACAGGCAGCCCAAGCTCTGTATTTGCACTGTGTGACTATTATTTCACAAAATTCTCAGATAAAGAAAATAAACTTACCTTAAGAGTTTGTTGTTGTCCTGTTGTTTCTCTGGGGTCTAGAAATGGCGGTTATGGGGCATTTCTCTCACTTTGGGTTTTTCTCTCTTCTCTGTCTAAAAGAAAGGAAAGGCTGCACACTCAAATTCAAACGACGAGGCACTTGAGGCCGATTTTTCGCACGAAAACCCATCCGATAGGCGTAATTTCCTCCGTCAGGTGAAAGGTAGATAATTTTTCTTACCCCAGAAGTTTACAGACTTGAGAAATCATTATCCTAACTCTTCCAAATGAACTCATTTCTTTGAAAAAGCCCTCTCATTCTTCGTCAGAAACTACGTGTTTGCTGCTATTCGGTCATGACCGTGGCTCGCGCTCTAAACCACTTTACCATAGAGCCGATTCACTTGTAGACAAGTTTCAAAATAAGGTATATAATGTATAAGTTCTGAGCCCGTGATCTTTGGGAACTAGCCGACGTCAACTTGTTTGAAATTGTAGCCAGCGATTGGCTACTCAGTACAATAGGCGGCACGTTAGACCCCGTGGGGAGAGAGTAACGTATCTGGCAATTTATTGACTGTCCCTCTGCCGGAAAGAGGAATTTTGCCACGGTCATGACCGAATAGCAGCAAACACGTAGTTTCTGACGAAGAATGAGAGGGCTTTTTCAAAGAAATGAGTTCATTTGGAAGAGTTAGGATAATGATTTCTCAAGTCTGTAAACTTCTGGGGTAAGAAAAACTATCTACCTTTCACCTGACGGAGGAAATTACGCCTATCGGATGGGTTTTCGTGCGAAAAATCGGCCTCAAGTGCCTCGTCGTTTGAATTTGAGTGTGCAGCCTTTCCTTTCTTTTAGACAGAGAAGAGAGAAAAACCCAAAGTGAGAGAAATGCCCCATAACCGCCATTTCTAGACCCCAGAGAAACAACAGGACAACAAAAAACTCTTAAGGTAAGTTTATTTTCTTTATCTGAGAATTTTGTGAAATAATAGTCACACAGTGCAAATACAGAGCTTGGGCTGCCTGTGGTTATGGACTCCTGAAAATACCCAAAGTTAGCCCCATTGATACCTTTGTAGGAAAGTGTTTCCGTGCTTCTTCTTGACGGGAAATTAACCCAAGCGGGAAGCACCAGGCCTCACGAAGTTTAGGCACTTTGCGTAGAGCTTGAAACGTCTGATTTTCTCAGGCTACGCCTCGCGCCGGTCGCGAGGGAATAATTGTCATTTACAGAGCTTGAGCTACCTGTGATGTGGCAGCCGTTTTAATTAAACACGTGGGAGGGCCTAGGACCGATGTTACTTTAACTACCTGTAATTTTAGTAACGCGGAATGTTCTTCTTTTAGTTACTAATTAGGTTGTTTTCTCTATTGTTCCTAGCCCTACGTGATTTAGTTTGGTTGCTCTTTATAATGTCATTATGCAATAGAACATTTTCTCAAGTATGCGCACGCAACAGGCTTGACGGGCCGGTAAATACTTCATGTGGGCAATCACGTAGTGGTTCCCTATAATCCTCCCTATTATTTCAACCAATACTAAATCCAAGCTGCCTACATGAAGTATTTCTTGGCGGGCCGTGAGTTTTGTTAGCTTTTGTTAGACTCGTTCTGATGCGTCAGCCTTTGTTATTCAAATTATCGGCTATTGTTAAAAAAATGGCGGCTATTGTTCAAAAAGCGATTTGGCGGGCCAATTTGCGTGCGCATACCTGAGAAAATGATCTATAGACCCATAGTTAATAGAGTGGAATGGTGAGGAAACCCGGCAAACTTCAAAGGGGCTAACAAAGGCGCTGCGATTTAGGTTGGAAGGGTTAAGACAAAAGATTGTGCACGGTTATAGCTCATTAGCGTCCCCTCAACGACTGAACTCACGCGTTTCTATTGGCTGAATGATTAACACATTGGAATTTCTATTGTCTTTTGTGCACGTTCAAGGTTGAAAAAAGCTAACAAAGACCTACAACAAAGAAGGTCGCTGGATTTCCTAACCATTCCACTCTATTAACTATGATAGACCATTTCAGCTTGCCTGTTTGTTGCCCCCATTTTAGACCACGTGACAGCTCTCCAGAGGATTCAGTTATTAATTGGTACATTTCCTCAGTGTAGGGATACAGCAAAACAAAAACGGGTTTCTCAAGGGAAGGCACTTGGTCTGAAATGAGGCAACAAACAGGCAAGTTGAAAGGGTCTATATACTCTAACCTGAGTGACACTCGGGTTAATAGACTATATCGCAACTCCGCCGTCGCAGTGCACTCTGGGATGGATATCTCAGTTGCCATTGTTAAATCCAAGATGGCCGCCCAACAACAACAATGGAAAACTGAGATATCCATCCCAGAGTGCACTGCGACGGCGGAGTTGCGATATAGTCTATATACTCCTACACTTGACGCCTTCCAGCAACCAAAATGGTTCAAATCGCGCGCGGGGCTACTTTTTCGTTTCCCCTTATTATTCTGTTATATTGCTATGTATCTAGTTTAGAACTAGTTTAGTTTATTTATTCCCAACCTTTAAACTCCAAGAGATTAGGTGAACTTGTATTGGTATGGAGAACAGGTGGTTCCTTCGTGTAGGCAACACATGAATTGCAATACCATAGAATAGGAGATATTGTAGTTGAGTCTACGAATAGCAGTTTCAGCGGTATTGACCCGAACGCCTCACTTCGATGTAATGAAGCGCCATTGAAACCATCATTCTTACACGACACCAACACCCTCCTAAACAAGCACGACTAATTTAGAGACACAGTTTGAATAGCGCTTCATTACATTGAAGTGAGGCGTTCGGGTCAATACCGCTGAAACTGCTATTCGTAGACTCAACTACAATATCTCCTATTAACACAATACAAAACAATACAACGAAATACACAATACAATAGAACACAATACAATTGTCTGCCTACATGAAGGGAGAACCGGAAACATGTTTCCGGGTTTTTCCTCGTCTAGGTTTTTATTCCGGTTTATCTATCCGGCAATTCACTATTTAGTTTACGTTCTTCCCATGTATCGCAGTTTAGCTGGCTTCTCTAGCTCATTTGCCAATTAAGAGATATACTTGCTGGTCGGCTACTTCCCTACATTGTTTCTTCATTGCCTTATAGACTAAATGTTTTCTATTCGGCTGAATTTCTAGCGGGACCTAAAACAACCGTAGCGGCTGATCAAAGTCAGGACCATATAGATCGAATTGGAATTTAGCGTGTTGGTTTTGGAGGAGGGAGGAAAACCGGAAAACCCAGAGAAAATCCCTCGGAGCAAGGGCGAGATACCAAAAACTGAACTCATATATGGCGCCGCGTCCGGGAATCGAACCTGGGCCACAGAGGTGAGAGGCGAAACGCTTAATTAACCAATGCGCCACATTCTATAAGTGGTTACGTTTGTTTTTATTATCATTATCATAATATTGCTTTGTACATGTTACATCATTGTCAATTATTAGTTACCTGTAAAATAGAATTGACAACGATGTAATATTGACAACGACGTAATATTGTCAATTCTATTTTACAGGTAACTTATAATGTAGTGTCTTTGGGTTAACATTCTATAACGCCAAACCCGTTCACACGCATGGCCAGGAAACTGAATCCATCAAGTCTTTATCAAAAGTGTTGTCGCATTTTACCTTAAGTAATCTATTCATACTGGACATCCGCTTAGCTTATGTGATCTGGAAGCTTACCCTCCGTTATCATCATACTGTAGAGGAAAGTACTATTCCCGAGGGGGGGGGGGGGGGGGGGGGGAGTGGGGGCACTGGTAGATAAATGGCCATGGGAACAAGAACCGGTTTAAATGCTCCAAAATCCGGATTTCCAGGTTATTGTGAAAACAACTCCGGATTTTTTCCTGTTTGATTGAGTGCCCATCCCCCCCTCCCATAAACATATGTATGTTCCACACGAGCTGGCTTGAACCAGCGACACGGTTATAGTGTATATCTATCTTAAGAAACTGCAATATCTGTAAAAAAAAACTCTTTGAAAAAGTCCTTTGGACTTTGTAAAAACTATTATTGGAAGTCATAACATCATTTAAATATCTCTGTGCTTGCTGCCCTTGAATTTCTTGAGCAGCCTGGAAGACCGTGCTTTGTAGTTTTTCTTTAGGCCTGCGACTCGCTTGTTGAGTTTCAAGCTGGGAAAAAGAGAAGGTATTTATTATTAATGACTCTGCCTATTAAAGCTAGGTATTTTTTAATCATTAATATCGATTCTACAACAAGTAAATAGGTGAACAGTAAAATACCTCTTGATTTGAATGTTGCGCGGTCTGCTAATTATGTGATGCTATAGGAGGCCTGATTTATTATTCAAAATCGTGCTGGCATGCAGAGATACATAAATAACCTTTTATACACATCCATAAGGGAGTAGGGAGGTCCTGAATGTTTTTATTTGGGACGGGCGGGGGTGGGGTGGGGTGGATTGGGGGGGGATGATGAATTCAATCCATATGGGATATTTTCATTGATGACTGCTGTAAATCTCTCTTCTGGGACTGGGCAGAGGGGAGCAACTCCCCCCTCCTTATGCCACTGCACATCCTTGTTATATTTGGCATTATATCAGTAATCCAAATATTTTGTATCAATTAGAAATAGTTTCATTTACAAGGAGAAAGAAATGACCTTTTGTTGGCCTTCTGTGACATTACATAATTCGTAAACGCAACATTCAAATCAAAAAGTATTTTACTATTCACCTATTCACTTCATGTAGAATCGATATTAAAATTGGTTTCATAGACACTTTAAAGTACTGAATAACTAAAAATACCTAGCTTTTATAGGCAGAGTCATTACTCGATATTAATGAGGAAAAAATGGGCGTCTATAGGCAACTAGGATTAATACTCTTTTGTATATAATCTGTTGTAAATTCGTTGTTGTTACTATTAGTGTTTCTATTATCCTGTTGGCTGCAGTGTATTTCGTACTCATACCCCTGGATTCTGATGAATACAAGTCACCGTTTCAAGTACTTATAAGATCTAACCAGAAATCGTTGATTTAGGTGCAGTACAGTGTGTTTAAAATCTTGTTCAACCATTTTGGTATTTATTGCTTTATAATGCATTACAAATCCTCGAAATGTCGTCATTTAAGGAATATTATGCTAATGATTGAACATGAATTGAGTAATCACATTGAATTCGTTTATTTTGTTGTTGTTTTTCATGTTTTTCATGCATTTATTCCTTGCAATCTTATTGAAATACATTTTAAAGGGAAGACTCTGGCTGTTGGAACAAATTGCCGTTAATGAAATTGTCAATATTAAGTTGAAAAAATTGGAAAATATATTTTAGTGTTTGACAGTACGCCATAAAACGTCATCAGATCCTAGATGGTGGCACCGCGCAAAAAATGGATTTTTTTTTCTTCAAAAACTAAAACATATGTTCCAATTTTTTCAACATATTTTCAACTTAGACCATATTGCCAACAATTTAACGGCAACTTGTTCCAACAGCCAGGATTTCCTTTATTAAGTGGAGCTGAGATAAAAACAGAGCAACTGAAGGATCCGACTTAAAGTGCATATAAGCCCTGGCCAGTTATGCTTTTTTTTGACAGCTTAGACCTTAAAAGGTAGGGTGGGGGGAAATCCGATTTTTTTAAATAAAAATGTTTTCATTATTCTTTTAGCGACTAAACCTCCAAATGTAGAATAATTTCCGCGCACGTTCGGGGACTGGGATGAGAATAAAACGTGACGTCTCAACAGAACTCGTCTCTTCGCGGGTATAAAGGGTTGGCTAATTTGCAAAATAATTGAATAGATAACCAAGAAAGATGATAATATCGCGCTAAACGTTTCGGAGAGCTTTATTCGGCAAGCCTGTAATGCAATGGCGCATCGGGCGTGTTCTGTTGATGACGTCAAAACTAGACCCAGTGCCAATTGTGTGCTCTCGTGCGCTTGATTTTCGTCCACAGGCAACCCAAGACACGTACGGCCAATAAACCATAACAAATAAATCAAACAAACTTTTTATTCCGGAATCCTTTGTCTATGGCCTCTAGTCTCTTCGTAAGAAATATAATTAGCCAGGGCTTATATGCACTTTACATGGCGTCAATCAAATTTGATTCCTTAAGTAATGATTCAGCTAAGAACTGTAGCAAAAGACAATAGGCTGCGACAACGAGCATATCCCCACATACGATTTTGCTTGAATATGCCTGAAGTGCTGTACGAGATGTCTACAATCCAAACTACACCCAGAAAATAAAGTATTTTTTATGCCATGGCCGGTTCTTTTTACTGTGAAAACTAAAAGAAGCCACCATCCAGCTAATCGGAAAGGGAGATTTGATAACTATCCCCACTCACGATGTTAGTTTGATCAAACTTCAAAACGTATCGAATGAAAATGTACTATTTCGATTAATGAAATTACCGATGCCGTTCATGCTATCGTTCTTAACAAGCACGTTGCATGGCACTACCCAACACACGCTATGACGTAGCTAGCGTCTAATACGCATCTTATTACACGTAGAGCGGCAACCATGTACAGCTGTTTCGTCCTTGTTAGGACTCATCAGCATGGCATAGCCCCCAAGACCGTCAGCCTCACTAAAGATCATAGGCCTCAGAATCTGGTTACTCTAACGGCGAGCTCAATGCTGCTTTAAACCCCAGCCACCACGCTAACACGTATGGGAGCATATCGTTCTTAGCCGAAGCATTACTTAATTTATTAATAAACGAAAATTAGAGCAGTTAATTATTTTTCCTGTCGGTCATTTTGTTTTCCATTTCCACCTTAAATCAATGATAACTGGCTAAAAAAACAAAGCCATCTTGGATTCAAAGCGAGGCAATCCTTTGTTTTTGCCAGGTGAGCCTCATTTTGACTATCCCTCACTACGAGGCTGACCTGGAAAAAACAAAGGATTGCCTCGCTTTGAATCAAAGATGGCCACCAGGTGAAAAGAGTGAATTATTATCCTTTGTTTCAACTGCATTCGGCGCATGAGTGGAGCGGTGTCTCAAACGAGTCTAATGATGGATCAATGTAGGGGCGTAATTCACATACGTATAGCTTCCGTGAAGCAGTTCTTCTTCCCCCTCCTACTTCAACCAACAGCATCTTACCTTTCTGCCTTTTGTTCCTTGGTTAATATCTCGTCGTCTCCCTTGGCGACAATCTCGTCACCCGAGTCAGTGTCCCTGGTCACTGCGTTAGTGAATTTTTCAGGGGATTCCTCGATGGGTGACAGGTTTCTCACAAAGTTTACCAGTAAACTTTTATTCCTCTGATTAAATATAATAACAGCGTGTGTAAATTAATTCATGGAGCATATGCAGTGGAGGGAGCTTTAGAGTGTCTTAGAAGCATCTATTTTGTTCCATTCTTGTTAAACAAGGAAGAATATCCCATTTTTGTGTTCAGCCCTGCTAACCTACAATATCGTATGTCAGGAGGCCATAACTAGGAGACTCCATCTCCCATACTAGGCCTATGTCAGAACGTTGTCACAAGTTAGGTTATTTTTAGAACGGTTTCCCGCTATTCTTGGGTTGCAATCATTCCTAAGGGAATAAAATCACAAAAGAGTAGCAGCCATGTTGTTGGTATAACAAAAGTAGCTAATGAGACATATTTTGTTCCGCCACTGGTGCAACTCGCCAACAGTCCAGTTTCGTATTCGAAAATTACCGCTGAATGCGAAGACTACAGACGCATGTACGCAGGGTTAGCCTCATTCTGAAGTTAAACATTCATAAATTCCAGCGAGAAGGTGGGCTATTCACAACTCTGCGTATTGTTGTGGTTTCACATTTTGCACCTTCTCGTTGGTATTTAAGAATGTTTAACTTCAGAATGAGGCTAACCCTGCGTACATGCGTCTGTAGTTATTGCATTCAGCGGTAATTTTCGAATACGAAACTGGACTATTGGCGTGAAGTATAATCTAAAAATAACCTAACTTGTGAAAACGCCGTGACCGTATCTATAAAGGCTTAAAATAGAATGGACTAATGAACTGGTGCGCAATTTGCGCTTCTTCTCCTCAGCGCTCTCAATTCTGTGTCTTATCGTCCCTATTTTAAAAAAGAACCTGCATTATAGAAGTGAATGCTCCTCCCCTTTTCTCTCCCTTTGGGATTCAAATTCAGAACAGTAAAGAAAGTAAGCAGGCCTTTAGTTTTCTCCTGTTAGAATACTATATTGCTGACGCTCAAAATTAAAATAAGCCAAAGTAAGTAAACCGCAGGAAGCTAGTTGCTTAGTTATGCCTGTCAATATAGTTTTAGAAGCGTTTACAAACTCTTTAGTGTTATTTTATACAGCATTCGAGTGTTTTGATTTGAATTTCGCGTGATAACAAAAGTCAGAGATCACTCAAGCGGAGTATCACAAGTATATGCAGATGTTCACCCGAGAAAGGCTGAGTGACCACTGAAGGTGTGAGCGTACCTGACAGAGACCTTTTTATAGTGCCGGTCCTTGATTAAAATAGGGGCGATAAGGCAAAGAAGTAAGGAAGCGGAAATCACACACCAGTTCATTTGTCCATTCTATTTGAGCGGGAAACAAAAGCGAGGAACTTTTAGAGAACTTGCACAAAGTTTGGGCACTTTATGGTCGTAATATTGATTTTAATAATATACTCAACAAAATATCTGGATTCTGATTGGTCAATCACGAGTGCATAAAACGGTTACAGGGTGCACAGTTACACGCTCTTAGCAAGCTGGGGAGGGAGCCTCTGTGGCCCAGGTTCGATTCCCGGACGCGGCGCCACATGTGAGTTGAGTTTAAATTTGTTGGTATCTCGCCCTTGCTGCGAGAGTTTTCTCCGAGTTCTCTGGTTTTCCTCCCTCTGCAAAAACCAACACGCTAAATTCCAATTCGATCTGTGGATTAGCCGGGACCTGGCTTTGTTCAGCCCCCATGATTGTTTCAGGTCTCGTTAGAAATTCAGGGTTTTAAATGCTAGTCGTGACCTGGTCTCTCTTTCGACCGCTCCGTAAACTGGAAGGTCGCGGGAAAGAGAATCCAGTAGTTATTCCATGCGCATGCTCACAACTGTCCAATCAGGAATAAGGTTCGGGGAGTTTACCGAATACATTTTTGTTTCAGACTGGAAACTAATTTTCTCAAAACTATTGGGCAAAAATAAAGCGAGAGTAATGCTAAAACATTGCATTCGAGAATTGCACAGAAAACGTATAACTGGACCCCATCGCAGACATAGAAGGTCAAAAACCCGACCGCACCAGAGGCATTTTATATGGGAGTGCCCCTTTCCTCACCCCCACGGGCGTTATCATCACTACAAGGTACACAGTACTCACTTTCTTGGGCTTGACTCTTGTTTTCCGATGATCGTTCACGAGTGTCGTGAATGAATCCTTCTCCTTGATTGGCTCCACCTGTAGCGTGTCATCGCTGGGATTGTCATGTTTGAGATTCGCTATCTCACCATCTAGATCTCCACCATTACCACCAGCACTGGCCTGTACTGGCGCTCCATCTACTAGCCTGATATGTGACGACCTACTTCGCATGGCGTCCCTTCCTTTCGGTCTGACATCCTTCACAACGTATACCATAGTTTCATGTGGCTTCAACCTAATATCCCACATGTCCATGTCATCACTTTGGTAAACGTACATCTTTCTCTGGTGCCTGCTGTTGATCTTACTAAGCTCGTATTCTCCTTGACACGGTTGGATTTGGTTTCTCTCCCCTGTGACATTTTCAAAGAAACCTTCTTCGTTATTTGAGCATCCCTCTCTCAATTTTGTATCCTTGATGGCTGCTGACCCAAACTTTGCTCTGAGTCTATAGTTTTCTTTGATTAGTTTTGCTCGTTCATTTTTCATGTCTTCTAAAACGGCATCTTGTCTTTTCATGCATTTCTCAATCTCCTTTGTCTGTTGGCAAGAGCGCTTGCACTGTGCAATCCACTTCTCCTCCTCCCTCTCACTGTTCTCCACCGATGCCAACTGATCTGCTAGCAGCCTGTTATATCTTTCCATGAAGACGTCCATGGCCTTGCTCAGGTCATCTATGACCTCGTCTTTAGTTTGTACACGCTCCTCCATTTCTCGTAGT
The DNA here is from genome assembly GCA_030867875.1 of Actinernus sp. WN-2022. Classification (NCBI taxonomy): domain Eukaryota; kingdom Metazoa; phylum Cnidaria; class Anthozoa; order Actiniaria; family Actinernidae; genus Actinernus; species Actinernus sp. WN-2022. The sequence continues at coordinate 85,635,339 of JAOWCC010000577.1, forward strand.
TGCTTGGCGTCTTGTAGGCTCTCCAGACGAAGCCCCTGCATTTTGTTGAGCTCTTCAAGCTTCTCTATCTCAAGCTTCGTGTTTTTCTCTTTCAAGATGTCGACAATTTTCATGAATTCATTAAGCTGCAGATTCCGCTCGGCAATCGCCATCTCAAGAACATGGATTCTCTGCACTGCTTCGGGTAGGGTTTCAGGCTGTGTAATGTCTATTGGTGGGTCCTGAACAATGTCCATGTCGTTTATCTTATCTGTGTCTACGTAAGAATCAGGCTGTATTTGTATCTCGTCATACACGAATACGTCCTCTGGAAGAACTGGCACGGTGATAGTCTCGGGTACTGGATAAACTTGAACCAGGTCTTCTCTGCTCGCTTCACTTTCAAGACTCTCATTAACAGATACCTCTTTATTCTGGCGTTTTAGGTCATTTCTGGCTATCTCTCTCGTAGGCACAGTTTCGGCTTCATTTTCCAAAACCTGTTTTTTCAAGTCTTCAATTTGCTTGAGGAGCTCTGCATTATGGCATTCCAGATGCAGCCTTTTTGTCGATGATTCTTGCATCTCTGCCTCAAAGCAAGCCACGTTAAGAGACAGACTGTTCTTTTCCTTCCAGAGGACACTGTATTCATCAAGCAGCTCACTGGACCGGGTATCTCTTCTTTGTATGTCGCTCCTAAGATTGGTCAGCTCCCTGACTTTGCAATTCCACTCAAGCCTAGCTTTTTCTAATTCTTTTTGGAAGGTCTGTGCGCGAGACTCTAATTTCTCGTTTTCGCTGTTGACAGCGTTGATCAAGGACTCTAATGATGCGAACTTGCATTGTTCTTCAGCAAGGGAACATTCTAGTTCGTGAACGGCGTTATGCAGCACATCAATATCTTCGTTCCGTTCTTCCAGTCGTTGTGCACCAGCCTTCTTCGTCGACTGGGCATCCTGTTGTGATGTAGTCACGACGTCACACGTATCTGCTTTAATGGTTTTGACGACATCATCGATTTCTCGAATTATGTTAGTCATCGAGACCCCCAGTTCTTTGACGTATGCAACTGGATTTCTTTTGGGAATTCCAGTTGGACTTGAGTCGAACGGATTCACCACATTCCCACCGTCCTTACTGGATCCTTCATCGCATGTGTCATTTCTGACTCGAAATAACTCACTGTAGATCTTTTCAAATTCTTTCATCATCAGTTGTACAGTCGGTGTCACGGCTTCACGTTTCAATCCCGTCGCCTTTACAGTTGAAACAAATTTTCTGTTTCTCTCTACTGGGCATTCACCCAGTTTCATGTCAAGGTTGGGTTTATTGGGAAGCATTTGCCTCCACTTTCTGAATCCAGGATTTTCCTTCTTGAATTTTGTTGAAAACTTGCCAAATAGGCTTGGGCTTTCATCGACGTGGGTCAATTCACCGCTGTCGGTGGGTTTCATGTCAACTTTGCCAATGTCCATGACTAGGCGCACGGGTTTCCCTCGTTGTTGGTATATGGACATCTTTGGCTGGATTGGTGGCGTGTCGCCCAAGGCCTCCCTTACCTCTTTGTTGGAAATGGACTCACGAGATCCATTTTTGTCATGTACGACTTGACTTCTTGGTCTTTTCTCGCTTGCGTCCTTTTCTGGGATGTCCATGATGCCCGTGGCATCTTCTGAAGTGACTGCCTTCTCCTCGATGACATCTGGAGCATCTTTGGAAGCCGGCACTGTTGTGATGCCATCATCATGCTGATGATTAATATCCATTTTTGTTCCAGTAGTTGTGACAGCAGAGTCGTCTGCTTTCCTTCTTGTGATGTCATCTGAGGTGGCGCATCTGAGGTGTACGATTTCACTTCTTGGTCGTTCCTCACTTGTGTCCCTTTGTGGGATGTCCATGATGCCCGTGACATCTTCTGAGGTGACTGCCTTCTCCTCGATTACATCTGGAGCATCTGTGGAAGCCGGCACTGTTGTAATGCCATCACCATGTTGATGATTAATGTCCATTTTTGCTCCAGTAGTTGTAGCAGATTCGTCTGCCTTCCTTCTTGTGATATCATCTGAGGTGGCGCATCTGAGGTGTACGATTTGACTTCTTGGTCTTTCCTCACTTGCGTCCTTTTCTGGGATGTCCATGATGATTGTGGCATCTTCTGAGGTGACTGTCATCTCTTCAATGACAGCTGGAGCATCTTTGGAAGCCAGCACTGTTGTGATGACATCATCATGCTGATAATTAATATCCATTTTTGCTCCAGTAGTTGTGATAGAAGATTCGTCTGCCTTCCTTCTTGTGATGTCATCTGAGGTGGCGCATTCAACATCATTGGTTTCACACTGGTTGTCGTCCAGAACTGTTGATGTATGCTTCACTGTCTTTACCCTGGGAAGAGCAGCCAGTATGATAGTAACTAAGAAAACTAAAACTCAAATGCAAAAGACATACTGGAATGGTCTTGGAAATAATTAATCACAGCTACAAGCTCATGGTCTTTCCCTGCTAGCAGAGCCGTGTTCCTTTTCCTCCCTTTCTTTTGCAATCACTTCGCGAACTGGCGGGAAAAAGAAACTTATGTCCCCACTGTATATTTTTATAATTTATTCGTCCATGGTCATAGGTTCCTTTCCCCCGCCGGTTTTTTTAAAGGTTTTTTTTACCTTGGTGATGACTTCAAGTTGCCAACAGGGACTGGAATATTGCTACCAGCAGACAAGACGGTGAAGGATTTACATTCTCTTCTATGAAGATAACAACATGAGGATATGATCAGGTGTTTGCAATCGGTGAAAAAAACAGTTACAGCTTTCACTTTATAACAAACAAATTGTAATATTGCTAGTGCATGCAATACTAGTTTGTTGAGTCGCTTCTTTTACAATGCCAGTAGCTTGAGAGGCGCTGCTTTATTTTAGAATGCGCTGGTAAGGTGAGATCCACACCGCGGCAAAAATGTCACGCGCCTGCACTTTTGTTGAGCTCAGCACGCGCATCCAGCCAGTTTACCGCCCAAACTGAAAGGAAACAAAGGCAATCACACCTGTTTCTAATTTTAGGTACGTATGTGAACCCTTTCGACAAAAACGACAAAAATACTTGAAAGCTAAGCCTAAGACTTTAATAGGTTTAATTTTTCTTTATTTGTAATTCACTGTTTTCACCTGGTGGCCATCTTGGATTCAAAGCGAGGCAATCCTTTGTTTTTGCCAGGTTAGCCTCGTTTTGACTATCCCTCACTACTAGGCTAACCTGGCAAAAACAAAGGAGTGCCTCGCTTTGAATCCAAGATGGCTACCAGGTGAAAACAGTTAGTTTACTAAGTTAGACAATTATTGACTTAAAAAGTTGAAGCCCTCGGAAACTTGTATTTGAACACCATACACCCCATTCCAATATGGCGGATACACGGCCGGAGCGTTGGGGCGGGACACGAAAACGAGGGTAGTTAGGCGGAAGTCGATGTCAAGAAGGTCATGAGGCGGGAATTTCGCGCAAGTTTTGAAGCGAGTTTGTTTTTTCGAGAGGGTTGGAATAAGTAGATCTTATCCCCAGAGAGTTAGAAAATATGGTGGATATTCAGGCTATCGTTTTCACTGAAGAATATATCCCTCAGTGAAAATTATAGTCTGAATATCCACAATATTTTCTAACTCTCTGGGGATAAAATCTACTTATTCCAACCCTCTCGGAAAAACAAACTCGCTTCAAAACTTGCGCGAAATTCCCGCCTCATGACCTTTTTGACATCGACTTCCGCCTAACTACCCTCGTTTTCGTGTCCCGCCCCAACGCTCCGGCCGTGTATCCGCCATATTGGAATGGGGTGTATAGCCTTCATTACTTCGGCCACGGAGTATAACGTTTAATTTTGGTGCGGTGTGGGTGAGATCAAGTGAAACTGTGGTCTGAAAATTTCATGAGTATGACAATAACGCAGCACCGTCCCAGGCTTCTACTGAGTCGTCCCATCATGCAATCGCCAATCTTTTGTTTCAAAATGGCGGCCATTTTGACGCGTGGGGATAAACCGAAGCAGTGACGTCACAATATTCAGCCGCGCGTAAACGAAAAACCTGGTGACGAGGCTAACTACACACCGCGGCAAAACGTCACGCGCGCGCGCGTCTGTCCAGTTTCCCGCCGAAACTAAAAGAAAACAGAGACACTCACCCCTGTTTCTACTTTGAAGTATGTACGCGTATTTATGTGACATCTTTTGCGAAAAATAAGAAAACTACTTAAAAGATTAGCCTAAGACTTTAATAGGTTGAAGTTTTCTTAATTTGTAATTCACTGTGAGTTTACTAAGTTATAAAATTATTTACTAAAAAAGTTAAAGTCCTCGGTAATTTGTATTTGATAGCAGAGCCTTCGTTCTTTCGGCCAGCGGAGCATACCGTTTTGCCGCGGTGTGGGCTAACTAGGGCTAACTGTTTGAGACATGCATGGACAGATATTAAGACTTAGCTTATTTCAACTTTTTTTTTTTTACAAATAAACTAGAAGTAATCATTGATTAGGAAAGTGCGTTCGTCATGGTTTTCTTGTGCACGTATGTGTCGTTGTGTCACAACAGAAAGCTCAATAGACCTAGTCAGCTTGCCTGTTTGTTGTCCCATTTCAGACCACCTGACTTTTTCTGTATCGCAAGAGAAAATGTACCTGAAAAACAAAGCACTGAATCCTCTGGAGAAATATCGCGTAGTCTAAAATGGGGCAACAAACAGGCAAGCTGACTAGGTCTATTCTTTTTCACAGCTTGAGACTGCAAGATTACTGCCAGGATCTTAAAGTGCCACTATGACGAAAATTTATCGTTTCGATTTGCCACTTTTTCAGCGTCAATAGGTCAATCAGTGTTAGAAATATCTTTGTTAGAAATTCAGAGTAGCCTGCAATTCAGGCGTCGTATTTGGGAAACCGCAATATATTTGGACGAGGGAAGAATGGCCTCGCCCATACAGTTACGAGATCTATCAGAAGTGCACATTCACTTTTTCTACTGAGCGGTGATTCCTTGGTGGATTAATTTCCTATGACTTGAGCCGTCATCGTAGCCTGGTCTGCCGTTATCAGTGCTAATGTTTAAGTTGACATGCGCGATCAAGACCTCTGGAAACAGCCGATCTAAGGGCGCTTTCCATTTACGCGAACTGACTGGTCTGATCGGCCATTAAGTTCATGAAGTTCATGAAGTTCTAAGAACTGGTCCAGTCAGGTCCTAGAACTGATGCGTTCCATTTAAGAACTGACCCATCAGACCAATCAGTTCTCCTAAATGGAAAGCGCCCTAAGAACCAAACAGCGAGCCTGGTGTACACTTGTAAAAGAAATGCAAGCATAAGAACATAGAACAATAGGTGCTAACAGGAGCCCATTACCTGGAGCGTCCATATATACTATACCCGTGAGTCAGCGTATGACCGGATTGAGCTATTGTTAGACTCTGCTTCCTGGGTAACTGCCTTCCGACTCCACTGCGATCCGTGCACGCTTGCCGTAATTATCGAGATTGAGAATGATCTATTGTTCTATGAGGTGATTTACTAACACTGCATTGTCTTGACTATGGTTTGATTGGATTCTCAAAGTGTGGGCATGAGAATCGAACTTCCGTGAGATCTGTTCTAAATATAGCTCAATCCGGTCATACGCTGACTCACAGACCTCGTATGGGAGATGGACGCTCCTGGTAATGGGCTAATGATTCTGCATATCACCAGGCGCTAGCATAACAAAACGAGCCGTATGATTATCAAGTCCAATTTTAGATCAAAACCATTGTTTAATGTCTGCAGTTCATTGTTTAATGGGAGCAAATGTTTTGTTTTTAATGTTGACTATTAAGTAACAATCATATTACCCTGTGCTCTGTCGTTGCGCTACGCAGCACAGAAAACGTTTATATTGTATATTCCTCATCAAACAACGGCGCGAACCAGTTATGTTTATTGGAGACAAGTGTACTAAAACGTTGTATAATTATTGTGCTAGTTATTGAACAAGGAAACATTAATGTGGTAAAAGCGAAGAAGCGTATGATGCGTATTTACAACACAACGGGAAAAATAAGCTCACGGAAAACGAGCTGCGAAAAATGGGTGGTGCCTTCATGTAGACAACACATGAATTGCCCCTATCAAAATACAATAGAATTAACACAATACAAAACAATAGAACGAAATACACAATACTATAGAACACAATACACAATACAATTTGGTAGTAATTCATGTCTGCATACATGAAGGGAGAACCGAATACTTGTTGCGTCAAATGAAGAGCAAAACGAGTAAGGCCATCCCAATAAAATGTTTCGTTTTCCATCGCAGCTCCCGGCTCGTAAAAGTGGGTCGGTCGGTCGGGCAAAAAAAATAATCGTGGAGGTCTGGGTTCTAGTAAGCTTGCTTGCTAAGTTAGAAGGACTGGTTACAAAGTCATCGGAGATCGATGGCAGATTGCAAATGACTGCAAGTTCACATGGATTGGTGATTCGTTTGAAAGAATCATATCGGGGGGGTCTATAAAACATATATTATAAAGCGTGTTTAAACAATGAGTCCGGATTTTTTTTTTAGATTTCCAAAATATTGGGTCGGTCGGGCGATGGGAAACGAAACATTTTATTGGGATGGCCTAAACAAGTTTATATACCAACGCTATCAATTCCTTAGGAGGCGTAAGGCGCTAATTACGAATGCCCAATATAAACAAATTCTTTCGAAGTGGAGGTAGGTGGCTTGTGGCGGATATTAACCGAGGCGCGAATCAAAGCTACGAGGTAAATATCCACCATAATTACTGGTTATTTCATGGTTTTCTTTGGAATACGGGCGAATACTTCACGAGAAATTTGTATTATTTGGTATACAACGAGCCTTTAGGCGATATGTATACCAAAATAATATGATTTTTTATTGAAATGTTCGCCCGTATTAAATAGAAAACCATGAAACAACCATATTATCCCATACATAACAAATTTACGGGAAGATTTATCACGAAAACAAAGTAACTTATCGGAGTGGCGGACGCGCCTGCAGACTAATTATGTATTCAAAATCTTTAATTATTATTGGCTGATAGGGAAAGGACGCGAAATTTCCTGCATTTTGATTGGCCTTGATCTAGCCATGAAATACCCCTCTGTATTTCAGAGTAAAGCTGAGCTCTGATTGGCTGAAATATAAGATTTATAGGCATACTCAACAAAAGATCTGGATTCTGATTGGTCAATGACGAGTGCATCTAAAGGTTATTGAGTGCACAGTCGCATGCTCTCAGCAAATATTTGCTCAGTAGCTCAGTATATTATAAACAAAAAATCGCATGAACTGTTCGTGCAATACTTATTCAGATAGGCACTGAGTGATATTTCGAAAGTTCTCAAATTGCTAATAGCAATATTACTCAGTACCTATAAATCCCGTATTAGTCACGGACACGAGGGGAATAATTGTTAGCTATTTTAAATATATTTTCAGACATCACAGTGTACTCACAAGGAGGCTATCTGGACACCAGACGCAGTAGCAGAAACACGAGGGATTCTACTTCTGAAGGACTTCTCCTGCGAATAAAATATAACACTAAAGTTAACATCAACAACAAAAACACCAATACCAGATACCAGAAATATAATAAAAACAAGCGTTTAAGAAAAATATAACATTAAAACCAAAGTTATATAACACAATGAAGTTAACTTCATGTTAGTTACATCTGTCCTACTACATAATACAACTATTTATCTATCTATTCTATCTATCTATCTATCTATCTATATCTATTTATCTATTTACTTACTTTTATTCATTTGTTTAATTACGTTAATTTAGTGTTCTATGTTGTAGCCTGTATCGTTATGTATATTTCTAGTTTTCATCTTTATAACCCAACAAAAACATTGTTATTTAAGTAATGGTTCGTATAAGAACTGGAGCAAGATTGGTTGTGTATATGTTTTTGATTCCAAAACAAATTCAGCCAATACAAAGACACTAAAACAAAAGTGGAGATATTATAAAATATTTCAATGTTCCCCACATAGGATTTCTTTCTCTCTTTTTACATAGTTACATATTGTCCGCTTCAATCATTTTCTTTAAAAAAAATATTGTGAAATCAGAGTTCTTTCCTATTTTTAGGAGGTTTATTTCTGTTTAACCAATGAGATATCAAATTTCAACAATAGAAAAATTAACAGCTTTGTGCATTCCTGGCCGTTGAGTGCTCCTGTTCTTACGCGAACCATTACTTGCGATTCAGCTTTGGCTATGCGATTCTAATATTACCATAATTTAGTCAGATCTACTTATTAATAAAGATGATGTTGCTGTTGTTACTGTCACCTTGTTCTATAATTATTATTCCTAAGTCAAATATGATTAGTAATTAGGAAATAAAATATTTTGCATTTATCTTCCAGAATAAGAATAAATGGAATCGTCCCTGGCACTGGTTCAGGCATTTTTTTCACTGTAAGCTACAAACGCTTGCTGATATACAATAATCACGCAGAACCATTTAGTATTCCAAGGGCTAAAAAATTCCGATACAAGCAATTTGTATAAATGATCAATCGTTCAACAAAAAAAACAGCAATCATTTATTTGTACCACTATTCCCACACTAGTTCAAACTTAAGATGAATACAATATTAAGAGAAAGGAAAAGGGATAAAATTACAGTACAGGCTGTCTGAATAGCAAAAGCTAATCTAGCAGATAGCGCTATCAAGTAAGTTAAAAGTAGGCTGTGGTGAAAACTACATCCGCGGGAACCGCCATCTTTCTTTGAAGACCGTTGACTGTTGGAAACGCTTAACATTGTATAAATTAGTCATGTTTTCACTTAGTGAGTTAACAATTAAACTTTCATTTCTAGCTTGGCATGTTCTTCTTTATATGGCACAAAGAATCAAAATCTTCCCCAATCCCAGCTGACTTACCGCTCACTTACCAAGTTTTGTAGCCATGGCCCATGCCCCGCCATGGTTTTTGAACTTCAAGTTTCCGACAGGCGACAGGCATATTTTTAACTTGTTATTTTTCGCGGTTTCCACTAAAAAGCGTTAAAACATTTGTTCCTCGTTGGTTTTTGCTGTCCTGGTGGAATTTTGAACCCTGTTCCCGAAGTTTCTCCCTCTTTTTGGCATTCGATAATACTTTCAGAAAGTCCTTTTCCTGAACTGCTGAAAACCGCCCCATTCAGTGATGTAACTGTAAGTCAGTTATGCCATTTTGCGATGTTAAAATCCTTCCACGACGTTTTAGCATTGATATGAACCATCGTCTATAATATTCTAAGGAGATTTTGAACCATTCAAACCAAAGAAAGTCACTTTTGGCACCAAAAAGAAAACAAATCCACCGAAAACTTGAAAACAGCTCAACACGTTTCGTTTGCAAACTGAGCGAATATTGCTTCTCGTACGCGCATGTGCAAATAAAACCCTTTCAATGTAAAGTCGCGGGAAAAATACAGCAACATTCAACATCTAAGTCTTTTTCTCATAAAATAGAATTGAAAAAATATATATGAATGATTTAAAATAACATTCAACACCAGGTACCTTGTTGAGAGTCCGCCCGTCTTGCGGGATTAGCTCGGCTTCAGCGGGGTGTTTTGAGTCCTCAGATGTCTTCGTTGTTTTTTCGCCAAGCTTCGAGCTTGATTTCACCTTGGAGGATATTTTTGCCATCCTGCAGGCTGGCTTTGGCTCTCCCTTCAGCGCCACAGTCTTTCCAACGATGGATAGGTTTCTAGCCTTGTGGTTTCTCTGTGGAATAGGTACCACTTTCGCAGGAACTGGGCGTTTTCTGATAGCATTCACTTTTGGAGTAGTTGGAGGTCTTGGAAAGAAGCGGGGCTTTCCGTTCTTCTCCGTGACTCGTGGAAGATGAACGCTTGGCTTGTTTGGGAGAATAGCTCTATTGTCCTTCTCAAAAGGACTCTTGAACCGAGAAATACGAACTGGAATCTTGGACGCCGTGCCGGTGTGAACCGGCGGAAGGTTCACTTTTGAACCGGATTTGATGATCGGTACGGAAGTCCTTTGATTCGCAGACATTTCTCGACTTTCTATTTCTATGCTCTTCAATTAAAGTTTTGAAAAGCTCGATGCTTCGCAAAATGAGTTATAAATTTATCGAAAAGAATTTTGGAAAATATTCGCTGTGAATACAGTTTTCTGATCACCGATTTGCTATGTAGTCTACACGCTAGATGAACAGAAGTGAAATTTACTCAGCTCAGTTACTATAGAAACCATTGTTCACTGCAGCTAGCGCGCGGAAATTGGGGGCCTGGGATGGAGATTCACCCATTCATTTTCATTCATAAACTCATTGACACAACGAAGCCTGGCTCCGATAATGCCCTTTTACTTTGCCTGTGCATGAGTTGTGCCCATCTCGGATCCTATGCATGGGAAAAAGGCTCTATCTTAAGAGATTCATCCATATCAATTATCTGCGTTCACGAGAAATATCAACTGAACTGACTCGGGGGCAATAGAAAAATGAACTTTCCCTAAACTGCGCTAGAACTACTCACAGTACAGGGGAGATTGTTCTTTAGCTTTAGAAGACGATTAAAATAACGGGCATATGTGGCCTATTAGGTCCGGGCTGCAGCCCATTACTCCTGGCCTACAACTTCAACTTTATTTACTTCCATCACAGTTTTATTTTTTATTTTCGCACAGCCCGAGGAGCTGTCGAAATACACAAACATGCTCTGAAAGTGCATCAGAAAGCAACAACAACTTTATTCATACCTTCTACATACATTATTTACAATATAATACGAGAACACTGACTAAGGTAAGGGTATAGGACACCTAGAAATAACTAAAAAGCTAATCTAGCTAGGTGACACATTAGAATATTATAGAGTATAAGGTCAGATACGAGACAGCTACACACTATTAAATATGAAAGAAAGAAAAAAAGCACAACAATAAGTAAGAAATACAGTTTAGCAACATTAATGCTAGAGGGGGGGAGAGAAGGGAACATAAACTTAATAAGAATTATTGGAATTAGTAAGAGGCTACAAAGGAGGATTTTAATTTACTTTTAAAAGATAATCTACTAAGTCATCTTTAATGGAGTTCCAAATTTTGGCACCCTGAAATCGTATGTTAAATTTACCAAAATCAGTTAGTTCTAACTCTTGGTATGTAATAAGTAGACTTAGAAGCAAGTCTGGTAAATTATAATTATGGACTCTGTTAATTGGGTGTAAAAAAGTCATTAAAGATAAGTGGAAGAGTACAGTTATGATAATTGTGCATTAGCTGGGCTACATGAAGAAATACAAGGTCATGGAATTTAAGTATGTTAAGGTTTTTAAATAGAGGACTTGTATGCACATCAAATTTAGAGAAAGTTATGAGAGCAATTTAGAGCAAGTCTAAATATAAACATTTCAAGGGAGATTAATGGTCGGTTGTTTGTCCCACAAGTTTTAAACCTGTCACACGCTCGGTAATACCATGGTTACCAGAGCTTCAAATCTCTCGAGAACAGGGTAGTAAAGATAGAACTAACGCTCCCGGATGTAAGGTGCGTGGAGCGCAAGTGTCTCTGGGAAGGGTTTCCAAGATGGCGGCTCGAGCGGTCACTGCTGCTCGGATGGCCAGAACTTCGCTGCTTTCTTCGGCTGTCAGGAAGAGTATAGTAGGGAGAAGTACAGGTAATTCAAAGAATCGATAATTAATGATACTGATGTTTTAATATAACTCATTCATGCTAAAGATTGCCCATACTGGGGCGGGACTGGACAAAGTTTAATAATAATACGTTTGACGATTTGTAGGGTTTCATGTCCATGACCATGTCATGTGTAGTATTCCTACACTTCATTTATTTATTTATTTATTTACCATGCTAGTTGGTATAACAAAAGTATCTAATGTCAAATGAGGCTGTCTTTTGGGGCCATCGTTTGCTCCTATCATTTTAATACCAACCAACATATACATGTAGCGATGTTTCGTGTTGATAAACATTGCAATTGTCATGCTAATGTACCAACCATGATTTGTAAAGCCCGCTTTGTGTTAGGAACCAATGGATCTCTGGTTGGCACATTAATAACAATAGATGACGACACACGAAACATCGCTATTGTAGCTGCTAATAACACAGGCAGCCCAAGCTCTGTATTTGCATTGTGTGACTGTTATTTCACAAAATTCTCAGATAAAGAAACTAAACTTACCTTAAAGACCCTGTGTCCGAGCCCATGGTGCTTTGCGCCAATGTTATGATTAGTTTGTTTATCAACGGCTGCATAAATTAAAGGCCAGCTTTTAGGCGAACTAAAATGCTCTCGATTGTTTATAAGTTTCATAAAAGAAGTACACATACACTTGGATAACAAATTTCATAATTTCTACCGGATTTAAAAACCCAATCGAGCCCACAAATTTTCCCTGGATACTTCGAATATGATTTTAACAGTACTCAGCAGGAAGCCAGTTGTTCTGGATTCTAATTCGATTTACGAGTGCGACTTTTCACAACTCTGCAAGCAAACACATACTCTTGTTACCTTGTTTTTATGACTCTAGTATTGCTTAGCTGTATTTGAAGATCTCTACTTTCCTTGCGAATGATATATTTTGAGTGCAAAATTAAATGTCATACTTGCACTCGAGTTGAACTCACGATCACAGCGAAGTAACAGCTGAACTCGGCAGATTGGAGTTTGACCCGCGATCGTAGTTTTGGTAGCAAGACTTTCTGGACGTACTGGACGATGAAAAAAAAGGTTAAGGACATATTGCTTTCTCTGCTAATAAAAATGAAAAACATATACAGATAAGTCGTAACACCTCAGTGGAGCTTAGCCGTGCGAAATTATAATTACCAATGTTCTTGATGCCAGAAGTGGTTGCTTTGTGCTTTGTATTTCCAATGAAGCCCACCGGTCCCTTAGTGCAGCAAATCACCGGGAAACTCACGTAGTAGTCCTTTTGAACCACAAGTGTTGTCTTGTAGACCTAGAGAAAGTAAAATGTGGACTGCTGAAGGATTATTTGTTGAGTCATTTCCCCTCGCCGTCTCGGTCCTTTCTCCAGCATACCTCTACTCGCCACTCTAGACTGGGATTCGAAGAAATATTCGAACTAAAGTTTCATTTAAAAAAGTATATATAAATTATATACAAAAGTTAAGTTAAAAGAAAGTTAGTTAAGCATATATACAAATGTACCTATCAATAATTACACGATGGCCCAAACTAGGGATGGATTTCGAAAGATTCGGGAGTCACATAACAACAACAACAATCTTTCTGATTTTCGTAGCCTACGAAAATGATTTGCACGTGCAAAGCACCATGGGCTCGGACACAGGGTCTTTAAGAGTTTGTTGTTGTCCTCGTTGCAAACTCGTAGTTTCTGACGAAGAATGAGAGGGCTTTTTCAAAGAAGTGAGTTCATTTGGAAGAGATAGGATAATGATTTCTCAAGTCTGAAAACATCTGGTGTAGGAAAAACTATCTACCTTTCACCTGACGAAGGAAATTACGCCTATCGGACAGGTTTTCGTGAGAAAAATCAGCCTCAAGTGAATCGTGGTTTGAATTTGAGTGTGCAGCCTTTCCTTTCTTTTAGACAGAGAAGAGAGAAAAACTGTGAGAGAAATGCCCCATAATCACCATTTCTAGACCCCAGAGAAACAACAGGACAACAACATTTCTTTGTAAAAATGTGTCGCTATAAAGTGATTCTGTCCCTGTCGGTTTCACGAGACTGTGGATAAGGTCTAAATCCTGGCCTTTATCAGCTAAACCAGTCTAACTAACGATCGTGGTAGTCTTAGCACAGGCAATCTATTTAGTCACCCCAGTGTTCGTAACACAGGCAATCTATCTATAGTTACCCCAGTGCTCGTAACACAGGCAATCTGTCTAGTCACCCCAGTGCTCTTAACACAGGCAATCTATCTAGTCACCCTAGTGCTCGTAACACAGGCAATCTATCTAGTCACCCCAGTGCTCTTAACACAGGCAATCTATCTAGTCACCCCAGTGCTCGTAACACAGGCAATCTATCTAGTCACCCCAGTGCTCGTAACACAGGCAATCTGTCTAGTCACCCCAGTGCTCTTAACACAGGCAATCTATCTAGTCACCCCAGTGCTCGTAACACAGGCAATCTATCTAGTCACCCCAGTGCTCTTAACACAGGCAATCTATCTAGTCACCCCAGTGCTCTTAACACAGGCAATCTATCTAGTCACCCCAGTGCTCGTAACACAGGCAATCTATCTAGTCACCCCAGTGCTCGTTACACAGGCAATCTATCTAGTCACCCCAGTGCTCGTAACACAGGTAATCTATCTAGTCACCCCAGTGCTCTTAACACAGGCAATCTATCTAGTCACCCCAGTGCTCTTAACACAGGCAATCTATCTAGTCACCCCAGTGCTCATAACACAGGCAATCTATCTAGTCACCCCAGTGCTCGTTACACAGGCAATCTATCTAGTCACCCCAGTGCTCGTAACACAGGTAATCTATCTAGTCACCCCAGTGCTCGTAACACAGGCAATCTATCTAGTCACCCCAGTGCTCTTAACACAGGCAATCTATCTAGTCACCCCAGTGCTCGTAACACAAGCAATCTATCTAGTCACCCCAGTGCTCGTAACACAGGCAATCTATCTAGTCACCCCGGTGCTCTTAACACAGGCAATCTATCTTGTTATCCCGTTGCTCTGAACACAGGTAATTCTCCCCTTTTTTTCAAAAATCGATCGGCCCTTTATCGGATGAAGCAATGTATTGTTCAGAATAATGATGTCTCTTAATTGCAGCAAGCCGTATAACTCCAATTCCACAGCTTCCTGAACCATCACCTGACATGCTATAAAAAATGATATGTTGGCCGGTAGAAAATGAAGCCCCTACATTCTACAATGGCAATATATAAAAACACAAATACACAAAATAGAGATACACATGCAATGACACATTATACTAAAATATAATAAAAATATTATCTATGCATGCCAGTACATTTACATGAACATTATTGTGAGAGTTTGAGCGGAAATTAAAAAAGAGTAAGTAAATGTGCATGATTGAGGAAAAAATGATAATCCCGAATGGTTTATTCAATGGTCATCAACCTTTCGAAGTTTGAAGGCGTGCTAGACAAACTTTCATGCTCAAAATACCAACTTATTCTCTTCTCCAACCAGCTCTACCACTTGATTTCTGAAGTCCTGAAATAAGGGCACACCTGGTTTGAAGTTACAGCTGTATTTGGTTATCATTAAATAAATATCCTCACCTTCAAACTTTGAAAGTTTGATGATGAATCAGGTTATGTTTGCTACACTTAGAACATCATTGTTTTGTCTCACGTGTTCACACTTAGATGCAAACAATGGTACAGCGCAAAGCTTTTGAAGTCCCTTTTTTAAAAGCCAGTCACTTACAAAAGCAGAGTTTTGTCCTTTGAAGTCCACTAAACATAGGTTGCCCAGGACTCTGATTGGTTTAGAGCTATTAAAAGAGTATCTTAAAGTAACAAGTGCAGAGAATCTTGAAGTAACTCTTTGTATTCATTACACTCAGCTTTCCAAATGGAATAAAACACTGACAAGTGTACATGTAAGTCTGCAAATAAGAAACTCCTGACAACAAAGTGGCTAAAAACCTTTCAATTTCTAATGAGACCATAGGGGCTGATCAAAGTCAGGACCCAGCTGATCCACAGATCGAATTGGAATTTAGTATCTTGGCTTTTGTGGATGGAGGAAAACCAGAGACGCCCAGAGAAAAACCCTCAGAGCAAGGGTGAGAGAATATGGAACACTGCACCATCCCGACTCAAAGAAATGCTGCATACTACTATTCTCTTGTTCTCTCATCAAAGAATCGCCCACAGAGGACGTGAAAAGATGCAAAAATTGATAAATGATTCATAACTGTAAAGAAATAACTCAAAAAGTTATCAACATTTCTGCTTCCCTTTGCTGTTTCCATGCAGAACAAGAGCCAATTGGTTTATTAAAGCCATTTAACACTCCACTCCACTCCAAGCAAACTCATTCCTAACACAATCCAAGCCCTAACCCAACATAAAAAGCCATTTAACACTCCGCTCCAAGCAAACTCATTTCTAACACAATCCAAGCCCTGACCCAACATAAAAAAGCTAACCTCGGTAAACCCAAGTGCTCACTAATTTAGGGTTTTTAGGGCTATATAGTCACTAAATTAGGGTTTTTAGGGCTAAATTAATGTTCAAACAACACAGAAAAATAATGCTTCTTCAATGATCCTGTGAGCTAATTCAAACCCTACCCCTACATTTAAAAAAACACCCTAACCGTCAACAATGGATGTTGACTAACTTAGGGTTTTTAGAGCTACATGTATAGTCACTAAATTAGAGTTTTTAGGGCTAAATCAATGTTCAAACAACATAGACAAAAATGCTTCTTCAATGATCCTGTGGACTACATTTGTAATCCAAACCCTAATCCAACATTTAGATAAACCAAACCTCAGTAAACAAAAGTTTCCTTTTTAGAATCTTGAAAGAACTTTTTACCTAGTTGAAATTACCTGAAAAAAAAAACATTTCTGCAACATATATGTATACTGGCTTGCACTGGTTTTGACCAAGAAATGAAGCAAAGGAAATTAAGACTTACAATCAAAATATGATTCATTGTATTACTACATGTAAGATTTGGTTTTGGGCCACCTAGAGCAACCCACTAGTTTGAGAAAAAAAGATTTGGCCAAGTAATATGTCTCTATAACATGGGGAGCCAGGGTGGCGCAGTGGTTAAGTGCTTCGCCTCTCACCTCTGTGGCCCAGGTTCTATTCCTGGATGGGGCGCCATATGTGAGTTTAGTTTGTTGTTATCTCGCCCTTGCTCCGAGGGTTTTTCCCCGGGTTCTCCGGTTTTCCTCCCTCCGCAAAAAGCAACACACTAAATTCCAATTCGATCTGTTGATTAGCCGGGACCTAGCCCCGATCAGCCCCCATGGTTGTTTCAGGTCTCGTTAGAAATTCAGAGTTTTTTTTTATAATTCCAAACCTGCCTATTAAAAGTTAACAGCTCTGTTCACAAAAGTCAAAGTTAATGGTATGAATATTGTGTTATCAAGTAAAAGAACAGGCAGCTACTTTATACATCGTAATGACCAGTGGAAGCTTCTACTGAGAACCCTGTTTAGGTGAAACTTACTTTGAGTGGTCACGTTCTATATAAGGCCAAACAACATAAATGTTGTGTTTCTGGTAACCTGACCAACTTGGATTTTTTTAGGCTGACCTCAAACTTTTATTGCTATTTTCCAAGACTTGAAACATGAAAAAAACAAAAAGACAAAACTTTAAAACAATGAGAAGTATGTAAACAATGACTTCACCCTATTAGCCATTTTGGAGTTAAGGAAGGGACTGGGACCTAGTGTCAACTTAAAGTGCATATAAGCCCTGGCCAGTTATGCTTTTTTTTGACAGCTTAGACCTTAAAAGGTAGGGGAAAAAGATATATCAAAATTTTGAAATAAAAATGTTTTCATTATTTTTTTAGTGACTGAACTTCCAAATGTAGAATAATTTCCGTGCATGTTCGGGGACTGGGACGAGAATAAAATGTGACGTCATCAACAGAACTCGTCTCTTCATGGATATAAAGCGTTGGCTAAATATTTGCAAAATAATTGAATAGACAACCGAGAAAGATGATAATATCACGCTAAACGTTTCGGAGAGCTTTATTCGGCAAGCCTTTAATACAATGGTGCATCAAGCGTGTTCTGTTGATTACGTCAAAACTAGACCCAGTGCCAATTTTGTAAAGTGCTCTCGTGCGCTTGATTTTCATCCACAGGCAACCCAAGACTCATTTTTGGGCAACTTTGAACAGCCGATACCCCATAACAAATCAGTCAAATCAACTTTTTATTCCGAAATCCTTTGTCTATGGCCTCTAATCTCTTCGTAAGAAATATAATTAGCCAGGGCTTATATACACTTTAATCTGATTAAGAAATTAACTCCATCACAAGAAAGGTCACACTAAAATTAGTAAATTTACCGAGTTTTAGAATGTTTGAATAGATACGAACTGAACAGCAAGCTTTCAAAAATTGCAAAAATAAGATAGAAGGTATAGTTTTGGGGGACACCGTCCCTGTAAGCCTTGTATTCTCTCTTAATTTTGCAATTTTTGAAAGCTCGCCACATTTTTATTATGAAACCAATCTTCCTTAAAATTGGTAAATCTACTAATTTTAGTGTGATCTTTCTTGTGATAGGTTCATTTCTTAATCAGATTAATTCTTGACAGTCACTCTGTTCCAGTCCCTTTCTCAACTCCGAAATGGCTAATGACAACAATGCAAACACAGGGTTAACTTGTAAATATGCATGCATAAAAAAGTCTCTGACCTACCTACATGTACATATAACCTGGATTTTTTTTTAGTATGTTACCAGAAACACCTAAAGAGAATTTTAAGACAGCTTATCAAACTTTCAAACAAAGTTGTGATTATGAGGAATGCAAATTTCAACACAAGATCTCAGCAAATTCTTTTGTAGAGTTAGCAAACAATAATACTGTCATGTTCATGTGCCAGTTGTTTTCCCTTGAACAGTCTCTAAACGTGCCATTGACCTGTGCTTCCTGTTTGGGTTAATATTTTGAACTACTTTTTCATGATATTATTCAGTAAAGATAATTGACTTTAATCAACTTTAGTGTGGTTGTACAATATAATATTTTTCTTGGTTTCATCATTTATGACACTGCAACATTTCCCATTCTCAGGGCTCGAAATTAAGAAAAACAAGAGCCCATCTGGGCTTACACTCGGGCCACATGAGATTGAAGATCAAATACACTTTCATTTGAAATCCTCTTAGTAATAACCAAAGTGAAGAATTATTAGCTGAATTTAGCAGTCTTTAGGAGTGGCCGGTAGCGCGGTGACTTTCATTCTCTGCTCCCCTAGTATATATGTAATTTAATATTTTTGTTTTTCTCGTATGTTGACCTTTTAATTTAAACACTACTTATTCGTTGAACACACTGCATTTGAGCAGGCATATATTCATTGTTTTGAACCCGAGAATTAACCGTACTACCGTACTTCATGGTCCCTTTCTTTAGTAGTGGGTTGTCGGTCAGGTGATTGTAAACTCTCTTCATTTAGCACAGAAAATGTATTCTGATGAATAGGGATCGGGTTGTCATGTAAGAAAGATGGCTCTTGAACAAACTGATTCGTTGCTAAAGCTTTAGTAGGTTGGGTAGTCTCGGAACACTGGAGACCTTGGTCTTTCATTGTCTTCTTTTTTGTATTCTTGTTTTTTTTTTAAGTTTGAAAGTCGGATCTCAGCTTTATTATAAATATCCGCTTTCAACTCGCCATTTTCAACTTCTAGGTCAATAATATGTGATGACAGCATCTTGATTTCGGTCTTGTATATATTATCTTGCTGCACTAATTTGTCTTCCAAATGACTGAGTTTCGTTTTGATGTGACGAGAGTAAGAATTCATTACGCATACAGTTAGGTCAGCCTCCATGTTACAAATCAAGGTCATTAAATCAGCGAGAGAGTTCTTATTGCGGGCTAACAAATATCCTCGTGAAGAATCTCAAGAATTCCGTCTCTTCCGGTTTGAATTTGACTCATGTGTATGTTGCTTTTGGAGTTTCGAGGATATGTTGATACAAAACTACAGGCTCTTGGGGTTTTTCATTGACTTGTGAACATGCAGGCTCTGTAACTTGTTTTGTTTTCTTAGTATAACATAAAGTGTTAAACATGTTCATGTTCTCAAGCATGTCGCGCGTGACCTCTGTTTCTTCATTCATTAAGTGCTCTACTTTCATCTGTAATCTGGAAAACTCTATCTTTGCCCATGCCTTGGCACATAACTATTCCTGTTGTTAAGTAGACGTGGATGATTATAAGTAAAATCCTTCGACAGCTTGTACCGTTTCCGCTAGGTCAATATCCTCGCTGGAACGAAATAACTTGATCTCGATACTCTCTGATCCAACTTACGGTAAATTTAAATCTCTGACAGTTTTTAAGAGACTCATAACATTGGTCTTGAAGTGCCTTCACCCAAAATAAGATGTTCTCCTCGGATGTTTTAAATGCAGCACAGCGAGCCGATGGCTTATAGATTCCAATATATATTTCTTTGGCTTCAGGTCATCGTACGTGTCGTATATAAAATCAATGGCCATCTGGGTAAAAAACGCGGTCCTTCGGCTCCGTCAATAGCGCCAGTTGAAATATCCTGAGTCTGTTGGAAGGTTTTCGCACGAGTGAAGTTAAATAAAACATTAAACTGGCTTACATTTGAGAGATTAGAGAGAAAGTTCCTCGCGGGTCTTCCGCCATCTTGCTTTACTGTATTAAATTATGTAAATAAATTAACCTGGCGATTGTTGCGTGACCAGCACAGTGCAATCTGATTGGTGTGAATTTGACCTTTAACGCATGCGCAGAAATTTTGCGACACCCAACAAAAAAAAAATATATAACGGCTTGCATTTTAAGACTCGGTGCTGCCACAGGCAGCCCGAGTAAAAAGGAGGCGTAATTTTATGCCCAGCTTAAACATTTTAGGCGTCATAATTCTCCAAAAAATTACGCCTAAGTGGAAAATGCTAGGCGTAAAACGAAAAAAATCTAGGCGTATTTATGCCCGTATCGAGCGCAATTTCGAGCCCTGCTTCTATGTAGAACACACATGTACATGTAAGTACAATTTTTGTTTTCGTATTCAAGGACAGCTGAAGTACATTAGAAATATAATTTAGGTCTAAAATAGTTAATGTTACAGGTTTTATGGCACTACTTGCACTTTAAGGGCAAACACAATAAATGTTAATATGTTTCCAATAACAAGCTGAAGAAAAATCTTTTTTTTTTTTGCGAGTTAACCATGTTTACATTGTCATGTTCAATCAAACAGTGTTGGTGCCAAGAAGTCATTCTTTACATACAATGTTTTATATTATTGTGTTTATTTTATCTGTTTCAAGTCTTTGAAAATAGCAATAAAAAGTTTGAGGTTGGCATGAAAAGGAATATCCAGGTTGGTCAGGTAAATCTGTAGTCCACATTAGTTCAAAATTCAAACCAATGATTGCCCTTATAAATCATTAATACAATTTGTATTCTTAGCTGTTGCAGGGTATCATACCAGCAGAAGTGAACCTCCGTTACCAACGCCAACACAAGATAACAGGACTGCCAAGACAACTGCATGGCCAGATGATGGCCTTGAGTTGGGAGATTATCCTAATCTGCCACACATCTCAGCGCAGAGAAGGCAATTCACAGGATGGTGGGACAATCAAGATAAGAGAAATTATAACGAGCCTGTGAGTATAATTATAGACCTCTACACAAAATATTATCATTATGTAAAAGTTTTGGCATTGTCTGTGGGCTGTAATATTATTTAAAGTGCCTATGAAATGACAAAATCGATCCCGTTAGCCATTTTGTGCAATTAAAAATCAATTTGGAGAGCACGAACCTAATTTTATTTCGTATCGAAGTCAGGCGGAATTGCCAAAATCTGATGACAATTTTTACGCCATTAAAGATATGCTAATCACATGCATGACGTCACTAGGTTTTTTGCATTTATATTCACAAAGCCGACTGCAATGATTCTATAAAAATATAATAATATGCCCATCTTCAAGGTTTCTCAAAGTATTACATATTTAAATATTTGAAAACTGGCCAAAAATGCACTTATTTTGTAGTATTTATGGCGACGAATATAAATGAGTACACCTTGTGATGTCACGCATGTGATTACCATAATTGTCACCAGATTTTTGCAATTCCGCCTGACTTTGATACGAAAAAAAAAATTTTTTTGCTCTCTCCATGTTGATTTTTATTTGCACAAAATGACTAAGAGAAACCTAGAATTTAATAAAATCAAATAATTTACAGTGTGACGACTTCAACCGGGGCCACCCAATATAATTCAGCCAATCACAGCGCGAGTCTATTACAAAGGATCTTGAGTTCGTCCGGTTCCGAGCCAATCCAATCTGACCACATTTTCAAAATAACTCATTCGTTTGGAACTGGAATATTTTTTGAAACTGGTCAGTTATAATGTTACTAGGAGAAGTTCAACTCAGGCTTAATCGTAAGGGAGGCATCTACGACAACGGCCGTAGATTAGGACAAATGATTCGCGAAAGAGTCTTAGACTTGGTCCACGAAGGGTTTTCTCAGCGAGACATTGCGCTGGAACTTCGAACAAGTCGTCACTTTATTCAAAACGTCTTACGCGGCTATGATCTAACCAACTCCTCCTTTCCGGCTGCGAAAAACCACAAAGGGCGTACCGTAATTTATCAAGATGCGATGGACTGTCTGGAGATAGAAAAGCTTAGTAAGCCGAGCATTTATTGTACAGAATTACAGAACAGACTCGTACTAGACGGAGTAGTTCACCCTGTTGATCTGCCTCATCAAAGCACGATAGCTAAATTTTTCAGAACTGAACTTTTGATGACGAAAAAAAGGATTCATCCTATCCCATCTGAATGCAAAACTGAAGCCGTCGAGGATTACACAAACTTTTACCTTGATCAGGTTAGCGATTTGAAAGTTTATTCACTTCATTTTTTTGACGAGTCCAGTGTTATAAAAACAACGATGAACAGGCGATACGGGAACGCACCAATTGGACAACCCGCGTTTGAAACCCAGCGGTTTGCATCGAATGCGAACTTTACTATAAATCTTTTGCACTCGTGCCTTGGTGTTGATTATGTTGACGTTATTGACGGTGCGTCAAACGGAAACGAACTTCTACTTTTCTTCGAGGAAGCAGTTGGTATCACGAAACGCGACGGATCAGTTATACTCGAGAGAGGTGATACAGTAATTATGGACAACTGTCCGTTTCATCATGGACGAACTGAAACTATTTTGAGAGACCTGCTTGCTGAATACGGAGTTCACCTGTTATATCAACCACCCTACTCGCCTCACTTGAACACATGTGAACTTTGTTTCCATCAGGTTAAAGCTTTCCTTAACCGTCATCAGGTGCTTGCTGAACATGAAACTGAAATTGCAATCTACGAGGCGTGCAGCCGAATTTCGGCGCATAATTCGATGGGATATTTTAGGCATTGCGGGTATCTGTTGTAAATTAGTATTACGATGCACAACTTATCACTGCTAACTTTACTGTTATAGGTGTTGGCTGGTAATTTGCTTCAGTGACCACAGACTAATAACTGTAAATAATATTATAAGGTGTAAAGTATTATCGGATTGACCTGTTGAACTATAGAGGCGCGGAGATACGAAATTTATCTTCGAGTGTTGATGAAATATATTACAAGTAAGCGGTAGATTTCTCAACACAAGAAGATAAATTTGCATCAGAGGCTACAAGCGGTCATTCAGTCACACCCGCCCTTTGACTTTGGTGGACGTCAATCAAACAAAACAAGGAGTTCTTCAAAGGCGTCGAGTTTTATTTCTACTCGGCGGTTCTGTTCTTTAGTTTTCTTTGACATTTCCAAGACTTCTTCTGAGAACTGTACTAAAATCTGATGCTTATTTTCTGGAAGCAAGGCAAAAATAATTTGTCTGCAGCCAATGAACAATTTTGTCACGGATGATCGCTGTAATATATAGCTATCGATGGAATGCCTAACGTTTCAAAATCCTTCCTTTTTACAATGTAATGTGAAAAAAAATTCTAGTAAAGAGTGATATCCTCACATGTGAAAATAACATGTTATTTTCCTCAAAATAGTGTATGTATCTATTATCTGTATTTTACATATTGATAATGAGACTGACAGAGTGTCTGACAGGTGTGGCGCGCAAGCGTGGGAATGGGTAATTTTCATTGGTTTTCCCTGCCCATATATATTGCCCAAACAACTTTATCGCGCGGGAAAATCGAGAAGCATTTTCGCTCAATTCTTGGCAGTTTACTACCCTAGACATGGCAAACTCTAGTTCGGAGGTTTACAACTGGCTCCGCTCTATTTCCAATGGACTCGGGCTCGAAAAACTATCTGAAGAGTTCGAAAGCAGAGGCTTCCGTACAATCCAGTCTTTGAGATATATAATGTCATCGGATTTAGATGTTCTGTTTGCAACCCCGCATAAACTCTTGATGGCAGAAAAGAGGATTATAGAAAGTGAGTTAGCGTATTTGAAGGCCAACCAAAATGACAAGAAACAACCGATGCTGCCGCGAGAACTTTTTCGGAATCCATACCACCAGCAAACCTCTGTCCGGTCCTCTGTCACTTCCCCTGCTGCATTCCGTGCAAACCCGGGAAGAAACCAACTTGTGTTCAATGGTACTGGGAACACTGGTTCTCTAACTGTCACCGCTGCAGTGAATGATAATAATAATACATGTACTAGCACGGTAGCAGCCGAGTTGTCTACTACTTCGCAGGTTTCTAGGCCAGATCACAAGCAAGACGCCCAGCAGATCGCGTTCAACACTCCTGCGAACAAGATCGCAGCCGAGATGTCGGAGATGTCCGCTAATCAGTCACAAGTTTGCAACCGATCGTATCTCGATAAGAGGGAAACAGATCTCAAACAGGACAACCAGTTGCTGGCTGCACAGATTCAAAGTGCTAGTGACTTATTGGTAACCAAAACACGGGCGTTTGAAAATTACGAAAATGTAAATAATGGGCGCCAAAAACTATGTTCAGTTTGTCACTTGGCCGGTCACAACAAAAACAAATGTACCAATGATGCTTGTAAGGGAATTGACTTTTGTCTCAAACGTGACAAACACCCTGAAGTCAAGACAGAAATACAAGAGCTAAAAAAACTGGTAAAAGATTTAGAGAAAAAAGCAGAAAAGTCGAAGAATAATCTTGACGTTTTCAAGGCAGCCAGAGACAGAGCTGCAAGTAGTTTTTTTCTGTGATGAGGCCAAGATTAAGGGCACAAAACCACATCAAATATGTGGACAGGAGTGCATTAGACAAAGATCTGATGATACTCAAAAAAGCTTTGGGCAACAAAGTTCCCCTAGACGACAGAATGGACTGGGAGCTGCCTTATGTTATTGAACGATATAAGCGATCCCAAATTGACATTCATGCGGACTTGTACTAATATATTACTGTAAATCAAGATAACAAGATACTTGCTCCTTATATTCCTCTTCATATTACACATTACAAAATCGGATAATGTTTCCAGCAACTTTATACGGTATATATCAGTAATCCTTGCGATCAGTTTCTATTGTGGTTTGGGCAGCGAAGTCCTCGGGGGTGAATGTGTTGTGTTTACATTGTAATTTATCGATTTTGCAATGTGTGAAATTCCTAGTTGAATTCGTATATTTTTTGATCTGGCTGATAGAGTCAGGAAATTCCTCCTTGTTTTCCATTTATAGGTAATAAGACTATTCCGGCACAACACTTGCAGTACAGTAAATGAACATAATATTTAGCAAAGTAATTATATTAGCTGTATATATAAAGTGTCGGTTACAATGAGCTGGCTGCAGTTGAGTTTATGCTGCGTTACTGCAAAGTCGAGAGTGCTCGTACATGGTTGTACTTTTTGTAGATGACCCGTTATGAAAGATTATTGTAAAGTAAACGGCAATATCTTTTGTATTAGCTTAAAGCTGACGTCTTATTTTTTGCTGTATTGCACAGATCAGGGGTCTCATTTATCAGTATTATTTTGCGATCGCGAAAGAGAAACAACAGGGAAATCCTGGCGCGGCCCAAGGTTGAAAACATATCTATCCCATCTTGGGAATGTCCTACGAGTAATAACGAGTATCTCTTTTTGTGATTTGTGGATTTTGATTCAACTTGAAGATTCATAGTTCAAATGGATCTGGGCCTGATATAACGTCGGGCGCGTTCTATGACAAAGTTTTATACTACACCGCCGTTAGCTCGTTGGTTGATCGGGCATTTCAAAACCTGAATGGCATTTTCCGTTCAACAAGAATTCAGAACAAAACACCAAAATTATTTGAGAGTAAGATATGAAACAACTCAAGGAGTTCATTTGATTTTGAGTGCGTTTCTTAAACATGACTCGGATTTGAATTGCTCGGAACGGACGAACTCAAAATCCTTTGTAAATAGACTCGCGCTCTGATTGGCTGAATTATGTTGGGTGGCCCCGGTTGAAGTCGTCACACTGTAAACAGGATCCATTTTTTCATTTCATTGGCACTTTAAGTACATATTTTCTGCAGAGTAGACAAATATTCTGCAAGGCACTATTCTGCAAACCAAAACATAATTTGGTCAAGAATAAGAGTAAACGAGGCAGAAGTGAACTTCATAATAGGAAATTTTACTTCATTCTTCATTTCACACATTCACTGTTGAAAACAAACTCTGGATAAGCATTAAGTATTGAAGATAAACATTTTGAAACTATGGTTGTCCCCTCTATTATAGAGTACCATACAATGTATGTGCTATCATTAATGATGTCAGTTGATTACAACCAGTGATCCATCTCAGGGTTCGAAGAAACCACTTGTCCATTCGTCAGGACAAGTGCTAAATGGCATTGGGCAAGCACTAGAGAATGGCACTTGTCATTGGGCAAGTGCAGTCATGATACCCCTCACTACATATACGATTTCCAAAGGGTGAATTTATTGCTTAAAACCCAATTTTTTTTGTAGTATTTGGACCATATATATGGAAACTAGAACTTGAACTTGTTTCAACAACAATAGGTCACCATCTTGATGAGGACTGATTGGTTTAGAGAAAATTAAGACAACCAATCAAATACCGCATACTTAATCATGCTGTTTCCAGGGCTGGAAGCCTGGTTGTAGTAGCCAACTGATAGTGCATACAGTCTATAAGCTTTATCTCCGAGTGCGAGTGCTGTATGATGTCATGATAAATCTGTAAGTTACAGATTGGTTTACAAGGATGGCATGTAAATTGTAGATCCCACATGTACATCTGCCTCAAGTTTATCTGACTCTCACCAGACTATCATGAGTTACCAACATCAAATAAGGTTGCTTTTTCTGTGCATTTGTTCTTTACCCAGGTTCATGAGGATGAGGATGGGTTGAATATCTGGTTGTGGACTGAAGTGGAATGTAATGATAAGTACACCCCGTAAGTAACCAGTTGTATTGACTACTCTGGGCTGTCATTAGAAGCCAGCTACCATTGATTATCACCAGCAACTACATGAACCTGGTATGATGATGATTGTTGGCTTATTAACCCTTTAAGCCCTTGCAGATCTATGCCTACTTTATTAAAGGAAGTTGCCTACTTGTTAAAGTGTCCCTACAATCAAATTTTGACATATCAATGATTTTGCGTATTCATAAAGTAGATGTAGAGTTGATATATTATTACCAGTTCAAATTGTTTTTCGATACAACAACAGGAAGTCTTATTTTTTGAGCTCCGAATATTGAATCTAAACATCCGCCATTACTGGAGGCCGTTCCCTTTGTTCAGCTTTAAACAAAGGTTTATTTAGTGGAAGTGATGCCATACACTTAACGCTCACCTGCAGAACACAATCCCTAGAGGCATATTTCTACTAAAAACGTCTTCACGTACATACAAAATGTAAGAAGAAAGTTATAATATTTATCTTTGCGAGGTTGGCTACTTTTTTATGCACACTATTTTGCACCACAAGGTTGTCGTGTTAAGTGTATGACATCACTTCTGCTGAGAATGGCTTCCAGTAATGGCAGACATGATTTTACCAGTAAACTCTCCTAAACTTTTGTGGTTTAACATGCCCATTTGGGAATATTTTTTTACTATTTTGGATATTTATACTGATTGACCTATTGACACTGAAAAAGTGGCAAATCAAAATGGTAAATTTTCATTGAAGTGGTACTTTAAAGTGTTCATTCAAACGAAATGAAATGTGTCCCAATTTGCTTTTTAAAGTTTGGGACACATGTCAAAGGGGACACATTTTCCCAAACTTACATTATTTTCTCCCTAAGTATTTATTTTGATTCATCTTTACATCTGAAAATGTATTTCATAGTAGAACATGAAACATCTAATAGACTATATCACAACCCTGCTGTTGCAGTGCACTCTGGGATGGATATCTCAGTTTCCACTGTTAAATCCAAGATGGCCACCCAACAACAACAATGGAAAACTGAGATGCCCATCCCAGAGTGCATTGCGATGGCTGGGTTGCGATATAGTCTATTCTACTCTAAAACAGAAGTGATCAAGTGCACTCATTCTAGAAAATAGTTGCATACTTCATAATAATATTGAAAGTGGTTACTTGTCTCAGTAGTGTCTTTTTTCCATGAAAACAAATATTCACATGGAAAAAATCCTTCTACAATAATAGATAAATTATGGCAGCTACTGGAGTGCATATAAGCCCTTTAAGTCCTCTCTGATAAGTCCTCTCTGTTATCTCTGATATCAATATTATTGTACATGAAGTGGATAGTCCAACGGTAGAATATTTCTTGATTTGGGTGTTGCATCTACGAGATATAAAATGAATGTTTATATTTCCAATATGTGATGTCATCACCGACATTTGCTGAATTTCATTTTTCTTGTGAATTACATGTAAACTATTTTCTAATTTAGGTAATTTTTAATTGTCTCTACCAGCATGCTTTTGCATATTGGACATATAAACCTTCATATCTCGTAGACATAACACCTACATTGTAAATCAAGAAATATTCTACCATTGGACTATTCACTTCATGTACAATCGATATTAAATACAACTGCAGGCTAGGGCTTATATGCACAGTAACTTTCAAAATATCACTCAGTGCCCACAAATCATGTATATCACTCACTTTCATGCAATTTCCTTGACAAAATGAGTGTAATAACTTTTTTCTTTTTTCCCTTGTGTAGCTATCAGGCCCTTGGCCATTTGATGATAGCATTTGGTCTTCTTGGTTTCGTTGGATTCTTATCCTATTTGTATGATGCACCCTCCAGGAACCCTGCTGTAAGTGCTTCATTAATCATGTTGTGTTCCTCATGTTTTCCTTACAGCATATTATTTTTATTATATATACTTGTACGTGAGGAGTTGGGGTGGCACAGTGGTTAAGCACTTCCCTTCTAACCTCAGACCTGTGGCCCGAGTTTGGTTTCTGCAGTCCAAAGATAGTCATGTTGGGCCAATTGTTTGCATGTGTTTTGCCTAGTGAATACTTCTAAAGAAATATTGAGAGGGAACTCCATGGAACCTTGCTGTCGAAAAGTCTGTTCTGTACTCATAATTCTTTCCAGGCTGTGTTGAGTCTGAAGGGAATCCAAGGCAAATTGTGTTGTACATGTACATGTACATGTATCTACAGATATTAGCTATGGGAAGAGCTTGAGAAATGCAAGGATTCGGAAAGATAGTGAGCGACTGAAATTCAGTCATCCATGTAATAACTCTGTTTTGCAATCAAGCTAATAAGTGAAGGTGTTTGAAATTACATTATTATTATTATATGTAAGTACTTAAACAATGTTCCTTTGTGAAGTGCACTAACATGAAGCTATTTTTTTATTAGAAAGGGCTAATATATTCAAAATTGAAAAAAAAATAGCAACAAAAGACTTCAGTGGGTATATCAGGCAACGATAAATGAAAATTTAATGGAAGTCTTGAAAACCCAGAAGAATCCAAGAGAGAATGACCACGAACATCGTAAACTCATGTTTGACTCGGCTCTCCAGTAAACAATTGCAAGCTTGTAGTTCTAAAACAGGGTGGGGAAAGTGTTTCATGCAATAGGTAACTGGGTGATGGGTAGATATTTCACTATTACCGGTAAGGTTACCTGTATTTATGATTATTTCTTGTTGTTTTTAAAGAATATTGGTGTAAAATAGAGAAATTTAATGATTTTAAGGATATTTTTAGCAAAGAAAATTTTGTGATTTGCATTCCCTTTCTGCAAAATTTTGTTTGTTTGTAAAGTGAAAATTGCTCAGTTTTGATATCTACTTTCCTTCTGAATTCATCTATAATCTTTTGCAACTCAATTCACTGTATGATGTCTTCCAAGCTCTCGAGCATAGAACCATAACAAGCAATTGTTTTTGCAAAACTTCGAGTTTTTTCTATTACCAGAATTGTCACGATCTACACAAAATTTCACTTTATAAAATGAATTTAAGTAAGAGCAGAGTGTCATTCAAGTCAAATTGTCAGCTACGCCCTTTTTGCACATGGCCCTTCAATCGTCAAAGTTTCAGTATGTAATTAGTTAGTGGTTCATGAATATGATGATTAAGAAATATTGATCACAAGGGTTGGAAATATGATCAAACACAAGTGCGTTTGGAACTGGTGTTTCATTGGATGTCAAGATGCATCCACCTGACGAAGCTTCGAAGAAGGGTTTCACCCGGTATCAAGACCCATGCATGTGACCAAATGCAGTTCCTCCATTGGATGACTATCTCATGAATTATTAATGAGTTTGAGAACTACATTTCTCAAATTCATTAATAATTCATGAGCTTTTTAGTCAATCAGAGGGCTGCATTTGGTCACATGAATGAATCTGGATACCCAATGAAACAATAGATGAACATGTTCATTTGTGTTCTCATTGGACATCATGCATGCATCTGATATGCGATGGACCTAATTAAGCTACAAGGATTACAGCATAAGTATGACTTTACACGAAAGGAAGTGAAGGAGAAGATGGAAATACAAATTGGTGTCCAGAGTGTGACTCGAACCATCATTCTCATGCATGGCTGCTCCCGTCTACTAGTCCACTGTCTTGTCTACTATGCTATCTGGCCATTTGTTGAAATGACCATGAGAAAATAACAATCACAACCCTTGTAGTGTATAATTGCATGCAATAAAATTCCAGGCAAACAATACGTTCTAATGATTTATGAATGCAGGTATTGTTTTCGCTTGAGAAGTCAGATCAAAAACTCGAGCATCGTGTTTCAGCAGGGAATCCAAACACCTCGAAAGAATAAAAGCACTCAGCCGAAGCGGCCTTGTGCTTTCATCTTTCTCGGTGTTTGGATAGCCTGGTAAATCATTAGCTCTCGTTTTTGACTATCACGTAAAAGTCGCTTACCAAATTTACCATCTCAAGTATGTTAAGGCCTGGTCCAGGGATCAAATTTCACGTAAAAACTGTTTTCCTTATTTGAGCACAGCTGAGTACGGTAAGACTGTGCCAAGTTTCTCACGATAATAGATATCGTCATTCTCGACTCCCTTAAGTGATTTGTGTGCAGTAAAACGTGTCATGTGCTTGTCACGTGACTTAGACCACAAAATCAGTAAATCAAAAATGCGGCTCCGAGTTTAACAGAAACAGTGAGGATAATGAGTGGATATGGTTAAGGTTAAAGCCTTTTCCCTATTTCAGCTTAGAAAAGATGACTACAATGTTTTGTTAATGAGTTATTAAGGCGAAAATATGCTAAATAGGTCACATGACTTTTTATACCCTTAATATTTCCTTATCTTTAATTACATGATAGTCATGTTTTCTAAGCATGGTCTAAATCACTGCTGAAAGGAATATTTCAGCAGGGTTACTTTCTATTCATATGATTTTCTCTAATTATGACATCATCTATCATGTGATACAATAATCATCCACTTAAGGAATTTAAGGAAGTGATATTAGTATTATGGTGTGATTAGATTTTGTTTAAACTGTTGTTCCTGTTAGGAACATTTACAGTAAATCTATTTTTCGTTTAAGTGCCTATGAAACGAAATTTTCGTCATTAAAATTAAGATCCCATTTGAAAGTCCTTTTGAATTGAGGACGAATGGTGTTTATTGCTTGTCAATATCTCATCTCGTTCCAGAGATATAAAGGTTTTTAGAATATGCAAATTAGATTATATGTGACATCATTGGGTGGACACAGCTGTGAGGACAAATAACAAATCAAGAATATCTCATATAGTCAGTAAAAACAATTGAAACTTTGTACATGTATGGTACTAGGGAAAATGCACATCATTATTTAAATTAAGATGTTACCATGGAAACACTAGGCCCAAGGCTCATTCCATGAGGAAAATAAATTTCCTAATTTATCCTTTGCCAAACATTATTTCTACTGTGGGCATATCAGAAGGTTTAGGTGCAAGGTGAAAAGAGCCTGGGGCCTAGAGTGTTACCATGGTAACATCTTAATTTGCATAATGATGTGTGTTTTCCCTAGTACCATACACCCCATTCCAATATGGCGGATACACGGCCGGAGCGTTGGGGCGGCACACGAAAACGAGGGTAGTTAGGCGGAAGTCGATGTCAAAAAGGTCATGAGGCGGGAATTTCGCGCAAGTTTTGAAGCGAGTTTGTTTTTCCGAGAGGGTTGCAATAAGTAGATTTTATCCCCAGAGAGTTAGAAAATATGGCGGATATTCAGACTATCATTTTCACCGAGGGATATATTCTTCAGTGAAAACGATAGCCTGAATATCCACCATATTTTCTAACTCTCTGGGGATAAAATCTACTTATTCCAACCCTCTCGAAAAAACAAACTCGCTTCAAAACTTGCGCGAAATTCCCGCCTCATGACCTTCTTGACATCGACTTCCGCCTAACTACCCTCGTTTTCGTGTCCCGCCCCAACGCTCCGGCCGTGTATCAGCCATATTGGAATGGGGTGTATACATGTACAAAGTTTCAATTGTTTTTACTGACTATATGCAGAGATATTCTTCCTTTGTTATTTGCCCTCACGGTCATGTCCAACTAATGACGTCACAGATCATCTCATTTGCATATTCTAAAAACTTTAATATCTCTGGAATGAGATGAGACAAGCAATAAACACCATTCTTCCTCAATTCAAATACACTTTCAAATGAGATCTTTATTTTAATGACAAAATTTTTGTTTCATAGCCACTTTAACTGAACCAGGCCTTAACATGCTTGAGATGTTTTGCATCATCACGTGATCAAAACTGACTGAATGAATCCACAACAAATTTTGACAGCAAGATGGTGAAATAATGTGGTAAATAAGAGGATATACCATGTACCGACCTTTATATTACGGTGTGGAATCGAGTCTGATATTTCTTGTACATGCATTCTCAAACGGTCAGTATAATCTACAGATTGCAGACTACAGACTGGGTATAAAATGCAGATTGGGTATGAAATGCAGACTCGGTAAAAATATAAAAAAACTTACCACACTATCACGTAATCAATCTTGCAAGACACCATCTACTGTGTACATGTATGTTACTACTCTTATTTTCAATGCCAATCAGAAAATGAGAAACTGGGCAGTTGTGGTAAAAAGGTTTATATAATCTCAAAAATGCTACAACAACAAGAAGCTTTCATTTTACCCCTTAGTTACAAATACAATTTGAACAATGATCTCAAATAGCCCTTATAGTCAATCTAAGTAGTGTTTACTCCTACTCATTCTTAAATATTTTCTTGAGTTACTGGTATAGATTTTCTTCTTCGTAATCTATTATCTAGTATTCTCTTGTAAGTAAGTATAAATAAAGCATGATTGATTGAGTATAAATTAGTTGGGATAGGGGCTAAAAATACAGGGCAGCCAGTTTTACAAATGAATATGATGCCAGTCAACCCAGGAACGGGCCTTTTGCAGGAATGCAATCATGTGGTTGTACTGGAGGGCAAACAAATCTTAAATCACTTGTATGAGATTGGTAGTGTTATTAGCGAAACCCATTTGTAAATGCTATTTTCCACCTCCAATCGATTGCTGATCTTTCTAAAACAGCATTTTTAAAGATAGCTCGACCTCCAACATCCATGGCAACGCCTTTCCCATGAGGATCACAAGCTCAATTCATGCGTCAACAAAGTATTATATCAGCACGTGACTGTTTCCTGCAAAAGGCCTATTTACTGACATTTCTTTCTCCATTTCAATGAAACTATTATTGGGTATTTATAATATTTGGCAAAAATTATCAATGCACCAGTTATACTAGTTATAACATGGATGTTTGTAAAAGGTCATTTTTAACTTGTGGATACATGCAAGTGCAGAAACGAGTTATTGGAGTAGTTGGAGAAATTCTCTCACTCGCTCAGATGTTAGCAGAATGGAATGCTTGGAATGCAAATTGATAAACTAATCAATGTTTGATTTAATTAATAATAATTATTGAAAATCAATTTGGAACATCAACTGCTGTTGGAATTGACATTGCTCAAGTCCTCATCCCAGTTCCCTTCTTGTTACTAACTGTGAAGTTACTGCAAATGTATTTATATGCTAGCGAGCAGCTGTGCGCTCTCATTTAAAGATCGATGAGAGAGCCTTTTTACTGATCACCATACCATATGGAAATGAAGGTTGAAGGGAAAGGCGTGTGCAAGTTTTAAGTCCATGCTCAAATCTCCCTCACTTCTAATGCCAGGCGGCTCAAACTTTGACAGGCATGGTATTTGGTTCCCATAAATCAGTTAGTGGTGATGTCATCTGTCACATGGTTTTACAGGCTACACAGGCTATCACAACAGCAATAACAAACTTTGAAGATTTTGACATGTTTAACCCTTGAGAAAACACTAAAATACACTTTGCATTCACGAGTTGGCCATTGCAGCACTATGTTTAATATCTCTACCTTAGTTTGTCTTTGAATAATCACCAATGATTCCTGGGTGGACGTCACATACATTAGATGCAACACTCAAATCAAGAAATATTCAACTATTAATTTGATTGTACCATAGTTAATAGAGTGGAATGGTTAGGAAACCCGGCAAACTTCAAAAGGGCTAACAAAGGCGCTGCGATTTAGGTTGGAAGGGGTAAGACAAAAGATTGTGCACGATCATAGTTCATTAGCGTTCCCTGAACGACTGAACTCACACGTTTCTATTGGCTGATTGATTAACATGTTGGAATTTCTATTGTGTTTTGTGCACGGTAGTGGTTGAAAAAAGTTAACAAAGACATATAACAAAGAAGGTCCCTGAGTTTCCTAACCATTCCACTCTATTAACTATGATTGTACATACATGTAGAGTAAATATCGATGATTATAATAAATTAACTATTAGAGGCACGTAAATCAAAGATTGAGACTATAATGCTGTAAAGTCCTGGAACATTTCTTTTCTCCTTTTTTTTAGATTCCAAGAGAATTTCCATTTGACAATCTGTATCTTGAGAGAGGTGGTGATCCTAACAAAGATCCAGCAGATGACAAAGGGAAAGTAAACAATACTCTGTTTGGAATGTAGTGTGATGTAGACAAGTGTGTACCTGGTTTGTCATTTATTTTGCTGTAGTCTTCAAGGTTGAAGATGTTTGTAAATAAAGAAGACATTTATGTTGAAATGATAGTTTTAATTGTCTTGATGTGTTATGATTCAACATTAACTCCAACCCCCCTCCCCTGGATCAAGGTGGGGATTGTTTTCAGTGGAGCTCAATACACACAGAATCAGTAAGGAAAAAAGGGGGAAAAGATAACCCATGCAAGTTAAAATTCACACTCACTGCACTAATAATTTGTTGTGTTGTCAAACCTGTGCATAATGAACTTCTCAACCAGTTAGCATTGCGCATCAAAATCCCAGTGGCAGCCATTTTGTAGGGCCCCGAAATTCAGATCACACTAAAATCTTGTAAAAAAACAGAAGGAATGAGACTCATTACGCTTTATTTATTGTTGCTTAATATAATTATGTCAGTGACTTTTGAAACTCAAACGAATGGCATGCTACTTTGGAGGACAGATATTTTAAAGTTTCTGGATAATAACAATTAACAGATGCATGCAATGCAGAGACTTAACTCTTTCACTGCTATTGTTGAGGAAACTCAACGTCTGGTAAACAGTCCCGGTCTCCTAACAATGAAATTAGTTTGTATACCCTCTAGGACAGCTGAGGATCAACACTCTGCATTTTGATTGTTTTGAAAGTTTTCGCTTTGACACCAGCGAAAATGTAGACTGTGATCAGATATTAAAGAACAAAATATCAGGGCATATTTCAATACCACAAATGTAGGTAATTGTTGTCATCATCCTTCAAATATTTTCTGACACACTCATGTTAACAGGGGAGAGTGGTGTATTCGCTGATATTTGTCCACCAATCACGCAAGAGAAAATTTAATGGCGAAAAATTAGTCATGCAGATAAAGTATTTGTAGTGCCTTGACAGACAATATAAATTGTATAATAGGTTAGAATAGAAACTTCAAGTTAATATTCTAATAAGATCAAAATAAATTATTGTTATACCATGGTAGCCTCTGATTCTTTTGTTCTCCGAGGCACATTTAAACCACTAATTTTCCCTGATGGCAGGGATATTTAGAAATATCATATTTCTAAATTTCCCCTGCATGCGTAATGAGGGAAAATTAGAAGAGAATGCAGGCTGGAAGTGAGAAGGTCAAAAGCATCAACTCCTGC
The DNA here is from genome assembly GCA_030867875.1 of Actinernus sp. WN-2022. Taxonomy (NCBI): domain Eukaryota; kingdom Metazoa; phylum Cnidaria; class Anthozoa; order Actiniaria; family Actinernidae; genus Actinernus; species Actinernus sp. WN-2022. The sequence continues at coordinate 85,671,778 of JAOWCC010000577.1, forward strand.
TCCCCTCTGGCACGACTAGCCCTACGCTCCCGAATGAAAAATACTGAATCCAAACTGACCTGTCTTCATCATAACCTTCAATGTAATCCATGTGGGATGACCTATTTCAATCTGTATATTCTTCTCTTAATTTCTCAAACCCGCTTCTTCCATGTGGGATACTTAAAACCATAAACGTGACGTAATTAAAATCTATTCATGCTCTTTGAATATTTAGTCAACCGCATAATTACATTGTATTTTAGTGTTATTCTTCTCAAAAACAACACGCTTTTCCCCAGGGGAAGCCAGGGTCGTTTAATCAATGGCGCTCAGTCAAGCATTAAACAAAACGTTTTCGAAAGCAACTCCACTGCGACGTCTTTAGTTTCGGCAGAGAAAACTAAACTTCTCAGAGATTTGTTCCGTTCCTCGGCGATCATGGTATAACAAACTTATACCATGGCATTTCGGGGTATTAGTGATTTAAATTGCCCCGAGAGCCGTGGGAAGATTTGTAAAAGTCCCTCGGCCGAAGCGGCCTCGGGACTTTTACAAATCTTCCCACGGCTCTCGGGGCAATTTAAATCACTAATACCCCGAAATGCCATGGTACATGTATAACTTATAATTAACTTGTGCCAATATCACCATCCTTGACCTCAATGGATTCTGCTATTTCCATACATTTCTCCTTCCAAAATTCTACCTCTTTCTTGCATCTTTTTAGTTCTTTTTTATCTTCATTAAGAAGTTTATCAAAATCATTTCTGGACATATATCTTCGGTTGCATCTTGGTGCCAAGGTCCCCTCACGAGAATTGGCCTTCCGTTTTCTTTTTTTATTGTTCACATGGAAGAAGTATGCACAGCTAGCACAGTATGTACCAGCAGAAACAAAAACTAAACAGTTGGAAGAGAAAGTTCTCAATTCCTTTGTACTCTGGGGTAGTGAGAGGTCTTTGACAAAGCCAGTTTTATGTGGTAACAGTGTAGTAACCTCTTCTAAAACCAAACCTCTACACAATGTTAGACTGTCAAACAACATTAACAAGTTGTATATCTGGTGTGATAGAGGTATATCCTGTAAGACATCCATGATGTTCAGGTCATGACGCAGGTCCAGTTTACACCCATGAGAACGTACATGATGTACTGCCCCGCCATCCACATTCTTCTCAATGGAAAGTTCAGTAATTACTCGTTGTTCATTTAGCTCCCACTTCTCAAGTCTGATAAAACATATTCTGTCATGGCTATCGGCAATCTGACTCCATCCATCTGGCATAGCTTTGGTTAAAGTCTCTTTAGAATTCACGCATCGTTTTAAATGCAGATAACTTCCTTTTGTCAGTCCACGAGAACCCCTCTTAACTGGCATAACTTTCTCTCTCCAAATCTCTTGAACTATTTTTCCCAATGAAATCCGGTTGAGAGAACTAGGAATATCATCCATATTTTCATTTGCGTGTGACAAAATATCGTCTGCTACTATGCAGGCATCCGTAACATGTTTATAATTCATGACCATCCTGTGAAATAAAGGACAAAATGCATAATATTATTTATTAATATTTTTCCAGTTATTTAGGATTGGAGCTAGTGCCCTTAAAATGTTATCAGTGGTCACACACCCATTTTGCACAAAGACCATTATGTATAGTGCCATGTTATTAAAGCACTCTTTACCATCTAATTTTGGGTCATTATTTTATCATTTGCTGCATTATATTACAACCTTATTTCAATCAGTGGTTTAGCGCATATATGCTCTTCCGAGAACAGTGTCTTTTATACTTCCTTTGAACTGATCAACCTTAATCTGCCTGTTGCTGCAGTGGCAGAGTGGAATCTGTTGAGTCTAGTATCTGGACCCAGCATCCCTTGCAGGATTGCACTGTAACAGACCCTTGGCATATATAGGGAGTCTGGTAATGGATTAATACATCAAAATTAATATACCAAAACATCTCACTCACTGCCATTCTTACAGTAGTTTACTTTCATTCGCTACTTTTAACCCTTTCACCACTACAGGCCGGAAAAGCGGCGAATATGAAGCATGTACCTGGGAAAAATTATTGCATCAAACCTAGACATGCTGGAGATACGATGTTGCGATACTATTTCAAGGGATGAATAACTTCAAAGTCAGAGCTATAACAGGGATCGCTTGACTCTCCCACTTTGGAGAAAAACGCATTTGTTTTGGAGATCGCTGTTCGTTTCTTCGATTTTCGCGAATTTTGAGGAGCTGAAAATCGGCTCAAGAAAACCTTCCCATTTGCACTTGAAATCAAAAGCAAACACAAAATAACCACTCAGTCATTACAGTACCTTGTTTAATCTTTCCAACCAGCAGGTTTGTTTGCATAAAATCCACCAAACGACTGTGAAGCGTGCTATTCTTAATGCTGCACTTCTCTCCACTATGTTTTCCTGCTTCCCAACTCCAATTGCATGCTGGGTAATCAGCAAAAAAATCACAAGGGGAGCCCCCCTCTGGGACTCCTGTAGGATTTTTTTATAAGTCTTTTACCCCTACAACCAAGAGCGGTGATTTGGACTCCAGCCGTTGCTTTAAAGTGACAAAAACACACCCTAATAGGTTAAGCAGGGGGAAAAGACAACCAACTGCAGAATTTCAAAGGTTTCAGTGAAGAATTATTTCATGTGTCCCAAAGCAGAAACACAAAAGAAAAACCCTATGAAACCCCTCACAAGGCCTACTAAAAGCAAACCAAGTACTTTTCAGCCGTCATCAGACTTAATGATGTCTTCAAGCTCTCTGACAGTGGCTTATTTGTCCAAAATCAGAGCACATTTCATTGGAAATCCTACAGAAGAAAGCATACTTACCGCCGACGAGTCCGTAGAATTCTGCCGAATGGCATCATGGGGAAAGTTTGAGCCCTTGGTTTAAAAAGTCAGCAGTATTTAACTACCCCGGGCAAGCCAAACTGGAACTGAGGGGGGAGGGTTGAGTTAGCACTCTGAATTTCACCAATTCAGCCCAAACGCTTCCGGTGGTGAAAGGGTTAAGGGCAGGCTGGGGAGCCATCAAAACCAATATTCTAACAGACCAGGTGCAGATACCTGTTATATAATTATATACATGTATGGGGAATACCAAATCCACAATAATGTAAATTGTAACTTGCAATTGGCGATTAGAGAAAATAATGACCTGACAACTTCTGGGTCAAATATAATTGCTGCCGCAGCGAGCGAGCAAGGCAGCAGTTATAATCTGTAAGTGGATCGAAATCTTGATTTCTTTTTTTACCACAATGCATCACTTCTAGTCTTTTTTACCACAATGCTTTGCACGGATCTGCTCGTCACGTGACATTACACGAGGTGGAATCTGCATTGTTGGAGCTACTACATGTACGTTCAACCCTTCTGTAATGCATTTCTGTGTATGCGATCCTTGTGTAATCATGAATTTGTTGAAGTGTAGGGGAACAGATTAGAACTGCTGCCTTGCTCGCTCGCCAGCTGCAGCAGGAATTAGCAGCATTTTTTTTGTGCCAGGAATCTTAAGAAAATGTTGGGAATTGGTAGGCTCAGTGGATTTGCTGGGAGATCGTTGATATGTCAGGACAAAATGAAAATAAATCGGGACAACTTTTGAGATACACACCACAGCTTAAACAGGATTCAGTCGCACGATAGCCCCAAAACTACAAAATATATTCATCCTTGGTATTTTTATCACCCAGTAATCTATTTTTCCTGCCAAAGTGCTACTGTAGGTTCTCTTCTACCGGTAATACACTTCCTTAACTGAGTGGAGCAGCATTCACTACCTGTTAGGTATATATACTAGTTATAATAACACTCCCTTAATTGCTTCTCAATCCATTGCCCCCACGGGAGATTCTACAGTATTTATTAGACCTTTCTGCAGTAAAATCCACCATTTTGAAAATAGGGCAACCTTAACCCTTTCCCTCCTGCACCGCCCAATATGAAGCATGTAACTGGAGAAAATTATTGCATCAAACCTATAGACATGCTGGAAATACGATATTGTGATACTATTTCAAGGGATGAATGGCTTTCAAAGCCACAGCTATTTTCCCTTTCCCTTTCCTCTCCCCATTCCCCCTCCCCCCTCTTTTCCAATTCCCTCCCTCTCCCCTCTTCTCCCCTCTTCCCAATTCCCCCTGGGCTTGCTACGCAGGCTACTATAACAGGGATCGCTTGACTTCTCCCACTTTGGAGAAAAACCCATTTGTTTTGGAGATTGTTGTTAGTTTCTTCGATTTTCACGAATTTTGAGGAGCTGGAAATCGGCTCAACAAAACCTTCCCATTCACACTTGAAATCAAAAGCAAATACAAAATCATCACTCAGTTGTTACAGTACCTTGTTTAATCTTTCCAACCAGCAGGTTTGTTTGCACAAAACACACCAAGTGACTGTGAACGACTGTGTTTACATTTTCCTGCTCCCACCTCCAATTGCATGCTGGGTAATCAACAAAAAATTGACAAGGGTCCCTCAAGCTCTCTGGGTCTCCTGTAGGTTTTTTTATAAGTCTTTTACCCCTACAACCAAGAGCAGTGGCACTAGTCCTACGATTTTACATTGTTATCCGTTATCCAAACAGTGCCACCAGAGATTCTCTTTCCCGTACTTACAAAACAAATCGGAAATAAAAGATTGATACTATAATACCTTGATAGTAGTTCTCATAGTAGTACTTAGTTTTTATAGTAGTTAATTTATATTATTATCATTTAGAGTTGTACACAATTTGTAATAGTTATGCAATTCAGTTTTCTTACTGCAAAGTGAAAAAATAAACCAGTCTATCTTATCTTTCTATCTACCAGGAACCATTCATTATTTATGCCAGGGGGTGGGCTGGCAAGAATGAGGGGGGGGGGGGGGCACGATAAATTCAGGACACTCGAGGGGGGGTCATCAGAAAATATGGAAACAAATGTGGGGGTGGGGGGCTACTTTTCAAATTACATCTAGAGGGGTCATGAGTTTTTGCTTTTCCTTGGAAGGGGGTCAAGAGGTTTTGTTTAGGCTTATGATGGATCTTGCCAGCCCACCCCCTGGCATAAATAATGAATGCTCCCTTATATATGATTGAAGTTGCTTGGATGTTTGGCTTAGTTGCAGAATACCCCCTACATTCAAAAGATCACTTCAAACCTGCACTGAATTCTCCATTGTACTTTGTAGTTCAGGCTCCGGTTGTTCAAATATAATGGTACTCTACACATACACTACACAGCACAAATATATTAATATTCTTCTCATATTGCTGATAAAACCACAGGCAGCCTTAGCTCTATTTTTGTGTCTCATGAAGTTAATAAAATATACGAAATCAATACAGTACTCAAATAAAGAATTAATGTAATAAACCTCTTCAAAGTTGTGTTTTTGATTGTCCTGTGTACTAGCTCCTTGGGTAAATAATCTGAACCACTTTCACAAAACTTCCAATTCACCATCCTAACTGTAATAGAAAATGACAAGGCTGGAGACTTCACCTCTCCCAATAATAGCGATCGCCGAAAATCCCCTCATATCGTGAATATGTCACAAAATCATGTTAACCCTAAAGTTCAATGTTTTTCCCTTCACCTGCATCCTGCATGGAGATCACAATCCGATTAACAGTCCCTTTTCCACAACTTTTTTCAATTCTGAGAACCCTGTGATGAACACCGTACCTTAATCATTTTAAAAGACACAAAAATAGAGCTTGGGCCTGGGCTGGCCGGCCAACTCACCAACTGGCAATATAATTTACCACAGCTGCACAAGTCATAATTATAAGCCGCCTTACCATAATTTCCACCGCATAAGATTCTTTTGTCCATCGGTTATATGCGACTTTGAACATGTCGCCATCTCGGGAGTAATAAACTAAAAGTAATGCTTCAAGTCTATATGCTTCAAAATTCGATCAAACGTAATTTTCAAAATGAATGCCGAGCTCGGCAAACTCATCACCAGGCCTGGCCTCGGATCTTCCACAGGTATCCCGAGCCTACTCATTAATTCTTTGGTTGTTATTCAGTTTCTGTAGAAATTATTAGCCAGGAATATTCCATAGTATTATCTCTCAAAGTTTTGAATCTGCTGAATGTGTTTATCTTCACCCTGAACGTTATGTCCATAGCTGACTGCTGGTCGAGGGTTAGCCAACATATTGGCCAATGCATTGGTCAACAGTTAATCGACTGAATGTCGGGTGTGGGTTGGTTGAGGGTTGGCCAACATGTAAGTTGACTAATTTTCCCATTTGCTTTTTATCTGTTGGCAACGGTAATAGTGGGTCTGCTGGTTGTATATCGGTAAGGTGTCGGTCATAGTCCAAGGGCCAGGGATCCCCCCCCCCCCAATTCTGGGGATTTTGTGAGACATGTACCGTTTGATCAAAGCCCAAGGTAGGCTCGGTTTCCAGCCGTGGGAGTTTCGGCCCGCGATCCTCTCCCCACTCAGGCTTTGGAGAAACGACACCCCAAACGGCTAAAACCGAGCCTAAGCTCTAGGGTATTCCAAAATTTGATCAGAATCTGGGTGTGGCCGTACGGTAGCACTGTTTCCTTGACCCCAAAAACCACAGGGTACCCAATTCTAGTTTTTGAAGAAAAAAAGATTTGTAAATGAACTGAATATGATGATAGGTAAACGAAAGTTCGTTTGAATGCTTACCACAACTAGAGGTTGATCAAGTAATGCAAAATTGTTTTCAAATCACGCCTGAAGTCGCCACTACGCATGTCATAGCTCTGTCATAGCTCTTGTCATAGCTCTTGCTGTTGGCGATGTCCCTACCATGCCCACTTGCTCTGCTCGGAACATTGGTGTCGTCTTTGACGATAACATGAACTTTGATAAGCACATTAACGATCTTTGTAAATCTGCATTCTATCATATTAGAAACATCTCCCAGGTTAGGAAGTTCCTCAGTGTAGAATCGACCAAAACGTTAGTTAATGCATTTGTTGTTTCGAAAATTGATGGATATAATGCGCTTCTCTGTGGACTCCCGTCCTATTTATTACAAAGGCTACAATATGTACTTAATACGGCTGCGAGACTCATAACGCTATCGCGCAAGGCTGAGCACATAACTCCTTTGCTCATAGAGCTACATTGGCTCCCAGTGGAACAGCGCATTAATTTCAAAATCTTGCTCTATTGTTTTAAAATTATGAATAATACTGCACCATCGTATTTAAGCGAGTTACTTGTCCAATATGCTCCGGTGCGTAGTCTTAGGTCATCTAATCAACTTCTCTTTCACCAGCCTTCATATAATCTTAAATCTTGTGGTAATAGAGCTTTTTCTGTATCTGGACCAAAATTGTGGAATGAACTTCCCCTTGATATTAAGATCAGTCCGTCTGTCTGTATCTTTAAGTCCAGGCTCAAGACCCATCTTTTTAGGAAGGCTTTTTTCTAATTTTATTGATAATTATTGACTTTTGCTTTCTTAGAGTGCGGACGGTAGAGGCATGTGGCGGCTGTTTAGCTGAATAGTACTGAATAGTGCCAACATCCTTCCCTTTTCTTGTTTAATTGGTGCTGTTTTGTGCTGTTTGGCTGGTGTTGTCGCATGCTTTTATTGTTTGCACTCTACTTTTACTTTTACTTCAATTTTTACTTCAATTTTTAGTCATAGTTTACATAATTCATTATCTATATTCACATTTATTTATATTCATATACATGTTTTTCGTTTCATTTTATTTGAATTGTAACTAGTTTTATTGCGTATTTTTAAATTGAACATTGTAAAGCGCATTCGGGCTTTCTTAGGAGAATTGCGCTATATAAGAATTAAACATTATTATTATTATTATTAATTAAACTGTAACGTATGTTTTCTGATAACCTGTCAAGATAGCCTGCTCTAACATGTCGAGTCTTGCACCATCTGTAATATGCAGAGCAATTTCTGCTGAAGCCGATTATCCCACTATATATGGCAATTTGCATGACGATTGATTGTTTGCTCGATTGTAATATCTACTGCATTTCTGCATGATGGTACTTCTGATCTATTAACACTAAATCCATTACTTTCAAGCAGTTCCTTCGCTCCGGGATGAGACTGTGTTAGGTTCAGGAGCCGAGAATCACAAGGTATACTGAGGGTATCTAGCATAGTTGTAATGATCATAGGTAAAAACAAACTACACATATTTTGAAGACACGCAAGATGTAGTTCTACGTCATTCTGTTTCGTAGCTCGTTGAAAGAGAAGGATTAGCAAAACGTTATCCATATAGTTCATCCAGAACTTGGCAGTCTTACCGAGTTTCCCCTGTCGGACACCTTCTTTGAAGTCAGAGTAGAGATTCAACAAGCTAACACAACTTTCATTTGCCATGGCTTCATTCAAATGCTCTTTGCATGGGTCAGTTGCAAGACGGTTTAGCACGGTCTTTGCATCTTCATCGACGATATCCCCAGGAACACGTTCAAACATCGTGAGCAGAAGTCGTTCTAAAGCCTCTAGAACAATCTTGTGGACACGTAGCGCTCTATTGTAATAGTTCCTAGTCATCACCTGCTCTATTGAGCCACTTGCGCAGATTCCTGACTCAACTCCCAAGGACGTCCTCAAAGCCACTTGATCTCATCTTTTCCCCTAGTGCTCCCATGTAGGAGCAGGCGAGGCGAAAGCTGCCCATTCTGACAATGATGTCTTGAAATAGATTGGGATTTTGCCAGACAAGCGCATATGCTTTTTTTGGCCACGACTAGGTCGAATGTCACAATCGTACACTCCTGGTTATAACTTCCATCGACGCTTGCGGACTTAATTTAAGAATATGCTGTACGGTTGCATTTTCTGTTACAGGCACAAAGACAGGGGCCATATATTAAACACCTGATACGACGAATCCATGCTTGATTCTGTCAGAGACACCCACCCAGCCCATGGTGGGACGATCTGGGCGGCGTGCTTAAGCAAAGCTGACCGGCATAGTACCCACAACGTGTCTGACGAATGTGCTATTGCCTCTGCTTGACTGTTACGTGTTTCTGCCTGAGAGATTTCAAGCTTTGGCTCAACTTTATCCTAAGCAAAGCACGGCTCAACGTTGTCGGATGCTGGTTGAATGGAACGTTGTTTCGTTTTGCTGAACTGAGGGGTTCTGGTGTCATCCATACTCTGGTCACTCTCACTCTCTTCCTTGACCCCCTGTATAATTATTCCATGGGCGCAGTGAGTTGTCCCAGAACCAGAAGGCGATGTTTCCGTCAAATCAAAATCGTCGCAGCACAGCTGGGTGACAATATTTGCACCCGGTTTAATGATTGATGGAATTATACTATTCCTTTCATCAATAGCTTTACAGTGAGCTGTTTCCAGCTCTAGAACACTGGAGTAAGAGGCGCAATGTCCAAACCGATTGATGAGTGAGACCACTTCTGCGTTTCCTGTCAAATGCCTTAATGCCATTGCAAGAAGATGTTTTGGCATTTTCCATTGGCCGTTAGTAACAGCGTAACAAATATCCTGGGAAAGTAACGATGCCACTCGTTGTTTCTTCTCAGAGTCCTTCTTGACAGATACCAAATGACTGATAAATTCTTGCAAATATGCCGGTGGCTGTATTGCATTACTAGTAAGAAAGTATGAAGATGGGGGCCACGGCATTGCTCGAGATTCTACATGCGCACTTTTAATCGCTCTTCGAAGAATTAGAGCTGCTTCTTCCAGTCGTTTGGTGTCAGATGAAGCTGTTTCAAATGCTACTTCCACGTGCACTGTTTGGCCCTTTTTCAGGTCTGATGCATATACGAGTTCACTCCTGTAATTTGGTTGCCAAAATTGTATTGCATCCCCAAAATATTTAATCAACTTGGATTTAAGTTTGTCGGTTTTGTAGTTGGCATTGTAAAACGCAGGGTTGTACATGTCAGTTGTCAAGCATAAACTTCAGATAACGCTCTCTAAAGCATTCGACAGTATACCGCATGATCTACTATTAGCCAAGCTCAAGGCATACGCGGCGTTACCAGTAGTAGCTGTTCACTCATACAGAATTATCTCACCGATCGCTTCCAGAGAGTTAAATTAGGTGACCAATTCTTCGATTGGAGTCCACTATCTCAAGGCATACCCCAGGATCAGTATTTGGTCCTATACTCTTTAATATTTTTCTATTTTTCTAAATGACCTTCTTTTTATCCAGCTCAATTCTAAGATCAGTGCTTATGCCGATGAAACACAGCTTTTTTCTGTCGGCAACGATTCTGCTCTGATTTATCAAAGTATGCATGCTGATCTCATTACCAACTGTACATGGTTTGGTTCTAATGGACTATTAGTAAACTCAGATAAATGTCTTACCATGTGGCTGGGTAATACCACGTACAACCCTGCCTACCATCTAGGAAGTAGTGAGATCAGCATGGTTGATGAGATCAAATTACTTGGTGTGACTATTGATAAAGATCTTAATTTCAATAAACATGTAGCTGATATCGCACGTAAAGTCAGTTGTCAACTTCAAGTCATTAAAATACATAATAGATTGATTGACGCTGACACCAAGGCTAAGTTATATAATGCTTATCTCTTGCCACAACTTAATTACTGTTCTGTAGTCTGAAACTACTGTGGTCAGCGAAATTCTAAGAAATTAGAAAAACTTAACGAGAGAAGCTTACGTTTTGTATATTAATAATAATAATAATTTTTTTCTATAGCGCCATAATCCACTAGTTGCCCTATGGCGCTTTACAATGAATACTGGTAAAGAAAAATGTAAAAATATATATAAAGTTAAAATATAATTGCTATTAAGCTATCTAGTATGTATACCACTAAAACTACTGAGACAACTAAAAACTACTATAAAAATCATTAATTATAAGCACAATTAAAAAGATATGTCTTTAACGTAGATTTAAAACTGCCAATACACGGGCTCATTCTAATCTTAGCTGGTAATGAGTTCCATAACTTAGGTGCAGCAACTGAGAAGGCTCGGTCACCATAGCTCTTCAAATTAGACATAGGAACAGTTAATAAATATTGCGAAGACGATCTCAAGGTACGTGTAGGAATGTAGGCGTGAAGCATATTACTAATGTAAGATGGAGCTAATTTATTTAGAGCCTTATATGTAAGTAAAAGTATTTTTAAAACAATACGCTGCCCTACAGGTAGCCAGTGGAGTTGCTTGAGAACAGGAGTAATATGATCATGTTTTGATTTACCGGTAATTAAACGCGCAGCGCAGTTCTGAACATACTGTAGTCTATCAATTTGATACTTGGGTAAGCCATACAATAAAGCATTACAATTATCTAATCTACAGGATATAAATGCATGAACCAGTATCTTAGTATTGTCTTCTGACTGATATTGCCTTATCTTAGCTATCCTCATTAAGTGAAAAAATGCAGACTTACAAATAGTGGACACATGTTTCTCGAGGATCATGCTGTTATCGAAAACTACTCCGATATTCCTGGCAGAAAGCGAAGGTTGTACGTGATCCTTGCCAACTGTAATATCATTTAAATACGGTCGGGGACGATGATGTGCACTAATAATAAGAAGTTCAGTCTTGTCCGTATTTAATTTAAGTTTATTCTGCAACATCCACTTATCTATATCATTGACACAGGCTTCAATTTTCACTATGGATGACTCGCGATCTTCCCCAGATGTAGACTCGAAGGAGAGATACAATTGGGTGTTATCCGCGTAGAAATGGAAGCCGATGTCATGATTCCTAACAATATCTCCTAAAGGAGAAGTGTAAAGCAGGTAGAGGAGTCGCCCTAAAACCGAATCTGAGGTACACCACAGTGCATGTTACGACTCGAAGACTTTTCTCTCCCAATGACTACAGCCTGTTTTCTATCGCTCAGGTAAGATTTAAACCAGCGTAGAGCCTTTCCACATATGCCAAAGCGACAGGACAACCTCTCTAATAAGATCGTATGATCAACAGTATCGAAAGCTGCAGATAAATCTAGCAATAACAAAATTACCGTACGCTTATTGTCAATAGCAACAACAATATCGTTGTGAACTTTCACTAACGCAGTTTCAGTGCTATGAAACTTCTTATAGGCTGATTGAAAAAACTCATCAAGATCATTACCTTTAATGTAGCTATTAAGCTGAAGTGCCACAACTTTCTCAGTGAGTTTTGACATAAACATGAGATTAGAAATGTCTAAAATTAGAAAACTCTTCGAAATGTAAGTTGTCTTTCTTCAGTAACGGATTTAGTAGAGCGAACTTAAAAGAATCAGGCATAATAGAAGTATCTAGTGAGAGATAATTATATCAGTCATTACAGGAAGTAGCACGTGCACACAAGCTTTAAGGACATCGGCAGGAACAGGGTCAAGGGCACAGGATTTAACAGTAGAGGCCTCTATCAGCTCAGCAACTTGTTTTATAGAGACGCATTCAAAACCAGATAACTCACAGGCGCATATCACTGGTGGGGAGGTAAATCATAGGACCGCAACTCTCCGTAGCCAGGGAATGATGTATACCAGCAATCTTCTCAGTAAAATAGTCAGTAAAACAATTTGAAAGTTCCTTATCAGAACCGGAAGGTGGATAACGTACCTCCGCTTTTTTGTGAAGCAGCTTGTCGACAGTTTGAAAAAGAATGCGTTGATCATTTTTATTAGCACTGATGATAGTGGAATAATACTTAATTTTAGATGACCTGATGGCGTTGTTAACAACTCCACATTGCGTAATGTAGCGTTGACGATCAATAGTAAGTTGCGAGGTACGCTAACGGCGCTCAAATGCTCTCCTTTTCCTCTTCTCGATTGCTATTAGACCAGTAAACCATGGAGCAGCAGGTCGGATAGTTACAGTTCTAGTTTTCAGAGGGGCGTGATCGTTCAGCCGTGATGCCAGAACATCGTTATATATACTGAGAGATCAAATCACTCAGGTCGCTAGCTGGTTTAGTTAATAAAGTAGAGTTCTTTAGATCATGACAAAAAGTGGTATAGTCAATAGAACGCACCTTGCGATAAGAAATCTCCTTTTTCTCAAATATTGGTTTGGCAAGACGAAGATTACAATGCACAGTACTACGATCAGATATCACAGAGTCATGAAGGCGACAGTTACTAACAAACTCCTCACTCGCTCTAGAAATAAGCAGATCCAGAATATGGCCGTCACGGTGGGTAGGTTCCACAATGTGTTGAACAAGATTAAACGATTTCAGTAGGCGGAGAAAGCGATTAGCGTCATGATTATTAACTTTATCAACATGAAAGTTGAAATCTCCAGCCAGTAACAAACGACCAGAAGTCAATACCAGTTGTTCCAAATAATTCCCAAATTCTTCAAGAAATAAGTTAACGCTGAGTTTATTGTCAGCTGATTGCGGTGGACGATATACAACAATAACGCCTCACATTGTTATTCAACGACGATCTCAAGATAACATCCATAGATTCAAAACTCGTAAAGTTCACTTGCAGCTGTTTCTTCGGTTTAAAACATTTCCTAAACATTAGGCCAACTCCTCCTCCGCGTGAAGTAATTCTTGGAGCATGGAGAAACGTGTAATCGGTAGGACAAATATCGCGGATAACGTACTCATTGTCATTATTCGTAGAGCTCAGCCACGTCTCCGTCAAAGCCAGAATATCAATATTGTTTTCAACAACGTAGTCCTTCACGATAAGGGATTTATTCATGATCGATCTTGAGTTGAGTAAGCAAAAGTCAACACGTGGAGGTACAGACATGAAGCTCAACGGTTCTCGAGCCACCGAGATCAAGTTATCAAGTTATTATAATTATTTTAATAGCACTTATGAATACTTACTGAAACAAATGGGTCAACTGTTCATTACATAATAGGAGAATTTATGACATCTTAACTCTAGTATATAAATCTATACATTGGCATGGCTCCCAACTACATCAGTGACCTTATAACTCAGAGAACTTGTACAATTAACTTACGTGGTCTTCATTCCCTTAAATTTCCTAGTGCTAGAACCACTAGATATATGGTTTGCACTCATTTTCCTTTAATGGAAGTAAACTCTGGATCTCCCTCTCTGACCTCATTAAATCATCATCCCCTGTCAAAGCCTTTAAATCGGCCATTGTTAAACTTGATTTCACTACTGACTGCTGCTCGTTTTGTAAATAATTCATTATAATATTTTTGTAAATGATTATACATATAGTAGGTTATATATAGTTTATACATACATTTATTATGTAAGATACTTTTTATTATTTAATCATATAATGTAATTATCTTAATTTGTTTTTCTCGAAGATAGAGCGGTTTTCAGTTGAGTCAGTAGTGAAACCAAACGCAAATTACCCACAGCCAGCCAATCATAGGAGCGAGTAATCACAAGTAACTCATAAATGGCTTCCCTGTGAGCCAATGACAAACCAAAGCAAAACCAAAACCAATTTGAGTTTGGTTTTACTTTGGATTCTGATTGGTTGGTTTACTTTCTCAGCCAATAGATGGTTTGCACTCAATCCCCAGAGATTCAAATGACAAAGGGCATGGCGGCCATGTTGGTGTACAGAACAAAAGAAGCTAACGAGGAATCTATTGTTACCTGTACACCAACATGGCGGCTATGACGTCACGTGCAAAGGGTCTATAGGAGAGCTTAGTAAACTGTTCCAGTATGGAAGGAAACGGCTGATGTAGCTGAAGACTGCGTTAGATATTTTAGAGACTGGTCCTATACGAATCAAATGTCATGTAACCCATCAAAATGTAATGAGCTTATTTTTCGTAAAAAAGGTAACACTGATCACTACACCGGCATTGAAGGCATTCCTTAACAAAAAGAGTTAAATATCTTAGGTATCACTTTCCAACAAGATTGCAAGTTCTCTAGTCACGTTAAAAATAAGCTTAGTGAAGCAAACAAATGCCTTTTCGTCTTAAGATCTCTTAGAAAGGAAGGTTTTAATCAGTCGGAAATTGACCTGTTCTTTAGCAATATAATTATTCCTAAGATTACTTATGGACTATCCGTGTATGGCTCCTCTGAGGCTGACTTGTCCACTGTCCAATGTTTCCTAGACAGATGCTATAAGAGACGCTACACTTCAAAGAATATCCTTATTAGAGAACTACTTGAACAATATGATAGGAAACTTTTCCACAAACTGTGTAACAACAGCAACCATCCTCTTAAGCTACTTTTGCCCAAAATCAAGCCCTCGTCTAGAACCTTAAGACGTCAGTCTTCCCAGTGGCCGAGAATTAATACTGTTCGTTTTAAAAAATCTTTTGTAAATAGATTAATCTTTAGGTATAACCTAGCTATTTAATAGTCTTTGTTCCCACATACTTTACGTTTGTTATATTATGAGAGTCGTATATTTATGCTTTATTACTTATAGCTGTAACACACGATATGTATTTTATCGGTGATTCATTAAAGACATTATTATTATTATTATTATTAAACGCAAAACCAAAACACTTCCGACACTCAATTGAAATCCGCTCTATTAGCATGTATTTGCTACTCTTCAATTCGAGTTGAAATAAAGGTTAATAAATATTGTATTGTAAGCATGGACATTCTCTCGACGTTCAGTCCTGTAATTATGGAATTGTTTATATGAAGGCAAAGGCCAACCTCGTTCCCAGGGTCTTGGGCAAAGGCTTATGGGCTGCCTCCATGGGTCCCTGCATCATGATGTTCATCTGATTCTGCATTCCCCTTAGACACACTGCAATGATCACTAATTCTAGTATAGCTTTACCGACATGAAGGGTGGTAGTGGGCTTTTCGTGCTACGAGATCAATGCCCTGGACCTTAAATAACATAGCTTCATCTTTTTTCGTTTCTGCGACCCTCTTTATCGACTGTTCAGCACTTTTGGTCACACATTTGACTAGCTACTCTTCTGTCCACTGTGTTTTGTTACCCGATTGCTCATGGAAAATCAGTTGCGTTATAGCGTGCAGTAAAATACCCCAACCTTGGGTGGACTCCTGTAACATATACAGGGACGTGCCGGACGGAGTAAAACGCAGGGTGCAGGGCACGCAGGGCACGCAGGGTGTTCAAAAAAATAGAGTTACATAATTTAGTGCCTTTGGAATATCAGTCCTCCCAGGTGTGAAACCCATGCATTCAGGCCCCACGGCTGAAACCAAGCCTACTGACATACTCCAGCAAGGTTATGTTACACACGTAATCCCAGTTGGCCCGTGTGATAGCAATTTTTAAGAACATTCATTGTCCTCAAAGGATTATACTACATTTATACCATGCGGGTAGCCTCGGATTCCTTTGTTCTCCGAGGCACATTTAAACCACTAATTTTCCCTGATGGCAGGGATATTTAGAAATATGCATTGTTTCGAAATTTCCCACCGGGAAATTTCGAGACAATGCATATTTCTAAATTTCCCCTGCATGCGTAATGAGGTAAAATTAGAAGAGAATGCAGGCTGGAAGTGAGAAGGTCAAAAGCATGAACTCCTGCTCCCCTCTGGCACAACTAGCCCTGCACTCCCGGATGAAAAATACTGAATCCAAACTGACCTGTCTTCATCATAACCTTCAACGTAATCCATGTGGGATCACGTATTTCAATCTGCATATTCTTCTCTTAATTTCTCAAACCCGCTTCCTCCATGTGGGATACTTAAAACCATAAACGTGACGTAATTAAAATCCATTCATGCTCTTTGAATATTTAGTCAACCGCATAATTACATTGTATTTTAGTGTTATTCTTCTCAAAAACAACACGCTTTTCCCCAGGGGAAGCCAGGGTCGTTTAATCAATGGCGCTCAGTCAAGCATTAAACAAAACGTTTTCGAAAGCAACTCGACTGCAACGTCTTTAGTTTCGGCAAAGAAAACTAAACTTCTCAGAGATTTGTTCCGTTCCTCGGCGATCATGGTATAACAAACTTATACCATGGCATTTCGGGGTATTAGTGATTTAAATTGCAATTTAAATCACTAATACCCCTCATGCCATGGTATAACTTATAAGTATTTCCATAATTATATTAAACTACAGTCAATCATTGCATTAAATGATATTATTTATTAACTAGTGCAAAGACTTTATTTATGATTTAGAATGAACAAGAAGCATTCTACGTAGTCCTCAAATCTTTTTTGATAAAGTAGTGCCAGTGTTGGATAGGCAATAAAATCAGTAATTAAAGTGCTTTGAGCATATGCACACAAAGTTGGCTCTAATAATGTATTACACCATCAACTGGTGTGGCTAGTTCTAACATGTGCACCCTTCATTCCAGCAACAGAGCACTTGGCTTGAGGGGGTAAAGGGAGATTCAATCAGTGACCTGACTAATGACGGCCATACTTCCCTTTTGAAACAATTGAATACCCCTCAGAGAAGCCTGGATCCATCCCACAAATTCTGTTATACATTCATAGTGCCAATATCACAATACGCCTTGTCCTCCTTATGCCCTTGAAGTTATGGATCCTCATTTCCCCCTTTTTTTATGGCCGCTCACACTTCACACCTGAATGTGCCTCAAAATTATACGTGACGAAAATATTAATGCGTGAAACGTGATGCCGACCCCCCCCCCCCCCCCCCCCCCTCCCACTATTATAACAATAGTGTGTCTGTCGAGGGATTATTATAACAAGTGTGTCTGTCGAGGCACTATTATAACAATAGTGTGTCTGTCGAGGCACTATTATAACAATAGTGTCTGTCGAGGCACTATCGGCCAATGTGAGGTAATAGTCCTCCACTGAGCACTATTATAACAATAGTGTGTCTGTCGAGGGATTATTATAACAAGTGTGTCTGTCGAGGCACTATTATAACAATAGTGTGTCTGTCAAGGCACTATTGGTTGTTTCACCACAACATTTTTGTACACTCTCGTTGGCCAAAAGCGATCATGTGGCGCAATAGTTGTCATCCACAGAAGCAAACTATCAGGCATTATAGTTCACAACAAAATTTTGGCGTGCGCTCATTGGCCAAAAGCGATCATGTGACGTGATAGTTGTCGGCCGCGGCGGCTAACTATCAGACGTTATAGTTCACCACAAAATTTTGGCGCGTGCTCATTGGCCAAAAGCGATCATGTGACGTGATAGTTGTCATCCACGGATGCAAACTATCAGGCGATAGTGCCCGCTGAGAATGGAAGACAATTTTGTGATGAACAATAATGACAAATAGACTGTGTTTGTCTCGGGAACTATCGGCTGATAGTTTCCCTTGGAAATTTGATCTTCTTAAAACTAGCATATAAGCCCTCGAACTTCGTTCTCGGGCTTATATTTGTTTTAAGAACATCAAATTTCCATCAAATTGCCGATAGTTCCTCGACGGACACAGTCTATTTGTATAATAGTGCCCGCCGAGCACGAAAGACAA
This sequence comes from Actinernus sp. WN-2022, assembly GCA_030867875.1. Lineage (NCBI taxonomy): Eukaryota > Metazoa > Cnidaria > Anthozoa > Actiniaria > Actinernidae > Actinernus > Actinernus sp. WN-2022. The sequence goes on from JAOWCC010000577.1 coordinate 85,690,143, forward strand.
TTTTGTGTTGAACAATAATGCAAATAGACTGTGTCCATCTCGGACCTATCGGCTGATAGTTTACCTTGGAAATTTGATGTTCTTAAAACTAGCATTCTCGGGCTTATATTTGTTTTAAGAACATAAAATTTCCACGGGCACCTATCAGCCGATAGTTCCAAGACGGACACAGTCTATTTGTATATTAGTATAAACCAACTAGTGGACTATTACGAATCCTGCATTCTGATTGGTTACTCTACTATAGGTCTATTTGTGATAGCCTTTGGTAGAGAAAAACCGCACGCCTTTTCACGAAATAATAACATTTTTCAACTTCAATTTGTTTCTTTCTATAATTTTCTACTGTCCGAGTTAGCAGGTAGTTAGTTTATACTAAAACAATTAGACCTCTCGCCCTCATGGGCTATGAGTTAAATAATAGTCCATTCGGTTGCGCCTCATGGGCTATTGACTCGTAGCCCATTGGGGCTGTGGGTCTAATTGTTAAATAGTTTCCCTCAGAAATTTGATGTTCTTAAAACTAGCATAATATTATAAGCCCTCGAACTTCATCCTCCGGCTTATGTTTGTTTTAAGAACATGAAAATTCCATGGGCAACTATCAGCCATTATAACCCAACAATATTTTCTCTCGTGTGTGATTGGTTGAATGTGTCATGTGACCTAATAATTTATATTCTCTGTGAGCGGGAAATGTCAGCGGATACACATCCATGAGTGTATTAAGCGTGCATCAAAGAAAATACTTCAAGGATGACAACAACAATAACCTACATTGTGGCATCGGAATATGCCCTGATATTTGTCCTTGGACATTATCATTCTGATCCTCGAAACTCGCTCTCGGGAACTGTTCTCTTCTCAGAACAGATAATGTGCGTGGACGAAACATCAGGGCATAATTATTTCAATGCCACAAATAGGTTTATTGTATTTGTAGTCCCTTAACAGACACACTATAAATTGTCTAATTTGTTAAAATAGAAACATCAAGTTCATAGTCAAATAAGATCAAAATAAATTATTCTTAACTTGTGCTAATATCACCATCCTTGACCTCAATGGATTCTGCTATTTCCATACATTTCTCCTTCCAAAATTGTACCTCTTTCTTGCATCTTCTTAGTTCTTTTTTATCTTCATCAAGACGTTTTCCGAAATCTTTTCTAGACATATATCTTCGGGGGCATCTTGGTGCCAAAGTCCCCTCAGGAGAATTGGCCTTATGTTTTCTCCTTTCATTGTTCACCTTGAGGAAGTATGCACAATTGGCACAGTATGTACCAGCAGAAACAAAAACTAAACATTTTGAAGAGAAAGTTCTCAATTCCTTTGGACTCTGGGGTAGTGAGAAGTCTTTGACAAAGCCAGTTTTATGTGGTAACACTGTAACAATCTCTTCTAAAACCAGACCTCTGCACAATGTTAGACTGTCAAACAACATTAACAAGTTGTATATCTGGCGTGATAGCGGTATATCCTGTAAGACATCCATGATATTCATGTCATGATGCAGGTCCAGTTTACACCCATGACAACTTACACGATGTGCTACCTCACCATCTACATTCTTCTCAATCGAAAGTTCAGTAATTACTCGTTGTTCATTTAGCTCCCACTTCTCATGTCTGATAAAACATATTCTGTCACGGCTATCGGCAATCTGACTCCATCCATCTGGCATAGCTTTGGTTAAATTCACGCATCGTTTTAAATGCAGATAACCTCCTTTTGTCTGTCCACGAGAACCCCTCCTAACTCGCATAACTTTCTCTCTCCAAATCTCTTGAACTATTTTCCCCAATGTACTCTGGAAGAGAGAACTAGGAATAGCATCCACATTTTCCTTTGCGTGTGACAAAATATCCTCTACTAGTACGCAGGCATCCTTGACATGTTTATAATTCATGATCATCCTGTGAAATAAAGGACAAAATACATAATTTATGAGGAAAATAATATTCCTTTTTCAGTCATTTCCAGTCATTTAGGATCCGAGCGAGTGGTTAAACTGAATGGCTGTGTGCAAGAAGGCGTAAGTGACTCCTGGTCATGTTCTAAATTCTCCCTTAGAAAACAGAGAATTTGAAGGAGAGTTTAGAATTTACAAGAACAGACTGGTCTGTCATGGGCCAGTTCTTAAATGGAATGCATCAGTTCGAAGGTCCATCTGGAAAGCACCCTTAGAATGTGATCAAGAGTCACTCACACCCATTTTGCACACAGCTTATTATTTATAGTGCCATGTTAAGCACTCTACCATCTGATTTTGGATCAGTATTTTACCATTCACTGCATTATACATTTCCATATTTATTTACAACCTTATTTCAGTGGTTTAGCACATTGCTCTTCTGAGAACAGGTGTCTTTCATACTTCCTTTGAACTGATCGACCTTGATCTGCCTGTTACTGCAGTGGCCGAGCGGGATCTGTTGAGTCTAGTATGTTGTTCTTGTAACATAATGATTACGTGGGAGCAAGAGTCAGTATTCTGTTGATATTGTGACTCATGGTTTCATATTAACTGCATTGCTTTTGACCTTTCTGTCCACGAACCTGACTTTATTAGCTGGATTTGTCATGAATGCTCAGGATCATCGCTACACGAGTCTGTTAGTTCTTCAAGTGAAATTAACTTTGGAAATTTGTCTCAAAATGAATCTATTTCATCCTCATCGTTTTCGGCGTCAAGTGAAGATTCAAACTGTCGTACTGCTACTGGTCTCGAATCATATTTTGATTTGTCACTCACGTTGAAGGGTCTTAGATTTGGACACTGGAATATTAACCATCTTACCAGGAGTAAATTCGAACAGATCAAGATGTTTTAACATCAATATCAACCAATCTGGATGTTTTATTTGTGTGAAACTTTCCTAAAGCCTATAAGGACTGAGATTTGCTTTCCTCTAAAGTTGGCCAAAGAACGCACTTCCCTTTAAGATCTGCACACAATTTTACTTTATTTCCTACTCGTACGGAAAGATTTAAGAAATCATTTTTTCCATCTGCAACGAAATTATGGAATACCATTGATATCGTGACACGAAATCATTTAAAAGTGCTTTAAAAAGTCATTTTGATATTCAGCAGTACAATAACATTTACGATTATTCTCTTGATAGAAACTCCTCTATACTACATACTCATCTTCATCTGAATACTTGCTCACTTAACTACCATCTTTTTAGAATTAACTGTAAACCAACTCCAACATGTGATTGTGGTTTTAAAATCGAAAGTATAAATCATTTCATGTTTCATTGTCCTCGTTTTGTTGCCCAAAGAGTAAAGCTGCTTTCCTCTGCTGCACATATTTTTGCTGACAGATGGTCTCGTTTATCCGAAATTCAAAAGAATGACATATTTTTGCATGGTTCACCTTATTTAACACCGAATCAAAATTCTGAAATGTTTTACCATGTTCAATACTTTATTAAAGACTCTAAACGTTTCCAGTGATTTAAATTATATAAAATACCAACTGTAGTGCCTTCTGTCAGCCTATATATTTTCTTATTGATCTACAGTGTACATCAAATTGTTTTTACTTTTCTTTGTAATATGAGTCATATTTGTATGTCCCATTGTCACACCTGTAAATAAAATCAGTGTAAGCCCCCTAGATGAGCTCCCATGCTCTTGGGGCAAACGCCGAGAATATATGTTTAAATTTAAAAAAAAGGACTGTGACTCCTTATATTTAATTCCTGGCTATACTCTACAGCGAAAGGATCATTTGTCCAAGGCCGGTGGAGGAATTATGGTGTATTGTAGGGATAATCTGAATTTCAAACGCCAATTTGATCTCGAACAAAATTCAACGGAAGTTCTCTGGTTGGAAGTATTTCGCTATAAATCAAAACGCTCTCTGTTACTTGCTGGTTGTTATCGCCCTCCATCATACAGTAAAGATCAACCAGACTGTGAAATAGTGAGATGCATTGAGTCTGCCTACTTAACTAATAAGGAGGTTATTTTGACCGGTGATTTTAATATTGATTATTCATCACCAAAGAAATTTGCTAATCATCATGTTTCGAAAAGTTTAAAAACTATGCCTTTTAAGCAGCTAGTAATTGAAACAACTAGACCAGTTAGGGAAGAGGTCAAAACAATGGTACTCTGGCGGGACCCAATTTTGATTGAAGGGGGGTTGTACCCGGAATCCACCACCTATTTTGGGGAAATCTAGATTTTTGACCACAAATATCTTCTTGAAAAAAATACTTATTGAAGAAGTAACTATATTTCTAGTTTCTACAGACAGAGAAGAACGTGTGTCTGCATTAAAATCAGGTATCCCTATTTCACGACACGAGAAAATCACCCTCGAAAAAAGGGGTAGGGAGTATTACCCGCCACCCACCACCTCCCCTCACAAAATTGGGTCCCATTCGAAATCCATTGTTTTGACCTCTTTCCTTAGAGGTACATGCTTGGATCACCTTTATCCGAACAAAAGCAAATACATTAGTAATGTCGCAGTCCATGATTTTGCACTCGCCGATCACTTGCCGGTATTTGCTGTGCGCAAGTACAACAATAAACGTTTTCAATCAAATTGTCACAACACCATAACCTATCGGGATTTAAAGAAGCTTAATGTATGTGACTTCAAAACCTCGCTGGCTAATGCCCCTTGGGACGGTGCGTTCATATTTGATGATAACAATGACTCTTACTTGGGAGAGCTTGTTTAATGATGTTATTGATAAACATGCACCTCTCAAACAAAAGCTTATCGCCAAAGCCAAACAACCCCACTGGATGTCAAATAAAATTCAATAGTTAAAAAGGAGGGACAACTTGCTCTCTAAAGCAAGGAAATCTGAAGATCCTGATGCATGGAAAGAATATCGTGCTGCGAGAAACTTGGCAGTAACTTTGATTGAAAAAGTGAAACGAACATATTATAAATCTGCTTTTAAGGATAGTAAAGGAGACACTAAGTCCAATTGGAAATGGATTAAGTCTCTTAATTACAGCAAATCTACCAGACAACCAGTGTCTTTGTTTGATGGAACAAACTTGATTGAAACCAGTGCCGAAATTGCCAATTGTTTCAACATTCATTTTACATCAGTTGCTGCTACAATCAATTCCATCCTACACAGCTCTGTCAATGTTTGTGATTTCACGAAGCTACGCAAGTTTGTCTCTTCAAAGTTCGCAGACACTTCTACTCAGTTTTCCATACCATTCATATCATCTGAGGCTGTTATAGAATATGTATCTAAAATATCTTCTAACAAGGCAGTTGGCGTTGATGGCATAAGTGCAAGGTTGTTAAAGATTGGAATCAATAGTTAGCACCGTCTATTGCAAAGTTGATTAATACATCGATAATAACTCAATCATTCCCTATGATGGAAAACAGCAAAAGTGATTTCCTTATTTAAAAGGGGAGATGCATCTGACGTTAACAATTACCGGCCAATTTCCATTCTGCCCATTCTATCAATGAAAGGTAATTGAAAGGCATATTCATAACAGCGTGTTTCAATACCTAACTGACAATAATTTAATCTACTCTAATCAGTCTGTATTTCGGCGTAACTACAGTACCGACTGCTCTAGCCTATATTTTAGATACTTTGTTGTTTAATATTGATGGCAATCGCATTAATGGCATGTTACTTGTTGATTACATGAAAGCCTTTGATATGGTGGATCACTCCATCCTGCTTCACAAGCTAGAGATCTATGGGTTTGATTCTCAGGCGATCGGCTGGTTTACATCATATCTCTCGGACAGAAGACAGTATGTCGTCTACAAGGGCCATTCTTACTCCATGAGATCTGACAATAACTGAAGGGATACCACAGTTCAATATTGGGCCCGCTACTTTTTATATCCTTCATTAACGATTTACCCCTACATGTTAACTCACAATTAGACTTGTTTGCTGATGATACAACACTATTAACTGCTGTTGATTACAGTGATGCGAGTGAGCTTAATATTAGATTGTCTACTGAAGCATCGAACGTTGATGATTGGGCTACAGCCAACAAGCTCCCCCTCAACTGCTCTAAGACCAAAACTTTGCTAGTTACTGGCAAACATCTTCAAGCGAAGCTCTCTCATGCAGATCAATCCCTTGTAGTTTACGCTAATGGCAGTAAAGTAGAGCAGGTTAAACATGCAAAGCTTCTTGGCTTAGAATTGGATGAGAATCTAAATTTTAACCATTATACCGCTAACCTTTGTAATAAGTTGTCCAAACGAATCGGTATTTTTAAAAACATTAAGTCATATCTGCCATTTAAAGAACGCGTCTTATCTTATACTGCTATGATCAAGCCTTTATTAATGTACTGTAGTACAGTTTGGTCTTGCTGCAACAAAGATAATCTGGACAGAGTTTTATCTCTCCAGAAAAGGGCAGCCAGAGTTTTACTAGATGTGCAGCCGAGACATTCATCTGTGGATCTATTTAATTCTCTAGGTTGGCTGGCATTTTATACTGAAGGTGATATCAGAAAATGTGTTTTAGCTTTTAAGCATTGTGTTGGTGAAACACCAACCTACTTTATTGATATGTTAGTGCTCAATAGTGATCGTCATTCCCGAGTTACTCGTAATGCGCATTTTAGTTATGTTTCTCCTAAGTACGCGTGTAAAACAAAAGGTGGCAGATCATTTACAGTCTCAACTATTAAATGCTGGAACTCCCTACCCTTCTATATTAGATCATCCTCTTCCGCAAAATCTCTTAAAACTTCTCTGTATAAGCGCTGCCTGGCCTACCAAAAGGAATGCAATACTTTTATACCATTTTTGGAAACCCAATTTCACGTATCCTAAAGTTTTCTTTTCTTTAAGTCTTTTTGTATTTTCATTACTATTTATAGTTAGTGAATATTGTTTAATCATAATTTTACCTTTATGCCCTTATAATTGTATTTTGTTGTAGTTGTTAGCTTCTATTATTGTATTTATTAGCTTAGGAGGGCCACAAGTTTATTAGTGCTCCACTATTGAGTGTTACCCTCTCGAAATAAAGTTTTCATTCATTCATTCAGTATCTGGACCCAGCATCCCTTGCAGGATTGCACTGTAACAGACCCTTGGCATACAGTATATAGGGAGTCTAGTAATGGATTAATACATCAAACATACCAAAACATCTCACTCGCTGCCATTCTTACAGTAGTTTACTTTCATTGGCTACTTTAAAGTGCCCCAATATGATCACATTTTGAGATGGTGATATTTTTAGGTATTTGTAAAGTGAAGTTGCTATATTTTTTGCCTGTCTCAACCGTTTTTCAATATGACGATGGGAAGTCTTAGGTTTTGGGGTCCGAATCGTGAGTTTTTATATCTGCACTGAGCCCAATCCGTTCCAGACACCGCGGCAAAACGGTATGCTCCGCTGGCCAAAAGAACGAAGGCGCTGCTATCAAATACAAATTACCGAGGGTTTCAACTTTTTTAGTAAATAATTTTATAACTTAGTAAACTCACAGTGAATTACAAATTAAGAAAACTTCAACCTGTTAAAGTCTTAGGCTTAGCTTTTAAGTAGTTTTCTTATTTTTTGACAAAACAGTTCACATATAGATACTTTTAAGCAGAAATTTTAAAATTACGGGTATGTGCCTGTTGTTTCATTTCAGTTTTCGCGGGAAACTGGGGGCGGCCGCGCGCCGACAAGAAATAGCAAATACGCATGCGCGTAACGTTTTGCCGCGGTGTAATCCGTTCCTTGACAGAGCCTGTACAGAGCTAATTTTCAGTGGAAGTGACATCATTTTCTCAACTCAACAATATGTGAGGATACTTTTCACACAAACCTTTGCATGGATTTATAAGTAAAGTTTTACTATTTTTGCCACAAAGGAAAGAAAAGAACGAAGTTTAGTATAAAAATAATGCCTTTAAAAGAGCGACAGGTTGTGAAAATGACGTCACAACAGCAAACAGCTGGACGAAAATCGTGAATATTTTGTTGGGAAATAGCTTACGGTACTCCTACAAATTGTATCTCGAACAGACTTCTTCTCTCTCTGAAATTGGACAACAAGCTGGAGAGATGGTTGAAACACTGAACTGGAGATTCTTGTCAGAAAGATGGAGTAACAAAGAGGAAAAAGGAACTCAATGTAAAGGGCTGTTGGACATCATTAAGTCGCTGGCTTAACAGTTGAACGATTAGAACTGCTTGACTAAAAGGTGGTACATTATCGCTGGAGATTTACACATAGTGACATCTTCAGGCAAACCAAACTTAATATTATGGAGCTAAGAAGGTCATATCGGTAAATTTCAGGGTCTTGTTTGTGCTTTGCATGGGGACTTATCAAAAGATTCTTAAGAAGGAACCTTATGGCATTCTCCTGTCGAACATTTTGCTGGGTACCCACAACAACTATTTTTGGCCCATTTATGTCGAGTCCGAAGGTAATCCAAAATGGAATCAGGTTATGTCCATGTTAGCTATGGGGATAGCTCGCAATGATTTCTGAAACATCTCATTTTCAAAACGCAAAGCATCTGAAACTCAGTCGGCCATGCAAGAACTCTGATTTCCAATGAAAATAACTGAAGGTGTGAAAGCTTAAACAATGTTTCTTTGTGGAGTACACTATAGCATGAAGAAAATTTTTGATGAGTGAAATGGCTAATACATTCAAATTTGAAAAATCAATATGGCAATGAAAGGCAAAATATACATAACAAAATTACAAATGGACCTTAAAGTGCACATAAGCCCTAGCCAGTTATCTTTGATATCGATTGTTCATGAAGTGGATAGCCCAACAGTAGAATATTTCTTGATTTGGGTGTTGCGTCTATGAGATTATATTACAGTTTATATTTCCAATATGCTAATGATGTAATGTCATCACCGACATTTGCTGAATTTCTTTGTGCTTGTAAATTAAGCTATTTTATAATTTAGATTTTTTTGTGTGTAAAATCACATTGATAAGCTAATGTAACTTAGAATTTAAAAATAGGTAATTCCTCTCTACCAGCATGCATTTGTATAATATAAAGACAGTGATGTCGGTGATGACACCATTATTAGCATATTGGAAATATAAACCTTTATATCTCGTATTTGTATTTTGTATTGTATTTATTTGTCACTCACAACGTTACATTTAATATTACAGTTACACAGAAATATAGATAGATAGTTTACAAATATAGATAGTTTACAAATATTTAATATATAAAAGAACTAGAATAAACTAGAAATTAACGCTTGAGAGTGACAAGGAAGCCTCTGAGAAACTATATAAGCTTATTTGAAGAGGCTTCCTTGCGGCAGTCATGAAAAATATGTATTTTATTATTATTTTTTATATTATCACACAAGAGAAAAAGCATATTGAATTATAAATGAGAATATATTAAGATCAATGATAAAAGCAAAAGAACAGACAAAAATTATAGTATCTGGTTAAGTAAATATTGTTTCAGAGATTTTTTAAAGCTAACGAGACTTGAAGATTGAACTATGTCGAGGGGAAGAGAATTCCACATTTTTGGACCTTGAAAGAGGACAGTAAATTGCTTGATATTAGTTCGGCAGGGATGCGATCTGTAGTTAGAGGAATTTCGTGTTTGGTACCAGTCCTATGAATTTGTTGATTAGTCAAGAATATATCATTAAAGTAGGCAGGAAGAAGTTGATTATGATAAGAATACATGAAGCATGCAATCATAAGAGAATTTATTTTAAAGACATCAAGGATTTTTAGGGAGTAGAATAAAGGAGCAGTATGTGCGAGGTAATCAGCATTAGAAATTATTCGTACAGCACGTTTCTGAAGAATAAATATGCGATTTAGATTTGTAGGGTATGTGGATGACCAGGCAATGTTGCAGTAATTGATATAAGGATAAACTAAAGTATAATACAAACTTAAGCGAGACTTAGAAGATAAGAAATAACGTGATCTTGATATTATGCCAATTGATTTTGCCATTGTTTTCGATACAAAACCTATATGATTCTTCCAAGTAAAACGTTGATCGATGAAAACACCAAGGAATTTAGTAACTTCTACTCTATTAATAATATGGTTTTCAATAACAATGCTTTTGTTTAAATGTACTCTATTTTGTCTGGGCGTAAATACCATATAGTTTGTCTTTTTCAAGTTTACAGAGAGTTTGTTTGCTTTTAGCCATGTGGCTATTTTTATTAACTCGCTATTTAAAGTATCAAAAACATGATTGAGATCTTTGTTAGAGCAAAAAATGCTTGTATCATCCGCAAAAAGAAGAGATTCAGTTAAATTGGAAGCATTAGGAAGATCATTAATGTACAAAATAAAGAGAAAGGACCAAGAATTGATCCTTGAGGAACACCGCACTTTATAGTTTCTAGATTTGAGGTATGGCATCCGAACTGAACAAATTGTTTTCGATCCGTTAAATAACTTTTCATACATTCAAATGCATTTCCACGAATTCCATAATGATAAAGTTTGTCAAGTAAGATTTGGTGGTCTATGGTATCGAAAGCTTTCGACAAATCAAGAAATATACCTACTGTAATTTCATTTTGATCAATTGCCGAGGCGATTTTGTTAATTAAGGTAATAAGTGCTAATGAAGTAGAATGATGTCTACGGAAACCAAATTGTTTTTTATAAATAATATCATGTTGATCCAGAAACTCAATCATCTGATTATACATGACTTTTTCAAACAGCTTAGAAAAACCCGGAAGTATGGAAATTGGTCTGTAGTTATTGAAACACTCAGAATCATCAGCTTTAAAAATAGGAATAACTTTAGCAATTTTAAGCGATTTAGGAAATACTCCATAATGAACAGATGAATTGATTATGTCCGCTAATGGCTGTGAAATATGGTCAAATGATAGATGGATTATTTTCATAGATATGTTGTCATGACCAGGAGCTTTATTTGGCTTGAAGGATTCAATTATGTTTTTGAGTTCTGAGGGTGTAACATTTTGCAATAACATGGACTCGGAGCAAGAATCTGCTAGGAAATGTTTATGAGATTCACTGGTCGTAGGAATTTTATCAGCAAGATTAGGTCCAACTTTAGTAAAATACTGACAAAAACTGTTTGCAATTTGTGTCGCATCAGTCACTTTCTCGCCGTTACTTAATTTAAAACTAGAGGGATAGGAAGGTTTAGCTTTACGCTTATTAATGAGCTCGTTAAGAATTTTCAATGTTGCTTTCAGATCCCCTTTTGCCTTTTCCAATTTCTCATCAAAAAAATTCTTCTTTGCAATTCTAATCAAGTGGTTCAATTTATTCTTGTAGGACTTGTAACATGCCTCACGTTCAGCAGTTGGGTTATTGAGAAATCGCTTATACAACTTTCCTTTCCTATTAATTGACTTTATTAAACCCTTACTAAGCCATGGATTTTGCATTGTTTTTAGACGTTTGCCTTTTAGTACTTTCAGGGGGAAACTAGCATTGTAAAATTCTATATACTTGCTTATAAAGGTGTCATATGCGCTATCTGGGTTGTCAGTTTTAATTACACTCCAGTCGAATCTACTGAGCATGTTATTGAATTTGGAAGCATTGGCAGTATTGAAATCGCGTATAACAAGGTGTTTTTGCCTGCTTTGTGAAGTAGTTGTAGAGGTGCGTGCAATCGAAAATACCGGTAGGTGATCTGACAAGTCGTTAAAGATAAGTCCATTATTAGATTGAATAGAGATATTGTTAGTAAGAATGTTATCAATTAGTGTGGCACTATATGCTGTTAGTCTAGTTGGCCTAGTAATGAGGGGGTAAAATAAACAAGAGAACAAAAGATCAACGAATTCAGTTGTTGCAGAGTGTTGTTCATGCTTCAAAAGGTCTAAATTAAAATCGCCCATAACATAGCACGTTTTGTTTTCTTTCGAGATAATGGCAAGCAATCGCTCAAAATGCTCCAGGAATTCATGTACATTTTGAGAAGGCGGTCGGTAGACCGTGCCGATAATAACATTTTTCCCATGAGGGTTTCTGATTTCAGCAAAAACTGATTCAATGATCATCTGCATTCGAATAAAAACAATCTGATCGTATCTTGAAGTCGAGATCATTACGTAAATACAGCCCCACTCCTCCACCACTCTTTGCAACACGATTGTTCGAGATAAAGTTATAGCCAGGAATAATAACAGAGTCTGAATTAGAGTCATTCAGCCAGGTTTCAGAGACACCGATAGCAGAAAAATTATGCTCAATGCATCCTATTAATTGGCAAAATTTGTCAAAATTTCTAGAGAGACTACGAGCGTTGATGTGGAAGAGCGATAGACTATTTGTACTCGAAATGCCTTTAGAGGATATCAACTGGTTGAATTGTTGTTCAGTAAAATATTTACAATCAGTATTGGCATCAAGAAAATTTAAGTCAGGATCCAGATCACTGGAGACAGCATTTACATTCTTACAATTATCTTCAAGTGGATTGAAAAACAAGCACTCTAAGCGATCTACATTAAAGTGTACTAGACCATTAGCTAGCTCGTACAGTGCAAAGTTAAATTGTGTATCGTCTAGCTGGTTAAAGGGAAAAATTTCTTGAAGACATTTCGAGCACAGGCTGTCATTACTATTCATAGCAGTAGTACTAAGACTATATAAACAATGAGAACAAGTTTTACCTACATGATTGTAAACAGAGTTAATAGTTGAACTAGTCATCTCTAACAGCAGCATACGAATCCTCAGCGACATCAGCTATAGTTGGGGGCCGCTTCTCTTTGATGACTAGCCTATCGTAGACATTTAATAACACCCAAATCAATAAAATAATATTCTACCATTGGACTATCCACTTCATGTACAATCGATATCAAAGATAAATGGCTAGGGCTTATATATAGACACTTTAATGAAAGACATGAAAAAAAAAAAAAAGCTAAAACAGAATTAAGTAAACTGAAACTAAAAAATGTTTGGCTATAGTACTGAAATTGAGTATTGTGTGTAAATTTCACGATTCTCGTGAAAGAAAAACAAAATTTGGCAAACATACTACTTATGGGGTAGGTTGTACAATTAATTGTTCCTCAGAGGTATTCAATATGTTGTGATATATTATTGAATATAGAGATTGACATGAGCAAATTTGTTTTTTTCCATTTGCGGAATTTGAGCCAAGTTATGCGAGATCAAATTTGATCCATTTCCCATAATACAGTATATTGGTTGTAATTAAATATTGTCAAGTTTGTCATATTTTCAAATTTGCTGGATTTTACTGCAAAAGAGGACATCTACATGTATGGCCATTGGCTTTTTTTTTTGCAATTGAAATTATATTATGGCCCTAGTCTTTAGAGTGCTACCAAGTGCAATCAAGGGAGCACTCACAATCTCTTCCAGGTTTAGCTGCCATCTTGAAATTCTACAATGCGACTTTCCACTGACAATAATTAAATGTTGGCATGCACAAGACTTAATTGTAGCCCCTTTGGGGCTTGCTCAGCACTACACGCTTCTTCAGGGCTCGCTCGGCACTACGTCCCTCGTGAGCGCCAACATTAATTATTGTCAGTGGAAGAAGAGATTGTGAGTGAAACAAAACAGGCAAGTCTGCCGTGCTCCCTTGGTGCAATATGCAGACTAATTGTTCTACAATGCACAAAACAACCTTTTTGAAATTCGCAAATTATTAACTAAATATATAATTAACAATTTAAATTCTATAAAATAATGCACGCCAGCCTGGTATATTTTAAAGAGAGAAGAATGGGGAGAGGGCAAAAAAAGGAAGTAGGGGAGGGGAGGAACCTTCCCATGCATGCAATAAATATACTAAGGAAGGGAATGCCTGCTGGCAATCATTGTTATTTTGATTGGCACCAATCATATTGAGGAAGACTTCAGCAAAGACGGTTTCGAATATTTCTTATGGCGGGGTAATTTTCCTTCGCTCTAAAGAAGGAATGGAAAGAAGGTTTGTGACAATTTGTCTTTGGGTCGGAAGAATGGCGAGCAAGCTTTTGGAAACAGTTTGATTTTTCAACTCCTTGTTCATGTGAAGCAAACTGATGACCAAGTGTTGTTTCCCCTCTTAAAGTCCACTAAGTACAAGACTCGCACGACACTGAGAGGCAACTCAACTCTTGTACTGTCAAAGATGAATATACTTTTTAATGGTTACTTACTTTGAGGGTTTCAATCTTACAAAGTTTAAAGAGCAAGGCCCTGAGATTCCCACACAGCAAATGTATACACAAATGATCCTATTGAACTGCATTAATAGGCATATTAAAAAAATGAATAATTTCATCTCCATCCTCCTTTTGTTGCACAAGTTAACTTCAGTTAACATTATTTCAAGCACAAGTTAACTTGACAGTTAACATTATTTCATCACATGTGTGTGTGCAATGCTGACCTTTGACATTTTTGCAAATTTCCATGACTTTTTCAGACCTGGAAAATTATTTTTGAAATTCAAGACTTTCCATGACTGTGTGAACCCTGTGTAAGTTTAATGCATGTTTTTATTACGTTATGGCTTTGAGTTTGGTTTAATAATTGAGACTAAACAGTGGCTCGTTAAACAAGTAATGGTAGTTGGATCATTTAAAAAATATTATCTGTGTATCTTGGTAGTCTGCTGATATTAGTAAATTTAGTGCAAAATTGATTATCTAGGTACCTTATGATCCATGTACTTTTTGCTATCTTTGGGTCTCTATCAGTCAATTCTTAATTAGAATGAACCTTTTATATAAAATTTCATGTTCATTAGTATTCTTTATATAAAACTTTCATCCTAATTAGCAATTCAATGAGAAAGCTGAAACATCAATAGAAATTCCCAATGTTGCAAGGTGCTTAGCTATTGTCTCAATCATTAACCCTGTTTCCCCCTGGGACAGAATTCAAATTCCTCTCCGTGCTTTTTATATTGATGATATATTATCAGGTATAAAGAAGCATGCACGCGAGTGATTTGCTTCTGATTGGACAAAATGCTCATGCATTTTTTAAGAATATGCAAAAACTTTGATATGTCAAAATTTGGTGGTCCCTTCATGGGAGCGATTGCAGAATACCCCACCACTTAGTTCATTAATAATGCATTTTCTAAAATTCTCATACAAACCTTCTAAAATTCAAATAAATCTTACCCATTTTCAACCCCAAATCATTCATAGAACGAGTCTAAATACACCTGAGCTAAATGGATAATTTTGCACAATTTGTAATGCACCAGTCATTTGAAATCCCCTCCCCCCACCCCGGGCATAGAGGGGGTATTCACCCAACATGCCCATGAAAACTAGTGAAGCTCCCACACCCTGGGGCATCAAAATTATGTGATATTGAAATGTTGTTTAATCACCTTGTTCCCTTTCCTTGCTTCTATGTAAGCTTGCTTGTATTCAAATGGTAAATAATCATACACTTACCCTTTCTCAACAGGCTTTCAAGCGAGTCTGCCGCCATAGCTTTCTTCAGTTCTCCCTTCCAAACTTTGAAAAGCATCTTCTAGAGTCTAGTCTATTAAACTCTATTTACCGCTTGAAGGTTGAATGAGTGTATGTCAAATTAGCATGAGGCGGGAAAGTGAATCCCCGACTTATCCCCCGAGCCGGTAGGAGAGGGAAGTGATTATGAGCGTTGACCCCACCTCCCGGGGGAATGAAAAATGGTGAATTTGAAGTGAACATCCCCGCAATGCTAGCTCGCTATGCCCGGGGTGGGGGGGAGGGGATTTCAAACGACTGGTGCATAAGGGCTTTTCAAGTGATCTTTCGAAGTGGTGGGGTATTCTGCATCAATGGGAGCGATTGCAGAATACCCCACCACTTAGTTCATTAATAATGCATTTTCTCAAATTCTGTATCTTGGGTTTTTTGGGGGGTATATATTTTAGTGGCTCGGTGGCTCGGAAGTCGCATTCACTTATGAATATGCCTAGTAATAAAGTACTAGTATCTGCCTCTGTAAAGAACGAAGCATCTCCATATGAATATTCAATGTATCTTGGGGTATACATTCTAGTGGCTCGGTAGTCGCGTTCACTTATGAATATGCAATGAAGTGATGTGTATATATTCAGTGGCTCGGAAGTCACTGCCGATCGAGCCACCGAGCCAGTGGCTCTTCAGGACACATCGAGAAATGGCCCTGTATTTCTGTAATTTAGCCCAAAAAGGCACAACTGCACAAGGCCACAGCGAAATAAGCATTAAAATAAGCCGCCTTACCATAATTTCCACCGCATAAGATTCTTTTGTCCATCGGTTATAAGCAATTTTGAACCTGCCGCCATGTCGGAAGCCATGTCGGGAGTAAACTAAAAGTAATATGCTTCAAAATTCGATCACTGCTACTGTAATTTCAAAATGGATGCCGCGTTCGGCAAACTCATCACCAGGCCCAGCCTCGGACCTTCCACAGGAATCCCAAGCCAAATTACCGCTGAATGCAACAACAACAACAACATAATTTATTTGTGTCAATGAATTACAAAGTGATACTTAATGGAGAAAGAGAATAACAGGGTTGACACGAGCTGTCTGAAATAGCTAAAGAGCTAGTCGAGTCAGACAGCTTACATTGATAAGATAATAATTTGTAGGTCGTTTGAAACAAATATTTATAAACATACATACATACACACATATATATAGAAATCAGGAGATGGAGGAGATTAAACTTTAAATAACAATAATGATTATAAGTCAATTCAACTAATAGCAATTCAAAAAATCTAATTTTAGATTATGTTTACATGCGGATTTTTTTAGGGATTTATATAATCTTCTTTTTTTTTTACTCCAGTGAAGCGTAAACTGAATTTCCCGTAGTTAGTTCTAGTGGAGGGAAGATAAAAAGATTTTCTTGAGGCCAGTCGGGTGTTATAATTATGAATTTTATCGACTTTGGTAAAAAAAATTGAAAATGCATAAGGCAGCTTATTTGTATAATAGTCATACACAAATAATGCATTGCTTAGAGCACAGGTACCCCAGGTCATTATGCGTAAAACCGTTATTTCCCGGATATTTGAAATTACAGTAAATGTATGGAGTTTTAGTTCGAACGCCCGTTTGCTCTAAAATAAAATTCAGTAAATCGTCAAACTAGTCTTACCTGTCTCTTGTGTGTTTCTTTCAGTTTCTGTGAAGTTTCAAGCCATTCCGTTCAATTTTGAGGAAGTTACAGCAATTTTTCTTCCCTTAGTATAATTATTGGGAAGGTAGCAAACTCGAGGCCGATCAGCCCCGGGGGGGGGGTACTTACATGAAAAATGGGTATGTATGTGAGGCCAAGAGGCTCAAACTCTGACCCTGTTTGACCCAATCCGAGCTCCAAAACCCTGATTGCCCCCTTTTTGGGGAAAAAACCCTGATTGCCCTTTCTTTAATTTGTTTTCAAAACACGGTCGGATATATACCCCGGCGTACCGGGATTGCATGCAAAATTTCAAGTCGGGACGTGTCATTGGGTAAACAAATCAGCAGATGAAGTACATAGATAAGTACTGAAGTACGAATTAGCGGCGTCACGATGTATGGGAACCTCAGTGCTTGCATGTGGGCAGGCGATCAAAATGCGGCAACAGAATGTCTTTTTTTGACATAGTAGCTAAAAAAAATGAACCCTAACTGCCTAGAAAAACCTGAACCCCGACCCTGACTGAACCCAAATTATACTCAAATCCTGACCCTGATCTGCCCAAATCAGGTCAAAACCCTGACCCTACCTGCCCAAACCAAGCTCAAAACCCTGACCCACCCGGGCGGCACATACATAATACGTCACAAACAGGAGTACCCCCCCCCCGGGGATCAGCCGCCGATCAGCTGCAGAAAATCGCCTCGAATTCCCACAAAAATCCCGTACGTCGCCAAAATTCCTTCAAATAACGGTTGCCCAAACACAGGTCCTTCACCACACTCAGCTTCACTTTCACTGGTTTACTTTAACGGGAGAAAAGTGCCACGTAGTTTGCAGTTTTCGGGTTTCGCGGATGTTCTTGTCCATCTGACCTGCAACGAGGCGACAAACAGTAGACCGTCCCCTACCACGTCAATTCCATCTTGCTAGCAACGAGGCGAAAAAAAGTAGACCGTCCCCTACCCAGTGAATTTGACACTCCGTTGTGCCATTGTTTCATCTACCAATCGGAATCGATGTAAAAAAACGGTTTGTTACCCAAAAGTTCACGGGCTCAAACCTAATACATATATACCTTATTTTGAAAGTGTTGTTTCAACAACGGTTCTATGGTGTAGTGGTTTACACTTTGGGCTTTTGATCCAACGACCGGAGTTCGAGTCTACGCCGGGCACTAAAATTTTTTTTTTTACTTCTTTTTCTCCTTTCTCAGTTTTATTTTTATCCTTTTCCTCTATTTTAAGCTATTAGAGGCGCCTTCTACGCTAAAATAAATAAAACATTGTTGTGTATTGGCTCTCAACCCAACAATTGGCTCTCAACCCAACACGGTCACGACCTCGATTTTTTATTTATTTTAGCGTAGAAGGCGCCTCTAATAGCTTAAAATAGAGGAAAAGGATAAAAATAAAACTGAGAAAGGAGAAAAAGAAGTAAAAAAAAAATTTTAGTGCCCGGCGTAGACTCGAACTCCGGTCGTTGGATCAAAAGCCCAAAGTGTAAACCACTACACCATAGAACCGCTTGTTGAAGCAACACTTTCAAAATAAGGTATATATGTATTAGGTTTGAGCCCGTGAATTTTTGGGTAACAAACCGTTTTTATACATCGATTCCGATTGGTAGATGAAACAATGGCACAACGGAGTGTCAAATTCACTGGGTAGGGGACGGTCTACTTTTTTTCGCCTCGTTGCTAGCAAGATGGAATTGACGTGGTAGGGGACGGTCTACTGTTTGTCGCCTCGTTGCAGGTCAGATGGAAAAGAACATCCGCGAAACCCGAAAACTGCAAACTACGTGGCACTTTTCTCCCGTTAAAGTAAACCAGTGAAAGTGAAGCTGAGTGTGGTGAAGGACCTGTGTTTGGGCCACCGTTATTTGAAGGAATTTTGGCGACGTACGGGATTTTTGTGGGAATTCGAGGCGATTTTCTGCAGCTGATCGGCGGCTGATCGGCCTCGAGTTTGCTACCTTCCCAATAATTATATACTAAGGGAAGAAAAATTGCTGTAACTTCCTCAAAATTGAACGGAATGGCTTGAAACTTCACAGAAACTGAAAGGAACACACAAGAGACAGGTAAGACTAGTTTGACGATTTACTGAATTTTATTTTAGAGCAAACGGGCGTTCGAACTAAAACTCCATACATTTACTGTAATTTCAAATATCCGGGAAATAACGGTTTTACGCATAATGAGCCTGGGGTACCTGTGCTTAGAGCTATCAAATCAGTGAGTTTTAGAATGTTAAGGTTTTTGAATGCAATAAATAAGTTGGATTTCTTCTTCTCCTCCAATCCTTGGTACTTAATTATCCGTTTTAGCTGTCTCAAACTAATACGTATTCCTTGATGAAGAAAGAGGAAGGACAATAAACTGATCCAAGATGAAAATATTCCTCAATCACAGCATCACGGTCCCCTGCATATTGTCTCGCTGTTGGCAAATACGGAGGTAAATTAAATACGGCAGTAAAACACATGAACAGAATAAACGACAAGGCTGCCATATGCATACTGTTGTCAGTCGAAGTAACCATATCCCGCGATTTCGGCCAGCAGTTATTTACGCCTGTATTTGTAAATTGGCAATAAAAAGTGCCAGTTTGCAACGCAAAGTACAAGGGCACCCAACGAGTACTTTTTGAAATTCGTTTGAAACCAGTTGTCTGCAGCTTATCAAGCCATTTTAAGGCGTATTCTAGAAAGCTATTAGCTGTTCGGATTTTCTAGGTGGAAATCGCGTCAACCGAAAATACTATGGCAAAATATTCCCGGCCTACGAATTTGTTAGTCCAAGTAACTTCATGTTGCAAAGTTTTGTGGAGGTACGAATTTTTTCGGGATTCTTTTTTCCTATTCCGACTCTTATTGATCAGACGAATTGGGACGTACGAATATTTTAAGGGAAACATTTTAGTCTCCCTTTTCTTCTATAATTTTCTAGGGATTGAAAACAAATTTTCTAGCCCGTATTTCAGAAAAAACATTTCTAGGGACATTTTTTTCAAATCCGAAAGTTTTAGGCTGTTAACTAACAGCTTTTTAACCGAAAACTTCGTTGGGTGCCCTTGAAAGTAAGTAAAAAGAGTGGTAAATCTAGATGGCCCTTACAAGCCACCGTAGTTTTTGGCCCGGGGGAGGCTCCCTTATGTGAGGGGTACATGGATGCTCGTCGTACCTTTTAGGGGTCAAAATCAGGAGTTTGGTACCACTTAGGGTATCCACCATCAAACACAGACATTTCTATGTAAAGCGGTACCTTTTAGGGGTCGGGTGTCAATTGAACAGAAAAGCTGTTATCAATTTACATTTTTATTATCTTTTAGGGGTCAAAATAAGTTGATCCACGCCCATTTTAGTACCTCTTAGGGGTCAAATCGAAAATGTCCGACGAGCATCCCTAACCCTTCTATATGGGAGTCACCCCCCCCCCCCCCCCCCCGGGGGGGGGGGGGGGGGGGTATTTTGGTGTGGGGAATACGGCGCACTAGTTTCATGTTTGATTGTATTCTTACGCAGCTCAGTAAAGATTTAAACTGCTGGCTCCTAATGCACTTAACAATGCGGCAATGCTGCAAACTACACAGTAGACTATTGTTACAGAGTTGCAAACGACTCCCATCAAAAATTTCCTATCGATAATCACTAGAAAATCAAACATTTTAGAACGACAAAACTCCACATGATTTTGCCATCCCCTGTCAATATTTGGGGAATTTGTCGTTCTAAAATGTTTGATTTTCTAGTAATCCGTGTTTTGCACTGTGTTATATTAATGTTCACTCATACCATTAAATGTTTATACGTAGCACAGGTACAGTTAGCTAAGGGACATCTGGTGCAAGTCCTGGGTGACATGTTTCTTCACGGTGGACTATTTAACAATTAGACCCGCAGCCCGAATGGCCTACGAGTCAATAGCCCATGAGGCGCAGCCGAATGGGCTATTTAACTCATAGCCCATGAGGGCGAGAGGTTTGTTTTAGTACAAACTAACTAGTCGGACATTAGAAAATAATCATGTTCAAAGCTGAGTGAACAAGTGAATGCACGAGCGACACCAACACAACGACGAACTGTTGCCATGGCGTTGAAGTTTGGATCTAGGAAACATTGCATTGTGGGATGCCACAGGATCGCTCGATCGCCGAGAAGTGTTCTCATATAATCGCCGACGATCGCCAACGATCGCTGGAGTAGAACCTTGCTCTACTCCAGCGATCGCGATCGCTGGATCGCTAGAAGTGTTCTCATATGATCGCTGGTCAAATTTTGGACGATCCGGCGATCGCCAGCGATCGTCAGCGATCATATGAGAACCAGCCTTATCACAAATAGACTTATAGTAGCGTAGCCAATCAGAAAGCAGGATTCGTAATAGTCCACTAGTTGGTTTATACTTAAGTTGATTAGTTGATGATTACCGGTAATGAAACTTATAACCAGTCTTTGCTTTCCCAGTTCAACATCTAACCCTGATACCAGAGGTTTACTTTCTCTTCTCGCTGCTTCGCAGCCCGCTAACATCGCTTCGCGGCTTAACCGCCCCTTTGTAGCTTAAAAAAATCGAAATCTCTGGGACCAGGCCCGGACCAAGGTACCTGTGTATCCGAGGATAGAGTAAAGCATTATTTATTTTGCGTACCCTTATCCAGACTAGGCTCGGTTTCAGCCGTTGGGGTGTCGTTTCTCCAAAGCCTCCCCCGTGTCCGTGACGTCATCTGATTAAAATTCAATATTATTCATAAACTTTCAAACACATGCACATTGAAATTCTTTAAACTAAAACTCCTGTGAAATTAATTCTCAAGAACAAACGCCATTTAAGAGAAACCTAGCCTGCTTACAGGCTCTCAGGTTTTTTCGGAAATATTAGTTTTCAGGTTGGGTGGAAATGTTAGGTTATCTGTGGGCCGAGCGAGGCCCGGACCCGAGCGAGGCGGAGGCGAGTGCGTCAGAATGAGAGCCAGCACTGTGATTGGCTAATCGTTGACAGATAGGTTTTTGCACGAGCCGCTTCATTATGATTGATTGTCAGATTGTTTCCTGAATTAAACCATATGGAGTGCAAAGACTGTACGAAAAGTTAGATAAAACCTTTCTTTGCTGGCATAACAATCTCATAAACTCAAACACGATAGCCTTGTGAGAAATCGACATACATATGACGCTATATAAGTTATTATCGACTACATACGAGTCAAAACATCGAAGTGCTATTAAACAGCTAGTCAGTTTACTCACTTTCGTGACAATTTCGACACACGGTCGCTAAACTGTACGAAATCTCCAAGAATAAATCTCTAATGTCGAAAATAACCCGGGGATCCGAAAGAGGATAGTATTGTGACCAATAGACATTCATATGTGCTCAGCGGGCACTATTATACAAATAGACTGTGTCTGTCTCGGACCTATCGGCTGATAGCTTCCCTTGGAAATTTGATGTTCTTAAAACTAGCATATAAGCCCTCGAACTTCGTTCTCGGGCTTATATTTGTTTTAAGAACATCAAATTTCCGCGGGCAACTATCAGCCGATAGTTCTTCGACTGACACAGTCTATTTGTATAATAGAAACCTCAAGCGTGCGGTCTAATTGAAGGGCTGTGTGCCACAAGGGACCAAATATCCTCTTTAGGACGTTTAATTAAGCTATTGTGTACTCATTTTTGGTATTTTTAATCGAAATTTCGAGGGGGAAAATGTCCTGAAAAGGGCACTTGGTCCCTTGTGGCACATAGCCGTTCAATTGTTAAATGGTACACAGTGAAGCCATGTCAGACTAATAATAATACATTGATGGCTACATTTGTAGCCATGACAGTCTCCGAAGCTAAATGGCATGATCTAGAAACAAATGCACTGCACGTTTTATCTTACGTTATTTCATTTGCTGTATTAAAATTGTCCCTTGGCCCCAAAACAATGGAAAGATGGTCAAACATGGGGATGGTACCCTGCGCTGACAGCTGTGTCTGGTGAACAAAACGGGTCCCTGGAATGTGGGGCATGTGTTTTCACATGTTCCCTTATTATATGGCTAGGTAACGTGAATTGTGGGCTACGATTGATCAGTATGCTGTCCACACCATCAACCACAAATTGAAGCAATTATAAAGCTGGTTGGGCTTTTGAGCCAATTATAATATACATCTTATTAAACTTGCTTCCTCGGTCCATACTATAAGTTATGGATCCTCATTTTCCCATTTTTTTATGGCTTAACGCTTGGGCCATAAAGCAGGAATAATCTTGGTCCATAACTTACCGTACAGACCACGTGCTCGTTTAATAAGAGGTGTTTATTACAATATATGTTGGGATGGATCAAGGGAGTAAAAGGGGAGTTTGATCAGTTGCCATGATGTAACCCTCTTTAGAATCGATCTATCAAACCCCACCCACTCCCCTCAGAGAAGAATGTTATCACGTATTAGTGCCATTATCACAATATTCCTTGTCCTCGATGGATTCTGCTATTTCCATACATTTCTCCTTCCAATATGTGGCCTGCTGCTTGGATTTTTTTGTTTCATTTTTTTCCTCATCAAGAAGTTTTTCAATCTCATTTCTGGACATGAATCTTCGATTACAGCGTGGTGCAATGGGTTCATCGGCAAAATCGGCCTTCCGTTTTTTCCTTTGTTTGTTAACCCGGAAGAATTCTGCACAGCTGGCACAGTATGTACCAACACACACAAAAACTAAACAGTTGGAAGAGAAAGTTCTCAATTCCTTTGGACTCTGGGGTCGTGAGAGGTCTTTGACAAAGCCAGTTTTATGTGGTAACATTGTAGTAACCTCTTCTAAAACCAAACCTCTACATAATGTTAGACTGTCAAACAACATTAAAAAGTTGTATATCTGGTGTGATAGAGGAATATCCTGTAAGACATCCATGATGTTCAGGTCATGATGCAGGTCCAGTTTACACCCATGACAACTTACATGATATTCTACCTCACCATCCACATTTTCGACCGAAAGTTCAGTAATTACTCGTTGTTCATTTAGCTCCCACTTCTCATGTCTGATAAAACAGGTTCTGTCACGGCTATCAGCAATCTGATTCCATCCATCTGGCATAGCTTTTGTTAAGGTTTCTTTGGAATTGCACCGTTTGATATGTAGATAACCTCCTTTTCTCTGGCCACGAGAACCCCTCTTAACTCGCACAACTTTCTCTTTCCAAATATCATTGACAATTTTTCCCAATGAAATAAGACAAGGAATAGCATCCATGTTTTCCTTTGCATGCAACAAAATATCCTCTGCTGCAATGCAGGAATCTTCACCAAGTTCATAATTACTGACCATCCTGTGAATTAAAATCCAAAATATATTATCAGGAAATATTTCTGCATCTATCAAAGTATTTACCAATAATTATTATTCCCCAACGTGGATATTTACAACACAGGTGAAGTAACCAGCCTCAAATTAGTTCAAAAAGCCATTTAAAACTAAATACTTCACGTGTGAGACCAAGAAGCCATCTTGTCTCCAAGCTGGGAGGTGAATAGTTAACAGGTTTTTGGTGACTGTAATGTGCCCATTGCAGGAATGCAATCACGTGGTTGTGCTGCATGGCAAACAAAATCGGACTTCGTTGATTTAAATACACTTATATGAGATCAGTAGTGTTATTAGAAAAACATGTTTGTAAATGCTATTTCCATCTCCAGTCGATTGTCAATCTTGATTGTCAATCTTTCTAAAACAGGGTTTTGAAATTTGTTTGGCATGCAGTAAAGCCTTTCCCATGGGATCACGAGCACAATTAATTTGTTAACGAGGTATTATATCAGCATGTGACTGTATCCTGCAAAGGGCCTATTTAAAGTGCTTCTAACTCTTCTTGAATTTTTTCTACATATGAACCTTTGAAAGGTTTTGAGTACTTCTACAAATATTTTTTTGGTTTACAAAGAATACTCTATGTTCTACGCTTGTTTGAAATGGTGAAAAATTGACCTTTCCTGACCCATGACCGCGTTAGAAAAAGCCTGGGTCAATTACCGGGTGGACGTCATATAATTAATTCGACTTTGCAATAATTTGAATAAATACTTAGCATTTTGTCTAAAATGACTTTTTTATACTAACAACTCACAAACTGTGTATATTTTCTATGCATCGATGTTGTTGTGATAGAAAGGCGCCATGGAGGATAATGCATTAATGAGATGATGTCGACCCGGGAATCGACCTAGGCTTTTTCTAACGCGGTCATGGGTCAGGAAAGGTAAATTTTTCACCATTTCAAACAAGCGTAGAACATAGAGTATTCTTTGTAAACGAAAAAGTTATTCGCAGAATAACTCAAAACCTTTCAAAGGTTCATATGTAGAAAAATTTCAATAAGGGTTAGAAGCACTTTAACAATTAGACACACAGCCCGAATGGGCTGCGAGTCAATAGCCCACGAGGCGCAGCCAAAAAAACTAACTAGTCGGACAGCAGAAAATAACAGAAAGAAACAAATTGAAGTTTAACAAATTGAATTGTTTCGTGAAAATGAGTGCAGTTCTTCTCTACCATGGGCTATCACAAATAGACCGACATGTATATTATTGTAGCAAATCAGAATGCAGGATTCGTAATAGTCCACTAGTTGGTTTATACTAATAACAATTAGACTGC
Organism: Actinernus sp. WN-2022; assembly: GCA_030867875.1. Classification (NCBI taxonomy): domain Eukaryota; kingdom Metazoa; phylum Cnidaria; class Anthozoa; order Actiniaria; family Actinernidae; genus Actinernus; species Actinernus sp. WN-2022. Next base: position 85,715,900 of record JAOWCC010000577.1, read on the forward strand.
GAGCTTGAGGTTTCTACTACATGTAGCACACAAATAGTGTGTCTCTCAAGGAACTATCGGCTGATAGTTGCCTGTGGAAATTTGCTGTTCTTATTAACGAATATATGCCAGAGAATTAATGAAGCTAAAATGTAATTTGGTTGCATTTGTCACTGTATTGGTCACTAGTGATATTAATTTGGTTGCATTTGACTGTATTGGTCACTAGTGATAGTAATTTGGTTGCATGACTGTATTGGTCACTAGTGATAGTAATTTGGTTGCATTTGTGACTGTATTGGTCACTAGTGATAGTAATTTGGTTGCATGACTGTATTGGTCACTAGTGATAGTAATTTGGTTGCATTTGTCACTGTATTGGTCACTAGTGATAGTAATTTGGTTGCATTTGACTCTATTGGTCACTAGTGATAGTAATTTGGTTGCATTTGTCACTATATTGGTCACTAGTGATAGTAATTTGGTTGCATTTCATTTGACTGTATTGGTCACTAGTGATAGTAATTTGGTTGCATTTCATTTGACTGTATTGGTCACTAGTGATAGCAATTTGGTTGCATTTGTCACTGTATTGGTCACTAGTGATAGTAATTTGGTTGCATTTGACTGTATTGGTCACTATATAGTGATAGTAATTTGGTTGCATTTGTCACTGTATTGGTCACTAGTGATAGTAATTTGGTTGCATTTGTCACTGTATTGGTCACTAGTGATAGCAATTTGGTTGCATTTGTCACTGTATTGGTCACTAGTGCAGGGGGATAGTAATTTGGTTGCATTTGTCACTGTATTGGTCACTAGTGATAGTAATTTGGTTGCATTTGTCACTGTATTGGTCACTAGTGATAGTAATTTGGTTGCATTTGTCACTGTATTGGTCACTAGTGATAGTAATGTGGTTGCATTTGTCACTGTATTGGTCACTAGTGATAGTAATTTGGTTGCATTTGTCACTGTATTGGTCACTAGTGATAGTAATTTGGTTGCATTTGTCACTGTATTGGTCACTAGTGATACTAATTTGGTTGCATTTGTCACTGTATTGGTCACTAGTGATAGTGATTATTACTATATAGAGCCTGTACTGGAGTTAGCCATTTGAGAGTAAATCCTACAGTTATCCAAACAAGGGCCTTTCTACATTGGCTTGATTGGACTGTTTGACGACGTACATTGTAAATAGCATTAAATTTATAGGAGAAGAGCTGAGTCTTTTGCTAATCTTAATTGGACACATACAACATTTGAAGCTAATTGCTTTAATTGACCAAAGACTCAAGTATGTGGTGCACACAAGATTACAAAACTCCCAGTTTCTCTCTTTGTCTTCGAGGTTTTCGCTCAATGTACATGGACAATGCTGATACAATTAAATAAATTAAAGTAAGTAAAAGTGAAATGTTGTATTGATACATGTATCTGCACGAGCAGTTGTAAACTTGAAATCTTTTCATAAAAGTTTCTTCTCTGTTATAATGAATGAACTACTGGGGTCCCTGAGATATGCCGTTGCCATTGGGTGGGGGTCAGAAAACTGATTGATCAATATATTTTTACCCAGCATATCCAATATATGATTAACGATAATCGGATTCGATTTTTCAAATGTTTTCAAATTTGCATATTGGCGAGTCATTGAAACTTCACGGTACGTGAGCTAAAACTGTTACAACAACACAAGTCACTCTTGGGTCAAGGCGTTGAGCCATTTGTAAACATTACATGGTGTTATGTAATCTAATATACTTGTATGTGATACTACTCACAGGGGGACACAGGGTAGAGGACAGGAGCCAGAGAAGGGACTCTAAAAGTTACAGTGTAAATATAAGCCAGACCATACGATTAAAACCTATTACATGGTGTCAGAAGTGGTCCAGAAATACAGATAGTCAATAACATAGGTTATGGCCTCGGGAAAAATTGTCCCACCGGAACATTTTAACTTCAACAAGTCAGAAGAATGGCCGAAGTGGATTAGGCGTTTTGGGAGATATCGCGTTGCCTCGGAGCTACACAAGAAGGGCGGAGAACAGCAAGTAAACACACTTTTATATTCGATGGGCGATAAAGCCGATGCCTTCGTATTCGCAGAAGGAGAAGACACGAAGTAGGAGAAAGTTAAAGGGAAATTTTACCAATACTTCGTTGTGCGCCGCAATACGATTTATGAGAGGACAAAGTGTAACCAGCCTGTAAAGAAACTGACGAGTCCGTGGATTCCTTTATCACAGCCTTATACGGCCTCGTGGAACACTGTGAATACGGAGCCTTAAGAGATGAAATGATACGTGATAGACTAGTAGTTGGCCTGAGGGACGGAAAGTTGAGTGAGGAACTGCAAATGGATCCCAAACTAACATTAGAAAAGGCCGTGAATCAGGCAAGGCAAAGCCTTTTTTACGAAAGCGTAAAAAAGCAACAAGGAGTTGTGAGAAACACAAGTCAGGCACATGCGGCAAACGTCGATTATATTAAAGGCTACCAACGCAAGCACAAGATAACGAAGGATAAGCAGGATAAATTGAAAGGAAAGCAGCAGAACGAATGTCAAAGATGTGGAAATACATTCCACAATCGCCACGTGTGTCCGGCTAAGGAAATAGAATGCCACAAATGCGGAAAGAAAGGCCATTTCGCAAGAGTCTGCAAAACAAACAACGTGGACGAGGTGGAACTCTCATCGGGAAGTGAACAAGGAGAATACGAAGATGTTTTTCTGGGCAAAATAACCGGTGGTAGCAATACATGGGAGGCTGAAATTTGCATCGATGGAGAACCCATTAACTTTAAGTTAGACAGTGGCGCCGACGTGACAGTAATCTCACAGCACGTCTTTGACAAAATAAACAAAGGTCAGCAATCACCGGTGACCACAAGGAGGAAATTGTATGGGCCATGTTGACATCAGTTGTCCTGTCAAGGCAAATTCCTCGCAACATTAAAGTACCGAGAAAATAGCCACAAGGAGGAAATCTACATCCTTGAAAATCTTAAGAAACCGCTGTTAAGTAGACAAGCCTGCCTTTTGTTAGGGATCATCGCCAAAGTAGAAGAAATTAAATCGGAACAAGATAACAAACACATGTACGTAAACAAACACCATCGTTTATTTGAAGGTCTCGGGTGTCTCGACGGGGAGTACGAGATTAAACTAGACAAGACTGTTGAGCCATTTAACTTGACTATACCGTTGCGGAATGGGACGTTGCGGAATTCCCATTCCGCAACTACCCAAAGCCCTCGCTAGGATGGAAAAACTCGGAGTCATAGAAACAGTTGAACAGCCAACCAAATGGTGTTCTCCTATGGTTGTCGTGCCGAAGAGCAACGACCAAATCCAAAGTATGTGGAGATTTTATACAACTCAATAAAGTTGTCAAGCATGAAAATCACCCCATGCCGACAACAGAGCAAACATTGGCCAAGATCGCAGGAGCAAAAGTTGTGTCAAAACTCGACGCCAATTCAGGGTTTTGGCAACGTAAATTGTCGAATGATTCCAAAGGGCTAACAACCTTCATCACACCGTGGGGAAGATACTTTATACAAGGCTCCCATTCGGTATTGCGTCAGCACCGGAACACTTTCAACGCACAATGCAGCGGGTCTTAGAAGGGCTAGAAGGACAGGAGTGTCAAATGGATGACATTTTAGTCTACGGAGAGAACCAGCAACAGCATGATGAACGACTGGAGAAAGTACTTGCGAGGTTTGAGGAGGCTCACGTTACCCTTAATCTAGACAAATGCGAATTTTCCAAGGAAAGCGTAATATTTCTTGGTCACCGGGTTGGAAAGCACGGCATTCAAACAGCTCCAAGCAAAGTTGAAGCCATACCAGCCGACGTTAGTGAGCTTAGAAGGTTTCTCGGAATGGTCAACCAGATGGGAAAGTACATTCCCCAGTGTCAGTCAGCCATTGCGGGACCTTCTGAGTCATAAGAATTCATGGTTATGGGGAGCAGCTCAAGACAAAGCATTCAGCGAGATAAAGAGCGCCTTAACCTCTGCTCCAACCTTAGCTATATATAGTCTAACGAATGATACTATATTGTCAGCAGACGCATCGTCTTATGGTCGTGGTGCTACATTGAAGCAGAAGCAAGCTGACGGCAAGTGGAAAGCCATTGCTTACATATCTAGGGCTTTGACTCCGGTGGAGCAACGATACGCCCAGATTGAGAAGGAGGCTCTCGCCACAACATGGGCGTGTGAGAGATTGGCGGACTATTTGGTGGGTAGGACCTTCCACATAGAAACGGACCACAAACCACTAGTGCCTCTTCTAGGGTCTAAGAATCTAGATGAGATGCCCCATGGAGTGCATGGCTGACTATGCTCCTTTAAACTACACTCGTTATAGTGAATTCTTATTTAATATTTTAAGAATCCAGCAACCAAACTACATACCACTTTACATCACATTCTTTACACTTACTAGTGCTACGCGGCAAACATGATTTCATATCATAACTACATATACATATATAATCGCCGTGACCCCATAAAACGCACCAATACCCACGATTGCTCTCATCTGACTTGATAGCTCAGTTGGTAGAGCGCCAGACATGCAACCTGGAGGTTGTTGGGTTCGAGTCCCACTTGGGTCAGATATGTTTTCTCTTTCCCTCGTAGGAATTGCACACATAGCACTACAGCATACCACTTTACATCACATTCTTTACACTTACTAGTGCTACGCGGCAAACATGATTTCATAACGACATATACATATATAATCGCCGTGACCCCATAAAACGCACCAATACCCACGATTGCTCTCATCTGACTTGATAGCTCAGTTGGTAGAGCGCCAGACATGCAACCTGGAGGTCGTTGGGTTCGAGTCCCACTTGGGTCAGAGATTTTTTCTCTTTCCCTCGAAGGAAGTGCACACATAGCACTACAGCATACCACTTTACATCACATTCTTTACACTTACTAGTGCTACGCGGCAAACATGATTTCATATCATAACTACACTACATAATTATACATATATAATCGCCGTGACCCCATAAAACGCACCAATACCCACGATTGCTCTCATCTGACTTGATAGCTCAGTTGGTAGAGCGCCAGACATGCAACCTGGAGGTCGTTGGGTTCGAGTCCCACTTGGGTCAGATAATCTTTCTCTTTTCCTCGTAGGAAGTGCACACATAGCACTACAGCATACCACTTTACATCACATTCTTTACATTTCGAGAAGCTGTATACCACATGGTTTCAGCAAGAGTCGAAGAGGTGTGAAAACTTGACTTGGCCAAATAACCGGTAGTGTTCATTGTACTTTGGCAACACATTTGCTCGGCCAAGGGCACCCAACGAGTACTTTTTGAAATTCGTTTGAAACCAGTTGTATGCAGCTCATCTAGCCATTTTAAGGCGCCTACTATGTCTTTTGACGTATTCTAGAAAGCTATTAGCTGTTCAGATTTTCTAGGTGGAAATCGCGTCAACCGAAAATACTATGGCAAAATATTCCCAGCCTACGAATTTGTTAGTAGTCTAGAACATACACAAGAATTTTCTAGCCCGGTACGAATTTCTTAGGGGTTCTTTTTTCCTTTAGGCAATTCTTTTAGGTGACCTCCATTTGCTAAAGGTTTATTCTTTCGGATTTTAGATGTCAGAATTTCTTAGAGAATGAAAATGTGTTCTCGAAAACTTTAGGTGGCCGCTTCACTAAATGATTTGTGATAATATGTGGGTTTTTTCCCCATTCCAACCAATGTTTTTTTACAGATCGTTCTGACTCTATTGATCAGACGAAAACGTACGAATATTTTAGGGGAAAGCTCTTACTCTATTGATCAGACGAATACGCACAAATATTTTAGGGGAACCTTTTAGTCTCCCTTTTCTTCTATAATTTTCTAGGGATTGAAATCAAATTTTCCAGCCAGTATTTCATAAAACAATTTTCTAGGGACAATTTTTTCAAATCCAACTCTCCCGAACAGCTTTTTAACCGAAAACTTCGTTGGGTGCCCTTGTTGGTCCTCAGTTTAATCTACTCGTATCACTTCACTTATTTTTGCATCTCTTTTACCACTGATTATGTTAAGGAAGGGATTCACTCATGACATTTACATTAACAATCCTCTCCCCGATTAACAATCCTGTTATAGAGGGGTGATCATACAATGTATCGGAAGATAGATACGGTGCAGATACATGCCCTGCTCTTTTTTGTCTTGCAGAAAATGATTACCGTATTCACTCACGGATAAGCTGCACTCGCGGATAAGCCGCACCCCGAGTTTAGAAGCTTGATTCAGGAAAAAAAAGTTGTTTTGGAAGAATATCAAACGTACATGTACATTGTATAAATTAACATTCATCGGACTTTCAAACTGGAGAAAACTTCAAAAGTTGTACCGTCCTGTAATTTCAACTCTGACATATATAAACTTCATGTCTACATACTTAGATATATGATTTATCTTTCCATAGTGTTTGTTTACCAAGATCTTTTCATTCGGGTCACTTTATAGATCAAATTTTACATGTCAACGAAGCCAACAACGCCGCTCATGTTTGTCCGTAGCTTAGTAACCAGGCATCTATTGGAAGAGAGAGAACTGGACACTAGAAGTTTTGTTTTCGCTGAACGAAGTCAAAACAACATGGAGTAGTTTGCTTTATCATCAGCTGTCTGTTGCTATCATGCCTAAAAGGATATCCGGAAGCCATCAATTGGAGAAAAACCTGTTCCATACTCAAAGAGAGGTGAAAGATCTGTTCGACAAATTTGCTGTTAAAGTGTAAAGCTGCAAAGAAACATTGTGCCATTTAGCGTGGTATTTATGCACCAGTCAAAGTAAACCTGTGAGTCCTGTGAGCCCCCCCACCCCCACCCCGGGATATAGGTGGGGATTGGTTCTGGATAGCTAGCAAAAAATAACTGGCCCCACCCCCTTGGGCAAAAATGTGGCTTATACCCCATCCACATCAAAGCTTAAACATGTTGAAAAGCTGTTTAGTTAAACAAAGTTAAAAAATCTTCTGCCTACACCACAAGCTCCAGGGTGCTAAACCATATTTAAACTAACATTTCTCAACTAAAAAAATTAGTTCAAGGTAGTTAATTTGACCCTGTGCAACTAAACACATTTACGATAGAGGTGAGATAATGAACCCAGTTTATTTAAACATGTTTAGTTGGTGTGAACGAATTTGCAATTGATCCTGATGCTGAAAATTATAAGTCAAATTGTGAAGTTTCGAAGATATTTTCCATTTATTTTAAACATTTTTCCAACTTAAACGTATATGCTTTCTAACTGGATGGATGCGGATCCATGACCGGATGGATGCGGATAACATTGATGGATGCAGATTGATTTGAATATGAAAGAGTTTATAGGCTATCAGTCAGTACAAGCTTATCATTGAAGTCGCGGCTGTAACAAGTTTGGCCAGGCTGAAGATATTGTTCACAATATACCGGGGATTTCGTTAAATAGGGGTTCGTTATATCGGGATTCTTTATATATACCCAGAGATCTTTGCATTAAAAAAATGGTGCCATCTTGGATAATTTTTGTGCAACTACCAATCCCCACTCATAGCACCACATACCACGGGAGGGGTTGACAAAACGTACAAATCCCCGACATAGTTGGGCCAAAAGTTATTGCCAAAAAGGTACTAAATCCCCACCAAAGCCCCACATATCCGGGGGTATTATCTCGGTGTAAGAAATCCAAAGTTGTAGGGTTCTTGAAAGTACACACTTAGAATTTTTTAGAACGAAAATACTAACAAGTGTGCCACCCTCAACTATAATAGGTCTATACATAAAAAAATATTTAGCATTTGGGAAGAATCGAAACAAACCCTAACCCTGATTTTAAACCAAACCCTAACTGTCACTAACCCTCAGTCACCACTATGCCCACAGGAAACCCAAGCTCTGTTTGAGTTTCAAATTATAAGGGTTTTTATGAGATTTTTAACGAGTATTTGGTTGTATCCATTAGGCCAGAAATACTGATCAGAAATAAAATCAATGAAAACTTACCTGAAGTCTTTATCTGTTCTTCTGTATGCAATTCGCTATTATCGCACTTCGGCCATCTTGGATTGAAAGCGAGGCTACCACCCGGGTTGTCGGTTACGTAGAGGTTACTGTTGTTGGTCGCAAGTTTGGATGAAAAAGCTACTTCACCTCCACTTCTGTAATTCCAATTGTACAAATAATAGCCAGAAAAGAAGATCTAGGGATTCTTTTCACATATTTGCCTCCAATGAACAGCTCAGAAAGCGATGGAATTTGAAAATACGCGGATATGCCGGCCCACACTCCAGGCTTCGATAAATATCCAGAGTGAGTAAAAAAAAACAGCTGATTATAAATACTTCTTCGCTTAAATAAGTGTGACAAGTTCCCTCAGACTCACAGATAGCTCAAGTCCATTTTCTACAGGTAAAATCAAGAGAGAGAAACCTCAAATATGCAGAATACCCTGCCACTTCAAATGATCACTTGAAAACCTGTGAAAAATCCTTCATAATTTATGGCTCGGTTCTTTTGGGTTGGAAATGGTAAGGGTTTTTGGAAAATTTTGGGGTATAGGTTTTTAGAAGGTTTGTATGAGGATTTCAGAAAATGCATTATTAAATTGTGTTATGGACCAATCAGATTTTACCTTCCATATCCTGGAAAGTGATGTAATATTTCATTTAAAAGGAATTCAGACAATACCTTTGGCATTGACCAATCACAGGAGTGTTCACTGGCGTGCCAATTCACTAAAATTATAACAATGGATTTGATTGGGCAGAAAAATAAAACAAACGTGCTGACGTATGCTTGCATACTGGAAACTAATTAAGTGCTCGGGTAAGCAGACGTTACTTTTTCTTTGAATTTATGAGTGAAAAAAATACGTCTGCATAGCAGGCTAGTTGGAGTCTGGCAATATACCAATTTAAAAAACAAACAATCTTGTGCTTAAGGGGAGCAGCCATACTAGCAATATACCATCCAGCTTTTGTATCACTATTAATATTATTTTTTAATCATGTAATTAAATTGTAATATATAAAATATGTTGTAATAATAATTTTTATTATCATGTTAATAAATACTGCCAGACCCTAACACTGTCTCGGTTGTCTGTTTTGGTATATTACAACATTTTGTACATTTATATACTTCTGCCATAATCATTGCATGCAACTATGATATTTTTCAGAACCTACATGTAGCTACATATGTAGCTGGATGGTCATTTACATCCTTTTTATCAAATTATTATTATTAATATTATTTCTTTTCCAAGCCAAGCCACAGAAATTATGGAGCCTGGATAGCTTGATTTCAATTTATTCGCAGATAGCGTATTTTTTTTTAACCTGTTTAATAAAATCGAATAGACCTAGCAGTCAGGTTACTGGTAAGTAAAATCAGTCTAAACTCCAAAATATTATTATTATTATTATAAGTAATATTTTTAGCATGGCATAAGGGAAATTAGTTATCAAATTCCCCCCAAGAGCCAAGGGAGGATTTATGGCTGAGGGGAATTAGGGAGAATTTGCATAAATCCTCCCAAAGATCAAGGGGAAATTTAATCACCAGCTAATTTCTGAAATGTCATGCTATCACTTTCTAATACTATTATCACTGACTAATGAAACTAATCTCAGAACTTTAGTTTTTCTTTGCCTAAACTAAATATACCATAGTTGAGTTTAGCCTCCTCCACATGCATCTCCTAATTATAATTGGGGAAAAAAAAAGAGAAAAAAGATGTGAAACCGGCCTTCCTGTGGTAAGGAGGGACGAGCAAATATTAGAGTTGTTTTTTAAAACATTTTGTTATTATGCTTGATTCAGCACCATTGATTGGACCCTGCATGGCTTCCCTTGGGGATAAGTGTGTTGTTTTTGTGAAGAATAAATAAAATGTCAAGTAAAATGTAAATTAAAATAAAATGTAATATGTGGCTCCTGGTGGCTGACTAAATACTCAAGGAGCATGCATGCATGCATGGAGTTTAATCATGTCATGTTTGTGGTTTTAAGTATAATTATCTCATGTATGGAAGAAGCATGTTTGACAAATGAAGAGAACTTTCTTAAGCCATAAAATAGGTAGGGTTGACAGGCATTGCAGCCTGCTAGGGACTAATTTTGATAATGACCTGCCATAACCCTTGTCAGCATGCATACCCTTCTAATTTTCATTCTTGCATGTCAACGAGGGAAAATTAGAACAAGTATGCATGCTGATGAGAGAATTTAGAGTTTAAATGTCCCTGAACAAATCGACAAATAGCAGGAAGTGCCTGTTTCTATGTATAAGTTCCTAAAAAAAACACTTCATTTCATACCAGAAATTTTAGTGATAAATATCATTTCATAACACCCATGACCATTCTAATAAAACCTCCCCAAATATTTCACTTTGATTCAGTACAAATACATGATATATATTTTACACAAAATTTATTATTCACACATTTAAATTTTCGAACAGATGATCATGACACTTTTTCAAAATTAGTGCCAATTTATTATTAGTGGTGTGCAAAGTACACAAGTCTTATTCGTAAAATGAAAAATAACGATCAACGTCGGATCTAAAGGAAAATAGTGGCATGTACATGTACATGTGCATTAAGAATGATCAAAATATAATAATAATAGAGTGGACTGGCTCACAGGTGCACGTGTATAACAATAACTTAACATGTTCCTGATTCGCCCTGCTAGGTGAGGATTCTCTCTTCTTATTTTACCAGTAGAGATCGCTGCCAGCTGTGAGTCTGAGGGAACCTGTCACACTTTAAACGAAGAAGAATTCATTATGTTTTTTTACTCACTCTGCCTCTGGATATTTATCGAAGCCTGAACTGAAGTCTGAAGTGTGGGTCAACATCTCCGCGTATTTTCAAATTCCATCGCTTTCCGAGCTATTTATTGGAATCAAATATGTGAAAAGAATCCCTAGATCTTCTTTTCTGGCTATTATTTGTACAATTGGAATTACAGAAGTGGCGATGAAGTAGCTTTTTCATCCAAACTTGAGACCAACAACGGAGCAAATAGTAATGCACCTATCAGCGGCTTCCCCAAGGGGTCGACCCCCGGGCTGACCAGGGGGATTGTAAAAAGACAGAAACAATCTTGATGATTTCCCCCAGGGGTAGGGGAATCATCCCTTTCAAAGTCCCCTGGTTAGGTCTTACACGACCTACATGACCTAAACACAACAAAGTTATAATATGCCTCATATGTAATGATTTCATTTAAATGCCAAACTTCAAGAATACTCGGCATCGAAATTATATGCTGGTCTCTCACGCTTTAACTCTTGTATTAAAGAAGAAAAAAATATATCCGTGGTTAGTTTCATGACAAAAACAATTTGAACAAATCCCCCACCCCAATTTTCCAACCCTAAAACAAAGTTGAGAATTTCCCCGACCCCAGGGGCAATGTTTGCATTCAATCCTCCTGTATTCCCCCACATATCTCCGTGGTTATGTCTCTGCGTAACTGACAACCTGGTAGCCTCGCTTTCAATCCAAGATGGCCGAAGTGTCATAATAGCGAATTTCAGCGAATTCTGTTGAAACTTTACCCGGTCGAGAGGTAGAGGAGTAAAATTTCAACAGAATTCGCTGAAATTGCATACAGATCCCATTGAAGAACAGATAAAGACCAGGGTTTTCAATAGAAGCTGGCAGCCGGCGAATCTCGCCGGGTATTTTACATGAAATCGCCGCCTACTTTGATTGAAAAATTAGGGAAAACGTGATAATTGCGCCAATGGCGCTCGATGCTCGCCGCCTACTCTTCAAGTTTTGCCACTTACTGCAAATGTTATTGAAAACCCTGAAAGACTTCAGGTAAGTTTTCATTGATTTTATTTCAGTATTTCTGGCCTAACCGATGCAACCAAATAGTCGTTAAAAATCTCATACAAACTCTTATAATTTGAAACTCAAACAGAGCTTGGGTTTCCTGTGCTACGCCACGAGGGATTTCGCTGCCGATGACCGCTTTTTAGAACTTTTATCTTGCTTTTCTAATTAGCATACACTAATTATTATTATTGTATTGTATGTTTCTTAAACACGGCTGAAAATGATTTGCAATTCAAATATTTGGGTTTCTTACACCGTGAGGCGTGAAAGAACCCCTTTTAATTACTTCAAAATTCTTTTGAATGCATTAAAATAAAACGACTTACCATAATTTCCACCGTATAACATTCTTTTGTCCATCGGACATATCCCATTTTGATCCAGTCGCCATATCGGATGCCATATCAGAAGTAATAAAACTATAAAACTACTCCGGCTGTTTAGATGTTAGACGAGCATTTTCAAAATGGATGCCGCGCGCGGCAAAACTCGTTCCCAAGGGTCTTTGCGTGTCGAATCAACCTCGCGCCCAGGGTCTTCTCGGTCATATCTGGGCTTACACTCGGGCCACATGAGACTGAAGATGAAATACACTTTCATTTCACTTCCAAAGGGAAGAATTATTAGCTGAATTTAGCAGTCTTTAGGAGTGGCCGGTAGCGCTGTGACTTTCATTCTCTGCTCCCCTAGGATACGTCAGACGTTACTTTTTTCTTCGAATTTATGAGAGTGAAAAAATACGTCTGCATATCAGGCTACTAGGATATATGTAATTTAACATTTTTGTTTTTCTCGTAGTTGACCTTTTAATTTAAACACTACTTATTCATGTAACACACGTTTACAATTTAGTCTGCTGTTGTGTTATACTGCAGGTCCGAGTACTAATAGATGATTGTCGCAAATGTATGTTTATATTTGTACCATATTATAAGTTGTATCCTGTCCATCCTGTTATGGAGCTATGTCAATTCAGGGCCGGCGGAAGCATTTTGGAAGTGGGGCGGCCGAGAAATTTTACATATTTTTAAAATGATTACGTCAGCTAAAATTTCAAACTTGGCCGAAAAAGTGGGGCGGCCGCCCCAGACGCCCCTGTTCCGCCGGCCTTGCAATTTGTGTGCCTCTGTGTAACTTTATCTGCTGTTCTTGCTAAACATGATGAGCTATTACGAGACCATATTGGTATTTGTTCGATTGAAGATTATTAACTGAAATGCCTGTTGGATCTCTAATTAAAAGCTTTACACTCATTCCCAAAACTTCAGTCTGCCCATAAAGAACTATAAAGGGAATTGTTGGAAGCCGTTTATTTCTCGAACCAAAACCTCGGCCGTGAGAGGTTTCTTGTTTGTTTACCTTGAGTTGAATATTGCTTGGCTCATCATAAATTATTCTGTGCTGGCGAGCGAAAGTGTTACTGCTAGCTCACAGTTCAGGAGTTCAGATATCTTCAGACTTCGATAGAGAATAGCAACCCATAACTGCTCAACCACAGTATATATATTTGCTAGTAAATCGCTATATTTCGCTATAAATCAGCTATTTTAGCTATAGTGGTGCAGTGATATGGAAGTAGCCTCCCTGTAGACTTTTTGCGGCAAGCTAGAACTCTAAGCAATTTTCGCTCTGCCTGCAGCAGTTACTTTTCTGACATCAATTAGATTATTAAGTAGAAGCACGGCACTCATGTAAAGCAGGTCCTTTTGTTGATGTTTGTAGTCATTTAGAGTTAATTATAAATTAGAATTAAAGTTGAATATTTGTAATTTAATAGTTCTTACAATATTTTAATCGCTTATAGTCTGTATATAAGCTTATAGTCTAATTATTATTAGTATTTTTATTGTAGTTATCTTACGCCTGTTATTTTCATATGTAAAAATCCTGATGAGTTTACCGTGGGTAAATAAAGTTATTATTATTATTATTATTATTATTCAGTATACCAGTATAACGCGAACGCGGTACACAGAGAAATCGTACGAGATCGGTAAACCAGCCAAAAACGCGGTCAAAATTATTTTAGTGTTGGCCTACCGATCACGCTGTTTGCGCTGGTATGTATTATGATACACTGGTTCCAGAGGTGCTCAGGTACGGATATACTGTAATGCGCCGCGATCGAAGGAGTTTTGATTCCCGAAGGAGTTTTGTTTTGCAAGAAGACCGTTGAGCACCTCTGGCCGCTCGAATAGCCAGCCTAAATCTCATGCCCATAGCCTCGATTTTATGTTTACAAGGCGGTTTCGGCTCACGGGTTAATTTGCATATTATATGTCACTTCACGTATGATTCAAAACATAAACAGGCTCAGAGTCTAAACTTGATAGCTCTATTGGAAACAGCGAAGTCTTCCATAGCGATTACGAAATCTTCCGCAAGGATAGAATAGATAGCAATCCAGGAGGAGGAGTGTTCATTGCAGTCCATAACACTATCATTGCAACGCACCAACCACAGCTAGACTGTGAAGCCGAAGTAATATGGATTAAAATTGAATCAGCAAACCAGAAACCTCTATATCTTGCCTCATTTTACCGACCTCCAGGTAATAGCGACGACCCTCTCAATGCAATAGAAAAATCACTCGATGCTCTTCAGTCAAATGGTTCATTTCCAAGATTAATTCTCACAGGTGATCTGAATTTACCAGACATTAATTGGACAAATGCCACAGTTAAAGGAAATCCACAATATGGTCCTGCTTTGAACAAAAGATTCCTGGGGATCATCGAAGATCATGCTCTTTCCCAACATGTAACTTTCCCAACTAGACAGGAATCCATACTAGATCTTGTAATTACTAGCCATCCAGACTTAATCAATAACATCACTAGTACTGATGGTATCAGCGATCATTTAGCAGTAACCTTTGATTTGAACTTAGCAATTAAATCTAACGAGAAAAAGCCAAGGATGGTATACAGATTCTCCAAGGCTAATTTTGATGATATTCATTTGGATGCTGAAACACTAAGCAATGAATTCTTTAACAGAAACCCAGAGATCTACTCAATTGAGAGTAACTGGCAATTTTTCAAGATGGGCTTGATGAAGATCCTGAAGGACAGAGTTCCATTTAGAAGACTAGGGTCATGGTCCAATACCCCTTGGATTACAAGAGATATTAAGAAATCATTAAAGAAAAAGAAAAAGTTATATAATAACTACAAGAGATCAGGGATGGAATCCGACAAAAAGATATATCGCGAATTTCAAAAATCACTCAAGCACATACTCTCAAAGGCCCAGGATGAATATATTGCAAATACCCTCGATTTAGACCTTAAAGTGAAGCCCAAAAAAATCTGGTCATACATTAAATCCAAAAGACAAGATCAGATTGGTATCCCCCCTCTCAAAGTTGGTGGTTGTATGAAAGCAGACAGTGTAAGCAAAGCAGAGATCTTAAGTAACCATTTTCAGCAAGTATTCACACAAGAAGATCTATCTTCTATGCCAAACAAAGTCTACAATGGAATTCCAACTATGGGCCCAATCAGCTTCAACTCAGAAGGAATAAAGAAACTCCTTAAAGATCTTGATATTAAGAAAGCAAATGGCCCGGATAACCTACCAACTAGACTTCTTAAAGAAACCGCAAACGAAATAGCAGAAGTTGTATCATTTCTCTATAACCAGTCATATAGTACAGGTCAACTACCAAAGGACTGGTGTAATGCTAATGTTGTACCCATATTCAAGAAAGGCTCTACACACGATCCTAGTAACTACAGACCAGTATCCTTAACTTCCGTATTATGTAAACTTATGGAACATGTTATTTATAGGAACATAATGCACCACCTAAATAGTTTTAATATATTGTTCAAAAATCAACATGGTTTCCGCAAAAACCACTCATGCGAAACACAATTACTACTAACTATTGAAGATCTGGCAAGGAATATTGACAAAGGAGATCAAATAGACATCCATATCCTCGACTTCAGCAAAGCATTTGATAAAGTAGCACACCAACGCCTAATCCATAAACTACATCATTATGGTATCCAGGGGAATACTATCTCGTGGATCACATCATGGCTTACCAATAGATCGCAAAGGGTCGTTGTGGATGGAGTAACATCTAAAGAAGTGCTGGTAACATCAGGTGTACCTCAAGGTACAGTCCTTGGACCACTGATGTTCCTATTATTTATTAACGACATACACGAGAATTTAGAGGGCACACTGAGGCTATTTGCTGATGATGCTTTACTGTATCACAAAATCAACTGTGAAGATGATACTCTTGCATTACAAAGAGACTTAGATAAATTAGGTTCATGGGCTAAGGACTGGCAAATGGTGTTTAATCCCACCAAGTGCTACAAGATGTCAGCCTACAGAAACAAGTCGCCAATATTAAAAGACTATTCCTTATACAATCAGAAACTCTCATCAGTAAAGAAACATCCTTACCTTGGCGTCATGCTGTCAGATGATCTTCGGTGGAACTCTCACATAAACAACATCGTAAACAAAGCGAACTCAACACTTGGATTTGTTAAACGTAATTTATACTCGTGTAGTGAACAAACTAAGCGTGCAGCTTATGTTACAATCGTACGCCCACATCTCGAATATGCATCAGCTGTGTGGGACCCATACAGACAAGACCAGATCAAATCTATTGAAGCTGTCCAAAGACGTGCTGTGAGATTCATCAAAAATGACCATAGTTGGACCTCCAGTGTCACCAACATGCAGAAAACACTCCAACTAGAAACACTTAAAGATAGAAGGCTTGCTCACCGTTTAAACATATTTTACTTAGCTTTACATAATTTAATTGCATTACCTATTCCTAACTATTTTTGTTACTCAACATGTACAACCAGAAATCATTCAAGCACTACATTCATTCAAGCAACTGCACACCATGATTACTACCTATTTAGCTTCTTCCCTAGGACCATAACAGATTGGAACTCTATCCCCATTAATATAAGATCTCTTAATTATGTAAAATTTACTAGCTCAACTAAATCTCACATCTGTAATAACTTTCCACGTAATAATTAAGTACTGTACTTATATATTTTTTTTATTAGCATTGGTTTTTACTTATTATTTTCTTGCATTTTATTACATTTATTTAATTCATTCCATTTATTTGGATTCATATCGTAATTCTATATTTTGACTATCATTGTAATATTTACTATTATCAGGATTTTGTTGACCAAAGATTGTAAATAAGTAATATTTCATTTCGATTTGGTCCTGGACTCGATGCGAAAGCGTTGTTCAGTAATAAACGTAAAGGCCATTGTCGACTCTCGACTTGCGAAGTTAAAGGAAAATTCTCCTCGATTTACTTCGTCGACTTTGATGTTGGGATCAGTCCCAATGAGCATGCATTGATTCCTCGTTGTTCTAGCTCTGTTATGTGAGAGTCAATCAGCGCATTTAGGGGGCAAAACCACCAGTACAATTACTCGTTTTCAGGATAATCGAACGTGAAGGAAGAAATAAATGCCAGCCGGGTATGAGTTATTTTCCTTAGCCAGTGGATCGTATTGAGAAGACATCACGCCGCTTCAAGAACATGAACAGATATCTTTGAATTTCGAGGCTAACTCAAATTGTAAAGCACTGCACTCTGAAACACACAATCGAATTTTTTACGTTTGTGTCTATAATCTGTCAATTAAGACTCGTGAACCGGTTTGTAACACGACCTCGAGGTGGAGCCAATCAAAATATTCGTTAGATCCGAATGCCTCAGTTTCCATGGCCACGACTCGATCAACCAATCGGGGACGAAGTACAGATTCTGTACTGGAAGAAACGAATATCTCTATTCGGGAGGCCAGAGGCTCGTCGCTTCGCGACTCGTGCTGAAATCTTCAGCTGGTCTCGCTTCACTCGACCGACGATTTCGAGCCTCTGGTATCCAGGGTAGTATTATGACCGAGAGTAAAATGAAATGCGATGAAATGTGGCATAAAACCTACGAAACGTACCTTAAAGTCAAACAAGACACTGTTCTGAGTTTCACTTTCCCTCGGCTCAGCTTTGCTCTTGAGTTGAAGTTGAGTTTGGCTTTGTTAAAGTTGTATGGTATAATTTGTGCAGTATATTTGAGTATACCAATCCACAGAGATTCAAATAACAAAGCCGTGGCGAAAGAGAAGCTTAAACGAGAAATATTTTGTCCTCCTAGAAAAACACAACATGACTTGCCATTTCAATCGAAGAAGCCTTTGGTTTCAGGAGCAAAGCAACACGCTAAATTCCAATTCGATATGTGTGGATTAGCCGGATCCTGGCTTTGAGTTTGAGTTTGATCATGCAGCCCCTTCCGAGCTCAGGTCGTCGCGTTGTATATAAAATCACTGGCCATCTGGGTAAAAAACGCGGTCCTTCGGCTCCGACCGAGAGCGCCAGTTGAAATATCCTGAGCCTGTTGGAAGGCTTTCGCACGAGTGAAGTTAAATAAAACATTAAACTGCTTACATTTGAGAGATGGGACTCCAAATTAGAGAGAAATTTCCTCGCGGGTCCACCATTTTGATTTACTGTATTAAATTATGTAAATAAATTAACCTGGCGAGTGTTACGTGACCAGCACAGTGCAATCTGATTGGTGGTGAACTTCAAATTTAATACATGGGTCAAATTAAAGTCAAAATTTTGCTGCACGGAAAAAAAATAACGACTCGATGCTGCCACAGGCAGCCCGAGTAATAATAAAGTTCATTCTTTTCTGATTATCAAGAGTATATTTATTTTTCAGTTCCGCCTTCGGAAAGGTCTCTTTTTCGCCATTCAAATTGACTACTTTATGCTAAAAACTGTCCGGTTTGCCGCGCGGCCAAATGAGCTGCGTGACGTCACTGTGAGGACTCGTTGTTACAAACATGGTGGACTCTAGCCTGTTCACAGGCCCTGGATACTAAAAAACAAAAGAGAAGACGAGAACCCTAATCCTAACCCAGTATCTAGAGCCTGTGAACAGGCTAGGTGGACTCCAGCGACAAAGTTTCAGAGAAAGCTAAAAATAAGCGAGGAGGTGGAAGATATTGTGGCTACATGGTGGCCTTGGTTTTCTTCCCGTATTTAACTTTATCCTACGCCAAAATACAATGGACATTGAAGTTCTAATATACACTGTTACTCATTCACAGTTTGATACAACACAACTACAAGAAATGACTCACCAAGAACTCGGCGATAACTTTAATACTCCTGTACTTTTATGCTGAAGCCAGAACAGTGAATGGCAAAGAATACAATATAGGATTTCTCTGGTTTGCTGTAGAAATTCGTTTAAGAGGATCCTGAATGTTCGTGAATGATAAACGGACGATAAAACTTGCAAAGAACCCAGAATTTCGAAAGCCGTATAGCCGAACTGAGCCTCAAAAGCTACGCAACTCACTGCCATCAGAGCAGCACTGAGTTAAACACTGTTCCTTGGGATAATGAAAATATCCTTTTTCAGACCACAGAATAAATAGCCAATGTCTGACAACGATGCAGTTGTTTGTAGAAAATATAGTCGTGAACCTCAACTCACGTAAGGGAACGTTCACATATCGATTTTCCACGCTTAACGTCATTGTGACGTTAGGGTCACTACCGCACCCACCCCCTCTTAACGTCACGGCTGGAACTCGTTCAATGGAACTGCAGATTCCAATGCACCTCTGGGTAAACAATACATTTTTTTTGCAAATCTTATGGATAATATTCTATAAGCTTTAGTAAAACATGTTCTCAGTCATAAGACCAAAGATTAAAAAAAGTAGATATTTAAATAAAACATAAACAAAGTCGCGAGACGCCATTTTGTTTTGACACAACTTTGATACCAGCTTCTTCTCGGATAAGTCATCGTACGTAAAGTGTTATTTTGGTTCAAAGAATTTTATCAAATATCGATGGAATTAATGTTTGGTATTTTTAAAATTTTAACGTCACGAACTCAAGCCTAAACCCATGACCCCACCCACTGGTGGCAAAATCGATATGTGAACGTTCCCTAACTCAGTCTCAGAATTCGCTACTACTGATTATAAACGCTTTCTCTATTAATGTTTTTCCATCAGGTATTTTCAACACTTTCACAATGTTCAGATTAACTTCTCCTGTGCTGGCCATATATTGTAAAAAGAAAGCACTTGTGTTTCCTGCAACAGTTTTGATCAGTTGACAATTTTACGAGCCCGTTTGCGGCCGGGATTCCGTCTTTCACTTTTACCAATCGACATGTTCTTTTTATATCAGGTTATTTCATCCAATAAGAAACGAGTTTTCAGATCGTCAATGTCAAGCTGTCAGAATTGAACCAATCAGCGACGAGAAATGTTGTAAACAAGTCGAGTACGGTAAAATGGAGTTTTCGCTGTAGTCAGTTTATTTGCCTTAGTAGATTTTTATTTGGGTTCTTAAAATTAGATAGCTTACTTTCCTTCGTCTAGATTGAAGTTTATATTATATAAAACAAATAACAGATGGTTCTCCTTGTTCTATTACAATGCTGCTAAATGTACCCGCGTTCTGCTCGTGCATCCGCAGTTTTTCAAGACCTCGAGCGTACTTTTTTTTAATAGAACAAGGAGAACCATCTTTTATTTGTTAAGTATTAATTCATTTTTGAATTGTTTGTGCTTTGTTATATTGTATTTTTTTGTAGAAATACGTGTCATCCTACATGATCATATTTAGGAATTGTCACTTGCGAGTCCTCACAGTGACGTCATTGTAATGGAGGATTCGGTTCCAGGCCCCGGACAGAAATTATTAGCCAGGAATATTCCATAGCATTATATCTCAAAGATTTGAATCTGCTGAATGTGTTTACCTTATGTCGGCTGACTGCTGGTTGAGGGTTGGCCAACATATCGGCACACGCATCGGTCAACAGTTGATCGACTGTGTGGGTTAGTCTCCGGGAGGGGGGGGGGGGGGGGGGGGGGGGAGGGGGGTTCTTCCTTATATATACGGCTGGCAGGGGTGATCCTCGTATTTTTTAGGGTTTGAAATCGGTGATTTAATTACCGTAGTATTTTTTAGGGGTTTTCCAAGCGAAATCCATTTTTCAGGGTGATTTTTAGACCATGGATGAGGTACATTTTAGGGTGGGAATTTTTTCACGGTTTGGTATTTTCTTAGAGTATTTTTCGAGGTTTTTCGACAGTCACCCCAACCCTTTAGCCCCCCCCCCCCTCCCCCTGGGGTTAGTCTCCTTCGCAGCCGTTATGGTCTCTGTCAATGCTCTGTTGGCAAACATGTGAGTTGACTAATTTTCCATTTGTTTAATTTTATTTGTCGGCTAATAGTGGGTCTGCTGGTTGTATATTGGTAAAGTGTCAGTCATAACTATTCTGTATACTGTTTTCGCTCAAATGAGCCGACTCATCTGGAGTAATCTTTTATCTGGACTGTTTACTGTATTGAATATAATTCAGTTTAAGAAGGAAATTAGAATTCCTTTCTGCTGTGCTATAAAATGATTAAAAATTTATGGTCAATGACCATTGTTTTAAGCGACCCCACCTGCCAACCTCTCAGTTTGGGAATGCATGTAATTTGGATTTTTCTTTTCTTTTTACTTCCGCTTGTGCAAAATCAGTTGCGTTACAGTTGCGTTACAATGCCTCTTGGGTTTCATTTGTTTTCTCAATAATTGGAACCCCTGATAAACACTACAATCTATTTGAAATAGTACATCAAATCTTTTTATAGTTTGTTGGTATCAAAAATGTTTGATAAAGCAGCATTATAGAGCGGATTTCGATTGAGTATCGAAAGCAATTCGTGATTGCTTTGGTTTGGCGTTTGCTTAGTTTTCCTATTGGCTGTGGAAAATGTTTTGTGATTATCAGCCAATCAAGTGCTAAATTAAAACCAAACGTGTTTTGCTCCATCACGCCATCAATCATCACGCCATCCACGATTGCGTTTACTTTGCCTCGTGATTGGTTCAAGTAAAACCAATCAGAATTACTTCAGTTCGTGATTGGCTCATTGCGTTTTTACTTGCTCCCGTGATTGGTTGTGTGATTACTTTGGTTTTGGTTTTACTACACTCAATTGAAAACCGCTCTAAAACCAATCGTGAATTCCTCAGTTCGTGATTGGCTCATTGCGTTTTTACTTGCTCCCGTGATTGGTTGTGTGATTACTTTGGTTTTGGTTTTACTACACTCAATTGAAAACCGCTCTAAAACCATTCGTGAATTCCTCAGTTCGTGATTGGCTCATTGCGTTTTTACTTGCTCCCGTGATTGGTTGTGTGATTACTTTGGTTTTGGTTTTACTACACTCAATCGAAAACCGCTCTAACAGTGTGGGGTATGACACTTTTCAGAGTATTTTAAAATCCCCTGGTTAACCTGAGGATGTGAAACCCATGCATTCAGGCCCCATGGCTGAAACCGAGCCTACCCATACTCCAGCGAGGTTACGGTATGTTACACACGTCCCTGTTGACCCGTGGGATAGCAATTTTTAAGAACATTGATTTCATTGTCCTCAAAGGATTATACGACATGTACATGTATTAATTTTCATAATTATATTAAACTTCAGTCAATCATTGCATTAAATATTATTTATTAACTAGTGCAAAGACTTTATTTATGATATAGAATATGAACAAGAAAAATTCTAGTCGTCAAAATATTTTGATAAAGCAGTGTGAGATAGGCAATAAAATCAGTAATTAAAGTGCTTTGAGCAAATGCACGAAAAGTTGGCTCTAATAATTACACCATCAACTGGTGTGGCTATAATACATTAGTTCTAACATGCGCAGTCAGATATGTACTTCATTCCAGCAACAGAGCACTTGGCTTGAGGGGGTAAATTAAGGTAGATTCAATCAGTCACCATGACCAAACCCCCTTTTGAAGCAATATTGAACCCCCCAACCCCAGAGAAGCCTGGATCCATCCCAGAAATGTTATCATGTATTAGTGCCAATATAACAAATGAATAATTATTCTTTATCCTCCTAATGCCCTTGAAGTTATGGATCCACATTCCCCCGCTCACACTTCACACTTGGGCCATAAAGCAGGGATAATCTTGGTCCATAACTTACAGTACAGACCACGTGCTCGTTTAATAAGAGGTATTTATTCCAATATATGTTGGGATGGATCAAGGGAGCAAAAAGGGGGGTTTGATCAGTTGTCACGATGTAACTCCCCTCAGAGAAGCCTGGATCCAACCCATAAATGTTATCACGGATTAGTGCCAATATCACAATACTCCTTGTCCTCAATGGATTCTGCTATTTCCATACATTTCTCCTTCCAATATGTGGCCTGCTGCTTGGATTTTTTTGTTTATTTTTTTTCTTCATCAAGAAGTTTTTCAATCTCACTTCTAGACATGTATCTTCGATTACAGTATGCCACATACAGGGGCGTAGCTAGGCATTTTCAAGTTGTACGCACAAGTGCAGTCGTAAAAAAATTACAAGGCCAAACAGGAAATTTCCGTCTCAAAGTTTACGCACGTGCGTATATGCATACAGGAAGCTACGCCCCTGACATAGGGCCCCTCAGAAGAATTGGCCTTCCGTTTTCTCCTTTGATTGTTTTTTCGAAACAATTCTGAGCAATTGGCACAGTATCTCCAATAGAAACAAAAACTAAACAGTTGGAAGAGAAAGTTCTCAATTCCTTTGGACTCTAGGGTAGTGAGAGGTCTTTCACAAAGCCAGTTTTATGTGGTAACATTGTAATAACCTCTTCTAAAACCAAACCTCTACATAATGTTTGACTGTCAAAGAACTTTAACAAGTTGTATATCTGGTGTGATAGAGGTGTATGTAAGGTATAAGAGGTGTATGTAAGACATCCATGATGTTCAGGTCATGATGCAGGTCCAGTTTACACCTATGACAACGTACATGATATTCTACTTCACCATCCACAGTCATTCTTCTCAATGGAAAGTTCAGTAATTACTCGTTCATTTAGCTCCCACTTCTCAAGTCTGATAAAACAGATTCTGTCACAGCTATCGGCAATCTGACTCCATCCATCTGGCATAGCTTTGGTTAAAGTCTCTTCAGAATTTACGCATCGTTTTAAATGCAGATAACTTCCTTTTGTCTGTCCACGAGAACCCCTCTTAACTGGCATAACTTCCTCTCTCCAAATCTCTTGAACTATTTTTCCCAATGAAATCCGGGTTACAGAACTAGGAATAGCATCCATATTTTCCTTTGCGTGTGACAAAATATCCTCTACTACTATGCAGGCATCCTTGACATGTTTATAATTCATGACCATCCTGTGAAATAAAGAACAAAATACGTAATTTATGAGGAAAATAATATTCTTTTTTTCAGTCATTTCCAGTCATTTAGGATCCGACCGAGTGGTTAAACTGAAGGGCTGTGTGCAAGAAGACGTAAGTGACTCCTGGTCACCTTCTAAATTCTCCCTTAGAAAACAAATAATTTGAAGGAGAGTTTACTGCGAACTGCCTGGTCTGATGGGCCAGTTGTTAAATGGAATGCGTCAGCCAACACAGGTTATTATTTATCCTGCCATGTTAAGCAATCTTTACCATCTGATTTTCGCTGCATTATAAATTTCATATTTATTTACAACCATATTTCAGTGGTTTAGCACATTGCTCTTCTGAGAACAGGTGTCTTTCATACTTCCTTTGAACTGATCGATCTTGATCTGCCTGTTACTGCAGTGGACGAGTGGGATCTGTCGAGACTAGTATCTGGATCCAGCATTCCTTGCAGGATTGCACTGTAACATACCCTTGGCATATATAGGGAGTCTAGTAATGGATTAACTCACTGTCATTCTTACAGTAGTTTACTTTCATTGGCTACTTTAAGGGCAGGCTGGGAGCCATCAAAAACAATGTTCTATTCTAGACCTAAATAATAATATATGTGTAGGGAGGATACCAAATCCACAATAATATTATAATGTAATTGTAACTTGGGGAATATCTGATCACTTTCGAGAAAATAATGACCTGACAACTTCTGGGTCAAATATAATTATAATAATACTCCCTTGCTTCTCAATCGCTTGCCCCCACAGTAGATTCTATTAATAGTATTATTTTATTAGACCTTTCTGCAGGAAAATCCACCATTTTGAAAATAGGGCAACCTTAAGGGAGTGTTCATTATTTTTGGCTTGGGGTGGGGGGGGGGGGGAGTTCAGCATTTCATCTGCTTCTCTTGTGAAAACTTTTATGACCCCCTATGAATGAATTAAAACTTAGATGGCTCCCCTATAAAATTGCTCAAAACTTTATTGACCCCCCCCCCCCCTAACAAAAAAGATGGATGTGCAAGAAAGAATGCAAACTGCATATACATATAATCTATTATATTAAATTTACTAATTAATGTTTCTAGATTTATGGTATTTCCCATGATAGTACATTACCTTTGTTTAATAGAAAACATATATATACATGTATTCTTCTGGAAATCTCTACCTCATATACATATACATATTTGTAGCTATGAGGTAGACACGCGGCCAACCGTCAAAACCTCGAGGCCTAATAAACTGCTTCAGAAGTCCCCAAATCACCCACAAAACTTCATTAAGTATCAATCTCTTATTATTGAAGATTTATTTCGTAGGAATCGGAAAAGAGAATTCACAAGGAGCAATTATGTAAACTCTTCCGAGATCGCTTATGAAACATACCACAGGTAACCCAAAAAGCGGGAAATATATGTCGAGTCTGGGCTGCCTGTGGTCAAACACCGACTCGAATCGTCGAGACGAGAGTTCTGCAGTCTATAAACAGTGTCGGAGATTATCTTCTTTCATCGCTTTTTACAGATATCACTTCACTCTTCCATAGAAACTTTCTTCTAAGTATAAAGTGAGAGATGAAATCCTATTCTCTGGCTTTGTTTTAGTTCGCTTTTAAAGTCGGTTTGGCTCACAATATCCCGCTTCTAATCATGCAACTCGGCGATGTTTTCCAAGTCCGACTTTGTTAGTAGTGCGCATCCGTTGAATAAAATTAAGAAGCAGAGAGGGAACTAGTACTGGTAACTAATTTCCATAAGGAAAGCTATATTATTCCAAAAACGTGACTGGATGTCCAACGCAAGTCTCTGTGGCGCAGTTGGTAAAGCTCTGGTCTTCCAAGGCATTCTTCCAAGTGAAGGATTGCAGATTCAAGTCCCACTACCGGTAGCCTGATTTTCAGACGGTCGAGGTCGTCCGCAACCTCGTCCCCAGGGTCTTCTCGGTCAAATCCAAGATGGCGGCTACTCAGAGAGAAGACCCTGGTAAAGGCTGGATCACGTGATCAAATACTCCCAGATTTTGGGAGTATTTTGTCACGTGATTTGGCGATCTAAGATGGCGGCCAAGCTAATCTGTCTATCAAGAAAATTATCCAGAGGAATTTTAAGATTTTACAGAGTGATCCAGATAAGAGACCGCCTCTATTTTCCCGCAGCCTCCTCTCATTTCTTTCAAACGTGACAAGAATCTCCGTGATTCCCTAGTCAAAGGATCACTACAACCTAATCTTCAACCAGGCACTTTTAAATGTTCTAGGACACGATGCAATACCTGTGCTTACACTAAACCTACGACATCTATTTCAGGACCGAAAAGCTCTCTTAAAGTCAGTGATCATTTTGATTGTACTTCCAGTAATGTCATCTGCACACTTTGTAACAAACTCTACATCGGAGAAACAGGGCGAAGATTAGGAGATCGATTCCGCGAACACTTGCTAGATGTTAGAACTAACAGCAAGGATCTCGCCAAACCTGTAGCTCGTCACTTTAACCTTCCTGGTCATTGCATTAATCACATCACTGTATGCGGCATTTCTCTGCATCAAGGTACTACCGACACTCGTAAACGCAAAGAACGTAACTTTATTTTCAAATTAGGAACTTTGTCACCTCACGGTATTAATGAACGCTTTTCGTTCATTTAATTTCAGAATTCACGTATTCACTCACACTTAGATCAGCATGTTTCCGGCTTAGTTTACTCATCAACACTTGCTGTTACAACTATTAGCATTTCTATTGTTGGCGCATTTTTCTTTGATCACAATCAGGTGGTGTGGGCGCTACGACCGCAAAGCATTTTTTTTCTTCAAAAAGTCAATTTTGGCGGTAAGTCAAACGCTGGTCATGAGTTTTTCTTCTACGTTTCGTCACATATTTTAACATGAATAGAAATTAGAAGTATCGGTTTATCGATTTATCTTGATCATCGAGTCATTTTGGTGGTGTTTATAGTACTTTTAGCCCTATATTTTACGGTGGAAATTATTACTTCTCAATGTGAATGAGATTCTTAAAAGCACGCATTATAATGTGCATGCATGCGGCATGCAGGCATACTTTGACAAAACCCATCGTATCGACGAATCTTCCTCTAAAGTTGTGTAATCATTCCCCAAATGTGTATGATTAAAACTGTATAAAAGCGCCTCTAAGCGCCACCTATCTTCGATCTGAATTTTTGACTTGAATTTGGGAAACATTTTGGCGATTAGGCTAAACTGCATAATACAACACCGCTGCAGTGCCGCTTAAAAAGATACTTGAAAACTTAGCTAAATTCTTCATTATAATTCAGGTGTATTTAGACTCGTTCTATGAATGATTTTGGGTTGGAAAAAGATTTTAATTTTTAATTTTGGGGGTTCAGTTTAAGTTTGTATGAAAATTTGAGAAAAGGAATTATACTGAGCAAAGTGGCATTGTACTGTTATTCAACTGTCACTACATGTCAGCTATTACCTAAATTTGTATTCATTTAATTATTTTAACAGATGACGGAATAATTACCAGCCCAGCAAGAGAGGTCACGGTGGTGCTACATGAGATGGTCTGCTAGTGCAACAAATGAGAGGAAAGCAAGAGCTATTCACAACTTTTTTAAGCAAATAATTTATTTTCAAAATACCTTTCTTATGCACTTACCGTAAATCCTCTATTTAGCCCCCCCTCTCTTTTAAGCCCCTCTCTTCTAATAAGCCCCCCTTTTTGAAGACAAAATTAATTAAGCCCCCCCTCCCAAAAAAAAAAAGTCAGTATTACTGCAGTAGTTGCATTACTCCATTCTTGAATGTAATTAAACCTTATGAAGGTACCATACTATTTAAACAATATTTTATTCTTGAACTTTCGCTCCTTGATGGTTAGTCATATGTTTTAGTTTTCCCGCCTTGTGTCCCAGTTCCTTGTGGAAAATAAAAGGCATGTGATTTTCCTATAGAATATGAAAATAATCGCATAGTCACAGCTGAATCGTAGTAGCGCGTTTGCGAAATCAGAAATCAGTACTAGCATTCTGTGATCAAGATTAAAATGTTCCATTGAAAAAGAACACATTGATAGAGCCCATCGTGTCGGCAGGCCAAGGGAAGATCAACCCAGACCTATGATCGTTAAACTTATGTCATACGAACATAAAGCTCGTATAATAAAAGGAATGAGAAATTTGCGGGGGAAAAGGCTATATATATATGTTAATGAAGATTTAACAGCAGCAAACAAAGCTCTTCGACACAATTCGTAAAGAGCAACCGGACCCTATGGGGTCTGGACCAGCGATGGAAAGATTCTCATCAAATTGGCTGATCAAAAAATTGTTCGTTTCAACTGCATGGAAGATATGTTACACCACAGACTTTAAATAGTTTCCATCTGCCCCGTCTTACACCTGAACTTAATATCTATGAACGTGTTAAACATCCAGACTTTAATCTGTTTTCTGATGTTATTTTTTCGTACTTGTTTTCTCTACTTAGGTATTAACTTAGCGTTATATATTTATTATATACGTCTCTCTTTTATGTCCTTTATATTATCAGTACTATTCTTACTTTATTCTTACGTACAGGTGCAACATGAGGTAAGTTTACGTTTCTGCTTCTTTTATAAATGGGAATTAGCTTAGCATTATATCGGGCAGCTATTGGGACTTTTAATTGGCTCAGAATTTCAATCTCTAACTTCGTTATTAGTATATCATGGTTAAGTATTTATTTGCCCGGTCTGTTTATGTGCTTCTTAATATTTCATTTGCTCCTCAGAATTTCTGGAAATATTGAACTGAATCCCGGGCCTTGCTTATCGTCATTGTTGTTAGGTCATT
Source organism: Actinernus sp. WN-2022 (assembly GCA_030867875.1). Taxonomy (NCBI): domain Eukaryota; kingdom Metazoa; phylum Cnidaria; class Anthozoa; order Actiniaria; family Actinernidae; genus Actinernus; species Actinernus sp. WN-2022. The sequence goes on from JAOWCC010000577.1 coordinate 85,744,896, forward strand.
TAAACGCTCGAGTATGGAAGATAAATTTGATGAAATTTCTTCCCTAGTTTATGAAAACAAGTTTGACATATTTGCATTTACTGAAACATGGCTTGACGCTAGTGTTCATAACGATTCAATTGTTATTCCGGGATTCAGTTTACCTTTTCGCTTCGGATAGACATAGACACGAGGGAGGCGTTGCCTTATATTTATCTGGCTGGAATTATTATGGGTCGAGATTAAGCTCGTTACTCGCAATATGTTATGCGGCGTTTGCTACAGACCTACTAAAAATGATAGTCAGTCTATTGAATATTTCTTTGAGAATTTACAACACATTTTTGACCAAGTGCGTAGGTTGAATAACATGAGTTAATTGTATTACTTGGCGATTTTAATGCAAATTACAATCCTTTAAATCCTTTAGATAGTTGCGATTTAGGTGTTCGTCTTTACAGTTGGTTTGACTCAAACAATCGATTTCAATTAATTACAAGAGTAACTGAAAATGGCTCTACGTTTTTAGATCTAGTTATTTCTTACTCGCCTGCTTATTTTGTTAATTCCGGATCACTGAGCCCACCGTCAAACTGTGATCACTCGGTCATTTAGGCGAAAATGTCAATTTTAACACCAAAACAACGTGCTTTTACTCGACTGATTTGGAATTTTAATTCTGTTGTTCCTAATGATTTGGTTACTGAATTAGAGGAGGCCGACTGGGAATTCATTACTAACTCCAATGAAAATATCGATATTGTTTATGAAAATAAGACCAAAAGATAAACCATGGATGACCAGCGAGATCCGCAGAGAAATACGGAAAAGAAATAGATTACTAAAGCGTGTACGTAAATGCAATACGCACACAGCATGGATGCTTTACAAACAACAACGTGATCACAAAACATAATTAATAAGGATCTTAAAGAAGAGGTATTTTGATAAGGTTAATGAAATACTTACTGATCCTACTACGTGTGCTAAAAAGTGGTGGGGCATTGTTTGTTTGTAACGACAAAACAATATCTTCTATTCCGGCAATCATTGAAAATAATGAAACTATTTACGATTCTCAAACAAAGGCTTTCAGATTTTTAATGAACATTTTGTTAAGGTTGGCTGGATACCTTCAAAAGTGACATATGCGAACAAAATATGGGATCCTATATATCAATGGAAAGGTTGATAACTGAAGAATGCCAGTAAAAGGTTCTTTTCTACGGAATTACTATAGATTTAAAACTACAGTCACTTTAACCCGATGTTGAAGACGTTTATAAACGCGAATTACCAGCGCCGGGTTTTTATACTTAGGAAGTAATTACACTTGTGTTAAGTTAAGCGGTCATTGATCTCCAAAAGAGTGTGTTCGATTTTTGATATCTATTTTCTATGCGAAATTATTGCAGTTTAAAGTCAAGTTATTGATTATTTTTGCCAAGCCATCACGCTTGGACCGATATCTTTAAAACTAAAAACAAATCGGAAAAAAACACACACGCTTTTGGAGATCAGTTACTCGACGAAATTTCAAAAATTTCCGGTAAATTCTTATATGCAATCAATTCACTTGAAGACTGTAGAAACTTTGAAAAATTGTAGCCGAGAACTCGGCATTAGAAGTTCAGCAACTGGATTATTATACACCAACATTTCTCCTGGAAACCACATATAAATGCCATCATGGTTCCAAAATTTCTAAATCAATTGGTAACATCATTAAAGCTCGTCAATCCTTTGTAGTAAAACTCTTCTTATCCTCTATAATTCTTTAGTATTACCATATCTTCACTACTGTACTATACTATGGGGTTCAACCTATCCTTCTTATCTACATCCACTTCATTTACTCCAAAAGAAGGCCTTGCGTATAATCACACATTCTCCCATTCGTGCTCATACTTACCCCTTATTCAAACAACTAAAAACTCTCAATATATTCAATATATTCAAATATCAAGTCTCTTCTTTCATTTTCCTTCATATCAATAAATGCCTTCCTATTCCTATATCTACCTTGTTCAAATTTAATTTTGAATACCATAAGTACTCTACCAGACACAAATCTGATTTACATACCCACTATCATAAATATACTTATTCCCTTCGTTACGAAGGCCCCCAAATATGAAACTGTATACCTTTATCGTTGCGTGAGTCTTTGAAACTATTTAACCATAAGCATAAGTTAAATTAAAAGAACATTTTCTTACCCTTTAATCCTTTTTTATACAGGTATGAATTGTATCAATGAGTGCTCATATTTCCACTTAGGACTTTATGTACATAATGAATATACAGCTATTTCAATTAATGTTGTCTGGGAGATAGGGAATAGGTCATTAGGGAATAGGGTATTAGGGAATAGGGCATTAGGGTATTTTAAGTTTAAAAAACTTGTAATGAATTATGGTTACGAGTTATACGACCTGGAAGACTTAGTCGACTTAGCTTACGGTTTATTTATCCATTTTTAGTCTGTGAACAGCCGTCTGACATTTTAAAAATGCAATATTCCCCAATGTCATATTCCCCAATGTCATATTCCCCAATGTCATATTCCCCAATGTCATATTCCCCAATGTCATATTCCCTAATACCCTATTCCCTATCTCCCAGACAACATTAATTGAAATAGCTGTATATATATTGTGATATTATGTATAGCTAATTTTATATGTTTCGTCTGTATTTTCTTTTACTTTTCGATTCTTTCGCCGTCCTTCTTGTAGCTATATCATAATTTTTTTCTTTCACCTGACCTTACCACATTCGGTTTGTCATGATTGTAACTAAAATTTAATTTGAATCGAAATAAATTGTAAATTGTAAAATAATTCACACCTACTTAGAGCGGCTTCCGGACCCATTCTCCAATCAGAAACAACCTCCTGGAGTCTCCCAAAATTCCGCGGGAAAAACTAAAGGTAGAGTTTCAATATGTAAATATAATTACAAGCTATAGTCTCTTGTTTTAATATGTGGGTTCCAGAGGATATTGTAATCTAGGAATAAAGCCGAAATATATATATTTGCCGAGATGAATATTGTACCTCTTGTTGATTTCCGATCAAAGGTACGCGCCGTATCTATAGCCGGCTTGTTTGACTTGAGAAAAAAAACGTGAACCGTCAGGCTTTACGTTTCCATCTAAGCTTTCTTGGAAACAAATATTCTCTCGGCTGGCTCCTATCAATTCTTCTTTAGTTCAGATGTGGATCACTCGGCATTCCGTTTGAAAGTGAAGATATGAACCCTTGTCGGATTTTTGCGAGGACTTCTATGGCTCGAAGTCGTATGCGTTGTTTGGCCTTGTTTTGCTTTTAATTTTTCTTTGTTTTCCAAGCTAAGGGCATCCTGCTTGCTTTTTGGAAGACATAAGGCCAACAACCGATGGAATTACGGAATCGTGTGTGGAAAAACGTTTCTCAATAAACGTAAACATTGCTTTCCCCAACACTTTCGATACGGGCGAGTGAGCACTTGTCATGTGATTGATCTGCTGCCATTCAAACAGAACATTTTACTTCCGGTTAAAAACTTCCTTTTGATATTTCTCCGTCAATAGTATTTTTTTTGAACGGAGTTTTTAGTATATCAACTGACGGCTACTAAAACTACATTTCTGTGCAAAACTGGAAAAAAATCCCATCTTTTACGTTTTGAAGGTATCCAGTAACCTTAAACAGACTAATTAGACACAGGATCAGTCATACTTCCTCCAATGGATTATTTTCAAACTGATTTTTTTTCTTTCACGCTTAGAAGCTACTGAAGACGAAGTACTCGGCCTACTAAGACTTGTGGACATTTTCAAAGCTTGCGGGCATGATGGTGTTGGTAACAAGATCATAAAATTATGTGCTGATGGACTATATAAATATTTTACTAGCCTAATCAATAAATTGCTTAGTCATGGTCATTTTCCAAATCAATGGAAACTTGCAAACGTAATTCCACTTTTCAAGAAGGACGACCGGCAAAGTAAATTGAATTACCGCCCCGTTTCGTTACTTTCAAGTCTCTCTAAGATAATTGAGAAAGTCGTATTTATTCGTTTGTACAATTATTTAATAAGAATAGGTTTTTTGCATCCCTTCCAGGCTGGCTTTCGTCCATGAGATTCCACAATTAACCAGCTTATTTGTATTGTTCATCAAATTTATGAGTCATTGGAAAAGGGGTTTGATACAAGAATGATTTTCCTCGATATTGGCAAAGCCTTTGATAGAGTATAGCACGATGGACTTCTGCACAAATTAAAGTCATTAGGTGTTCGGGACCCTCTTTTAAGCTGGATAGCAAGTTATTTATCTGGAAGGAAACAACGAGTAATAATTGAAGGACAAAGAAGTGATTGGTTAGAAATAAGAGCAGGAGTACCTCATGGATCTGTTCTTGGTCCCTTGTTTTTTATTTATTTATATAAACGACCTTCCCAATAACATATCATCAAACTGTTTCTTGTATGCAGACGATACATCATTGCTTAAAATAGTTGATAATTCCCCGCTGCAATCAGCTGGTTAGTTACTATGAATTCTACCAAAACTAGGGTTATTAACGGTTTACCGCTAAGATAAACAAACTAATGCACCCGCCCCTTATTTTAGGAAATGGTATAATAAAAGAAGTTGATAATCATACTCATTTAGGGCTAACACTATCTAGTAATTTATCTTGGAGAAATTATATTTTAGGCATTCACCAAAAAGCTTCTAAACGTTTAAACCTACTCAAACGTATTAAGTATAAAGTAAACAGATCAACTCTGATTGTTCTTTACAAAAGCCTTGTTCGACCAATTATGGAATATGCTGAATGCGTTTGGGATGGATGCACTAAAAATGAAAGCGCTCTTATAGAAAATGTACAATATGAAGCTGTCAGATTGGTAACTGGGGCTATGAAAGGAACCAGCAGAGCTCGACTTTTGCATGAATTAGGATGGGAAGATTTAAAAACAAGGAGACAGATGCATAAATTAGTTCTACTCTATAAGATAGTTAACCATCTCACACCTGACTGTTTGCATAAGTTACTCCCTTTAAAACGGTTAGTGAACGAACGAGACTTTCGCTTAGATACCGGCGGTGAAAATTATACTCGGCCAACTAGTCGAACTGAGAGACATAAAGGTTCTTTCTTCCCTTCTGCCATTCAGCTTTGGAACAGCTTAGATTTAAAAATACGTAACATATCAACCTTAGCCTCTTTTAAATTTGCTGTGAAATCTACATTTGAATGTTTGCAGTATAATACATTGTATAACTTTTCTATTTCTAGATTTGCCTCAATTGTGCATACGCGTCTAAGAAGGAAAAACTCGCAATTGAATTTTGACTTATTTATAAGAAACTGCATCTCCTCTCCATGTTGTTTTTGTGGATTTTCCAATGAAACATCAATGCATTTTTTCTTTTACTGCCCCATGTATGCTGCCCAACGATCCAAACTCCTTACCTCTGTTGCACTCATTATTCAGTAGTAATTGGCAAACTTGCACGGACAAATTTAAGTTAAGAACTTTACTGTTTGGAGACTCCAGCCTATCACTAGCACAAAACGAACGTATTTTTAAGGAAGTCCAAATCTTTCTAATGGAGTCAAATCGGTTTTTTTTCCTATTTGTCCTTGCAACTCGCCTTCTGTATTGTCATTTTCTAGCCTATTAATCTTTCTGTGTTATTTCAATATTAAGTCTTGTAATGATCATATATGTATGTAGCTTAGTTCCTCCTTTCGTTTCCAGTAATTATTAGTAAATAAATGTTGTGTAAGCTCCCTAGATGAGCTCCTGCTCCTGGAGCAAACACAAAGAATATACATGTTTAAGTAAAAAAAAAAAACACAGATGATTTGCTGAGAGGAGTGGTGATTCAGAGTGGAATCACCACGGTACTCTACGCACGCTATTTATAACTTAGGAAAATATCAAAGCAAAGGTTGCCAATGACTAACTCGTGGATGAAATGATATCTTTGCGAGTATGCTAACACAACTTGGAAGCAATATCGATCTGTTAAAAAGTAATACATCACTGCTCAAGTAATTCATCGGGCTATGCGATTCAAGGGAAATCACATGCCTGACTCGCTGATTCGCGACTCAGGCGATATCATATTCTTGAGTGCATTTTTCGTAGAATTACCTCATCAAGCATGTGATTTTCCTTTAGAGTAATATCATTTAACTCAGCTGATTGAAGAAACGTCTTGTAGTTGTCCTAATTTTGTCCATTCAGTTGCTTTGATCGTCATGCTAACCAATGATAAATAACTGAATATTGATTGGGATATTTCATACATATGTTCTCTTTTTATCAGAGAGGGTGGACTGGTGGGATTTTCTACCACTTTGCTTGGACAAAATGACATGGCCTCTCCCTATGGTAACATGTTTTGCATGTCCTCCTCTACATGTCGACTTTTGTGTGTTCCCCCATATAAATTGAAAATCAGAAAATCCTATGGTGATCGTATCACAATTGCTGCCCATCATTTCAAAGTCTTTTTTTTTCAAAAGCAGGATCAATGCGGACGCCATCACTAGGGGGTATGGAAATTTTCAAAACCTAGGTTCTCAAAAATGGCATTTCCTATATTTTGAGAGTACTTTCGAGCAGTTTCAACATTTTAGAAAAGGCATTTGCCTCGTCTGCCTGTTTGCTCGCTATGCTACTGGAAAGAAGAAGGAATCGGACTGGAGATATCCTGCTGACTGTTCTGACATAACTTTGATATTTGAATATTACATTGTCATTCCGTATCAGGGGGTATAGCTAAATGCTTTATATTGTAAGCCCAAGTGCGGTGCATCATCGTTATATGCCGGAAGGAACACTACTGGGTGATCGGCGTCCCCCCGAAAAAATCTAGGTCCTCCTGAATGGTATTCCCTGCATTTTGAGACGAAAAGTAACGTAGAGACTAGACTTGATACTTTGTAATAATGGCATTTTAACGATATATGTTATTCTTCGGTTTGTTGTGCAGGATTTTTTTCTCTTCCAAACGTCTACATAATTTTTTTGTATTTCCCCAACCCCCACCCCCCTCTCAAAAATATTAGACCAATCAGATGTTGGCACTACTGCGGGAATTCAGGTGCAAATCCCGCCAGCGAGTATTGATATTTTAGAAATGTTTGAAGCAGACACGGAGCCTCGACCACAGCAATATGCAAAATAAAAAAATCGGTGAAAATGGGAAACTTAGAAGTTTAATGAATAGCCAGAATTCATTTGGCCTTGTATTTTGATAATAATACTAATAACATTACGTTTGCCGGTTCATATTGTTTCCTTTAGCCCTTGTAGTAGCAATTTGCGCACTACGCGAGCTGAAAAGAAACAATGTGTCCCAAAAAAAGTCATATTATTTCCTTATTGAGATACGGAGGGAAAGAAAAGTTGACATTAAATAATAGATTGTCTATAGAGGAGTTGGATGTTATTTTCAAAAGAGGCGTAATTAATACTCTTTCAGATGAGTATGATATCTATGCCCTAAAGAAACGTATGTCCAAACCTAAGACGAGGTGGACGATTCCCACGATGTTGTTCTTTGGATTCGTTGCTGTATTTGGTATTATTGGTGCGGTCATCCTTCATGGCATCTATATAGGGTGAGTCAGTCTCTATTTCTGTACGAGCCAGTTAATTTGTATATGCATTACGGAAACTAGTGGGTTTCACGGCCCCATGTCTGCTCGATTTACTAACCTGATTTGATAAATAACGTTACAGTCGATAATTTTAGAGTTGGACTATGTAAAACGTGTTCAGCTTAAGTTAGGTCTAATCCCGGGGGTCTAATTCGATTTGTGATGATTACAGACTCCTTGTTATGTACGAGAAGGTGAAGAGAAAGAACTTGCCAAGAAAGACAAGCATGTCCAAAATACTACGACGCAGGCTTCAGCCGAAAGTAAAAGAACCAAAGGCCATACCAATGAGGAAAGGAGAAACTGACAGGGAGAAGAAAGAAACTTTTGGTGCTCAAACCGGACTAAACCAGAAAAAGGCCACAGAAATTCGGGATCTTCATTCTAAAACGGTCAACTTAACAGAATCAGCTAAAGAGTTGCAAATATCACAGAAGGATTCGAAGAAGACCGTGGTTATAATGAGATTCCAAAACAACGCGGAAACGACGCGACCAAATCAGTAATGTGATCAAGAACTGCAAACATCGAAGGATATGGGTTTATCAAACAACTTGATTCAAAAGGAGGCAGCGCGTTCTGTAGAGAAAGGTAGGAGGACAACATTTGAAATAACTCAAGCCAGACGACCAAGAAGATTCTTCGGTTTCTTCAATTTCTTTCCTCACGTATTGTTCCTTGTTCCCATTGAAATACCTGGAGCAGTTCTCATTTACCTTCTCACCTTACTATGCAGTCTGTTAAATTATTTCAGTTTCAGTGAAGAGCTCAATCTCTTTTTCAATCTGATTTTTCAAGAACTTTCAATAAAGTCTTTTGATTTTTGTTCTGCTTTTTTCTTTACTGATAACTTCAGTACACCTAGAGAAAGCTTTTCGCAGATACAGATTACTTAACTCATCTTGTTTTCAATCCCTTCTAGTTGTCTTCTTTTAACATGTTGGTGTAAAAACCGAAGCCGATTCTCGTTTTTTCCATCAGAGTTTTAAAAATGTTTATTGGACAACAAGAAAGCTTGAATATCTTAAATGTTATTGTTGTTAGAGAAAATACTTTCGCCCCAAACAGTTTTACTGACAGAGTTGTGTTCAACGATAACAACATTTTCAGTACAAGAGTCCTATTCTCAGCGGTCTTACCTAAGTACGAATAAGAGGCGCAACCTACAGAATCACCTCACCATTTGAGCGAGGTCGCCAAACCTTCGACATCTAATCGTCCTCTCGTCTGTAGTACGATGGCCGAGCAAGTTCTCCACCCACCATAGCATCCATTTATGAACGTCTTGGCTCCCCAAGTACAAACCGAAGACCCTCCACCATCTCAAGCTAACCCATGCAGGTGTTAAACTATTTCCGTTCGCGTTTCTTTATTTTGTCGCCGTTCTCGCGTTTCTCGGCTTCTTGTGTATAAAGTCATGGGATGTGTTTGGCTATTTGTTCCCTCATGGCTGTTATTAGCATGCTTATCGTAATGCATGTGTTTATATGTGAGCGGTCTCGGCGACAGTTTTCTACGCCGCTCTTCTCGTATAAATCATGAGATGTGTTGGGCTATTTGTTCCCTCGTTACTGTTATTGGCATGCTTTATTTTAATGCATGTGTTATGCGGGAGCACTTTTTGCGAAATATTTTTCTACTACGCTCTTCCCGTGCAGATCGTATATCAATTCGACTTATTGTTCCTCCATTTGGCAGTTCGTTGCCCCTTTCCGCGTACGTCGTGGTACACACTTGCTTTATTTGGCTTGTTAAGTAAGTGACTTTATTTAAGTGTCAATGTATTTAGCTTTGCAACTAATTGGGAACACTAGTCCTAAGGATTTACGTCCTTATCCGAGAAGGTCTAGTATTTTGTAAAGGCAGCACCTTCTACTCAGTTATTTAAGACCCCGAGTGTTGGTCCGGCCGGGGTTTGAACCCGCGACCTCCCGCTCGACATACCGGAGCTTAACCACTGAGCTAACCGGGATACTGTTCATATATACCAACAGTTTAAATTATTGTACATTGGTCAAGTACGTCTCGCTAATTGAGTATTATCTTGCTTTCCATTGCAATTACCCTATATCATTATGACGTCACGGCTTCTTTATGAGGGGGACAGAATCGACTTGAACAATAGAATTTTGAACTAAATCTGCTCTGCTGAGGAAAATTTAACTTCGAATTGTCTGGTTTCCAGATATCAGCTGTATCAATGTTTATCCCACAATATTTACCGTATTTGGTGGCTGTTACCGCTATTCTACGTTCTACAAAATGCATTTGAGAGCTATTTCCTGTGTGTTGTTGCTGTTTTGTCCCCCTCCTGCGACCCTTAGCGTTTAAACAATAGATTGTTTTGATTTGACGTCATAATGAAAATTGTAATGATATAGGTCAATTATCCTCACTGCCGTTTGTCCCGCTGTTCCTGTTGTGCCCTGGCCTGGCATTCATTTATTAATTACCGTTTACTACCATTGTTTCAGCTGTGTTTCAGCTTATATTGTTTCTCCCGTCTTTTTTCGTAATACTACTCTGCATTCTCGCTCGAGCCGATGACAGCTTTAAAAGGGGAGTCTATTACTGAGGTTTAAGGCTGTGAGCCTCTGGGCTGCGGTAGTTTTTACTCGCTTGTTTCTTTTCCCAGCGATCATCCAAGCCAAGCTCGCTCTTTCAATACTGGAACTAACGCAGGGGTGCGACCCGTCTCGCGCTACCGACCGTTTTATCGCCTGGATTCGGCATGACGGCAACCCCTTTACGCACGCGCAGCCCAGGGGTTGTCAGCTGGTAACCCACATATCTTAGCCTCCTCCGCAGGCATCTCTAATTTTCGAAGAAAGCAGATTTTAAAAATCGTGAATTGGGTTACCTGTGACTCCGGGAGAGAAGTGTAGGACTGGGGAGGGGAGGAGAAAAAAGAAGAAAGAGATGCCTGCCAAAAATCGATGGGTATGGACATGTCGCTGTACCCCAAGGACTTCTCACTGGACCCGGGGTACCCTAGGGAGGTAATTGTAACTTCCAAAACAAAACGGGTCCCCTTCGGATAATTTTTGTATTCAACTCATTGCAGCATCGAATATGTAAAAGGCTTTGAAGAAAGTTATTAAAGGCGGAGAAACGACAAAATGTTGAAGACAAAGAAGATGAAGTTTATAACAATTTGAGGGCAGCAACTGAAGGACTTCATATCGACTGAGGAACCGATGGAATTGTCGAACAGCCAAACAACCACAGCCGCTTCACACTAGGCTCGGTTTCAGCCGTTGGGGTGCCGTTTCTCCAAAGCCTCCCCCCACTAACGGCTGGGCGCGCGGTCAACACACCGTGTCCGTGACGTCATCTGATTAAAATTCAATATTATTCATTTATATGCGTGTTTTGACAAGCAAAGCAGTTTACCGGTTCGATTTCGCGTAAACTTTCAAAACACATGCACATTGAAATTCTTTAAACTAAAACTCCTGTGAAATTACTTCTCAAGAACAAACGCCATTTAAGAGAAACCAGGCTACTTCATTTGTTACTCTTTAATATTTAAGTGCCGATCAAGATACTAAAAGCCGAAATTTACGTCGAATATTCCCGCTCAGTACTTCTGCAGAGTAGGTAGTACAAACTAGCTGAGTACATAGACTTAAAGAATTGTAAAACTTGTTTGGTGCAGCGATTTTCGAGTGAATTGTGATCGCAGGTTTAAACGTGTAAACATGGCCTACGTTAGCCTGTGTACAGCCGTCCGTCTCCCCTAAAAACTGACAAAGTGTCTTCACCCGAAAACTAACTCTCTTACTACTTCTTTGTGTGAATCCTTGTATTCTTCGAAACCAAAACTTTTCCAGAGCAAATTTAAACGCATTTCGGAACAGCAATCGAAATCCTTTGTTAGTCCGGCCAGCTTTCAAAAGTTTACAATGTAAATTATGCAAATACATTCAGCGACGGGAATTTAGTGGCAAGGTAGTGATTCTCTATAACCCGACAAAGTCTCCGCTCGCGCGCCCAGCCGTGAGTGGGGAGGATCGCGGGCTCACCGAAACCCCCACGGCTGGAAACCGAGCCTATATCCAGACCTGATCTGTACCTATTATTTCACAGTTTTCTCTATCGCTAAGTCGATGGTTATATGATAAAATAATTAGACTTCTCGCTCTTGGTTCCTATCGACTTGCACCCACTGGCTAAAAGCGATCACGTGACGTGATAGTTGTCGTCCGCGGATGCAAACTTCAGGCGTTATAGTTCACCACAAAATTTTGGCGCGCGCTCATTGGCCAAGAGCGATCACGTGACGTGATAGTTGTCGTCCGCGGATGCAAACTATGAGGCGTTATAGTTCACCACAAAATTTTGGCGCGCGCTCATTGGCCAAAAGCGATCACGTGACGTGATAGTTGTCGTCCGCGGATGCAAACTATCAGGCGATAGTGCCCGCTGAGCACGAAAGACAATTTAGTGTTGAACAATAACGACAAATAGACTGTGTTTGTCTCGGAACTATTATACAAATAGACTGTGTCCGTCGAGGAACTATCGGCTGATAGTTGCCAGCGGAAATTTGATGTTCTTAAAACAAATATAAGCCCGAGGGCTTATATGCTAGTTTTAAGAACATCAAATTTCCAAGGGAAACTATCAGTCGATAGTTCCGAGGCAAACACAGTCTATTTGCGTTATTGTTCAACACAAACTTGTCTTTCGTGCTCAGCGGGCACTATTATACAAATAGACTGTGTCCGTCGAGGAACTATCGCCTGATAGTTGCCCGCGGAAATTTGATGTTATTAAAACAAATATAAGCTCGAGGGCTTATATGCTAGTTTTAAGAACATCCAATTTCCAAGGGAAACTATCAGCCGATAGTTCCGAGACAAACACAGTCTATTTGTCGTAGGTAACGCTAGCCCAAGTCTCCAGATCGTCTTTCCGCGCTGCCCTCGGAATCTCGTATGGATCCTGTCCATCTACGTACTTCAGCTTCGTTAGATATCTTTCTCGAGACTCTTTAGGTTGTAAACCTTTAAAATAGCCGGGTATAAAACTTTTAGATGACATTTCTGAGAAATAAACGGTGCTTTCTTCGCTGCATTAGCTCGGTGTATTCACTGTTTGACTGTTGTTTTCATTGTAGTTGTCCTCCAGTTCGGCCTTGACAACGGTAACCAATGACGCTGTAACCGGTCTATTGTTCATCACAAAATTGTCTTCCGCTCTCAGCGGGCACTATTATACAAATAGACTGTGTCCGTCGAGGAATTATCGGCTGATAGTTGCCCGCGGAAATTTGATGTTCTTAAAACAAAGATAAGCCCGAGAACGCATTATATGCTAGTTTTAAGAACATCAAATTTCCAAGGGAAACTATCAGCCGATAGGTCCGAGACAGACAGTCTATTTGCGTTATTGTTCAACACAAAATTGTCGTTCGTGCTCAGCGGGCACTATCGCCTGATAGTTTGCCTCCGCGGATGATAACTATCACGTCACGTGATCGCTTTTGACCAATGAGCGCGCGCCAAAATATTGTGGTGAACTATAACGCCTGATAGTTTGCCTCCGCGGACAACTATCACGTCAGGATCGCTTTTAGCCAATGAGCGCGCGCCAAAATTTTGTGGTGAACTATAATGGCTGATAGTTTCCCTTGGAAATTTGATGTTCTTAAAACTAGCATATAAGTCCTCGAACTGCGTTCTCGGGCTTATAATTGTTTTAAGAACATCAAATTTCCGTGGGCAGCTATCAGCCGATAGTTCCTCGACTGACACAGTCTCTTTGAATAATAGAAACCTCAAGCGTGCGGTCTAATTGAAGGGCTGTGCCACAAGGGATCAAATATCCTTTTTAGGACGTTTTTTTAAGCTACTGTGTACTCACTTTTGGTATTTTTAATCGAAGTTTCGAGGGGGAAAATGTCCTGAAAAGGGCACTTGGTCCCTTGTGGCACATAGCCGTTCAATTGTTAAATGGTACACAGTGAAGCCATGTCAGACTAATAATAATACATTGATGGCTACATTTGTACCCATGACAGTCTCCGAAGCAAAATGGCATGATCTAGAAACAAATGCACTGCACGTTTTATCTTACGCTATTTCATTTGCTGTATTAAAATTGTCCCTTGGCCCAAAAAATATGGAAAGATGGTCAAAAATGGGGGATGGGGGTGGTACCCTGCGCTGACAGCTGTCTGGTGAACAAAACGGGTCGTTGTACATCTTTATTTATACATGGCAAATCATCAGTTACATACATAGATAAAAAACACTAAAATATGAAACTATTTTACATGAAAGCCATGTTACAGGGACGAATAAGAAAAATAGGAATGTCATATATAAGAAATATTTACATAAGGTTAAAATAACTCGATTTCGTAAGATTAAAAATGAAGTTATTTAAACTAGTTGATTGCCTTACATCCTCAGGCAGTTCATTCCATAACTTAGCCCCACTAAAGCGAAAAGCCTTTTTACCGAAATTGGTTCGTGGCCGTACGAGGGTTAGTTTTGTTGATGAGCCCCTAAGATTGTAATTTGTAGAGGCTGAACGTGGTATAAATTGTGAGGATAAATATTCAGGAGACAGGTTATTTAAAGCCTTATAAATCATTATTGTTTTTTGTTTGATTCGTCGAATATATAGTCTGTCCCAATTTAGAGTACTTAGGAGCTCATCAATCTTAGTATCAAAGGGTAAACCGGTTATTATTCTGGCAGCTCGGTTTTGCAACTTTTGTAGATTCTCTGCAAGTCCTTTGTTTAGATTTTCCCATACAACACTACAGTAATCAAAATGAGGGAGTATGAGTATCATAGACACTTAAGGTTACCGGATACCTTCAAAGCGAAAAAGATGGACAATTTTTTTTTCCACACAGAAATGTAGTTTTAGTAGTAGTGTCTCATATACCAAAAACTCCGTTGAATAAAAATTAATGTTGACGGAGAAATACCAAAAGGAAGTTTTTGACCGGAAGTAAAAGGTTCCGTTTGATTGACAGCAGATCAATATAAGCACATGACAAGTGCTCACTCGCCCGTAACGACGGTGTGAAGATATAATAATTAAGGGACGGACCATTAGATTATTGATGGGGGGGTTGCGAGAATTTTAGTTGCTCGATATTTTTTTTTCTGATTCTAGCCCTGCACGATATTTTTTTAAAGCGCCATCACCTTGCACGATATTTTTTTCTGAACTTACCTAAAGATTTTTTCGGTTATATTAATGCAATATATTTTGTACCAACAATCCTCTATTTTTTTAGCGTGACTGTTTTTGTTTACATTGCACGCACTCCCGCTCGCTCAAGTAGCATTCCTGGTTGGGCCTTGGAAATTAAAGAAAGCCACATAATTAATGGCAAATGCCAAAACAAAGCATGGATATTCTGTGGCTGACAAACGGGCTAAGAGAAAAGAGGGAAAAGGACAGTCAAAGCAAGAAGTGATGAAACACAAACTGGTACCCAAAACCTATCATTACCATTTATATTTCATATAAATATTTCAACTTCAAAATTTTACTGTTGCATTAAGATTACCAGCAGAAGTGAAACCAGAAGAGCCTTGTGTCCGAGCCTTGTGTATAAACCAGCGAACATTTATAACCCGGATCATATGTGCTGTACGCAATGTCGGCCAACGTATCGGTCGACATGTCGACCGACGGTCACCCGATAGGTGGCCGAGGGTCGGACGAGAGTCGACCGCTACTCGGCCGAGATTTGGCTATTCTGTATGTCGGCCGACATGGTTGATGATGCACCGACAGTCGTCCGATTGATCACCGACACTCAATAGCTATCGATAGTTTGCCGACAGTCGGCCGAGGTAACGGTGACTGTGATATTTTCAGCTACCGTATATGTACTTCAAAGGTTGTAGAGGCTATAACTATTAATGCTTTCGTACAAGGCTAACATTTGTAAACTTAAGATAGCATAAACTAGCAGCTCTTTATTTATTTTCCAGCCATGCGCCTCTGCATTATACTCCGATTGGAGTGCGCGGAGTATATATTAGAATTAGAACCGAGCCCTACAGTAAAAAAATGATGTTTATTGATAAATCGTAGCAACCCCAATATTTTCAAATGTTATTTTATGTCGAATACTGGGAGCCGGCGCGGGGTTTAAGTATCGACGAATTCAATGGGATAGCTCGGCCTATACATGTCAGTATTAGTCGCGAACTTCAGTTTAAATTGACCCATTTATACGAATCGTTCGCTGCCGCTTAGCAAAGCGGTGCGGCTAACTTCCTCTCGTATAAATGGCCCTATTGTTGCTACTCTATTCCAGATTCAAGGCGAAATCTCCCCTTCAGATTAAAACAAATCGGTACCCTGTTCCAGACCAAAACGTTGCGATATAGCGATTTATATACGCAATCGATCTTGCGCGAGCGGATGTATAAAAGACACTAAAAAAACACAAATTAATATATTAAACGTTGCATTTGAAGGAATTTCATGAGTCACTATGAGATATTTAATTGTATAAAGGAACATTTTATACCGCAACAGAAAGGAATATTACTATACTTAGACTGAATTATATTCAATACAGTAAACCTTCCAGGTAAAAAAAATCCAAAAGAGTCGCTGTTTATTTGAGTGAAAACAGTATGCAGAATAGTTTAATTATAACTTAACATCTCACCGATACCCCACCGACATATAACCGACACCTTACCGATATACCACCGATCCACTATCGGCCGACACATACACAGCAGGAGGGGGAAAATCGACCGACGTGTCGGCCGACACACGACCGACTGTCGACAGACATGTCGGCCACCCCTTGACCGATCCGCTACCAGCAGTCGCCCGCGGGTCGGTCGACAGTCGGCCGATATGTCGGCCAACCATCGACCGATACGTCGACCAACATTGCGTACAGTACACATGATCCTATAACCCTATATCCACCCTATATCAACTTATTTCCGAAATATATACAGTCAGTTAATACAGGGTAAGTTTCGATTTATGAGTGCATGTGACTTTTTGCGACCGATCGTCCCATCAGTTTATTTGCCGTCTTGATTACGGACATCTTGGATAATTTACATATGTTGACTGATTCCTGGTAACCAGTCTGTGTGATCTTCAGATCTGTATTGGGTTTCCTGTGGAAATTGTTCATAACAACAAACCAGTCTTCTTCCCTGGTTTATTTATTTGCCTTTATTAATTTAATTTGTAAATGCGTATGAGACCAGCTAGTGCTTGCTCGATATTTTTTTTTCTTGATTATTGTGTTGCTCGATATTTTTTTTCCGATAGAAGAGCTTGCTCGATATTTTTTTTGGGATTTGCGCAACCCCCCCATCAATAATCTAATGGTCCGTCCCTAAATTTATTTCATATACCAATGTTTACGTTTATTGAGAAACGTATTTCCACACATGATTCCATAATTCCATCGGTTGTTGGCCTTATGCCTTCAAAAGAGCAAGCAGGATGCCCTTAGCTTGGAAAACAAAGAAAAAAGAAAAGCAAAACAAGGCCAAACTGAATGGATACGACTACAAAGCCAAATAGGAGTCCTCGTAAAACCCGACAAGGGTTCGTATTTTCACTTTCAGACAGAGTGCCGAGTGGCCCACATCTGAACATGAAGAATTGATAGGAGCCAGCCGAGAAAATATTTGTTTCCAAGAAAGCTTAGATGGAAACGTAAAGCCTGACGGTGACTCTGAATCACTTGAAACTAACACCACGATCTTAGCTCGCTATTGCCGTGCTGTTTCAGCCGCCTGCAAATCGCTGTCTCCTCTACTAACTATGCTGGCATTCAAGGCGTCTCTAGGTGTTCACCTTGGCTTTGTGGCTCCAGGTCTTTTTGTCTTTCCCATTTTTCAAGTCACACAAGAAAACTAGAACAACCAACTATATTAACATTTTCTCGATGCGGCGCGAAGCTTTGATCGGAAATCAACATTGGCGGGAAATCTTGACAGATAGTTGAACTGTGATGAGAAATGATTGGCCAAGAGCTCGTTAATTGTTGTAGAGGCGGGGCTTCAGATTCACGCACGACAGACGGCTAGATTTTCTAAAATGCTATTTTCTACGCTTTCGATTTTCAACCAAAATAGAGTTTTAAAAAAGCTCCCAATCAAGAGAAATTTAGTCGATTTGTTTGAAATTTTCACAAAATGTCAATTGATAACTCCGCTGCAAAAGGGTGTCGGGGAATTGGAAAATTCTAAAAATAGAGCTCTTGACGGTGTTTTCCGCAAATCTACTCTGATTATTTTTCGCCTTTTCACGGAGAGCATGATAACTTTTGAACTAAATCGAATTTTGAAATTCCCCCACACCCTTTGGTAATACGATTCCTCTGAAATGCGACAAAGCAAACAGATTTTAAAACTTTAAAATATTTTCGGAGTCGGAGCTTCTGAAAGCCATCTCACTAGATCCGAGAAACGGGATCGCGGAAAATTCGAGATTTTGAAAGAACTCAAAACTTTTTATGTATACTTGTAGCCAATTTTATAAGCTTTAAAATGATACATGGATGATTTATCTACGATGTTTCTTCGAGGCGCTACATAATTTAGACTGGAAACGCACCCTGAAGGTATCCGGTAACCTTAACAGTGCTTTGGGGGGTATGAAAGGCTTTATACGTCTGAGTGCATCTAGACCTGAGGAGATTTTCTTCATGAGTTTGTTAATGTGGGTTTTCCAAGACAAATTTTCATCTAGATGTACACCAAGATATTTTGTTGAGGTAACTCTTTCTATGACTTTACCATCAATGGTGAAAGATAAATATTTCGGAAAATTTGTCAATTTCTTGTGGGAACCCACTAGCAACAATTCAGTTTTTGTTGCATTTAGGGTGAGTCTATTTGCACAAAGCCAATTTCTAATATTTTGGAGGTCGAGTCCTAAGCATTCTTCTATCTCTCTCGGACTCTCGCCGGTTACTGTTAGGTTTGTATCATCGGCGTACATCCGAGGAAAAGATTTTAATAGGCTGTTGGGTAGATCGTTGATGTAGAGTAAAAACAGAAGGGGCCCTAGGATCGTTCCTGGGGCACGCCGCAATCGAGGGTTCTGGGACTAGATGTTTCATTATTTATCCTGCATCGTTGCTACCTGTTACTAACTAAAGATACGAGTCAAACCAGTTCAAAGAGGCTTGATCTAATCCATACAATTTAAGTTTTTCAAGAAGGATTTTGTGGTCGACAGTGTCAAACGCTTTTTTTTTTCAGATCCAGGAATAACACAGCATTGACATGTCCTTTGTCGATGCTGTAGTACCACTGGTCTGTGGCTTCTAGAAATGCTGTCACCGTAGAGTGGAGGGTGCGAAATCCCGATTGGCTATAGACCCATTCGAAAAATGGCGTCCAATTTAAAAAGCTATTGTCCTGGTAACGTGAACACGAGGCTAGTCAGTACACACAAAAACTTTTGACCGTGTAAGCGAGGCTAGTCAGTACTAAACAATAGTTAATTAAATTGGACGCCATTTTTCGAATGGGTCTATTAGTAAGGATTTTATGTTCTTGAAGATAATCATAAAACTGATCAAATACCAGCCTTTCAAATAATTTTGCAACATCAGAGATAATCGAGATTGGTCTATAGTTATCTGGATCAAATTTAGTACCCTGTTTAAAGAGAGGAGTAATTCTTGCAAGCTTCCAATCTTGGGGGAAGATCCCTTTTGCTACAGATAAATTAAATAGTGAGGTTAGAGAGGGGCTAACAATTTCAGCTGCATCTCTTAGTAACCTGGAAGGGATATTATCTAATCCTGTGGCTTTAGCTAAAGGGAGCTTCTTTAGTAATCTGAGGACTTGCCTTCCTTCAATAGGTTTGATTTGAAATGAGGAATCTACTGTCTTTAGATAAGTTTTGAAAGACATATTATTATCGGAGATCTTTCCTGCTAATTTGGGGCCGATTTCGGCAAAATGCTGGTTCAAAGCCTCGGCGATCTCTTTTGGATCTTCGATCGTATTTCCCATAATGTTAATTTTGTTTAATATGGTTGTATTAACTTTATGGGACCTTAACTCGTTAATAGCTTTCCACATTTTCTTCTGATCACCATTATTAGTTTTAATGGTGTCATGGAAGTAGTTTTCTTTAGCATTGCGGATATCATTATTCAATTTATTTCGGGTTTGTTTGTATCTTAACCAATCTGCTGAATTGTTTGTCTTAATTGCTGAAGCTTTCAGCCGATCCCTTTCAAACATTTTTCGCTTCAGGTCATGAGTGATCCAAGGAGATTGTTGGGGACGGATACGTCAGTTTTGATTTAAATGGAGCATGTTTATCAGCTACTTCTAGGAAGAGTGTTTTTCATAATTCCCACTTCTCGATGGGATCGTTAATTTGGTCTAATTGTTCCCATGGTTGCTTCTGTAAGTCATTCTGAAAGGCTTCAGGGTTATGATTTAGAGAAATTCCGAAAAGTCAATAGTTTGTGTCCGGCATGCTTAGGATTTATTATTTTACGGTAGGCATAAACCAAGCTATTGTCGCTAAAACTTGCATGTGTGTAACACACCAGAGGGAAAAAAATTTCTGGATAATTAGTTAAAACTAAATCTATTAGACTACTCGTTGTTTCAGTAACCCGCGTTGGTTCTTTAATGAGTTGAGTTAACTCATATATAGTAAAGATATCCTTTAGTGTTGTAATTAGGTTATTGTCATTGGTTAAAAAGTTGCAGTTCAGGTCTCCCAGTACATAAAGCTCTTTCCCTTCAGCATCAATTTGTCCAATCAGATTTTCCAAATGTTTCATAGTATCAATAGGAGCCCTGGGAGGCCTGTACCACGTGAGAATGATAAATGGTTTACTTCTAGGTTTTTGTATTTCTACACATAAATTCTCTAGTTCATTCGTAGACAGATCATCCCGAAGGGTGTAGTTAATACCACTCTAACATAGATACATACTCCACCGCCGTTTCTATTTCGATCCCGTCGAATTAATTCATATCCCGGTAAATAGATCTCATTATCAAGAATTTGATTGTCCAATTTAGTTTCATTTATAGTAAGGATATCTAATACTTGATTTGACATAAAGACCCTTAATTCGTCTATATGTTTTAGGAGATTATTTATGTTAATACAGGCCATTTTAAACCCTCGACAAGTGGGGAGGGAGTATGGGATAGGTAACGTATCAGTTAAACTAATAGGGTATTGGGAGTTTTGTGTCAGGAAATAGTCTGCCTGAGGAGTTTTATAATTCAATCAACATTAATATGATCTGAATAATTACGTAAGAGTTGATTAATCCCTTTCTGATTTAGGTTTAGTCCTCCTGCGTTAAGGCCTGACTCGTTAATGTTAGTGTTTGTTAAGAGAGGCAATCCCCGATTGTTACAAAACCTCTCGAGTAGTTTGTTTACCTGTTGGGCCTTGTTCCAAAAGTCCTTTTCACTTATGCATAAGATAGCGGATACAGAGACTTTGGTGGTTGGGGATTCCATTTCCCTGGGATGTGGGGCATGTGTTTTCACCTGCTCCCTAATTATATGGCTAGGTAACGTAGGTAACGTGTCCCTGGAATGTGGGGCATGTGTTTTCACCTGCTCCCTTATTATATGGCTAGGTAACGTAGGTAACGTGAATTGTGGGCTACGATTGATCAGTATGCTGTCCACACCATCAACCACAAATTGAAGCAATTGTAAAGCTGGTTGGGCTATTGAACCAATTTATAATAAACATCTTATTAAACTTGCTTGCTCGGTCCATACTATAAGTTATGGATCCTCATTTCCCCATTTTGTTATGGCTTAACGCTTGGGTCATAAAGCAGGAATAATCTTGGTCCATAACTTACCGTACAGACCACGTGCTCGTTGGATAAGAGGTGTTTATTACAATATATGTTGGGATGGATCAAGGGAGGAAAAGGGGAGTTTGATCAGTTGCCATGATGTAGCCCTCTTTAGAATCGATCTATCAAACCCCACCCATTCCCCTCAGAGAAGCCTGGATCCATCTCAGAAATGTTATCACGTATTAGTGCCAATATCACAATACTCCTTGTCCTCAATGGATTCTGCTATTTCCATACATTTCTCCTTCCAATATGTGGCCTGCTGTTTGGATTTTATTGTTTCATTTTTTTCCTCATCAAGAAGTTTTTCAATCTCATTTCTGGACATGAATCTTCGATTACAGAATGGTGCAATGGGCTCATCAGCAGAATCGGCCTTCCGTTTTTTCCTTCGATTGTTCACCCGGAAGAAGTCTGCGCAATTGGCACAGCATGTACCAACACTAACAAAAACTAAACAGTTGGAAGAGAAAGTTCTCAATTCCTTTGGACTCTGGGGTAGTGAGAGGTCTTTGACAAAGCCAGTTTTATGTGGTAACATTGTAATAACCTCTTCTAAAACCAAACCTCTACACAAGGTTAGACTGTCAAACAACATTAAAATGTTGTATATCTTGCGTGATAGAGGAATATCCTGTAAGACATCCATGATGTTCAGATCATGACGCAGGTCCAGATCACACCCATGACAACTTACATGATATTCTACTTCACCATCCACATTTTCGACCGAAAGTTCAGTAATTACTCGTTGTCTATTTAGTTCCCACTTCTCATGTCTGATAAAACAGATTCTGTCACGGCTATCGGCAATCTGGTTCCATCCATCTGGCATAGCTTTAGTTAAGCTTTCGTTGGAATTGCACCGTTTGATATGTAGATAACTTGCTTTTCTCTGGCCACGAGAAACCCTCTTAACTCGCACAACTTTCTCTTTCCAAATATCGTTAACAATTTTTCCCAATGAAATAAGACAAGGAACAACTTCCATCTTTTCCTCTGCGTGTGACAAAATATCCTCTGCTGCTATGCAGGAATCTTCACCAAGTTCATAATTACTTACCATCCTGTGAAATAAAATCCAAAATATATTATCAGGAAATATTTCTGCATCTATCAAAGTATTTACCGATAATTATTATTCCCCAACGTAGATATTTACCACACAGATGAAGTAACCAGCCTCAAATTAGTTCAAAAAGCCATTTAAAACTACATGTAAATACTTCACGTGCGAGACCAAGAAGCCATCTTGTCTCCAAGCTGGGAGGTGAATAGTTAACACGTTTTTTGGTGACTGTAATGGGCCCATTGCAGGAATGCAATCACGTGGTTGTGCTGCATGGCTTCATTAATTTACATGTAAATGCTTTTGTACGAGATCAGTAGTGTTATTAGGAAAACCTGTTTGCAAATGCTATTTCCATCTGCAGTCGATTGTCAATCTTTCTAAAACAGGGTTTTAAAATTTGTTTGGCATGCAGTGAAGCATTTCCCATGGGATTACGAGCACAATTAATTTGTTAACGAGGTATTATATCAGCCTGTGACTGTATCCTGCTAAGGGCCTATTTAACAATTAGACCCACAGCCCGAATAGGCTGCGAGTCAATAGCCCATGAGGCGCAGCCGATAGTAATTTGGTTGCATTTGTGACTGTATTGGTCACTAGTGATAGTAATTTGGTTGCATTTGTGACTGTATTGATCACTAGTGATAGTAATTTGATTGCATGTGTGACTGTATTGGTCACTAGTAATAGTA
Organism: Actinernus sp. WN-2022; assembly: GCA_030867875.1. Taxonomy (NCBI): domain Eukaryota; kingdom Metazoa; phylum Cnidaria; class Anthozoa; order Actiniaria; family Actinernidae; genus Actinernus; species Actinernus sp. WN-2022. The sequence goes on from JAOWCC010000577.1 coordinate 85,768,144, forward strand.
ATTTGGTTGCATTTGTGACTGTATTGGTCACTTAGTGATAGTAGTTTGGTTGCATTTGTGACTGTATTGGTCACTAGTGATAGTAATTGGTTGCATTTGTGACTGTATTGGTCACTAGTGATAGTAATTTGGTTGCATTTGTGACTGTATTGGTCACTTAGTGATAGTAGTTTGGTTGCATTTGTGACTGTATTGGTCACTAGTGATAGTAATTTGGTTGCATTTGTGACTGTATTGGTTACTAGTGATAGCAATTTGGTTGCATTTGTGACTGTATTGGTCACTAGTGATAGTAGTTTGGTTGCATTTGTGACTGTATTGGTCACTAGTGATAGTAATTTGGTTGCATTTGTGACTGTATTGGTTACTAGTGATAGCAATTTGGTTGCATTTGTGACTGTATTGGTCACTAGTGATAGTAGTTTGGTTGCATTTGTGACTGTATTGGTTACTAGTAATAGCAATTTGGTTGCATTTGTGACTGTATTGGTCACTATAGTGATAGTAATTTGGTTGCATTTGTGACTGTATTGGTTACTAGTGATAGCAATTTGGTTGCATTTGTGACTGTATTGGTCACTAGTGATAGTAATTTGATTGCATTTGTGACTGTATTGGTCACTAGTGATAGCAATTTGGTTGCATTTGTGACTGTATTGGTCACTAGTGATAGTAGTTTGGTTGCATTTGTGACTGTATTGGTTACTAGTAATAGCAATTTGGTTGCATTTGTGACTGTATTGGTCACTAGTGATAGTAATTTGGTTGCATTTGCGACTGTATTGGTTACTAGTGATAGTAATTTGGTTGCATTTGTGACTGTATTGGTTACTAGTGATAGCAATTTGGTTGCATTTGTGACTGTATTGGTCACTAGTGATAGTAATTTGATTGCATTTGTGACTGTATTGGTCACTAGTGATAGTAATTTGGTTGCATTTGTGACTGTATTGGTCACTAGTGATAGTAGTTTGGTTGCATTTGTGACTGTATTGGTCACTAGTGATAGTAATTGGTTGCATTTGTGACTGTGGTCACTAGTGATAGTAATTTGGTTGCATTTGTGACTGTATTGGTCACTAGTGATAGCAATTTGGTTGCATTTGTGACTGTATTGGTCACTAGTGATAGCAATTTGGTTGCATTTGTGACTGTATTGGTCACTAGTGATAGTAATTTGGTTGCATTTGTCATTGTATTGGTCACTAGTGATTATCTATATAGAGCCTGTACTGGAGTTAGCCATTTGAGTGTAAATCCTACAGGTATCCAAACAAGGGCCTTTCTAATATTGACTTGATTGGACTGCTTGACCTACAATGTACATCGTAAATGGCATGACAACAACAACATTTATTACATAATTTTTTATTTTATTTTTTTATTTAAAACTAAACCTAGAGTACTGGCTATTTAGAAATAGCTAAAGCTAATCGAGCTAAATAGCACTAACAAAAGTATTAAAAATAGCTTTAGGAAATTTTTAAATACATTCATTATATTAATATTAATAATGCAGGACAAAAAAAGATGATATTATATTAATAATTAAATAAATAAGGATAACTTAACTAAAATGAAATAAATAAACAAAATAAATATTGATAAATATAGTAGTAATAGTTAGAAAAAGAAAGTCAACAGTTGAAAGTCAATCATGTCAATATGTACTTAAGAAAGAAGATATAATCCGTTTTTTAAAGTCTGATTTTTTCAATGATTTAGTATTTTCATGTATTCATATATTCATGTATTCCAGCTTTTAGGTCCTACATGTATATAGCAAATATTAAACATTCCAAAGTTGGTTCTAATGGTGGGCAAAAAAATTTGCATTTTTTGGCTAGTTTTGTATTATAATTGTGCACTTTATTTACAGGTGTAAAAAAACTATTGAAGACTGGTGGAAGCTGGTATTGATTATAATAGTCCTACATAAATAATGAATTATACAAAGAAATTAAATCAGTAAATTTTAGGATACCAAGAAGTTTGAATAGAGGACTTAATTGAATGCTCATCAAGCATGAAATTTAAAGGAGAAGAGTCTTTTGCTAATTTTCATTGGACACATACAACATTTAAAGCAAATTGCTTTGACCAAAGACTTAAGTTATGCGGTACATGCGTGGTACATGCAAGATTATAAAACTCCCAGTTTCTCTCTTAAAGTCTTTGAGGTTTTTGCTCAATGTACATGGACAATGCTGATACAATTAAATAAAAGTAGGTAAAAGTGAAATGTTGTATTGTTGCACGAGCAGTTGTAAACTAGAAAACTTTTTATAAAAGTTTCTCCTCTATTAATGAATGAACTACTGGGGTCCCTGAGGTATGCCGTTGCCATTGGGCAGGGCCAATCAGAAAACTGATTGATCAATATTTTTTTACCCAGCATATCCAATATAATTTTATGATTAACAGTAGTGAAGGGTTTTTAAAATGACACAAACTATAAAGTTATACAGATTAGATTTTTCAAATGTTTTCAAATTTGCATATTGACTTAGTCATTGAAAGTTCACAGTATGTGAGCTAAAACAATACAAGTCACTCTTGGGTCAAGGCGAACATAGCCATTTGTAAATATTACATGGGAGTGACTGACTATGTTCCTTTAAACTACACTCATTATTGTGAATTCTTATTTAATATTTTAAGAATCCAGCAACCGAACTATACCTTTCGAGAAGCTGTTTACCGCCTGGTTTCAGCAAGAGTTGAAGAGGTGTGAAAACTTGACTTGGCCAAATAACCGAGTATGTTCATTGTACTTCGGCAACACATTTGGTCATCAGGTTAATCTACTCGTATAACTTCACTTCTTTTTGCATCTCTTTTACCACTGATTATGTTAGGGATTCACTCATGACATTACATTGACAATCATCTCCCCGATTAACAATCCTGTTGTAGAGGGGTGATCATATTGGAAGATAGATACAGTGTACATGTAGATACATGCTCTGCTCTTTTTGTCTTGCAGAAAATGATTACAAGCACAAACTCTCCAAGAGACAAAACAATGAACAGTATTTCCCAAGTTCAGATATCAAAAGTATAATAGCAGATCAATCTACAATATACACGTATGTACATTGTATCCTAATCTGTATCTTTTGTGTTATTACATCCAATAAATGTTTTCCATCACATGATATCCTTCCTTCTAAATAATTCCAAATGCATACAATAAAAGTCAGCACTCGCTACCTTTTAGGTAACCTACATGTAGTTTACAGGTATTTGAAAATATGGAGAAACCTATTATAAATGGATACATGACATCATTAAGATGTTTATGTTAACACTAAACACAAAATGTTATTTTGTTTACCCATTGTTGTGGACGTGTTTGCACGCCTCCACCCTCGATTGATGGAGCTCTCTAACTTGATTTTTGAGTGACTTGTACTTAATTTTCGACACTTTTATGTTTCACAACATTCTCAAGATATATATGTATGCTGCAAAATGTATTTATTTTGTGCAATAAACCGATTGGTCTAGACAACAACGTCGTTAGACTGCAATGTTTGTCTACAGGGCCCGGTTGTTCAAAGCAAGGTTTATAAGTGCTAACCCAGGGTTAAATCGCTAACCCGGGGTTAAACTGCAAATGTGTCGTGATTTAGGAATGACTATCTTTTGTAAGCTTTCATGTTAGCCGGCTTACAACCTTACACAACACGTGATTAATATGCACCAATCACCGTCAGTATTCGGTGTGGATTATTAACATGCAAAAACATGAGGATCCGTGAAAACAAGATGGCTGTGGAGAGGTTTCAAGCTTGTTGGAAAGTTTGGCAATTCGAAAACGATCCAAAGTCCCACTGAGCTGAGTATTTTACGCAGCTTAAAACTTAATCCCGGAAGATTTGCTCTCGGTTGTGTGTCGTGATTTTTTCTTAAATCACGACACATTCGTGAATTTTGATTTCCACGTAAAATTGAGCGGTTTTTGTCATCCTTCCCCAAAGAAGTTAGAACTTGGTTGAATTCTTGGACAAACATTTAGTGATTTACCACTTTGCCCAGCTAGTTAATCAGGTATGTAATTGATACTCGAAAAGGAAGAGATACATCAAGAAAATATTAGGAAAATATGGAGTTATAAACATGTGGGTAATCACACCTCGCGCGCTCAGAGGGTTGTTGTACCACTATTATAGTATATATTATGCTATAAGTATAATAGAATATTTTATGAACATGCTAATGAAGTTGATATAAATCTGGTAAAAAAAAACTGCAATCAGCAAATTCTCTCGTGGTCTAATGGTTAGGGTTAGTGTTGGTGGTGGGTAAGCCATTGCATTGATTCGAATCCCGGTTCAGGTGGTATATTTTATATACTGAGGATAACGTGCCGTATAAAATTTCTGAGTCTCAAATTATTCATAGCGAACGTGGGTAACAAAGGGAATTTTATGATGCAGTTGGTTAAACGGTAGTGTATTTACTTACCTATTATGTAACTACATGTAATACACTGCATTAATTTCCATACACTTAATTGTGACAATAATATGTACATCCCATGCCATTATAAAATACAGTGAAGACTCAACTACATGTACAATTTGAGAAAACCGTTTATATTTTATTATGACTTTTTTAAGAGCAACCAGTAACAGCAGTCCAGAGCTTCTGGTCTCTACTCTCCTCCACCAAAGTAAAATGTTCTGTATAATCAAACCTACATGTAGGAGCCCTCTTCTGTTATATTTTTTGTGGGCTGCTCATTTCAAGAAAATCTTTAGTGCAATGCATAAAAATAATCATTGATTAGGAAAGCGCATAAAGAAATAGCCTGGGAAACCAGCTGACTGGTTTTGGCTGGTTTCCCAGGCTAATAAAGAAATTACCACAGCAATAATTTATGTTCCGTGATCAGTTTGATCAGATCCGGATTTCGAAGTATGCCTCCATGAATTTGGCAAATTTGAATTTCAATACATTTGGATTCAAAATAAATTTAAAGCTTTCCTCATTCAAGACTGACCCATTTTTTATTAGTATTTATAATGGTAAATATTGACAGGAATATCATTGTTAAGCTTTAATCATTCTTCAAGCTTCCAAAATGTGCAATTAGATGTCATTTTATTATAAATTCATATATAATATTATTGTAAGCCTGTAAGCCCTGTAAGCCAGTTGTAAGCCTTGTAAGTCCTGTAAGCCCTGTAAGCCTTGTAAGCCTTGTAAGCCTTGTAAGCCCTGTAAGCCTTGTAAGCCTTGTAAGCCTTGTAAGCCTTGTAAGCCTTGTAAGCCCTGTAAGCCCTGTAAGCCTTGTAAGCCTTGTAAGCCTTGTAAGCCTTGTAAGCCTTGTAAGCCCTGTAAGCCCTGTAAGCCTTGTAAGCCTTGTAAGCCTTGTAAGCCTTGTAAGCCTTGTAAGCCTTGTAAGCCCTGTAAGTCCTGTAAGCCTTGTAAGCCCTGTAAGCCCTGTAAGCCTTGTAAGCCTTGTAAGCCCTGTAAGCCCTGTAAGCCCTGTAAGCCCTGTAAGCCCTGTAAGCCTTGTAAGCCTTGTAAGCCTTGTAAGCCTTGTAAGCCCTGTAAGCCTTGTAAGCCTTGTAAGCCTTGTAAGCCTTGTAAGCCTTGTAAGCCTTGTAAGCCTTGTAAGCCTTGTAAGCCTTGTAAGCCCTGTAAGCCCTGTAAGCCTTGTAAGCCTTGTAAGCCTTGTAAGCCCTGTAAGCCCTGTAAGCCTTGTAAGCCTTGTAAGCCTTGTAAGCCTTGTAAGCCTTGTAAGCCTTGTAAGCCTTGTAAGCCCTGTAAGCCCTGTAAGCCTTGTAAGCCCTGTAAGCCCTGTAAGCCCTGTAAGCCTTGTAAGCCTTGTAAGCCTTGTAAGCCCTGTAAGCCTTGTAAGCCTTGTAAGCCTTGTAAGCCCTGCAAGCCTTGTAAGCCTTGTAAGCCCTGTAAGCCCTGTAAGCCCTGTAAGCCTTGTAAGCCTTGTAAGCCCTGTAAGCCCTGTAAGCCTTGTAAGCCTTGTAAGCCTTGTAAGCCCTGTAAGCCCTGTAAGCCTTGTAAGCCCTGTAAGCCTTGTAAGCCTTGTAAGCCTTGTAAGCCCTGTAAGCCTTGTAAGCCCTGTAAGCCTTGTAAGCCTTGTAAGCCCTGTAAGCCTTGTAAGCCCTGTAAGCCTTGTAAGCCCTGTAAGCCTTGTAAGCCCTGTAAGCCCTGTAAGCCTTGTAAGCCTTGTAAGCCTTGTAAGCCTTGTAAGCCCTGTAAGCCTTGTAAGCCTTGTAAGCCCTGTAAGCCCTGTAAGCCTTGTAAGCCCTGTAAGCCTTGTAAGCCCTGTAAGCCTTGTAAGCCTTGTAAGCCTTGTAAGCCCTGTAAGCCCTGTAAGCCTTGTAAGCCTTGTAAGCCTTGTAAGCCTTGTAAGCCTTGTAAGCCCTGTAAGCCCTGTAAGCCTTGTAAGCCCTGTAAGCCTTGTAAGCCTTGTAAGCCTTGTAAGCCCTGTAAGCCTTGTAAGCCCTGTAAGCCTTGTAAGCCTTGTAAGCCTTGTAAGCCCTGTAAGCCTTGTAAGCCCTGTAAGCCTTGTAAGCCTTGTAAGCCTTGTAAGCCCTGTAAGCCCTGTAAGCCCTGTAAGCCTTGTAAGCCTTGTAAGCCTTGTAAGCCCTGTAAGCCTTGTAAGCCCTGTAAGCCTTGTAAGCCTTGTAAGCCTTGTAAGCCTTGTAAGCCTTGTAAGCCTAAGTTGTAAGCCTGTAAGCCCTGTAACTTAGCCTGTAAGCCTAAGTTGTAAGCCTGTAAGCCCTGTAAGCCTTATAAGCCTTGTAAGCCCTGTAAGTCTTGTAAGCCCTGTAAGCCCTGTAAGCCCTGTAAGCCTTGTAAGCCCTGTAAGCCTTGTAAGCCCGTAAGCCTTGTAAGCCTTGTAAGCCTTGTAAGCCTTGTAAGCCTAAGTTGTAAGCCTGTAAGCCTAAGTTGTAAGCCTGTAAGCCCTGTAAGCCCTATAAGCCCTATAAGCCTTGTAAGCCTTGTAAGCCTTGTAAGCCCTGTAAGCCTTGTAAGCCTGTAAGCCTTGTATGCATTGTAAGCCTAGGTTGTAAGCCTGTAAGCCTAAGTTGTAAGCCTGTAAGCCTAAGTTGTAAGCCTTGTAAGCCCTATAAGCCTTGTAAGCCCTGTAAGCCCTGTAAGCCCTGTAAGCCTTGTAAGCCCTGTGTAAGCCTTTTAAGCCTGTAAGCTTTGTAAGTCCATAAGCCTGTAAGCTTTGTAAGCCCTGTAAGCTTATAGCTGAAAGGGTTAGGGATAATTATTAAATGGTTGCCATGACAACACATATGCTGTAAGGCTTACAGAAAAGCTTACAGCGATAAGTCATTCCTAAATCATGACTAGTATATTAAACTGTACAGATTACAATTACAGATTTAGCGCTAACCTAGGGTTAAAGTTAACCTTGCTTAGAACAACCCGGCCCTGGTACTTGCCAGCTAAAAATCAATAGTTGTTAGATTGTAGAACTTCCTGCCATAAATTTCAAGAAATTCGTGTATTCGACTTTGGTTTTGCTTACAACAATTTCATGCTTTTTAATGCCCCAAAATGCACCAGATTGCCTCTCTCCTAACCCGAATCCCCCTAGAAAAACGAGTTATTTATCAATTATCCTAAAAACGAACCCTGTCGAGCTACAGTCTACAGACTATATTTACCACAGGTAACCCAAGCTCTGTAAGTGGCTTTATTTACTAACATTTGTATGGATTTTTTTGTCACTAATATTGAATAAAAAGCGACAATACTTACAGCATGTGTATATTTGTCCATGGGATGTCTCTAGTTGCAATTTCAGCATTTTTCGGCAAGTTTTGATCCCAGCAGTTCTGCTAACTGTATACCAAGTAAATAAAGCCACTTACAGAGCTTGGGTTACCTGTGATATTTACCGGCCTGGAGTTTCACTCCTTTTTATGTATACTTCAAAGCCGACTTACCATAATTTCCACCGTATAACATTCTTTTGTCCATCTGACATATCCCATTTTGATCCAGTCGCCATATCGGATGCCATCTCAGAAGTATTAATAAAACTATAACTTCAATTTAGATGAGATTGACTAGCATTTTCAAAATGGATGCCGCGCGCGGCAAAACTCGTTCCCAAGGGTCTTTGCGTGTCGAATCAACCTCGCGCCCAGGGTCTTCTCGGTCTAAGATGGGCGTCAACATCGTACCCAGGAGTCTATACGAGCGTAATCTAAAACTCTCAGGCTGGCAACGTGACCCATAAAATATTGTAATATATGGGAATATTTTGAAGAAAACCCTGACCCTATCCCAGACCTAAAAACCCTAACCCAAAAAATCTATACCCTATCCCAGACGTGATCTTGTGATGTTTACACAGCATGACATTAGATATGAAAGAGTCCAGATACCGAACATATTTTAATTAAAATTACACTACGAAAGCCGTTGTTTTGTTTTAATATTGTTGTCAACGACAAGTATCTCAAAATCCATTCCCTTTCCCAGACCAAAACCGTAAAAAGGATACCCTATCCCAGACCTCGGCAGCTCAAAAACTATAAACCAAACACGTTGCATAGCACTACCCAACACACGATATGACGTAGCTAGCGTCTAATACGCATGCTCACATCTTATTACCGGTAGAGTGGCAACCATGTACAGCTGTTTCGTCCTTGTTAGGACTCATCAGCATGGCATAGCCCCCAAGACCGTCAGCCTCACTTTAGATCATAGGCCTCAGAATCTGGTTACTCTATCGGCGAGCTCGAAAGCTGATTTAAACCCCAGTCACCACGCTACACGTGTGGGAGCTAGAGATGTGATCAAGCGCTATAGCAATGTGGATCTCTCCGAAGAGGATCTGGTAGTGCAAAATGGAAATGGCACGGCCAAATCCGAAATTATAAACCAAACACGTTGCATGGCACTACCCAACACACGCTATACCCTATCCCGCGGTACATACCCGTATAGCCCATATAAGGGAGTACTCTAAACATGTGATTGGCAAAGTATCAACTGGTTTGAAAATGTTATATCGTACAAGACAATATGTAGACGATAGAAGTGTATTACTTTGTGTACATCATTCCCTTATTGAGCCATATTTTGACTATTGCAGCACTGTTTGGGGAGGTTGTTGTAAGGGTCTAAAGGAAAAACTCCAAAAGCTTCAAAATAGAGCTGGGAGGATTATTACTAAATCTGATTATACTGTGCGCTCTCATTTTATACGAAAACAATTAGATTGGCTTCCACTAGACGAAAGAAGATTAAAAACAGAATCAGTTATGATGTATAAATCTCTTAACGGAGGGTCCACAATAGGGGTTCTTAAATCCCGCAATCCCGACATTTTTCTCTCTCAATCCCGCAATCCCGCAATATTTTATCTCCAATCCCGATCCCGAAGCATAATTCTCTAAAAATAAGTTGCGATTGTTCCTTTCGTAGTTGTTTTAATTACGCGACGGTTTGTAATCGTGTCTCGTCTGTCCACAGGTAACCCAAGCACTGTAAGTTGCAATATTTACTAGCATTTGTATGGGATTTTTTAGTCTTGGATTTTCAAAACTAATATTGAATAAAAAGTGAGAATACTTACAGGATTGTGTTTTTTTGTCCATGGGCTGGGTGTGGTTGCAATTTCAGCATTTTGGGCGCGTTTTTACCCCACACAGCCCATGGACAAATGAAAACAATCCTGTATGTATTCTCGCTTTTTATTCAATATTAGTTTTGAAAAATCCAAGACGAAATATCGCATACATATGTTAGAAAATATTGCCACTTACAGAGCTTGGGTTACCTGTGGTCTGTCATTATACTTGCAGCCTTTTTGATTTATTGACATTTAGTCGACCTCGTTTGCTGGCACTGAGATAAGACAAGACAAATTACCGCCAGAGATTTGTTAACGTCCTCGGTATCTCAGTAGATATTTTTCTTTGGATCGAACCCAGAGTCTTTATACGGTGCATGAAACTTTAAATGTATACTCTCTCGCCACGCAAAACATTGCGGCCCTCGACTATGCCCTCAAGCCATATACGGTGTTTACAGTTAATACTATATCTGTTCAATGTCTGTTGCTCTATCTTAAAGATAAACATTCCACTTGATTATACCTAGTATTCTACTCTGACTACGGATTTTTATTCGGAATGCACCGTTCATCTGATTCAATTAATCTAAAATCAAAGCATCAACCTATTATTGAAGCGAATGGTGCTACCAAACCTGGACACTGTCCCAAACAGAAAATTAACTTCACGACCGGTTTCCTCTGCCGTTTCTTGACTTTCTTCCGTTTCTGGCTCAGTTTCCTCCTCACTACTCGAGTCGTACTCTTCTTGTTCATGGACTTCATGACCAACACGTGCGGACATAAGTGTTTCTTCGACACCATTAGGGGCATATACTTCATCGAAGCAAACAGCCTCTCCTGGCTCGACTGATCTCGTGTACATGTAATCAGGAAGTGTCCCGGCTCTTGCATGGTGGTTTCCTGTCTAACCGTGCGCTAACGTACAAAGGACCGATACTCATGAGCCCACTCCCTCATATGCTGCGTGTCTTCTAGAGCAATTGCTGCGAGGGGAAGTGGCTGCATAAGTGGGATTTCAGAAAGTGACATGGCGCGTTCTGGGACAGGGTAACTGATGATTTGGGATGCGTGTAATAAAATGTGGCCCAATGAGTAGTTTTCTTAGGCTTTCCTTTACTGCGTTGCCAAAATTCCTTGCATAATCCAGCACAGTACACAAGAGATCTTTATGGTTAACCACTGAGTGCAGGTTTTCGACATCCAGTGTCATACAACTGAGGAGGTTTGCCGCATTGCATCGAAGTGTTGCTAGGACTTCATCAAGCCGTTCGATACCACTTTTCAGCATTGCAACCGATTCCACAGTCTTAGACGCCACGTTGCCTTGGGTTCCATTGAGAGATTTGGGTAACTTGGGAATCGTCGCATCTCTGATACCAGCCTCATTTTGCCGTAGGAGTAGTAGAAATTTGTCAAATAGTGTAGCTGCTTCGTGCAGACTACATATAGTGTACGGCTGACTCTTCTCGTAGATAGAGAAGGCTTTATAAATCTTCCCTACAGCAATCAGAAATTCCGCTGTTTTGTGGAGGGTTGTAAATACCTTGATGCAGTTCGCTTGTGCATCACAAACGTGGACGACGTGGTCAAATTGTACAGAAAGACCTACCGGCTGATACAGCTCGGCCATTTTGGCCAATCCATCTCTGTTGCCCCCGTTACCGCTCCCGGCAAAAACTTCAACATTCCAAATTAATCATCCAACCTAAACCGGCATATTCTGAGTTTTATCTTCCTTTTATTTTTAATTTCCGTTCCGTGTCATTGTTTTTTATAATTTTCATTTCAATCAGTGAAACAATTTTTTAAAATCTAGAATAAGAGGCTGAACAGGAGCATTTTAATACAAAGTCTATTCGATATTTTCTTTTGGGAGACTCCGCACGCAGGCATTAGAATTAGACTGCGAGCAGTCCTTTTCCCTACATTCGGACATCGATATGAGCGCGCGAAGTCAAATTTAGGACGCGTTTGAGGAGGGAGAATGGGGCGAGAACTCGCCCCCATTTTCCCTGACTTCGCTCAATAACCAAATGAAGGACAAAGTAGGGACTTAGGGTGCTTCCATTTACACGAACAAAGTGGTCTGATAGGCCAGTTCTCAAATGGAACGCGTCAGTTCTAAGAACTGGTTCAGAACAGATTGGCTACTCGGGGAGGAGAACTATGAAGTTCTGCCAGACTGATATATATCCTACAACGCATACGATTAGGGACGTAAGAAACCATGACGGCATAAAACAAGTTTTAATTTAAAAAAATACAATAACTGCACGTGAAAATGCATGCAGTCGTAAACGATTTGACTGTTGTTTGCAAAAACACAACTTGAAAACGTCGAGTTTTACGTCTATAAAGAGCGAACCTTTCCTTTTCTACAACAAGAGCCCTGTCCAAATCGGACGGATGAATGGAAAACGCAGTATGAATAAAAATAAATCGGGTGAGTGGGCTTCCTGTGTATGAACTCTCCCCTTTTGCAACAGGAAGCTCAATTTTCCAATTTTTCCGAATTCTTATTTTACTAGAGATGCTTGGGCGAGTGTATTAAAATGACGACGTACCTTCGTATGGCACCTTTGACAGTTTGCGAAATTCTCGCTTTCACTCACTGATTCATTTTTTGGACTCATGTGTCATGTCGCGGCAAAGACCAAACAAGGATTTACACACTGAATTAATATTTGACATACAATGTGTTTTTTCCCATTTTATGTTAGTTTTAGCCGTTTTCTTTCGACTATCTTGGGCACTGCTAGTCATCTTACGTTAGAGTTATAGACGTTATAGAGTCGACTTGCTAGGAAACTACACGTGCAGACTGCTGTAAAATCTTAAACCCTACCCTGGATGCCAGAGGTTCTATGATTATAATGCCCTCTCTAGGCAAAAGTCAGCGAGAAGACCGAGCAGCGAAGCGATGAGAAGGCGGAATATTCTCTGGCACTATTGGCGGCTTTTGTACCCTGGGTGCCAGAGGTTCTACTAGAAGGCTTCTCGTCGATCCTAAACTTTGGCTTAGCTAGAGAGGGCAGTAGAACCTCTGGCACCCAGGGTACGGCTTACGAATCTCACTTCCATGCCAGACTAATCCCTTTTGATTGACACCTGAGAAACCAGTGAAATGTTCGTTTTGACCACGTCGGGTTTTATTCTTTTCTCTGATAGATAAAGCGAACTGAAGTAAGACAAATAAGCAGATCGCGAAAATCCCGAATACCGCCTCTCGGTGCCTCTATTTCCCGTATCCCGCAGCAAGAATCATCTATATCCCGCGTCCCGTCAAAAGTTGAAATCCCGAAATCCCGCCTCATTTTCTTTCATATCCCGAATCCCGTGTCAAAAAAATGCCCAATCCCGCATCCCGTAAAACCTATTGTGGACCCTCTTAACGGTCATGGGCCAAACTACCTAAGGGAATTGTTCTCTTATTATGGAGAAGGTCACAGTTATAATCTTCGAGACTCTACCACAAACCTTAGTTTACCAGCCCCTAAAACAAATTTTGGTAAACGTGCATTTGCTTACAGTGGAGCAGCATGTTGGAACAATTTACCTCAAACACAAAAGCAGAGTGAAACATTGATGATTTTTAAACGTAGATTTAGTGATGTAGCTTTTAATAGTATTATTTAGGCTTAGCATTTTAGGTTAAAATAATTATTTCAAGTATTTAGTAGTTATAATTAGATTTATTAGTATTTATGATAGCTATTCTTGTATTTTTAAGACTTTTGTATTGGACACGGCTCGTGTGAAAACCAACCCTGTTGATGACGATTACCGTGTATAAATAAAGATCATTCAAATTCACTCTTCCTCCCCCCCCCCCTTTCCGGGATTCATCATCGCTGAAGAACGGTTAGCAGTTGAAGAAGAGCAGATTTCGTATAAGTGTGACAAACTACGGCATGTCCGTAGCCTTGCCATAACCGTGCTGTGCCGTATTTCTGTAATTTGATTGGATCAGCAGGGCAAAAACAACGGGAAACCATTTCAACGTCACAAAATGCCGTACGCGGTAACCGTGCTGAAGTCAGTGCTGTAGTTTGTCCACAGGAAACCTAGGCTCTGTTTGAGTTTCAAATTATAAGGGTCAGTGTATGAGATTTTTAACGAGTCAGTTTGGTTGTATCCGTTAGGCCAGAAATACTGAAATAAAACAATGAAAAATTACCTGAAGTCTTTATCTGTTCTTCATTGGGTTCTGTATGCAATTTTAGCGAATTCTGGGGGTAAAATTTCAACAGAATTCGTGTTGCTTGTTCTGAGCTGTGTCTTGTAAGCGGAATTTAGCAGCAACCAGCGCATCCCGCCTGGAACTGAACACAGGTGCGTCGGCACTGAGCCGGGTTGAGAGCTGCGACGTTGCACGGGCCGGCTGTTCTGTCGCAAGACCAGTGCACTGAGATCTTGTAGCACCGGAGTAATGTGCGAATGCCGAATATTTCGCTGTATTTGTAATCAGTCTTGCTGATGCATTCTGTACACTTTGTAATTTAGAAATGTGTAATTTTGGCAAATTATACAATAAACTATTACAATAATCAAGACGACTTGCAATAGAAACATGTACTAATGTGAGTAGATTGTCACGAGATAATTTTTTTTTTATACGCCTGATGTTGTGTAAGTGAAAGAAGGCAGCGCTACAGGTCGTATTAACATGGGTCGTCATACAAAGCTTGGAATCAAACCAAGCTCCAAGATTTCGAGTATTTGAGACGGGAGTTATTTCAATATCACCAACAGTTATGTGGCACGTATCAAGTTTACTAAGCTGCTGTCTGGTACCTATTAATAAAAACTCAGTTTTATCATCATTTATCATTAACCTATCCTGCACCATCCATTGTCCTGAATGAAGCTTTCCATGAAGCTAATATACTGGCAACTTACTCTACGCAGACGACTTAGTCCTATAGTATCTAAGAATAAACAGGATTTACAAAGTCTACTGGAAGTCCTTGAAGGGTATTGCGACACTAACCAATTAACTGTTAATCAGAGAGAAAACAAAAGATATCGTTTTTAATAGTAACGGTAAATGAATGAACAATTAGTTTTTATTATAAACATAGGGACCCTAAGGGCAACTCGTGGATAGTCCGAGTTATTTCGGCGTATACTAAAAATCACGTGACGGATGACGTCATCACCACTAAGTGAATCTTGGGGAAACAATACCATACCTGTCCAAGTTTGAACTGTCTGGCATTAGAAATGAGGAAGATATGGACATGTACTTAAAACACGTAATTGATGACGTCATCGTTACGTCATCGCCACGGAGTGATTGATAGCAATCCACTACCGCTGGCATTAGAAATGAGGGAGATATGGGCATGTACTTAAATTCGAGTGACCGATGACGTCATCGTTATGTTGTAATAATAATAATAATAATATTATTTTGACAGGAAACTGAGCTCCACTCACAATTTGTGATTTTCAGGGAGGTTCTGTATTAAAAATATATATTTTACTAATATATATATATGTAAAACAGAAAAGATAAATGGTTGAAATAAAATAGATATAGAACAAGGATTATGATGAAATTAAGTTATGTGCCAGTAAGATTTAAAAATTTATAATGTAGTTGATTGTATAACTTCAGAGTCTAAAGAGTTCCAGACTAACAGTGCATGGTAGGTAAACTTCTGTTGTCCCCAATTCCTACGTGCGAATGGTAAATGTAGATTGTGCTGACGGCGTGAATTATATGTAGAAGATAGTAATATAGCGATCGATAGCGCCGTCGAAGGTACAGTGGTTTCCAGTTTAATAGTTCGAGTGCTCGAGATGCAGAAGAGCTTGAGGGAAAGTAGAGCATAAGTCGAGCAGCATTATTCTGAAGAACTTGAAAGTGATCCATGAGGATGGTATTATTCTTATCTCCCCAGACGATGATATCGGCAGTCAAGTAAGGGAAGGACAAGAGATTTATAGAGTTAGCCGCGCATGCAAGGGCAGCAAATGCTTTACCCGGCGGATGATGCCAATACGTTGATTGACGTTGGTCGACACTAGTGATTGATAGCAATCCACTACCATGTCTGTCCCGGTTTGAGCCAGCTGGCATTAGAAATGAGGGAGATATGGGCATGTACTTAAAATCGCGTGCCCGATGACGTCATCCTTATGTGGTAATAATAATAATAATTTTACTCGCTTCGGCCGAGTGCTTTTATTCTTTCGAGGCGTTTAGATTCCCTGGTGAAACACGAAGCTACTGAGAGTTATTTATAAGACTTCTCAATCGAAAACAATACCTGCATTCATAAATCATTAGAAAGTATTGATTGCCTGGAATTATATTTCATGCAATTATAGACTACAAGGGTTGTGATTGTTATCATAGTTTGTCAGGGTAGTAATTTCAACAAACGGCCTGATAGTGTAGTGGGAAGACAGCGAACTAGTAGTCAAGAGCAGCCATGAGGATGATGGTTCGAGTCACTCTTGACACCGATTTATATTTCAGTCTTCTCCTTCACTTCTCCATGTACATGTAAAGTCATACTTATGCTGTAATCCTTGTAGCTTAATTAGGTCCAACACATATATGATACCCAATGAGAACACAGATGAACATATTCATCTATTGTTTCATTGGGTATCCAAATTCATGCATGTGACCAAATGCAGTCCTCTGATTGACTAAAAAGCTCATGAATGAGTTTTTTTTAGACAATCATTGGAGATACTCATTCGACACAATCATTCCGCGCAAATTCCCACCTCTTCTGGTCGGCAACGCATGTAGGCGAAGTTTGTAGAGTACCGAATGTGAAAAACACCTAAACTATTCGATTCAGTACCTCAAAACCACGATAAACAAGTGAGCCTGGTTACAAAGCATGTCGAATGATTGTGTCGAATGACTACATCGAATGGATGCTCTGTGCACGTAACACTGAAATCGGTTGTAATTAATGTGGCAAAACAAGAACTTGAAAAACTCGGCACTGAAGGCAATGTCTAAACTAAAAAAAAAGAAATGCATGGAATTGCACTTTAGATCTGATATTAAACTGACAATCCGGCAAACTCTTCGACACTTTGATAAAACCAATCTTGCTCTATGGAAGCGAAATCTGGGGACCGATAGCAAAAGATCTAACGAAAATGATCCGATAGAAATAGTGTATACAACATTTTGCTATAGGAACCAGCAGAACATCAGTTAATAATGCATGTAGAGCAGTGCTAGGTAGATATCCTTCGAGATATGAATCAACATTCCTGAGATCAGAAGTATTGGCTAATGGACAAAATTGCTAACCAGAGCGTAAAATGGGTACCCATTCCAAGGCTGGAAACTAAAATATGAGACCCTATTCAAGAGACAAGTAAATACTCAGAATTTATTGAACTGGGCTCGGTTGTTCAAAGATGGATAACTTTATCCACCGGAGGGGGGGTTTACTACTTGTCAGAAAATAATATTGTCTCTTAGCCTGGCCCAGTTAATACACCCTTTTCAGCTTGCCCGTTTGTTGTCCTATTTCAGACCATGCGAGTTCTCCACAGGATTCAGTGCTGTTTCCCAATTATAAAAAAATGGTACATTTCCTCTTGATACAGAAAAACAAAAAAGCATTACTAAAGGGAGAAGTCACGTGGCCTGAAATGGGACAACCAGGCAAGCTGCAAGGGTCTAATAGGACATTGGCATTATGACGTCATTTTACTACAACAACCAGAACCTTTTCAAATTCTCTTTCAGCTTTATCAACTCCTTTGAGAATTCCAAGACAATGGTCCAAATTAGAGGAACAAAAGGATTCGCGCAGAGTTCTGGTAGTTGTAGTATGCGACGTCTTCATAGACCCATTCGAAAAATGGCGTCCAATTTAATTAACTATTGTTTAGTACTGACTAGCCTCGCTTACACGTTCAAAAGCTTTTGTTTGTACTGACTAGCCTCGTGTTCACGTTACCAGGACAATAGCTTTTTAAATTGGACGCCATTTTTCGAATGGGTCTATGCAAACGTCCTATTTAGACTTGGATCAAAGGTCAGTTAATTTTGTGTTTTGGGATTGGTACCTCTTGCGGAAAGAAGAAAAATTGAGCCACGACCACAGAACGAGATTCTGGTACTTCTAGATTCCTTTTCATTTTTTCTACGAGCATCCCCGTCAGTTTTATATCATATATGCATGGGCGGAGTCCCTTCAGGTAGCTCAATAGGACTCTAAGTTTACCTAATCCATTAAATGTTATAATGTATTAGTACCAACATAACAATAATCATTGTACTCGAAGGATTCTGCTATTTCCAGACATTAATTCTCACCCATAATATTAAATGTTCATACGTGGCACAGGTAGCTTTTATAGCAAAGTATATACCCTTTTGTGTCCTTTTAATAATTAGATTTTCCCGTGTAACCGACATCTGGTGCAAGTTCTGGATGACATGTTTCTTCACGGTGGACTACAGTCGATGAAGATTATATGAAATATATAACCAGTCTTTGCTTTCCCTTTTTGAACGAGGTCAGATTTTGAACATAGTTTAAATCTATTAGTGCAGCACGATCAATCAATTGACTACCGATATCAGACGTTTTCTTCGTCTTCTCGCTGCTTGTTTCGCAGCTTGGAAATTTGATGTTCTTAAAACTATCATATAAGTTCTCGGGCTTATATTTGTTTTAAGAACATCAAATTTCCACGGGCAACTATCAACCGATAGTTCCTCGAGGAACACTATTTAAAAAATAGAAACCTCGAGCTTGCAGTCTAATTGACCTTTTCCGCTTAGATCAATGTTGTCCCGGGGGGGGGGACTCCCTTATGTGAGGGGTACATGAATGCTAGTCATACCTTTTAGGGGTCAAAATCAGGAGTTTGGTACCACTTAGGGTATCCACCATCAAACACAGACATTTCTATGTAAAGCGGTACCTTTTAGGGGTCGGGTGTAAATTTAAAAAAAAGCTGTTATCAATTTACATTTTTATTATCTTTTAGGGGCCAAAATAAGCTTGAGCCACGCCCATTTTAGTACCTCTTAGGGGTCAAATCGAAAATGTCCGACGAGCATCCCTACCCCTTTTATATGGGAGTCCCCCCCCCCCCCCCCCCGGGAATGTTGTCCCATTTCAGGTCACGTGACCATCCCCTTGTGTATTGTTTCTTTTATTTCTGGTTAACGCATCTGATACATTGATATGGAAATACTTCGGACAAAGAATATTATTCCGAATGATTTGAAATGGGCCAACATTGAGCTAAGAAGAAAAGGTATATTGTTAAAATCTATACAGCGAAGCCATGTCAGACTAATAATAAGGTATTGATGCCACTGTGGCTACATTACTTTGTAGCCATGACAGTCTGATATGCATTTTTCATTCCAGCAAAAGGGCACTGAAAGCACACTTATTATATGGCTAGGTAACTTGAACTGTGGACTATTATTGGTCAGTGTGCTGTCCACACCATCAACCACAAATTGAAGCAAAGCTGGTTTTGAATACTTATGAGCCAATTTACAATAAACATCTTATTAAACTTGCTTGCTTGGTCCATATGTTATGTTATGGATCCTCATTTCCCCTCCTTTTTTTATGGCCAGTACACTTCACGCTAGTCTTGGTACTTACAGTACGGACCTTGTGCTCGTTTAATAGGCGAATCCTTATTTACGTTTTTACCTCATTAGCATACATCAAACTTCAAGCGACATAGATACAAACAAACAGAGTGTACAAATCGAAAGAGCTTGTCACACTTGATAATCACCAAAAATGTGAGTGTGGTATGATAAATATATTTTGAGGAATGAGCGTTTAAAAATCTCTAAATTTACAAAGAATGTATGGCTGTCAGCAACTCTTGCCCCCCAGCCGATTTTACAGTTTTGAAAAGTGAATTTCTCCGTAAATATTTAACATATTTATCTCACATTTTCGGTAATGACTAAGATTAAAATTCTCTTTCAACTGATGTAGATTGTTTGTTAGTAGCTTGAAGTTTAAATTATGCTAATGAGACAAAAATGTAAACAATGACGTCAGCAAGGATTCGCCTATAAGAGGGATTTATTGCAGTATATGTTGGGATGGATCAAGGGAGTAAAAGGGGGGTTTGATCAGTTGTCATGAGGTAACCCCCTTTAGAATCTATCAAACCCCACCCATTCCCCTCAGAGAAGCCTGGATTCAACCCATAAATGTTATCACGTATTAGTGCCAATATCACAATACTCCTTGTCCTCAATGGATTCTGCTATTTCCATACATTTCTCCTTCCAATATGTGGCCTGGTGCTTGCATCTTTTTGTTTCACTTTTTTCCTCATCGAGAAGTTTTTCAATCTCATTTCTAGACATGTATCTTCGATTACAGAATGGTGCAACGGTCCCGTCGGCAGAATTAGTCTTCCGTTTTCTCCTTCGATTGTTCTTCCGGAAGAATTCTGCGCAACTGGAACAGTATGTACCAACAGAAACAAAAACTGTACAGTCGGAAGAGAAAGTTCTCAATTCTTTTTGACTCTGCGGTAGTGAGAGGTCTTTGACAAAGCCAGTTTTATGTGGTAACATTGTAATAACCTCTTCTAAAACCAAACCTCTACACAATGTTAGACTGTCAAAGAACTTTAACAAGTTGGATATCTGGCGTGATAGAGGTATATCCTGTAAGACATCCATGATGTTCAGGTCATGACGAAGGTCCAGTTTACACCCATGACAACGTACATGATATGTTTGCTCACCATCTACATTCTTCTCAATTGAAAATTCAGTAATTACTCGTTGTTCGTTTAGCTCCCACTTCTCAGGTCTTATAAAACAGATTCTGTCAGGGCTATCGGCAATCTCACTCCATCCTACTGGCATAGGTTCGCTTAAACGTTCTTCAGAACTGCACCGTTTTATGTGTAGATAACTTCCTTTTCTCTGTCCAAGAGAACCCCTCCTAACTCGCACAACTCTCTCTCTCCAAATATCAGCAACAATTTTTCCCAATGACATAAGACAAGGAATAGCATCCATGTTTTCCTTTGCATGCGACAAAATATCCTCTGCTGCTATGCAGGAATATTCACCAAGTTCATAATTACTGACCATCCTGTGAAATAAAATCCAAAATATATTATCAGGAAATATTCCTACTGACATCTACCAAAAAACCCAAGACTATTTAACAATAATTAACAATTATTCACCAAAGTGGAGGTGAATAGTGGTGGATATTTACAAAGCCGCTTCGGTGAGGTAAATATCTACCACTATTCACCAACACTGAGGTGAATAATTGTTTTAGTATATACCACACTCCAGGTGAATAGCCAGCACCAAATAGTTATTTTATGTTCTGTCAAATGGACAAAAACTTGCGCGAGATGATCGCTGCTTTGCTCGGAGGTGAAAATGAAATCATATTCACTGTTAGAGTAGCCAATCAGTGTGTGCGAAAAGTGATTTTCACCGGTATGGTATTTGCTAATAATAATTATTCCCCAAATTGGAGGTGACTAGTGGTGGATATTTACCACACAGGTGAAGTAACCAGCCTCAAATTAGTTTAAAAAGCCACTTCAAACTAAACACTTCACGTGCGAGACCAAGAAGCCATCTTTTCTCAAAGCTGGGAGGTGAATAGTTGATAAGTTTTTGGTGACTGTATTGGTCCCATTGCAGGAATGAAATCACGTGGTTGTGCTTCATGACAAACAAAATCTGACTTCATTGATTTAAATACACTTGTACGAGATCAGTAGTGTTATTACTAGCAAAACCTATTTGTAAATGCTATTTTCCATCTCCAGTCGATTGTCCATCTTTCTAAAACTCGAACCCAACAGGTCATACATACATACATATCTTTAATATAAGTTCCCAGAAGGGATTTTCAACATATATTTACAAATGAATTAAAATAAGTTAAACTAGGAGAAACTATAAATTTGTTAAAATACTTATCGATAAAATTGCGTAAAAACTATATATGATCTAAAAACTATCTAAGATTAAAAACTATTACATTGGATTCAGTTGTAATAAGAAGCTAATAATTTGGACTTAAGAGCTCTCTTAAATTGAGAAATGAAGTCGACGCTTTAAGTGTGCTATCGAAGGCATTCCAAATCTTAACACCTCTGTAACTAAAGGACCTCTGACCGGATGCTGAGTTACATTTAGGAATGTTAAGGTCGCCGCAATTTCGAGTATTGCGCTGGTGTATACTGGATCTCTTGCAAAACTTATCCGATAAGTAGGATGGCGAAAGCCCATTTAAGCATTTAAAGGTCAATAAAATGTCTCTGAGATTAACAGTTTCTTTAACCGGTAGCCATTGAAGGTGGCGCAATATAGGTGTGATATGGTCAAATTTGCGTGCGCCAATTATTATTCTGGCTGAGAAATTCTGCACAAGTTGCAGTTTCTTGAAGTTCTTATCGGAGGTATTAGCCCAAACCAATGAACAATAAAATAGTTTGCTTAGAACAATGGCATTAACAATCGTATTTAGAGTTTCGGAATTGAATAGGTGTTTTACTCTGTTGATTTGACAGATTTGACAGAGTTGGTAGAGCACCACAAGTCATTGGGTTCGAGTCCCACTTGAGTCAGAGATTTTTTCTCTTTCCCTCGTAGGGCGTGCACACTTAGCACTAGAGCTTACCACTTTACATCACATTCTTTACACTTACTAGTGCTACGCAGCAAACATGATTTTATATCATAACTACATATATTTCTAAAACAGGGTTTTGATTTTTTTTGCCATGCACATGGATTTTAATTTAAGACAAAACAATACAATTCACTCATATAATACTAGCCGTAATAATGAATTACATCTATGTACTCATACTATTTGGAAAAAACAGAAATTTATTTATCATGCTGCCAGTGACTGTAACAATTTAGATAATAGTTTAAATGCACTTGTACAAGATCAGTAGTGTTATTTGCAATACCTATTTGTAAATGCTATTTTCCATCTGCAGTCGATTGTCAATCTTTCTAAAACAGGGTTTTGAAATTTGTTTGGCATGCAGTAAAGCCTGTTCCATGGGATCACGAGCACAATTCATTTGTTAACGAGGTATTATATCAGCCTGTGACAAAATCCTGCAAAAGGCCTATTTAACAATAAGGCTGTGAGCTTGAGGTTATCCAACAGGGGAACAAGAATGAATAACTATACACATGTATTCAGCTACATGTACAATGATCAAATATTAGAAAATGTACAGACCTTTAAATAACTGGGCTTAATTAACCTACACTGTAGAGTGAATATGTTAATTTTACACTAGCAAAACAAGAGTTAAAAAGATAGAACTCAAAACTCTCTTCAAACTACGAAAAGAAATGTAACCCAGTAACCCCTAACCCACTTTAGAACTGATCTAAAGCTCTGCCACTTTGAAACAGCTTATGCCCTTATCAAACCAATCCTTGTCTATTGAAGTGAAATCTGTGGCGTTGATAATTCCTACATGACTGATAGAGATCCGATAGATTAAGTACACATAAAATTTTATAAATAGCTGCTAGGGGTAAGTAAGATTGCAACAAACAATGCATGTTGCGTGAAACTTGGCAGATTTTCTCTCAAATCCAAAGAAATATTGCAAAGCATAAAGTATTGGCTAAAACTACAAGACGTGAATGGTTATAAGCCCATCTCATGTTTATGCCATTTGTGACCCATCTTGTGGCAATTGATGTCAAGTGAAAAATGAGCTAATTAATATATAATAGGACATAAAAACATTGCTAAAAACCAGACAACGTGGTGACTACATGTAGTCTCCTTCGCAGCAGTTATTTGTGTCGCCACGCAACGCTTCTCCCCACTAACTAGTAGGGAGAAGCGTTGCGTGACGAACTAGTGGGGAGAAGTGTTGCGTGACGACACAAATAATGGCTGCGAAGGAGACTATGGGGTTACTTGCTTTTCAAGTTTGATTATAAGATATACAGTATCCAATCTTTTGAGCAGAAGTAGTTGTTATTTTGTATTTATTTACTATCATTGGTTGGTAAAATAAGGCAAAGACATTTTTCATAAAATCATTTCCCCTGAATCCCAAACACTTTTGTCCTGCCGGTTATTTAAAGCCCCCCCCCCCCCGTTATAAGCTCACCAAAAACCCTTAAAAAGGAGTAATTATTAAGCCCAGGGCTTATAACCGGGATTCTACTGTATTTCGCCTTAGCTATGGCAATATCTGGCTACATGAATGTACGTGTATATCAAGACAACAATACCAATAATACCATGCATGCACCTGTCAATAATATAAAACAAAGAATCCAAGATTTAAAACAACAACATTGGCGAGATAATGACTCACGTCGTAATATGAGGCAATGCAACAAGCTGCAAACATATAGAACCTTAAATCAGCTTACAAAATAGAAGGTTTACCTTACCGGTAATGAAGTTGTAATTAAAATGTAAAACATAGAATTGCCTAAACAAGGATGAGAATAAGTAATCACTGCTTGGAAATAGAAAAAGGAAGATATGCAAGACCATATAAATGTATTGAGGAAAGATTGTGCTCTATATGCAATTAATGCAGGCATAGAGGATGAAGTCCACTTTCTACCCGAATGTAGAAAATATACAGTAGAAGATTTAAGGAAAAACTTCTTCAAATCAAGGAAAAACAAGCTAAATATAAGTTTAACCATTGTGTCACAAAGCACATTACGGTATCATCTGTGGTACACAATCCAGCTCCTAAAAGATCTTGTTTCGTGGCAAAATTCATTCATGACTGTCTGGGCATTTTGGGAGGGCACAAGCTCCGAATAAGTGATGCCCTTTCCCACTCAGCAAATACTTTTAATTATTTTTGCACCCTAATAATACAATTATTAATGGCCAACTACGGATGTACAGTATTGTACAAAGTACCAATTAAAACTGTCTGTCTGTCTGTCCCAGGGGCAGGGCATTTGCTAGAAAAGAAAAGTTGGGGGGGGGGGGGGGGAATTTGTCAAAGTAAAAAATTGTGAATGTTCAAGAGATTTGCACTCGTCCCAAAGCCCCATTATGGCAAGCCGATTGTAGCATTATTTAATCTTTCAAAATATATATTTAAATTTAATCTGGTGTAAGAAATTTGCTTCAATTTAAACTTGTATTATTTATTTAAATTTAATCAAGCTACGATTTTTTACTTTGATTTGATCTTTCTTTTAAAATGTGCTGTAATTTACTAGTTTGAACTCCCTATTTATGATTTGATTTAAACCGGGAAATTCATTTAATCCACAAAATCTATTTGATATTCCTGGTACAAGCGCGGTCGGAGTAGCCTCGTTTTCAGTCTATATTTTACATTCCTTGGCTACTTGGTCTACCTGTGTTTCACTGGTTTGCCACCATTTAGTTGTTTTGTTTGGGGCCTTTTTGCTGCCAGTATTCTCACAAGTTCATCTTTACATAAGCAAGAAAAGATACACAGGGACAGGGCGCAATTAAATTAAGGTCAATTAAATGAACTAAACTAGTTCAAACTGTTGACCAAACTTTGAGCTGAAATATTTTGTTGAGCCCTCGAAGGCTTGATACAAGACCCTCCCATTGGTAATATTTTTAATGAGCTACATAAAATTATTTGGTAGAAATTTAACTGATGTTAAACTGGAAAAATAAACTAATATGGAGTCCAGCTGAAAAGGAGGAGTTTGAGAAACACTTCCCATTCATATTTGACATCAAAAGCAAACAGTTGGGAGCATCTTTCCAATCACAGTTTGTTTATGCATAAAACATCTGTGAACCATGCCTTTTTTTAAATTTCTTCACACAAGAATTTTTTAGAAGTCTTACCTCAGAACCAAGCATGTCACTTTTGCTTGAATCACACCTAACTAGCTAAAGACACAACGCAGCAGGTTTGGCAGGGAGGGGGGTTCATTCATAATTCATTTTCAAATGCAGAAACATGAGAAAAATGATGAAAACCCCTCAAAGTATTTTTCAGACCTCAGGATGTCATCTTGCTCTTATTTTTGTTCAGTGGTGGATATGACCCGAAATTTGAGCTATTTTTATTCAAAATCCTAACTTAATCAGAGCAACTATCACTAGCATCACTGTAAAATCCTCCAAAATGACATTCTGGGGAAAGCTTGAGCCTTTCAGTTAACTTTATGGTTCAGTGACACATAACTGACCTGGGCTAGCCAAACTTGGACTGAGGACAAGGGTAGGGTTAGCACTCCACTAATTTGACCAAGACTCAGTGGGTTAATAATAGCCAAGCATTTCTGGACACTAGCAGGCTTATAATTATCACAAAGAAACATATCCTCATCCGAACTTGCAGATAGCAAGAGTACATGATGTAACTATACTGTAAAAAAATAACAAGTCCTATCAAGATCACCACAAACCTTGAATTTTGTGAGTATACTTCCATATCATATGGCTCTTCATCAAGCCGCCCTTGTATAGTGGGATCTCAGACATAAGTAACTTCATTAATAAACTCATGCTCACCTTCCAGTATTTTAATATAATATAATGTAAACTAAATAGGATCAAGTAAATATCTAAGATCTAAGCTAGATGTGCCTCGGCAGCTCCTTCGTCAGAAGTACATGTACGGTTTAAATCAAATCATATAAATAGGGAGTTCAAACTAGTAAATTACAGCACATTTTAAAAGGCTAAAGAAAGATCAAATCAAAGTAAAAAATTGTAGCTTGATTAAATTTAAATAAATAATACAAGTTTAAATTGAAGCAAATTTCTCACACAAGATTAAATTTAAATATATCTTTTGAAAGATTAAATAATGTTACAATCGGCTTGCCATACCCCATGGTGGGGCCTTTGCATAACTGACTTATTGCATAGTGGGGCATTTGCAACAAAAATATCAAATGCCACAAATTGGGGGAGGGGGGAGGGGAAGGGCAGGTTTGGAATTAAAAGGGCCATAAAATTAAATATAATGCTCAGATTGTATGAAAAGCACAACATTGATTATATCTAGTTAGTATTAAAGTTACAGTAGAATGTGTATTTCTGATGAATCCATCTGTAGTTTCTAGAGTTAAAAAAACTTGTAGGGGAAATTCAGTCGGAAATGCTGGAAACTTGAAGTTTCTTGCCTTCTTGATGAATTTGCAAGGCAAGTGTTCATGGGAAGGCCTTCCGATCCTCCTTGGTGTAAATGTGCTTCCAATCCACCAAACACAAAAAGATGGTACATCATGTAGCTTGTACTTTGAACCACAATCCTTAACCTGTTATAACATTTTAAAATTTTAAGTTTTAAAAACAAGCCAGTAAAAGTGCTGCTCAAAGAAAATGGACTGTTAGGTTCGCAAGGAATTGTGGTCACATCCTTTTTCGATATGGTGGATTGTCATTGGGATTCTTCTGGGGAGGGGACAGGTGGACTTGCTCTATTTTGACTTTGCCGGGACCAAAAATAGAGTGGTACTTCAAATTTACAGTTTTGTAGAGTTCACTTGTTGCCTGATAATGTGGCTCTAGGGAAATGGCATTTAAAAGATGAAAGACCTCTGGGAAGTATGATTATTTTAGGTAGATTCATGGCCAGTTGGGTGGCTGGTCCGAGCACACGACTTTCACTCTTTCTTTTGAAGTTCTTTTGAAGCATTAAAATAAGCCGACTTACCATAATTTCCACCGCATAACATTCTTTTGTCCATCGCTTATATTCCATCTTGAAGTTGAACCTCTCGCCTTATCGGAAGCCATCTCAGAAGTAAAACTAGAAGTCTAGAAAGACTAGCAAGACCCGCAGCAGCGTGGGATCGACGAAGAGCCGGAACAAGAAATACGAGTGGTCAGCGGTACAAAGGATGAATACCACAGCAAGCCCAACCTTAGAGTTTGAATGAAATCATTCAGTAATGGCAGAAGCCAAGCAATTTCCATTCAGAATCAATACGGTGTGGGATATTTTGATGAAAACAGTGCAGTTAATCGGATTCTGACTTGTTTAAAAGGCACTGGTGTATCACAGCAAGATATATTATACCATAGTGTCAGTGTAGCAAGAAAACAAAATTACACAAGTAGTCGTTCTTTAATAGCCCACTTCCGCGATATGCTTTTCTGTCACGCAGAAAGGTTTCAGTAAGAGGCTCCGTGCTAAATTAAATTTATTCCTTTCTCTGTGAAAAGAATAAATTTAATTTAACACGGAGCCTCGTATTGAAACCTTTGTGCGTGACAAGTAAAGCATATCGAGGAAGTAGGCTATTATATTGCGGGATTTTTATTGTAAATTTTTGTAGTGACACATGGTATAGCTGCATTTCAACTGCAAAGCACTTAATCAGTAAACTCAGTTGATAATTTTTTTTAACAGTTTGTTCCGTGATATTATTTAACGGCTTAACTTTTCAATGTTATTTAGCTTGATTAGCCTGCTATTTCTAGGTAACATGTACATATATATCGTATGACTCCATTTTTTCCAGTTAACTACTGGTTTGTAATCACTTACACATGCTTCAGTCTGTCATAGATGCCAAGGTGGATTAAGCGTGAGACTTTAAGAATTTTTACTGGGGGATTCACTCTGACCGCGTAGTGGTTAGCCAAGGGCGAAGCCCGTGAAACAATATCGAATTCTTGGGTACGGAAGCCCACAAGTGCACACCGAATTCCAAAAGTGCACACCGAATTCCAAAAGCTAACACCGAATTCCACATCGAAGACTAGAGTGCTGTAGTCGGCTGTAGAGGGCTGGATAGGGTGTATGGCGCTGCATAGGTGGTATAGGGCTGTATAATGCTGTATAGGGCTGTATAGGGCTGTATAAGGCTGTATAGGGCGGTATAGCGATGTTTATATCGAGTCATTTGCTTATAATGAAAAGATAAGAGCTTTGTGTGTCGTCGTACTCGTTTGCTGAAGAAAGATAATATGAGAATAATAGGCAGTCTCAGTTTGGAGTAAATTTGGCCACTATTGTGACGATTTTATTTAAACCTCATTCCAACGATAGTAATGTACGTAAATGACAATTTCTTCAGCAAAGGTGGGGAATACACGCCCACACTATCAGAAAGAAACAGGAATGTATTAAGACAGTCCACAGGCCGGTGCATGGGGAGGCGGTGGGAAATTCTCGCCTCAGGGTATCTTACGGAAACTGGACGCAAAGCTGTTAAGAGTTGGAAGGGCGGCGTGGTTGGAAGAACATATCCCCCAAATTCTAACTTGTCAGAAATGACATACGCCGTAAGATAAAACCGATTTGGAATTCGGTGTGAGGTTTTGGAATTCGGTGTGCGATTTTGGAATTCGGTGTGAGCTATTGGAATTCGGTGTGAACTTTTGGAATTCGGTGTTAGCATTTGGAATTCGGTGTGAGCTTTTGGAATTCGGTGTGAGCTTTTGGAATTCGGTGTGAGCTTTTGGAATTCGGTGTGAGATTTTGGAATTCGGTGTGCACTTGTGGGCTTCCGTAAAATTATCGAATGCTTAACCTATACATTGCAATATAATAATATAGCTTAAAATACTAATAACACAAATAATATTCATAGCTAAAATTGATATAACGAGTTAAAAAAAACACTAATTAACATACTCAGAAGATCTGATGTTTAGTGAAAGATCGTTCCATAACTTGGGAGC
This sequence comes from Actinernus sp. WN-2022, assembly GCA_030867875.1. NCBI lineage: Eukaryota > Metazoa > Cnidaria > Anthozoa > Actiniaria > Actinernidae > Actinernus > Actinernus sp. WN-2022. Next base: position 85,797,346 of record JAOWCC010000577.1, read on the forward strand.
GTGCACAGAAAAAGCTCGGTTTCCATCATAGTTATTTAATTTATAAGATATGCAATTTAGGCGCAAAACAGACTTAGATGAACGCAGTAGTCTTCTTGGTTTGTGCAATTCCAACAACTCTTGTAGGTAGAACGGAGCTAAATTATCCTTTATTGAATTGGTAACCAATTAATGGAGCTTTCTGAGTGAAGGACTAAAGTGGTCATGTTTTCCTAAACATACAATAACCCGTGCAGCAGCGTTTTGTACGTATTGAAGCTTTGAAATCATATTCTGTGGAAGACCATATAAGAGCGAATTACAATTATCAAGTTTTGAGCTAACAAAAGCATGAACCTTACTATAGTATCGTTTGATAAATATCTCCTGATTTTTTCTGATGTTTTTCAAGTGGTAAAATGCTGATTTTACTATAGTATTTACTTGTTTAGACATAATCATAGGACTGTCAAATATAACTCTGATGTTCCTGGCATGGTCTGACGGATATACAGTGTCATCTCCCAAGGTAAGGGAACGTAGTGGAGTGTATGAGTGGAATTTAGAATGCAGCAAAAGAAGCTCAGTTTTATCTTTATTCAACATAAGTTTATTAATAGTCATCCACTTATCGATATCAGCCAGGCAATCCTCAATGCGATGTTCACCGGACATTGGCCAGTTCGTGATCATTATTGGAGGCGAAGGTGGTATACACCTGTATATCATTCGCATACAAATGAAATGATAAGCCATGCTTGCGGTATGATATTTCCAAATGGAGCAGTATACATCAGACAAAGAAGCGGTCCAAAAACAGAACATGTGGGACTCCACAACTTAGGGCACGCGAGGAAGAAGTAGAGCCATCAAGCATAACAAACTGAGTCATATTTGCCAGGTAAGATCGAAACCAGGCAAGCGCTTTATTTTAGACTCCATAAAAGCATAAAGGTGTAGTATGACTATAAAGTGACGTAATCAAATGAGCTCATTTGGAATTGTAATAACGATTGGAGAACACGTAAAGTAAGACTGGCTGTTTAACTCTTCTCATCAGGGGTCAAAAGTTAAACAGGGTTGTCAGTTAGTGGCTGAAAGATGAAAAATTTGACAATGTTAAAATGAAATTAAGGCCGAAATTAAGCAGAAGTTGAATAATATTTAGGTACTGAACAACCATGTTTCAAACTCAAAGGTGCCATGAGTTGACCCTGCATACCCGGTCTATGTTGTGTATCCATTCGTTATTGAGTTGGCACAGATAAGTTAAAAGGTTATGGCGAGCGAAATAAGGGGGAGGGGGGGGGGGGGGGGCAAAATGCGAGACATGAACAGAAGACCAAGGCTGAAGTATAAAAGTCCGCTTGCGGGCGATGCACGAACGGATTGCGATGAGGTTTCCCAAAAATGATGCGCCTGAACATGAAATAGCTAGTGAGTTGAGATAGTGGCTGCCAATCGATCGATCGTAACACGATACAAGTGCGGATGCTAGAAAGGTATGAAAACCGTGGCTGAGAGGCTCGATTAATAAGCGTTTAGAGCAGTATGAGATAAATACTCGACAGAGCGTGAACCTGCACATATACAGCCTTCGCAAAGCTCCGCACTGCGCGCGATATAGCTAGTGTATGGATTTTAATCCAGTATGGTAGATAACAAATCTTACCAGTGGGTTTATACACGGATCGCACTTTGTCCTGCACTACCATCCCCTCCCCTTCACCTTTTATTGTCTGCACCTCCTCCCCCCGCTCCCAGTTTCATGTTTCTAGATCGTTATACAATTCTAGAAGATTTCAGGCAATTAAGAGAACAATACAAGGGCCTTGACCATTTTAGCATATCTTAATAATTATCACTTAGCCATAGTTATTTTTATTAGTGTAATTTATAGTATATATAATTAGTGTATTATCTTGTTAATATTTTAACTTTAGCTTATTTATTCATAATATTTATTATGCATTGTATTAATATAATTGACTTTATAGCCGTTATCTATTTTAGTGTTAGCAGCTTTATATAGCACTAGAACTTACTTTTGCATAGTCTTGTAACATATTTTAATATATTAAGAGGGCCACTAGTTTATCAGTCTGCGACTGTAAAGTGTTTATACCCTCGTTAAATAAAGTTATTATTATTATTATATTATTATCATTATTATAAAAGGCATTCAAAGGCATAATAATACAACTTCCGGTTCAGAGCCTCGTTTTCATGTCAATCCAACACTGGACTTCAAATAAAGTCGATTTTGAGGATGTTCCCCTAAATAGATTCATGTCGACTTTTAGTATGTTGTTCTAGACGGTATTCCAGATTATATTATGAAGAAAAACCTTCTGTTGCAATTAGTGGTAGGTCTATCAGTAAAATGACTGGACTAATTAATTTGTTTACATGTCAAATGCATGCGATTCAGTTCGTCGACCCGGGGATGTTTTCACAGCAGAGAACTCCCCGTAAAATCTCAGTCGAACAAACGACCATATATATCATTGCAGAGTCTGCAGGATAAACATTAAAGCACGTAGCCGATCTACAACGAATACCGACCTAAATGGCGTTTCACAAGTGATCCAGTGTCAAGAAAATTATGCTAGAAAACAAAACTATTCTAAAGTTCGAGAAGACCTTAGAGCAATGTGAGAGTCCACCAATGATTTTAGAGGGCAGATAACAATAACTATGGCGTTCCGTGGATAACTAAACCCTCTCAATGATAATTCTTTGCTTTAAATATCTGGTAGCAACTGAAAAATTATCGACTTGCCGATGACCAGTCGGTAGGATTTCCGATTTATAACGCCAAATAACGCTTTGCCTTGCACATCAGTCGGTAATGTTATCTTGGAAAAGCGATATTTTAGTACAGATGATACGATGTCTTCATGGATGATTTGAGGAATCGCCATACGAATACTATAATTTTCTACGTGCGAGATCGAGCGGACTGAGCCAGCAAACGTAAATAATTCCCGTCCCATTTCTAGTTGACCATACGATATCACAATGATTACTTATCCTTCCGTCCCAGAGAACAATATATCTAACCAATCACAGTTCTTGTTGAGCTCATTAAATATTCCTCCAATCAGAAAATACAGTCAGATCTTGCATGACCCTCATGAAAGTGAGATTGGCACCCACCGATACCAATTCGATTCTCACTGCTTTGCAGCTCGCTGATCGCTGATCGCCGCGGCTGTTCTCTCTCTAGAAAACTTCTGGGACCAGAGTACGCTGCAAGTTCAACTTTACTAAATTTAGAGCTATTAACTTTCTTGAAGGAAAATTTACAGCATTTTCCATTCAGAATAAATAACGGTGTGGGATATTTTGACGTAGAGGACCTCCTGATCCTTTAGAGATTTCAGGTTGTGAATTCCACTCGCGTTATATTAAGTTCGCACAGAGAAACAAACACTGAATTTCTAAAAACTGAATTTCTATAACGAGACCTGAAACAACCATGGAGGCTGATCACAAGGTTCAAGGTTCAAGGTTTTTATTTCCACAAAACAAAACATACATTACATTTAGGACATGCGACAAAAGATATTTGCTAATGTGGAGGAGCACAAGCATAAAACCACTGGTTTAACTACTGCGGTACCCCGGCTCCCTAGAGAGTCATTCGGAAGCGAAAGACCCCTGCAAGAAATTTCAAATGTATTTTAAGATGATTTCAATTTATATTTTAATTACTTATAATCCAGTCCAGTCTTTATCTTTGATATAAAAATATCTCAGTATAAAAGGGTTGTCTGCTAATTCATAATGGAAGACTTGCGAAACCCACGGTCAAAGGTCAAAGTTAGACACGATTTAAAACTGGCAAAAATGCAAAAAACATAATATAAATCTTTCCTCCCATTTTCAATCTTGCTTTTTTATGAGATCCGGTTGTTTATCATTTCGACTGTGGTCCCTTAAATGTTTAGTAATACTTTCCACTTGTGGGATACGAAAAAAAAATGGATAATATTTAGAAGGGATATATAAACTGGCGAGAACATAGCACTGTTGAAAATGAATAAAATATGTAATGTGTTTCCTCTGGAGAGTGTTTGATTCTGAATGAAAAATGTTTTCGATTTTCCTTTGAGAAATTTAGCTCTTATTAAATTTAGAAAAGTTGAACAGTGCGCATCTCTCATTTTCAAACTCTTATTACGACGGACTTGCTGTGGTATTCACTCTTTATACCGCTGATCACTCATATTTCAAGCAAGACCCCAACCTCGTTCCCAGGGGTCTTTACGCGTCTAATCCAAGATGGCGTCGAAAGTACCCCACACGAGCTCCTAAATACAGGAATCGCTCACTTAATTTATTTATAAATGACAATATAAACTAACTAAAATCCTACCCTGAAAAATAAAAAAACCTAACCGGTCAGTAAACAAGATCTTACCCACCTGAAGCAAGGGTTCTCAAGAAAAAACTTCTCAAGAAAATGGTGAGGTAAAAAAGATTTGAGACATTTTCTGGAACTGGAACCCCGCTGCCGCCTACTCGTAAGGCAAACGTCGCAACCACTACACTAAACAACCATCGTCGCTCAAATGCTGTCAAATTTGTAAAACCACTGCTAATTTATGTTATACTCTTATCACTCTGAACGAGCATAAAACATTCATTAAACACGAACAACAGATCAGGGGCGGGCATTTCGTTTATTGATACATGTATGGACATGTATGCTTTGTTAATTACAGTAGTATATAATGTTGGCAAATCAAGTCTATATATTAGATGTGCAGTCAGTACATTTCCTCTATTCTTAACATATGTCTTAAAGAAAATTTAGGTAACAAGGTAAAGAAACGCCTTCGAGTGATTCTTACATATTAATCCGGCAGTCCTCTTTATACACCCTCACATTTTCCCAACGGGATTATATAACTTGTTCATATACTCATAACGCATTAATTCCTACCCACTTGTGTACATTCCGTAACGCTATAGAATATATTTAGTTTATATGGTCATTTCAATGTCATTTCGCCATGAATTAATTAAGCGAGCGATTCCTCTCCTTAGGAACTGAGATACCCCACTACACGCAAAGGTTATGAGTTCGAACCCCGTAGGATCGCTTGAAAAAAACTTTTTCTCTTCTTCACGTTCTCTTCTTATTTACCTGTGAACTCTAGCTCTAGGTGAGTGAGAACCCATCGTTTACCCGTGAACTCGTTCGATGGTTAGGGTTAGTTTTGTGGTTCGGGTTAGGACTGTCAGTAGAATTACGATTATCGTAATTTCAGCGGTAACAAGGTAACAAGGTAAAGAAACGCCTTCGAGTGATTCTTACATATTAATCCGGCAGTCCTCTTTATACACCCTCACATTTTCCCAACGGGATTATATAACTTGTTCATATACTCATAACGCATTAATTCCTACCCACTTGTGTACATTCCGTAACGCTATAGAATATATTTAGTTTATATGGTCATTTCAATGTCATTTCGCCATGAATTAATTAAGCGAGCGATTCCTCTCCTTAGGAACTGAGATACCCCACTACACGCAAAGGTTATGAGTTCGAACCCCGTAGGATCGCTTGAAAAAAACTTTTTCTCTTCTTCACGTTCTCTTCTTATTTACCTGTGAACTCTAGCTCTAGGTGAGTGAGAACCCATCGTTTACCCGTGAACTCGTTCGATGGTTAGGGTTAGTTTTGTGGTTCGGGTTAGGACTGTCAGTAGAATTACGATTATCGTAATTTCAGCGGCCAATAACAATTTACGATAATTCGAGAACACGTTGTTAGACGCCATCTTTGATTAGGCGCGTAAAGACTAGGCCTGAGCGGATTGTGCTCCTAAAAGTGGCATATTATGCCGCTAGCACTGCTCGAAATTTTGTCGAATTATGCCCAAATTATGCCAAAGTTCAAAAATTATGCTCGTAGATTACACAATTATGCTCACAAAAAAACGTTTTTCGAAGACGGCCGGCATTAGTTGATGCGCGGCATTTTTAGTTGTTCACACAACATTTTATTAGGTGACCTATTTTTCAATTTCCTACAGAGATAAACGTGAAAGAAACACGCCTCAGACATATCCTAGACTTTTTAGTACCAACGGACACAGAAACCAATCAGGCGTGACTGTTGCCACGCTCTGAACAAAAGACGGCTTTTTGGCTTTTTTCACGTTTATTAAACGCACACTCCTTAAGTGAAATTCAGGTATTTGCTTTGGAAAAATTTAGAATCTAAGCAAATTATACCAGCTAATAATTAGGAAAGGCACTATAAAAGCAATAATAGCATTGCTTTTGGCTTTAATGCTTCAAATTATACTACGATCTGGTAATTATGTTCGAGCAGTGCTTCTTTGAAAAATTATGCTCGTTTGCTCCAATTATGCCAAAAATTATGCTAGCACAATCCGCTCAGGCCTAGTAAAGACCCCTGGGAACGAGGTTGGCAAAAGCCATTTTCAAAGTGGATGGTGCCACGCGCGGTAAAACCCATTGCCAGGGGTGTTTGCGCGTCTAATCCACTTTACACAGGGATCCCAAGCTCACTTTAATAGACCATATACCAAGGGAAACGTCACGTGGTCTGAACAGGCAAGCTGAAAGGGTCTATTTAAAATATATTTTCTTCAGAGATAAAGGACAGTAAAAACCGAGTCTAGCGAGTGAGTTTTAATATTGATCTTATTTTATAGCGGAGCCTTGCGCGAGTAGGCCTGTCTCGATTGTGCTCCTAAAAATAATGCTATATTTTAAAAGGTTGCTCAGTCTAAACTATTATTTTTAACGACGCATTTCACCAAAAACCTTAAAAGCCATCCCAATGAAATGTTCCTTTTACTGCACGTACACATTTAAACGAGCTTCTGGCTTACTCTTGTGAAACGTGGGTAAATATATTACTACCACTACTACTACTATCGCCCTCAGGCTCGTGATGATGGGTCGGTCGGAAAAAGAGTTAGGCGATCTGGAGCCAGGTCGGCTTGAAGACTCGAGTAAAAATGGGATCATGTGTACTGTACGCAATGTCGGCCGACGTATCGGTCAACATGTCGACCGATATGGTCTGCCGACGTATCGGTCGACGGTCGGCTGATAGGCGGCCGATGGTCGGCCGAGAGTCGACCGCTACCCAGCCGACACTTGACTATTCTGAATGTCGGCCGACATGGTTGAAGATGCACCGACAGTTTTTGACCCATTTATACGAATCGTTCACGGCTTAGCTAAGCGGCGCTGCTAACTTCCTCTCGTATAAATGGCCCTATTGTTGCTACCCTATTCCAGATTCAAGGCGAAATCTCCCCTTCAGATTTCAAAAATTGGCACCCTGTTCCAGACCAAAACGGTGCGATATAGCGATTTATATACGTAATCGATCTTCTGCGAGCATTTAACGGGATTTCATGATTCACCAAGAGAGGTCATTGTGTAAAGGGACAGAAAGGAGTATTACTATTTAAACTGAATTATATTCAATACAGTAAACTTTCCAGATAAGAAAAAATGCAAACGAGTTTATTTGAGTGAAAACAGTATCCAGAATAGTTTAATCATTACTTAACATCTCACCGACACCCCACCGACATATGACCAACATCTGACAGACCCACTATCGGCCGAGACATAAACAGCAGGAGGGGAAAAATCGACCGACATGTCGGCCGACTGTCGACCGACCCGCGGGTAGGTCGACAGTCGGCCGTTATGTCGGCCGATGTTTCGGCCGATATGTCGGCCAACCATCGACTGGTGCGACGGCGCGGCCGACATTGCGTACAGTACACATGATCCTCAATCTACACAGGATTTGTAGGGGGTCTTCGTTTTAGAATGATAGAACAAAAAAATCGGGGGTCTTCGTTTTTGTTTTTTTGGTCTTCGTCAAGTTGTAGAGGCCCAATTTTGCTAGGCTGAAAAATACTAGCCTCCTCCGCGGAGACTTCCGTTTCACTTCCCCGCCACAAGCACTTCCCCGCCCGCCACGAGTTCCAGTGAGCTTGGGATACCACAGGAAGCCCAGGCTCACAACATGAGGAAAATATAAGGATTTGTATTAAACGGTTATCGCTAGTATATATAGCTGATAATAAACAGCCATTACAACAACAACTTTATTTGTACTCTTTTAGCAATGATTTACATGTAAATATATAGAAAAATTAAATAGCAAGAGTACTGGAACACCTGAAATAGTAATACAAACTAATCGAGTCAGGTATCCCAGGAATGTATAGATTAAAATTGTTGAATTTGGTCGGTCAAGTACACATACACAGAACACTACATATGATACATACATTACAAGTACAATATACAGAATAATCGGTCATTAAAGTTTACATACCACATCAAATGTTGTCCATCTGTTGTTTCTTGGGACAACATTTGATGTGTTATGAAAATTTATTATCATCAGCTATTATATTTTCCTCATGTTGTGAGCCTGGGCTCCCTGTGGGGTCGGATCAGGCGCGCAAAGACCCCTGGGGACGAGTTCGCCGCTTTTGAAGCATTTAGTTTACTCTTGAGATGGCTTCCGATATGTCGACAGGTTTGACATGGAATATATCCGATAGTCAAAAGAATCATATGCGTTGGAAATTATGGTAAGTCGTCTTAATATTTATGCTAAGAGGAGATATTTTATAAAACCACGTATAATTTGGGCGCCAAAAAGTACAGTATGTTGGATTGTTGCCCTAATTCCGGCCGGTTTTTGCATTTATCATTATAACTTACCTTAGAATAAAACCATCGAGCAGGAAATTTCCCACGAGATTAGCTTATTCCTTCATTAACCCTATTGTAAAGTTTTGATTCGTTTTTCTTCACGATTTAACCAAGTTATTTCTAAAAATATTGATCAAATTGGTTGCCCTAGCCCTTAATTCCGGTAGCCGGTTGCCCTAATTCCGACCGATCAGAATAAAGGAGCGATTGCAGAATACCCCACCACTTGGTTCATTAATAATGCATTTTCTCAAATTCTCATACAATTACCCTCTAAAAACCTAACCCTGAAATTCAATTAAATCTTACCCATTTTCAACTCCAAATCATTCATAGAACGAGTCTAAATACACCTGAGCTAAATGGATAATTTTGCACAATTTGTAAGGGCTTTTCAAGTGATCTTTGAAGTGGTGGGGTATTGTGCAATCTAGCCACTGCGGAGCTGACTTGTTAGCTCAATTGCTCATCTTTGGATAGCATTGTCATTTTGAATGCGGTGGAGAAGTATAAAGCGGAATCAGGATCAAAATTCGGTTCTTAAATAGCAGAGGCACACCGAAGGGCCGGCACAGCGTAAGTCGAACAACCACAGCGTAAGTCGAACAACCACAGCGTAAGTCGAACAACCACAGCGTAAGTCGAACAACCACAGCGTAAGTCGAACAACTACAGCGTTACTCAAACGACCACAGCGCAACTTGAACAACCACAGCGTAACTCTTGCACAAGTTACACATACATGTATAGCAATGTTGAAGTTTTTTTTTTGTTATTCAATAAATTCCAGTTAACTTAATTATGATGTGGTTTTACAAGCTATACATGTATATATACATTTGATTTTAATTCACTCAGGGTACAGTGTTAGTCTCCTTCGCAGCTGTTATGGTGTCTCTCATGTGGACAGTGTATGAAAAATCCATTACCCAGACACCAGTAGCTTAAATACACTGATCAGGCTAGCAAGTTTAGCCAATGATTTAAATATCCATGGGCTGGCAAGTCTGCCATCATTTATCCCCAGTCACAGCACTTAACTTTCTATTAGAAACTTCTAGTTTATATTTTATTACATTTCCGATCACGCTCTTTGAGTTGTATTTGGTGAGATGAGCACCGATGGAAGCCGGATGACCGTAATTGTAGCGTAGATAATTTAAAAAGGAAAATTCAGGATTTGATCGACAACATTGATGATTGCTCAACTTCCACTCGGGTCCCCGACTTCCACAACTAATCAATCCTGATCCTGGTTCTTTTGCTACTCGAGCAGCAGATAATTTCAGGTATTTCTTTGTTGACCATTCTTTTCATCTTAGGGATGCTGGAAACGTTAAAAGATTGCAGCAAAAACTCAAATTGCTACTAACAATAGCCAAATGATAGCCACGCATGGGCATGACCAAGAAAAAATAAATTGTTTCTTAAAAAGTTAACAGAAACATAAGTTTATGTTCGACCTTTTAATATTTTGATGCACTAATGTCTATTTGCAAGCTAATTTTTTTTAAATTTAACCTAAAATTCATATGAAGAGGAAAAGTCATTGCACACGTGGGCCTGACAGCCCTTTAAGCCCTTTAAGTTAATTCTCTTTTACTGTGTTTGACACAATTTTCTTGACATGGAAACTGTTCAATATATATTTTTAAATTACAAAGACTGGATTGCAGAAAAAAAAAAATAACACCTGACCCCTGGGGTGGTACTCCCGGAAACTTTGGATACAGTCAGTAGGTGTGTGCTGCGATGGTTTTCAAACCTAACCGGCCATGCATGCATATAAGGCTATGACCAAACTCAATATTACTGGGAAAATAGTGTGGCTTATACATATTAAAGAGAGATTAAACAGAGACAACAAGATAATGAATTTCAACATTATAACAACACACATTTTATTTGGACCTGTCAATGTACTATAAGTTGAACACAATCCACATAAAATGTTATGTTATGTATATAAGGGTAAACATATCGGAAATTTATACTATTTGTAAGACTTAATACCTAAATATGAGAGCCTATGCTGATAGTACTGTAAACAGAAAGTACTAATAAGGATACCCTATCTAAGGTTCAGAAAGCTATTTAAGGATTACATATGACAGACTATATAAGGCTTGCACATGCATACAAAAAATCACAGCCTGGCTATCAGTCGAGTACATACCTATATAGCGTAATTATATATGGGACTACTCCTGGGGTTCCTGAGACCCCCAACACCCCCTCCCTCCACTTATTCACAGTAAATATTCCTTATCTGCTGCTCGAGTAGCAAAAGAACCAGGATCAGGATTGATTATTGCACGTGCAGGAGTTGTGGAAGTCGGGGACCCGAGTGGAAGTTGAGCAATCATCAATGTTGTCGATCAAATCCTGAAGTTTCCTTTTTAAATTATCTACGCTACGACGGTCATCTGGCTTCCATTGGTGCTCATCTAACCAAATACAACTCAAAGAGCGTGATCAGAAATGTAATAAAATATAAAAAAATGGCTCTCAATTATACTTCTCTTGAACGTCCGACAAGATGGAAGCCACGATGGAAAAGTCGTGCCGTAGAGAATCATGGGAGTCGTTACCAGTGCCCATGAGTGGTTGTTATACGCTGTGGTTGTTCGACTTACGCTGTGGTTGTTCGAGTTACGCTGTGGTTGTGCGACTTACGCTGTGGTTGTTCGAGTTATGCTGTGGTTGTTCGACTTACGCTGTGCTGGCCCTTCAGTGTGCCTGTGCTGTTTAAGAGCAGAATTTTGACCCTGATTCCGCTTTATAGAGAAGGACTATCATGAATTTCAGATACGCTCACCTGTTTCTATGACCCTCAGTGTAACGAGAGTATGGCAATAAACACGATAAAAACGCTTGTTTACAGTTTAGTATGGGCTCCAAAATTAGAAACCATACTGCCATGCCGGAATTAGGCACACCAAACGAAAATACAGGCATATATTACACTAGCTATTAACTACATTGTATAAGGAGGGTAAACTACGGACTCACACTAACACAGTAATAGGCACAGGCTAAACTAAAGACTGAGTTTTGTGCAGAGCTAAAATGGATTTTAGCAAAGATTTCACGATATTTGAATGTTATACATGTACCACAGGTACCCCAGGCTCATTATGCGTAACAGTTATTTCTGGCGATATTTGAAATTACAGTAAATGTATGGAGTTTTAGTTCGAATGCCTGTTTGCTCTAAAATATAATTCAATAAATCGTCAAAATATTCTTACCTGTCTCTTGTGTAAATTCAGCTTCTGTGAAGTTTTAAGCCATTCCGATCAATATTGAGGGAGTTACTGTACAGTAATTTTCCTTCTTTTAGACAGTATAATTATTGGGAAGGTAGCAAACAAACTGTACGCCAATCAGGTGCAGTAAATCGCCTGGAATTCGCATAAAAATCCCATGCATCGCCAAAATTCCTTCAAATAACGGTTGCCCATGCAAAGACAGGTCCTTCACCACACTCTGCTTCCCTTTCACTGGTTTACTCTAACCGGAGAAAAATGCCACGAGTTTGCAGTTTTTGAGCTTCGCAGATGTTCAAGTCGACCTGTGCTGCAACGAGGCGACAAACAGTAGACCATCCCCTACCCAGTGAATTTGACACTCCGCTGTGCCATTGTTTCATCTACCAATCGGAATTGATCGTCGCAGCACCTGCAGATTCAAATCACTTCATCATTCGTTTTGTTCTTACTTTTTAAATATTAGAGCCTTTTATGTTTATATCTGTAAATAGTAATATGTTATCAACAACGAGGAAAAGAATGCTTGACAATGGCTAGTTACCCAAAGTTCACAGGCTCAGAACTCATACATATACTTTATTTTGAAAGCGGTATTCCAACAAGCGGTTCTATGGTAAAGTACTTGGTTTAGGTCACTCGCTTTTGATCCAATGACCGGAGTTCGAGTCCTACACCAGGCACTAAAATTGTTTTTTTCCCTCCTTTTTCTCCTTTCTCAGTTATATTTAATCTTTTCCTCTATTTTAAGCTATTAGAGCCACCTCCTACACTAAAAATAAATAAAACATTGTAAACTAATTGCGATTTTGAGATGCCAGTACCAAATCATATTGCCAGCCAGTTGGGAGAAAATATATTTCGTATTGGGCAGAGTCATGCAGCGACAAAGTCCAATATGAAAAATACATTTTCTTCCAATGCCGGCAATAATTATAATTCGGTATCGGCGTCTCAAAATCGCAATTAGTTTTGTATCGTGATTCAAAAGTCGGGAATTCTTAAAAGGAAGAAGAGAATGAAGCACCAAACTTATGCTGATCGTAATTTCAATTCTCAAAAGGTGCCTAGTATATCTATGGGAACGGTTTCATGGCTTGAGTGGAGAAAACTTTCGTGACGTGTTTTGAAATTTCTTCAAAAATTGTGAAAATTGTACTTTTAGCGGATAAGATGGAAACTACAATGCCAACCTTACCTTTAGGATTGAATAATTCTTATCTTGTAATTTACAGTGTTTTGAAGGTGAAATTGTAGAAATCTTGATGTTAAACAAACTACTTTTGAACTTGACCTGGAACCCATGTAACTGCAAGGGCTTGCACAAGAGCCAATCAGAGGCTGGTATTCTGAGACGCCAATACCATGTTATATTGGCGTCTCAAAAGTAAACAAAATGATCAGTGAATCGTGATACTGTTGTGTATTGGCTCTCAACCCAACACGGTCATGACCTCAATTTTATAGTAGTGTCAAATTCACTGGCTAGGGGGACGGTCTACTGTTTGTCACCTCGTTGCAGCACAGGTCGACTTGAACATCTGCAAAGCTCGAAAACTGCAAACTCGTGGCATTTTTCTCTGGTTAGAGTAAACCAGTGAAAGGGAAGCTGAGTGTCGTGAAGGACCTGTCTTTGGGCAACCGTTATTTGAAGGAATTTTGGCGATGTATGGGATTTTTATGCGAATTCCAGGCGATTTTCTGCACCTGATCGGCATACAGTTTGCTACCTTCCCTATAATTATCCTAAGGGAAGGAAAATTACTGTAACTCCCTCAATATTGAATGGATTATGGCTTGAAACTTCACAGAAACTGAAAGAAATACACAAGAGACAGGTAAGAATATTTTGACGATTTATTGAATTTTATTTTAGAGCAAACGGGCATTCAAATTAAAACTCCATACATTTACTGTAATTTAAAATATTGCCGGAAATAACTGTTACGCATAATGAGCCTGGGGTACCTGTGCATGTACATGTTTATAATAATTTGGTCTTTGGAGCTGTTAATGAATATAGACCAACCGTCATGCTTTGCACGCTATGGCCTCCATTTTGTCACTTGTACGAGTTGTCCAACCTCGTTCCCAGGGGTCTTTATGTGCCTAATCCAAGATGTTATTGAAAGTACCCTTGGTACAGGCTGGTCACGTGACCCAAAAATCTGCCCAATATATGGGCATATTTTGAAGAACATTCGCCATCTTGGATTCATCATCGCTGAAGAACGGTTAGCGGTTGAAGTGTGATCTCAATGAATTCCAACCGTACATTATTCTACTTGTACCCAGTTGTGAAGTGAGTATTAAAAAGGCAAAAACACTAAGTTCTGATGATTTTGTAGTTGTTTTCAACGAATTTTGAATGCGCAAATATGCGACAGACGACATCATCAGTTTATTTTTCAAATCAAAATCAGTCAGCGCGTGCGAAACATCTAGCCAATCAGTGGCCGAATCCCACCTGCCTGTACCAGAGGTACTCTGGATGCCATCTTGGTTGTGAGTTGTCTTCCAATCTTTTGAAAATCGTTACAGTCCTGTTGTTTTGTGTGATAGTTTCAATTTGAATCTGTTTTAGAAAAGTTTCTTTTGTAGTTTTCCTGTTTAGTTTCATAGTTTCACAAAGCAGAAATAAACAAAAGGCCGCTAAGCATCACGGTTGGGCCATATTCTTTAATCCGAAGCAAACAATTAAAACACAAAATTCTCTTGTCAGGGAATATGAATATGTAACACCACAGGCTTACCATCCTCAAAATTGGTTTTGTGCTTCCTGTGGTGACAATTACATAATTATTTTGCCTTGTTTACCTCAAAGTTGCAGGATGAATATAGCGTTAACTCTTTAAACATGTGTCAACAGAAATTTGTCTTACAGTGTGTGACATAAGTGCTGTCCAATAGCCTGGGGCTAGTACATGTAGTTTGGCTTTTTGGGCTAGTGATTCCTGTTCACAGGTTGCACTTTAGAGCGGATTTCAATTGAGTGTCGGAAGTGTTTTGATTTTGCGTTTACTAAGCTCTCCTATTGGCTGAGAAAGTAAACCAACCAATCAGAATCCAAAGTAAAACCAAACGCAAATTGGTTTTGGTTTTGCTTTGGTTTGTCATTGGCTAACAGGGAAGCCATTTTTTAATATGAGTTACTTGTGATTACTCGCTCCTATGATTGGCTGGCTGTGGGTAATTTGTGTTTGGTTTTACTACACTCAACTGAAAACCGCTCTACCGGTACTAAACCCAGGCAAGGGCTGACGTATTATATTTACCAGTCTTCCTGTTGTCTGATGCATTTTAAAGATGCTACAGGTTATAGTCGAGTATTATACTTGACTATCCATATAGATGAATATTGACAAGGCATGCAACAAGAGGCCACCAAACCGCTAACAAACACTCAATACCTCGGCAATATTCTACTTAAATCTAATCGCTTGCTCATCTACTTTGGGAATATGAAAGAACGATTAGACATGGACATCCTGACCAAGGTTGAGGTCAGTTAATGAGAGAAAGGCATAAGAAGCACTCTCGAAGTCTGAATTTTAGCTTTCAGCAGCGGTCCTGCAGAAGTCGCTGTCCCTTTCAAAATTTAACGGATACCAGCGGGTAGAATAGAATGATCTTTATTTATACACGGTAATCGTCATCAACAGGGTTGGTTTTCACACGAGCCGTGTCCAATACAAAAGTCTTAAAAATACAAGAATAGCTGTCATAAATACTAATAAATCTAATTATAACTACTAAATACTTGAAATAATTATTTTAACCTAAATGCTAAGCCTAAATAATACTATTAAAAGCTACATCACTAAATCTACATTTAAAAATCATCAATGTTTCACTCTGCTTTTGTGTTTGAGGTAAATTGTTCCAACATGCTGCTCCACTGTAAGCAAATGCACGTTTACCAAAATTTGTTTTAGGGGCTGGTAAACTAAGGTTTGTGGTAGAGTCTCGAAGATTATAACTGTGACCTTCTCCATAATAAGAGAACAATTCCCTTAGGTAGTTTGGCCCATGACCATTAAGAGATTTATACATCATAACTGATTCTGTTTTTAATCTTCTTTCGTCTAGTGGAAGCCAATCTAATTGTTCTCGTATAAAATGAGAGCGCACAGTATAATCAGATTTAGTAATAATCCTCCCAGCTCTATTTTGAAGCTTTTGGAGTTTTTCCTTTAGACCCTTACAACAACCTCCCCAAACAGTGCTGCAATAGTCAAAATATGGCTCAATAAGGGAATGATATACACAAAGTAATACACTTCTATCGTCTACATATTGTCTTGTACGATATAACATTTTCAAACCAGTTGATACTTTGCCAATCACATGTTTAATGTGTGTTTTAAAGGACAAACTTTCATCTAAATATACACCAAGAAGTTTAAATTCCTGTACCCTTTCAATAGGTAGACCATAGAAGTTTGGTGACGGATTAGGAGCAAGCTGTTTTAATCTATTTGCTGAACCTATTACCATATATTTAGTCTTAGTGTCATTGAAACTTAACTTATTGGCAATTAGCCATTTTTCAGTTTGTTTTAAATCCTCAAAAATATGCTTTTCTATCTGTTTGATATCAGTATCTGCAGTAGTTATATATCTGTAGAATTACCTCCCCCTCTCCTCCCTATCCACTCAAGAAAATTTTGCAGCCAAATGCAAACTCACCAGGGTCGACACAGGATAATTTCCCCCTAAATCTTGTTTGCGCTTGAATCCCGGCATTGAACTATCTACGGACAACATTTTAGTGGCAAAAAAATAGTTTCCAAATTTAATCGTGTCAGCCAGAGATCCCTTTGAAGAGAGAAGGGTAAATTCACCTTTTCAAACTAGTTCATGATTTTCAGTCAAAGAGATATCACGATGGACCATTTAACATGCACATGTACTGTATGTACAGCATGCAGGATTGTATCTTTTGAATTTTTCAATCAGTTTCATGACCTACACGAAGAAAGCGAAACCAAAACTACATTGATACAAATACAAACTTGTACAAATTTAAAGTATAAAATAATGGACTACCTGAGTTTGTGATGGCTGTTGATCTTCTGCTTCTTCTGAGTAACTGAAGAACTAATAATTATTAAAAGCTAAATAAGATCCATCAGAGCTAGAGCTTGAGAGTAGGATTGAGGATTTGGTATTACTGGAAAGCAAATATTTGACTGATTCTGTTTCGTGTATATCTTCTGTCACGATTAAAGTAGGAAACTATTGTTGGCAGTAAAATCTTGTCTGTGGCTAGTTCAAAATGCTGGGAAATGTAAACAAGATGTAGTGAAAAATTCTAGTAACTGTTGAACCTGGTGAGTTTGGCGGCCACTTGTTGCATATCAATATTAATCTACATACATGTACATGAAGGACGTACAGTATGTGTACTCGACCATAACCTGTAGCATCTTTACAATGCATCAGATGACAGGAAGACACACACAACAGGTAAATATAGTAAGTACAGTTTATTTGACACTCGTTTGAAATAATTAACACTATATTCATCCTGCAAATTTGAGGTAAACAAGGCAAAATACGTTTGAAATTGTAGCCACAGGAAGCCTAAAAGCAATTTTTTTTATGGGAAGCCTGTGGTAACACAATACCAGGGGTAAGTCCATCAATAAAAATAATATAGTAACAAAAAATTCTCACATCTAATTAACTAAAAGGGATACACTTTCTTTGAAATGCAAAAATATCTGATTGGTCAAAAAGACTAAGAAAATTGGGAAAAGCCAATCAAATTAGGGCCATTTCTATGGCAAATTTTTAGTAAACACGTAGACACATTCACAACTGAATGACACTTTCCAACTACTGTACTTGTTTAATAAAAACAAAAAACAGTAAAAAGTACTTATGTACATTGGCATTATCTGTGGAGATGCTGGAAAGAACCAAAACGAATAACCAAAAGAGCTTAAAATATTTCTTGAAGATTTTCACAGTGGTAAAACCAAAGGCAGAGAAGAATATTAGCCATGACATACGTGGTTGCTTTTCATTTTGAAAAATGGGGCACATGTCGGCTCTGTTTTCAAAAAAGAGGGGAGATTTTCAATTATTTTGGGAGACCAGTCTTGACTTGTTCTCCTGAAAAATGAGCGAGACATTAATTTTGTTCTCTATTAATTTGATTTTGTTATCTATCTAAAATTATGGCATATGAAAATACCAAATTTCGGATAAAATGATAAAATTTATAATATAAAAACTTTCTATTTGTTGTGAGTCTTCAAGGACATATTTATCTTCAGCAACTTATAAGTATTGCGTAGTTCCAGAAAATATCCAATCCCCCCACGGAAGGGATTTGTTCTTTGACCCCCCTCCCCTCTGGACATAGACATTGACATAAACATATTTTTATTAGCACTTTGTACTACATAGGTACATCAGATTGTTGCTAATAAACTTTTAAGGTAGCTAAAAAATTGAAAAGTAACTAATAAAAATATTAAGAGCCTTGTATCGTGACAGATCTGGCAATAGTTGAAACTTCCCTTGAGGGATTGATAATAGTTAAGAAAATATCTTTCTGACATACGGCTACTGTCTAGGTTAGCAAGAGTTTTTAATTTTAATAAGAAATCATTCCTGATTGCCTCAAACGTTTTACATCTTATTAGGAAGTGTATTTTGTCTTCCATTTCTTTGTTGCAAGTTGGGCATATTCGATCTTCTGGTTTTAACATGGGTTTAACATGTCTACCTTTCTCAATCTGTAGGCAATGATTGCTTATTCTTAATTTCGTGAATGTAATTCTGTGTTTAATGTTTTTAATAGTATTCAAATAATCTTCGAATTCATACTTTGGATCGACTCTGGATCTCCCAAAAAGTTCCTCCAAATTGCCCCCCCCCCCCCCACCCTCCCCTCCGGAATTTCCAGACTTTTATCACAATGCTTCCCCACCCCTTCGGAAATTCCAGATATTATTTTGATACCAATACTTAGTCAGTTCATAATCAACAATATAATAAATCTAATACTCATGCTACAAGTATAGAAAGCAGTTTTAATCGCGGAATACCTGTTCTTAGCACATGGGGCCTGGGGTTAACTAGATAACTTTATTTATACACGGTAGGTCCTTCAGGAGTGATAAAAATACAATTATGGAAATTGCTATATACTATGGTATCTAAATATACTAATGAGTATAGCTGATATAATAATTACTATTACTACTACTACTACTACTACTACTACTACTACTACTACTACTACTACTACTACTACTACTATAATATGATAAAAACTAAAAATAAATAAAATTTCCTTGCTTTACAAGGACGCCGTGTCTTTAAGTGCTCACCCCGAAAAAGCATGGCAGCGTATTTGAGATTTAAAAGTTGTCAGTGATGACGTCTGTCTAAGGTCTGATGGCAAGCTATTCCACAGTACCGCCCCACTGTAACTCAAGCTCCTTTTGTAAAAGTCGGTGCGGGGGAGCGGCACTGCCAGCTTGCCATCTGTGTTTCTCAAGTTTTATGACGCGACATCAGTCCGATTGATAAACCTCGAGGTCAAATATTCAGGAGCTTCATTATGTAACACTTTGTACATTAAAATCGATTTACTGACCTTCGTTGTCGGTCTAGTTTATTTCAGTTAAGTAACTGAAAGAGGTTATCGGCGTTAGCGTCATAGCTTGAAAATGTTATTATGCGTGCCGCGCGATTTTGTAATTTTTGTAATTTTCGGGAAAGGCCTTTGTTACAGTTGCCCCAAACTACACTACAATAATCAAAGTGCGGTTGTACTAGCTCATTATAAATGGTAAGCAGTGTCTCTTGAGGAACAAAGTGCCTAACGCGTTTGATGGCACTTATCCCAGAGGCGATTTTTTGGGATATCACGTGAACATGATTTTCCCAATTTAGGTCTTGATCAATTTGTACACCAAGGGACTTTGAAACTGAGACCTGCTTTACTGGGGCTTCGTCAATAACGAAGTTTGGGCGCCCCGTGAGATTGGATAGCCTTTGTCTTGAGCCAATGAGTAAAAATTCGGTTTTCGTCATGTTTAGCGTGAGCTTATTGGCAGCCAACCAAACGTGAATCCTATTCAAATCAAAACTCATACGCTCATTTATTTCTTCTATATTATTACTTGCGTATGCTATGCTAGTGTCATCTGCATACATTCTTGGCTGCGAATATACTAAGCTGTTAGGCAGGTCATTTATGTATAATAGAAATAATAAGGGGCCTAGGATGGTCCCAGGAGGCACGCCACTCCTAACAACTTTCTTAGATGACTTATAGCTATTAACGATACACGTTTGCATTCGACTTTCTAAATAGGAATTAAACCAGTTCTGTGCAGGTCCGGTTATTCCATAATATTCTAATTTTGATAGAAGAATAGTATGGTCAACTGTATCAAAGGCCTTTTTTAAGTCTAGAAAGACAACAGCATTAATGTATCCGCGATCAATATTTAGTGACCAACTATCGGTTGCTTCCAGTAGTGCAGTTACTGTGAAGTGAACGGAACGAAAACCAGATTGGTGGGATGAAAGCAATCTGTTATCAGTTAAATATTTATACAGTTGATCATTAACGATTCGCTCAAACATCTTTGCAACTACTGGGATAATTGATATAGGCCGGTAGTTGGTCATGTCAGTGCGTTTCCCGGCGTTTTTATAAAGTGGTGTGACTAGCGTTCTTCCATTCGTTGGGAAACACACCTGTTTCAATTGACTTGTTAAATATATTAGTCAGTGACTCAGATATCAAATAAGGACATTCCCTGAGAAGTTTGGCAGAAATATTATCAAGACCGGTTGCTTTGGACTTGCAAAGTTTGGATAATAGTGAAAATACTTGAGATTGATTAGTAGTCTCGAGGGAGAAACGCTTGTTAGTTTCATTGAGATAGTCTTTATAACAAACGTCAACTTCTTTTATATTTTTAGCAAGTTCCGGTCCGATTTCTGCAAAGTATTCATTGAATGTCTCGGCAACCTCAACTGGGTCACTTGAAGTTGTACCTTTACAATCTTTTCATTAATCACTGATTTGTTGTTTTTACGCGAAGTTATTTCATTGATGGTTTGCCACATCTTACGCGAGTTGCCAGTATAGTTTTCAAAAGCATATCTAAATATATGTACTGCCATATATAGCTTAAACCTAATCCCGGCAGGAGGCTGGTACAGCGGTCTGTGGGTGGCCAGTTCTAAAAAACACTAAGTTAATCAATAAGTTAATTGTCAAGTGACAGAAAATTAAATTAGAAATAAATAATCAAATATTACAAATAATAAAGTTAAGTGATTCAGAGGGAGGCACGAGCTTGGGCTTGAAACGCGGACGGAGTGGTGGCAGTACAGCAGCAGCGGGGAGAGTGTTACAGAGCACACAGCGGTCAAACGTCTGCGCGTGCGTATTACGGTCAGTCTGGTGGGCGGCCGCGCGAATTTCCCGCGCAAAATTTACCGTAAAACATATTACAACAACCCGGTGTTTAAAAAAAAACTCGGCTTGTGAACTTCTACCCCAAAAAGTTAAGAAAAGTACGTAAAAGTTAAGCTTTATATTTAAACAGTCGACGGGAAATTGAACAAACTTCAAGCTGTGAGTTTACCCAAAAAAATTGTAATTTACCAAAAAAGTTATCAAGGTTTTAAAACGGGTGTGTGAACAGTGACGCCGCCGGCTCGCTTTGAATTTGTTTTGGAATATGTTGTTGTTGTAAGACTTTTGACGCATGCGCAGACGTTTGACCGCTGTGTGGTTCCAGAGCGATTTAGTGCGGACGTAGAACGAATGTCTAAATGCACTATTGTAATAGGCTTTCTTTGCTTTCCTGATCTCGTCATTTACATGATTGCGTATTTTCTTAAAGGTATTCCAATTCTGTTGATCTTTAGACATTATAGCCTTAATTTTGAGACGATCTCTCCGGTGCATTTTATTTTTAACTCAGAATTAATCCATGGGCTTTTCGATGCTCGTGTACGTCTAGTACGTCTAACTACGCTAAATCGATCACGAAGTAAAGTTACATATGTTTCAAATGTTTGATGTGGAAAGACCGACTTATATGACTAAATATTGTACTATACTTGGACAATAATTACCCAAGCGACTGTCGATAGCTTTCAATCACTCAATTCGGTGCAGAAATGAGTTTTTGCATGCAAAACGCTCGCCAGTTTGAGTGAGAGAGAAAAACAAAATGGCCGCTTTGTTGTTTTGTCGTCCAATCCGTCCAACCAGCAATGT
This sequence comes from Actinernus sp. WN-2022, assembly GCA_030867875.1. Taxonomy (NCBI): domain Eukaryota; kingdom Metazoa; phylum Cnidaria; class Anthozoa; order Actiniaria; family Actinernidae; genus Actinernus; species Actinernus sp. WN-2022. The sequence continues at coordinate 85,819,600 of JAOWCC010000577.1, forward strand.
CTCGCTCCTCAGGAATTGCTTTGGCTTTAAGGAAAGGCGCTTAAAAAGGATTGTTTTGAAAGTACTCACAAACAGATAGAAGAGTTTGAGACAATTTATTTGAATTCAACAGAAAAAAACGCAAATTTATGATCATCAAAAGACGTCATGCAGTCACGCAGTTACGATTACATGCGTTCCCCTCTGGAAAATATAAGCCTTGGTGTAACTCCTCTCCCCACTGGAAATTTCGGCAGATCGATCCCCCGCACCTCGGGAATTTCCAGTCGCTTCCATGGTGGTGGTGTGTGTGGGTGGTGGTGTGTGTGTGTGGGTGGGGATATGAATATTTTCTGGAACTACACAATACTTATAAGTTGCTGAAGATAAATATGTCCTTGAAGACTCACAACAAAGATAAAGAATCACTTGATCGAGCTAGCCAGCTATTCAACTATGTCTTCAGCCAATAATTGAGACTCTATGGAACAAAAACTGTTCACGAGTAGTACTGCATTCAAAATGCTGGACACTCGGCAATGAGATATGATACTTGTATCCAATTGTTTTTTAAATAAAACATATTTTCCAATTTCTTCAACATATTTTAAATTTAGACAACAATTTAACAGCAACTTATTTCAACAGTAGGGGTTCCCTTTAAAAAGAAATCATATGGTATTCTTGGGCTTTTTGGAATAAATTCGAACTTGTGAGTTTTCAAAGAGCCCAAATTGCACTCCGCCTGTGGACTCATGCAATTCTGATACTCTGAAAACTCACTCATTTGAATTTCTCCCTAACTACACGAGAGTACCACATGAGTTCCTATACGAATCTCATACGGTAGTCACAGCTGAAGTGCATGAGTGCGTTTGCAAAATCTGATGGTGTAATGGCTGAGAGAGAGGTGGAATCCCGGGGGGGGGACTCCCTTATGTGAGGGGTACATGGATGCTCGTCGTACCTTTTAGGGGTCAAAATCAGGAGTTTGGTACCACTTAGGGTATCCACCATCAAACACAGACATTTCTATGTAAAGCGGTACCTTTTAGGGGTCGGGTGTCAATTGAACAAAAAAGCTGTTATCAATTTACATTTCTATTATCTTTTAGAGGTCAAAATAAGCTTGAGCCACGCCCATTTTAGTACCTCTTAGGGGTCAAATCGAAAATGTCCGACGAGCATCCCTACCCCTTTTATATGGGAGTCCCCCCCCCCCCGGGGGATGGAATGACCACTGTCGGCTATGCATGCTATTTATAACTTAGCAAAATATCAACAAAAATACTAAATCATCAAGACAGTATTCATCGGACCATGTGATTCAAGGGAAAACGAAAAAACTTATTATTCTTATACTTTTGTCAAAGTAGCTTTCCATCTAGAGCAAAATAAATAATTGTTGTTGTTGTGGTCATAATTATCATTGAAGAAGTTAAGTGACTTTTCATGTTTTAAGCTAGTTTGAAGTGGTTTGCATTAAGTGGACAGTAGTGATAATTGGATGGCCAAAATGCAATTTTTCTCAAGTAGACACTTGCCCTGGGATTAATCAGTCCAAGAATCATACTTTAATGCGAACCACAACTTCAGTAATCACACATTCTAGATGTCATGCAAATCTCGTTCTTCGTGCAGTCAAGTTTTCGAAATGGTGTATTGTGTATTGTCGATAATTGTCAAAATATGGTGCTAGCTCAAAATGGATGCCAAAATTGGAACGAGCAAGACAAAAATAGTAACAGATGCAAGTTTCATCCCAATATCTTTAAAATGAAAGCCAGGGGAATAAATGAAATCTCAAAATTTTATAGAGGTTATGAGGCAGGAGGGCAACTCTTCCTTGTATACAACATAAATTCCAAAAATATCTACTGACAAAAATCTGCACTGCATGCATTGTTCAAGGCCAAAACTCTCAACTTGACAATTTTCAATGATCTTTTTAAAATTACGAAATGGAAAACCAGAAAAAGAACTTTGGAACTCGATTCTTCAAACCTTTAATATTTATTTTAAAATAGGTAAATAAAATTGAAGGTTGTGTGCAAAAAGGACGTAAGTGACTCTTGAGCACATTCTAAATTCTCCCTTAAAAACCGAAATTGAAGGAGAGTTTAGAATGTGATCAGGAGACCCGTTTTGGACACATCCCTTCAATTTTAGGTTATAGTTCTGATCTTTAAGCATCCACAAGAACTAGGTAGCTCTGCCCAGTCTTCCAAATTATTTTGGGTTATAATGTAGTGCGTGTAGTGTGTTCATGACACCCCCTGGCACTTCCTATTTTGAATTTATGGAAGAACCTAATATATTTTGGACTTTATTTCACAGGATGGTCAGTAATTATGAACATGTTAAAGGTCATAACTGCACACCAGCAGAGGTTATTTGGTCACATTCAAAGGAAAACAGGGATGGTATTCCTTCTATCTCTTTATTGGGAAGAATAATTAAAGAGATTTGGGGAGATAGAGTCAAGATAATGAGGAGGCGTTGTGATGGACATAGAAAAGCAAGTTATCTAAATATAAAACGGTGCAATTCTGAAGAAATCTTAACCAAAGCTATGCCAGATGGATGGAGTCAGATTGCTGATAGTCGTGACAGAATATGTTTCATCAGACCCGAGAAGTTGGAACTAAATGATCAACGAGTAATTACTGAACTTTCGGTCGAGAAGAATGTGGATGGTGAGGTAGCATATCATGTAAGTAGTCATGGATGTAAACTGGACCTGCGTCATGACCTGAACATCATGGATGTCTTACAGGATATACCTCTATCACGCAAGATATACAACTTGTTAAAGTTCTTTGACAGTCTAACATTGTGTAGAGGTTTTGTTTTAGAAGAGGTGATTACAATGTTACCACATAAATCTGGCTTTGTCAAAGACCTCTCACTACCCCAGAGTCCAAAGGAATTGAGAACTTTCTCTACAAAATGTTTAGTTTTTGTTTCTGTTGGTACACATGTACACTGTTCCAATTGCACAGAATTCCTTGGTAAGATGAATAGTCGAAGTAGAAGTCGGAAGGCGAATTCCACTGAGGTGATCTTTTCGTCAAGACGTAACCGAAAATACATGCCCAGAAATGATATGGTTAAACTTCTCAATGAGGATAGAAAAGTAATAAAAAGATGCAGGCAGCAGGTCAAATATTGGAAGGAGAAATGTACGGAAATAGCAGAATCCATTGATGACAAGGATAGCTGTGATATTGGTACTAATACATAACATTTCATGGAATGAATGAACTTGAAGTGCTCTGTTGTTGGAATGACAAATGGAATATCAGACTCGGATGGCAGTAAACCTCATAGCTATAGTCAGTGTAGTTGATGCATGGCTTAGCGTGTATTCGATTGGCCGTATTCTGGAATAAGAATACACAGAATGATAACTACGAATAGTATTGTTTACTAGGAGTTACCAACGTCAAGTGAAATGCTACCGAATTGTTGGTAGAGGAATTGTAGTTTTAGGATGATGCACAAATGTAGAGAATGCGGGAAAACCGAGCAAATTAGTATGTACTGTTTCTTAAGAATGAAATGTTGTTTAGGCCTGGCGATCTTTCTCAAAGTCCACAGGTGACAGGCTCTCATAATAACGCCATAACGCCGAGAAGCACGTAAAAGCACATTGCCTTCCTCTTGAAACGTCACTCAAACATTCGTCACCCTCATGTACGGTGGCTTTTTAGGGCCATTCAAAGGACGATTATATTTTTTTGAAATCCCGAGTTAGTTAAAACAAATTAGGACATTTTTTTAGGGGGAAATATGAAAAAGTAATTGGTGTTTTTCTTAATCCGAGTTCGTAATCCCGAGTTCCTTAGCTGTACACGAGGTCGTCTTGTCTGCAGTAAAGATGGCGTGGAAGTCAACTACTTCTTAGTTGTACTTTATATGTGCTTGGTGCGCTTCAAGCTGTGTTTATCGGTTTTGCCAAGCTATATTCCAAGCAACGAAGGCGTCGTGAATGACCAGCGAGAGCTACTTGTTAGAGAATATTTCAATTTAGGTCTAGATTACGCCGAAAAAAATAGCCTTTTCTTTTGCTTGTGCATGGTGTCATTTTGTTGGGAACGGGTTGCCTCCGTTTACTTAATATCACGTCCTCTCCTGCGAAGGAGAGGACGTCGAAGTGATGTGAATAGTATTATTGATTCCATCCTCAATATCTTTTCGGGATTTCATCTCTTAGCTTGTTCTAAAATAAACAGATTTGAATATTTGCTTTCTTTGACTCGTTACGCTGGATGAGGTTTGAGCCCATACTTCATGCTGAACTGAACGTAACGAATAGACCTCTGCCGATAGCGCCGTCATATCCACAAAAATATGGGATGGCCAGGCAAATCATCTATACTTCATTAGTAGGGGCTGTTTTCCCCTGTGGATCCCTTGAATTTTTGTTTGACATGGCGACGTTATCAGGAACTGAGGAGGCAATATATTTAGTCGTTAAAACTGGCAATATTTGCATCTGATCGATCGACCGCCATGCTCACTACACGTGGTAAGAAGAATGGACGAAGAACTCGGCATCGGGATTAGGAACTCGGGATTAAGAACTTGGGATTAAGAACTCGGGATTAAGGACTCGGGATTAGGAACTCGGGATTAGGAACTCGGGATTAGGAACTCGGGATTAGGAACTCGGGATTAGGAACATGGGATTAGGAACTCGGGATTATTAAAGAACTCGGATTAAGAACTCGGGATTAAGAACTTGGTATTTCAAAAAATATAATCGGTTTTTTAATGGCCCTAACAAGCCACCGTACTGATGTATACTTCCACAAACAAATAAAGTTTGACTCGGAAAAAAAGTGTTTCTTACCGTTTTTTCTCTTCACTGCATTAGTGCATGGTTCGGCCGAAGACCTCCAGTAGTAGGGGCGGTAGTAGAATTATACCACTTTTTTTGTTGCACAAGGGCGCCATAAAGCGAATTCAGAAATCCACTTTATGGCACCCTTGCACAACAAAAAAAGTTGTATAATTCTACTACCGCCCCTACTACTAGGGGTACTAAGGGTCATCCAAATTGTCACTAGACATTCTTACACATAAAAATCCAAACTTGATAACCCTATTAGAGATATGATTAGCATATAGTTATATCGACATCGATTGTCCCGTATCGATCTCTTCTACTATGGATCATATATCGTACCTCCCGATGGAAATCTTGACTAAGATCGTAGAGTATGCAGGCCCAGAATCATTCGCAAGCATCGCAAGGACATCGAAACACCTAAACGGTGCCGCATCTCTCGTGCGCTACAAAAACGTAGACCAAGAGTTCCGTAAACGAGTACTCACTTTCGGTCTTAGGTCTACTCGTAATGACAACGATCGAGACAATTTGGCTAGGACATTCGGTATTTCCGCAAACTACATCGATGATAGCTTTCCTCTTGTCTACGCCAGTGAATATGGTAATCTTAACGTTATTAAGTGGCTCATTAAGCACTTATGGTTCGATAAAATGGGTGGACACACCGATTACGTTCTATGCGCTGCCTGTAAGGATGGCTGTCTTGATATCGCTAAGTGGCTCACTAAGCACTTCCAGTTCACCAAAGAGGATAAAGCCGTCGGGTTTGCTATACTAGATGCCTGTAGGAATGGCTCATTCGACGCTTTCAGATAACCATAGAGTATGAATACGCCCATCATGCTCTACTATGCGCCAGTAGCAATGGTCATCTTAATACCGCTAAACGGATCGTTGAGTGGCTCATTAAGCGCTCCCAGCTCACCATAGTGGACGAAAACGCTCTACTAGATTACTACATAAATGCTTATGCCGCCACATAGGATCTCTCGCAACATCCAAATTGTCCCTAGGCATTCTTGCACCTAAAGATCCAAACTTGAGCAACTGTTAGAGATATCATTAGTATACCGCATATCGCCACCTATGGTATTAGTATACATTCTCTACTCCACGATATTAACTTACGTTGTTATCTCCATCCACGGTACTAACATACATTCTCTACTTCACGATATTAACGTATGCTGTTATCTTAGTACGTATTAATACCACACAGATTAGACAAGTGCGTATGATTGAAGAACCTCAACGTAGACGCCACAACCAAGATACCAATTAGACATATAGTATATATAGGTATATAACACGATGATTGATACAAGAACTTGCGATTGGTTGATGCGAGGAAAGACCACGAAATGTATAAGTAAGTGTTCAAAGACGTCAGAGTATTGCTCTCAACATAACTTCCAGATAGGAAAAGGATGTGCCATATTCGTTCCATGTTTGACGTGTGGTCGAGGCTGTCGTACTATTCACGAACTTTGTGCAAAATGTGGTGCACCTCAACGCCGTACCATTCGCAATAAGAAGAACCTTGATAAGAAACGAGCTAACGAGTCGGCGAATATCACGTGTTCAAATGTAGTAGAATCGGAGAAAGATCTAAATGTAGTGGAATCGGAAAAAGATCAAAATGTGGTGGACATTAACGATCTCGATAATGCATTGGAAGACCTCTCCATCGGTGAGAAAGATCTAAATGTGGTAGAATCGGAGGATAAGTAGAAATCACGATACGAAAAAAAAAAAAAAAGAAAGAATGAAGAGAAATTGTTATGCGACCTCTCTTCATTTTTTTCTTTTTTAAAAAAAACGAACGAACGAACAATTAGACAATTGACAGGCATATGGTATACAACTAGTATGGGTGATCTTATCAGATTACTTGGTCCAGAAATTTGTGCAAGCCTACATATCAAACCATTGTCGCATATCAAACCATTGTCGCATATTAACACTGGTGAAACATGTTCCGAATGTCTATGCCCGATGGAAATGCAAGGAACGGAATTCGTATGTCCCACCTGTGGTCTTGTTTCCGAGACTGAATCATGTGAAGAAACAACTATCGATCTTACTACTAGGTTATGCATAGTAGGGCCGGATAGCTTCCGGTATCAACATGATCTAGACCGCGCAAAACCAAAGCAAAGCGATAACACAGACCTGCGACGACAAATGCTCCTACGAGAACTACAAGTGTACAACACTATTTACGAACAAAGTTATGACCTATCGTTCCCTATGAACACGTTAGGAATCGTAGCCGACGCATTTATCCAAGTAAATAAAGTTTGTCTCAAGCGTAGTGATGCTAAGAGAAATATTTTAGCTGCTCTACTCTACCATGCATGCATACAATGTGGGTTCGTACGAACTAAAGGTGAGGTTGCCCGCTTCATGCAACTAAGCAACGAAAGAATCCATAGCGGAGAGGTCTTTATACGTTCTCTGTATGACGACGATAAGATCGATGTAGACTTGGATGCCGAGTGCATAGTTCCTCACATTGCAACGACTTTCCTTAAACTCGATCCTCAAGGAGTACTTATAGACGCTCAACAAATAGTCCACGAGGTTGTTACTATGGCAATAGAAAACAATGTAGGCAGATCGGTAATTAAGACGAAAGTCGTTGGAGCAAGTTACGAGGTGCTACGTCGCTTAGGATCGTCTATGTCTCTTAAGGATGTCGTTAAACGATGTGACATATTTGTAAATGCGGTCAAGCGTTTTGTCAAGGAGTTGTCTTCTTACCATTCCCACTTCGAACCAATCTACGCTAGGCATGGGCTAACTAGCAGTAGGACTTGGCAAAGTGAAAGTGAGAACCATGTTCGTTCCTTTCATAGGAAACATCGATTCTTACCCCACTAAGCTGCCAAGTTTTTCTCGCATTTCCTTTTGCACTTCTTGTTTGAGTTCGGCTCGAACCCGATCCGTGCTTTTTTCACCTATGGAAGCCTTGCGACGAATTTCAGACCTCATGATCTCATACTTATTCGCTTCGTTCAGGATGAGACCGTATTCGGAGTCGGATATGTTTTCATCGCGTAAGGCCTTCGATACTAGATCTCGAATAGTATTGATTTTCGCCTTTGCCAACATAGTTGTCCTTTCATGCTTAGAAACCTTCATTCCTAACTTCTTAGCTCCAATGGTAGTAGATGCTGAAATTAATCCACATAGCCCACCAATAACTGCATGTGGTTCCAAGTATAGGATTCCATTAGATGTTGACATTCTGACACAACATGGAGTTCTATATCCATATGCCTTAGAAAGTACAATTACATTCGAGTTGACTCTAGCGCCTGCCAACGAGGTCGTAATTGGATCGGATACGACGAAGATAGGTACGTACCAACTTACCAACATCCAACTAGAATACGAAGCAATCAGGGACGGAACGCTGGCTAGTAGTGCACTTCACAAGTACGAAATAGGTTCTGCACTCCTATACAACTACGCTGTTCACTTCAAGACAGTAGATATCGCTAAAACATCCGATACTTTGATATCTCAAAACGTTAATGTTCCACGACGATCCTTTGCTGGACTACTTCTACTATTCATAGATCCACCTACCATTGGCACGCGAGATAGTGAAGCATTCTCGAATCCCGATATTTCGAAGGTAGAAGTAGATGTCAACGGGATTCCCAACAGACTCTTTCCAAGCGGCATGCTTCCCCTAGATTTCTGGGAGGCTGCAAGAGGCTGGTTTGGTACACCCAATACTTCCATGACTCCAAAGAAGTTCTTTGAAAATAGATTCGCTATCCTAATCGATTGTCGCACAGCAAAAGATTCCACCGTTCATGGTGATGGCTTGGCACAAACCGGCAGTGGAAAGGACATCGACATTCGCATACATAGAACTGCGAAGGGAAGTGGAAATGTGAAAATGCACATCTATGTCCTTGCGGATGCTCAGGTCACGATATTGAACAGATCTTTACATAGTATAGTATACTGATGGATTCTCTCGTAGAGCACGTACCGTTCAACGCACTCATAGTCGGTCCAACGAATTGTGGGAAGACTGCGTTTCTCATAGAACAACTTCGTGGATCATTTCGTGGTAAGTTCGATTACATAGTACTGATTTGTCCTACGTATGCCCACAACAAAACTTATCGTGGATTTGCAAATCGAGATCCTCGTTTCTTCGTCATGTCACCACCGCAGGATGCCATCGATGCTACTTTGAGTATTTGCGCAACATTTTGGTCAGGTACCAATACTCTATTGATTCTCGATGATTGCGCCGCATCGAAGGACGTCAAGAAACGAACTGACAAGCTAGTGGACTTAGCTTTTTCTGCACGACATATAGGGCTTTCCGTTTGGGTGCTGTCCCAACAACTAACGAGCATATGTAAACCCTTCCGTGAGAACGTAGCTATCGTAGTAGCATTCCATACAGCATCGGCCGTAGATGGCAAAAGGATATTTGAGGATTATGGAGGCTCGCAAGAATGCAAAGAGTTACGAACGATACTTGGATCCCATAAGTTCGCTCGCATGTGCTTCTGTCTACGCCATCCTTTCGAGGTAGTGTTAGAGCTCCCAGCACCTACAACATATTATCATGGCCGATAAAGAAATGCTCGAGTTACTTGGTGAGGACGTAACAGGCCCACCACCACCAAAAATAGAGAATGCGCATTCCTCTGTAACGGAAGATCGGGAAGCTCTCTCGATCCTAGCCGTAACTGGTACGACTAAGGAATACCTAGGGAAGAATCTCTCTCTAGGGGACATTTCTAAACTGTCAGACAAAGACGTAGAACGCTTACATACTAGATACCAGTCCGTCTTAGCAAAACAAATAACGGGGTGTTTAGTAAATAGAGCACTTAGCCTAGTAGTTCGCGTAATCGCACACGTGCTACCTATAGATTCTCACCAAGAACTATTGAAGGATCTACAAGAAGACCAATTAATCCGAAATGAGATATCTGCCATGGCTGGGTCATTGTCTTACAGAGCAGGCCCACTCGTAGCGACAACTAGCGCTATGTGTCACATCCTTGCACACTATACGCCAGGGAAAGAGGAGGATGACGAAGTCGACGAATATGAAGTGGATACCCCAGAAAGAACTGTAGTACTTGAGGCATATTCATCATTAAAGAATCTTTAGTGTCACACACCTGTTGAACCTCCACATATACCTACTATATCGAAGCAAGATGGAAGGACAGACGGATCAGATAACTGCGAGTCCACCGACGACTGTACCAACTAAGAAAGGAAAAGATCCAAAGCGCGTTGCAGCAGGAAAATTAGCTTGGGAGAAGGTCACTGCCCGTGCAAAAGAAGCTCAAAGTATGGAGATAGAACGTGAAAATGAACCGTCCAAAGAAACTGACGTAGAGAAAGGTCGGTTCGAAAACCTGACTATCCTCGCAGTCATTGGTACTGGCGCTACATTGGTTGGCACGTACTTTGCGTACAAGAAGTATGTAGATGGCAATAAGCGTGTTGCCACCGTTAGCACAACACAACCTGCAGCTCCGGCAAAGCCAACGGCACTAGACATGGAGTAACACTTAAAGACTCGAGACCATACTTATATATGTCGAGATGGATAAGGAATTGATGAAGACGGCAACCGATGCATCTATAATTGTTGGACTCGCTTCTGGTATTGGGTGGATCGTAAAAAAGACTACCAAGGAATCTATGCTTAGCGATCCTTCTTCTTCCCTAGTGAATTACGCAAAGTGGACTGCTGTGATACTTGGTAGCTTATACGCAAAGCAATATCTTGAGAAACAAAAGATCATACCGTAATGGCAGCAGCAATTGGAATGGCCATTTTCGGCGCTATTTTGAATGCGACGGCATTTACTGGTGGTGGCATACTAGCTAGAATGCTTGGAAAGGGTGATACAGATACAGAACGAGAGAGACACGATAGGGCCAGCGAAAAACTAGAACGTGAAATGAAAGCGTATAGAAAAAAACGTCAAAGATTATACGACTATACACAAAAGCAGGAAGGTCTTGAACGCGACGCACACAACGCTCAAAGAGATACCAATGAAGCCTCAGTGCAATCCGATAAGTTACGTAAGGCGCTAAAATGGCTCAAAGAGACGAAAAAACCCCACTTATCTGACTACTACCGACCCTCAAACAATCAGAAGACTGTTGAGTTGCTCTACGTTGGTGGTGGAATGCTAGGCGCTGGATACGCTACTAGTAAATGGCTATAGAAACGTACTAGCTACTACTAAGCTACTACTAAGTTACTACTAGCTACTACTAAGCTACTACTAAGCTACTACTAAGTTACTACTAAGCTACCACTAAGCTACTACTAGCTACTACTAAGCTGCTGCTGGGCTACTACTAAGCTACTACTAAGCTACTACTAAGTTACTACTAAGCTACTACTAAGTTACTACTAAGCTACTACTAAGCTACTACTAAGTTACTACTAAGCTACTACTAAGTTACTACTAAAAAAAAAAAAAAAAAAAAAAAAAAAAAAGAAAGGAATGAGGCCTGGTTCTTATTCTTTTTTTTTTTTTTTTTTTTCATCTGTTGATGGTTAGAATGTATAGATGCATGATGGATTCTAAACTTGCGAATATCTTCTATGGTCCTATGGGCTATTGGAAAGGTCACTCTGCAATCGGTAAGCTATCGGTAGCAGCGAAAGCATCAGAAGACGTAGCTAGGAGTTGGTTGGAAAAGCAATCTATATGGCAAGTATATCTACCACCACCAAAACACATTCCACGACCACATTGGACTGTATCGAAACCAAATGAAGTCCACCAAGCTGATTTGATATTTCTACCACACGATCGACCTGGTCGTGGACGAAAGCTATACAAGTACGCATTGGTAGTAATCGATGTAGCTTCTCGATACAAAGAAGCCGAACCTTTAGCGTCTAAAGATAGTGGCGAAGTTGCTGCTGCATTCGAACGAATCTACAAACGTAGTCCACTCGAATGGCCAAAGACGTTGCAAGTAGATCCTGGTAGATAATTCATGGGACGTATGTCTGAAACTCTAGAACTACATGGTACGAAAGTTCAACGAGGTGAGGCTGGTAATCATAGAGCGCAAGGCTTCGTCGAACGAGCAAATAGAACATTAGCTGAGAGATTGTTTGGGTATCAATACGCACAAGAGATGGTACTCACTTCGGAAGGCTCGGATGCGCGTAGTAGAGAATGGGTAGTTCGTTTACCAATGGTTATCAAAGCCATGAACAGTGAGGTGACTCGACTTACAGGAAAGGAGCCTTCGAATTCTGTAGTGAAGCAACAAGTAGATCTAAAGACTCCTACATATTCGCGCACTGTTGGATTGAGAGAAGAGCGCCTACCATTCGACGTCTTAGTTCGATATCTTTACGCACCAGGAGAATTGGAAGGGGGTGAAAAACGTAGAGCTACTGACCCTGTGTGGAGTTTGCAGATATACACCATTTCGCGAAGTGTAGTATCTTCGGGACAGCCTGTGTTGTACTACCTTGCGAAGCGAGAAGGGGAGAAGAATGCACCCAAACGTGGATTCGTTCGTGAAGAGCTACAAGTTGTTCCTAGGGATACGGAACTACCACCAAAAGGAATTCTGTTTGTACCCAAGCGCTAGACAGCGTACTCTATTGGCTCGGTGTGGATTCCATCGGGAAGAACGCGTCTTTTGTCGTAGTAAGCCGATAGCCCAAGCTTCCGTTGTTCGTAGGTTGCTATACCTTCTGGCAATAATCGGAAGCCTCGGTTCTTCGCTATGTCGATACTACCCTGGAGGGCTGCTTCGAATCGATCCCACGAAATGTCGTTGTGCCGCCTAGACATACCTTTGACGGAATACTTCTTGCTGCCACCCGTATCGACGTAGTAGGCTTTCGAGCATAGGGCAATGGCGCGCTGTCCTTCGAATTCGAGTTTGAAGAGTCCTGGGGTACGACTGCTCCACTTGTCCCAAGCTAGCCATTCCTTCCTATTGGCTGCGAAATCCTCACGTAGCTCGAGTCTTACAACCTCATCGAGGCTGTTTCCCGAGATGGCAATGTACGCACTGTCCGTGTCCATCTGGATGTATTCGAAATCCTCGCGGGCGACGTACTTGTCGAGGAAGTCGTAGTAGAACTCGAGCATACGCAGCTTTGCGAGCTGGTACACCGCGATACCTACTTGGAAAGGGCGTTTGATTCGGATCTGGTCCTTCCTACTCTCGAGTTCGTATGCCTCGCCAATCTCTTCCAGGTCTTCGAACCAAACACTTCGCAAAGCTTTGTCCACAATCTTCTCGTCCTTTGTATAGGTGACATTTGTTTGGCGTCCCAAGTCTTCGAGCAACTTTCCATAGGCGCTGTTTCCTAGTAGCTTGAACACATCTGCCAGCAAAGCTTTACTTTTGTCTACGTCTCCCATGCGTCGCGCCTCAGTGACTTGGTCCACGAACCATCCGAAGATTTCTTTGGGTTCGTAGTCTATCGTGCGGTAGACAGCAGTGATCACTGCGCCATGGTCTAGATACCAAAGTAGAAGAGGAGCATAGAGTAGCAACTTCTTTCCAGAGAGACTCCCAACTAGCTTCGTTTCTTCGCTGCGCTTTCTACCTGTCTTTTCAAGGTAGGCCAACATTTGTGGAGGAATTGCTTCCTTGGGGATTTTCTTGTTGTAGAAGAAGGGGGGCATCTCCTCAAATTCCTTCCACAATTTCTTTGGTATCTCGATGTCTACTTCTGCATATCCAAACCACGTTCCACCACGTAGACATTCGACAAATCGTTCGGCTTCTGGACCTGGCTCATCATAGTGAACGACCTCTTCTTTTCCACAAGGCATTTCGAATTCCATCGTGGAAAGATATAGGGCATTGGCATCGTATCCAAGAACTTTGCGACACACTTTGGTTCCACCCTGATGACTACGAATCTTAGTCACTCCTGCTTCGTGGCGTCTGGTGAACACTATGCTTGGACCTCCCACGACAGCGCCTTTCAGCATGTGGTAGGCTTCCTTACTTGGAGCATACATCTCAGCTCCCCTTTCTACACTACCTCGAAGCAGGAACTGTAGCGAGACTCCTGGGATGGACACTGCGTCTTTCAGCATGTCTACCCCCTTCTCGTGATAGAAATCTCGCATCTTTTCGAGTGCCTCTAGGAATGGAACTACGTCTAGGTTGTTGTAGTATCGTAGCCAGTCTGCAAAGGTCTCCATTCCCTTGTCGAGAAAGGTGCGCTTGCAGTCTTCGAACTCTGACCTAGATAGTAGGTGTTCTCTTTTCAACTTCGAACCCCACTCTTGATAATCTGGTAATCCAACGTGATCCAACTTGTCGGGAGAGTCGAACCACTCATATGGGAAGAAACTCTTTTGCAGCTCGCATCCATAGGCAGTGATCCAACGTTCGTAGGAAGTTCCAGGTCCAAGGTAGTTCATCACATCGAGGAAACGGAAATCGGGAGTCAAGAGAAACATAGTGGTGTTGGCTTTCTTTGCCACCCGGATCTTTGGACAGGTGTCGGCAATGGTTCCTACGAAGTGCTCCCTGATCAGGTTGAGATCGTACCTGCCAGAGTTGAATCCCAATACTGGAACTTGGCTGATCCATTCGTCGATTCTCATCCGTTGTGCCTTCGATAGGGTGTCAAAGGAGAATTCAGGTGTCTTGGGGCAGAACCGTTCCGCAATGACTTCTCGGATTGCTTTCGCTCTTCGTTGGAGTTCTTCGACAAAGGCGGCTACAAGTTCTTTTGGTTCGCGTCGACAGATGTGGGTTGGCGTTCGATCGTACGTGTCGGCAATTGATACTGATATTGGGACATGAACGTTTTCGATGGTCAATCGGTCAGTTGGTTGTCTTCCTTTCGTTGTATCGAGATAGGCTTCGAAATCGTAAACTATGGCATGTGGATAGGCGGTTTGCGTTGGAGTTGGAACCGGCTTGTTTTTCTTCTTTGTAGAGCAACCCCAAGCCTCCACTACTATATAACCTGCCTCGCGTAGACTCTCCGTTCTTTCGCAGGTCTTGAGATAGAGCCTCCTTTCCCTAGGGAAGCATTTCGGGCAGCCATGGAAATAGCATCCATGAAATTGGAAGATGGTTTTCGAAAGAGGTTCGTAGCCGTCGACCAGCGCTCCTTCGATCCAATGCTCTCCACCATGCCCACAAGCTGCGTGATGAATGTGTTGCCCAATCCTTTCGGCTTCGCGTTTCAACCAGCATAGAGCGACTTTGCTAGCGGTGCTCTCTGGCCAGAAGGCTTTTTCGTATGCCGACTGGGGTACTGTGATTACTTTTCCGGGGCAAACAATCTTCGTTTCTCCACGACTGCAACGATCTGCATGGCGTTGGAGGCTGCCAGCCTGTGTGAACCGTTGCTTACAGTCATTACATATGTAGATGCTCCCTAGCTTTTTGACGTCCTTGATATAGAAGGCGTGTCCTTCGTATATCCCAATCGTCATCGTATGCTTGTAGTGAGCTGCATGTCGCGTAAGATGCCAAGCGCCATCCTCCGTTGGTTCATACACCCGAATACCGATTCCAAAGTGCAACTCGACTTCCTCCAGCTGGTCTAAGGAAGTTCTGGGAACGTCTTGCGTGGGCGCTGTCAGGCGATAGAAGTTCTGGGCAAGTCTTCGAGCTGTGACGCAACACCTATCTACTCGTGCTCCTTCATGCATGGCAAGGCAGCGCCACAGACATAGGTTGTCACCATATCGATCAAGGGCAAGCATTCCTTTCTTATGGCGAAGCCATTGGGGCAGTGGGCCTGTTCCCAACAGAGGCTGACGATCGATCACGACTTTGACATCCACGTAGATCCAACGCACAAAGGCCCATTGGGTATTTGGTCGATTAATGTTGTCAGGATTCAATCGAGATAGCTCCTTGCTATTGATCCACTCTTCTGCATCTTCTAGGATATTCACCCATGGAGAGCCGGGGACAGTCTTGGAGAATAGCATCACACGACCGTCGTTGACATTGCGAATACGATAGGTGTAGCTGTAGCGCAGGTAGAAGCTGGTGGTTACCTTTGCAACTAACTTTTCCATGATCCTAGGGGTCAAATCTCCTGCCACACCTTGGAAGAAGCGCCATCGAATAGTACGGCGGCCTATCTCCACTCCCTCGAGCATTCCATCTCTCTCATCGAGAATAGCACCTGCCTCTCGAGCTAGACTCCGTGGAAGTGGCTCACTACGCGGTCTCACCATTTTCTCTTCGGTATAACTATACGTTAGGATAGCTCTAACAGTTACTCGAGTTTGGATTTTTAGGTGTAAGGATGTTGCGGGACAATCGATGTCGATATAACTATATGCTAATCATATCTCTAATAGGGTTATCAAGTTGGATTTTTATGTGTAAGAATGTCTAGTAACAATTTGGATGACCGATCGATACGGGACAATCGATGTCGATATAACTATATGCTAATCATATCTCTAATAGGGTTATCAAGTTTGGATTTTTATGTGTAAGAATGTCTAGTGACAATTTGGATGACCCTTAGTACCCCTAGTAGTAGGGGCGGTAGTAGAATTATACAACTTTTTTTGTTGTGCAAGGGTGCCATAAAGTGGATTTCTGAATTCGCTTTATGGCGCCCTTGTGCAACAAAAAAGTGGTATAATTCTACTACCGCCCCTACTACTCCTCCAGCATGTCAAGGCATGGTTTAAACATGAAAACGAGTCCATTTAATTTGCTCAAATCCTACCAACACGTGACCAACCACGTGATCACAAAAAGTTGAAAATTAAACTAAAAACGGGGTGGTACATTGTATATTTTAAGTAACGATTTTGTGTTTATCTGATTACACTTGTGGTTGACTTTAAAGATCAGTTTGGAATGGTTGACAATGATAGACTGTTAAGGCGAAAATATAGAAAACAGGTCGCGTGACCTATTCTTGGAACCATTTTTCGCCATTTATATCCTCTTCAGTGTTAAAAAGTCAACCATTCCGGACACATTCTCATTTCCCATAAGCTTAACTTTTCGAACCGAAAAACTGAAACAAAACAATAACCATTTTGACTTTCTTTGTTTTATCAGCGTTAAGGTCATGTGACCTTCAAAACACCAAAATACCTATCCTTAAATGTTAAGACACATGATTACCGTGTTATTCCAAAGTTATAGGGTATTTCATGACAAAGATAGCGAATTTTGACTTTTATCAAAATTGCTCAAAAACCATATATGCCTTAACATGCTTGAGCTCGCGCGTGGCGGGCTCATGCCATGTGTCATGCGCCAATTGTCTTCTGATACTGCGGGCTCAAAATCATCCAAACCATGGGGTGGAGGGGGAGGGATCGTGTTTATGACATGATAACTATTCACTATTCCAACTGCGAACTGAAGGAGCTAAGACATTTATTCCGCTCGAACATCAAACTTACTCCCAGGGAGTTCTAACTTGTATTTTGTTTTTCGCACGGGGACGACGTGACCATAATACGCGCGGGACTTGGGCTTAGTCTCCGCGCGGGACGAAGGAAGTAAGAAAATCATGGTTATTTTTTCGACATATCCTCACTCTAGAATAGGCCCTTTGCAGCTAACAGATCACGTGGTTGTACTGGAGAGGAAAAAAATTCTGACTTCATTTATTTAAAGGCCTTGTACGAGATCGGTATTGATATTAGCAAAACCTGTTTGTAAATGCTATTTTCTACCTCCAATCGATTGTCGATCTTTCTAAAACAGCGTTTTTAAAGATAGCTTGCTCGCCAGCATCCATGGTAACGCCTTTGCCATGAGAATCACGAGCTCAATTCATTCTTTGACAAAGTATTATATCAGCACGTGACTGTTAGCTGCAAAGGGCCTATTACCAATAATCAGTAATTGGCTTTTGCTCTTCAATTAGTAACCCACCACTAATTGTAACAGAAGGTTTCTCTTCAAAATATAGCTCAGACAACTGCTTTGATTAACATACTAAAAGTCCTACTAAAGGCCTGCACGGGAAAGCCTGCTGCAGCATGAAAATGAGGCTGAAACCGGAAGTAGTGTTATTTTGCTCGTTAAAACCTTACAATTTCCCGAATTTGAATGAATTTGTGTTAAGAGTGGTACAACTAAGCCATTTAACCAGTTAACACTGATAAGTGTATCGTGTGACCGGCCGGATTCGCGTATAAGCCCATGCATTTATGCAAGTGTACATTAATACCCAAAAGCTCAAAAGACATTAATAATTGGAATAGAAGAATTGTTTGTTTTATTCTTATGATTAACTTGTGGTCATGGTGCATCAACAAACATCAGACTCATGACAATTTCATGAATATGCATACGTGCAAAATGTACCACATTTCTTTTCGGGTTTGATACTAGTAAAGTATGAGAAAAACGTCACATTTTGAGAATCGTGATACGGAGGCTTCACAGACTTCTACTCGTCGTCACTGTCATTTTCTTCAGTCAAGACAGGAGTTTGTGCAGCTAGAACCTTTGCACTGGCCACAAGCTGGCGAACATTCTAGGCTGTGCTTGCGGCAGGAACATCGTATCGTGCTATATCCGGATGCACAGTTGCACCTCACTATTTGCAGTAGGTTATCTGGCGCTGGTGGCATATCCGTCATCACCGGAATAACCTACCCGTCTCTCACCTTCCAGCCCCACTCTTCAACATCCACGTCCTTCCCTTTCCATTGCAGGATTTGGGCGTACACCCGGTAACTGTGGTATTTCACTGCAGCCGATGTAGGTGGGAGGCTGTTAGGTTGAATCTGGGTTGTTCTTGTTGCCAGTTTTTCTTTGTAGCGTTGATACCGGATGTCATCGAGCTGGCTTCCTGGCTTCTCGTTATGGAAAATCACTAGAGCATTATGCCCTGCCGTTTCGATAGCCTCTTTTGTTGCAAGGCCATTAAACACCTCCGCTTGCTCGCGGAAATGAGCGGACGTGATAAACGTCTTCAGGGCTGATCCCGATTCCATGTGCGCGAGATGTGGTGTCGCAGCCGAGAACAGCGTGGATGAAAAGGATGTTACGGCAAACCTCTTTCCCTAGCTGGGCTTGTATGCTCTTAATATTCCATACGCGACGATGTAAGGAATTGGTCTTGGGCTCAGGAATAAAGAACATGTCATAGCCATCAGGTTCGACGTAAAACAAAAGAAGGATAAGGAGATCTGTATCGTCTCCAACAAGTATGGTCGTTCTTATTTGCGCGGACTCTACAGCTGTCTTAACAATAAGGAGATCAGCATCGCTTTCTGCATGGCGCGTCTCACACTGGCTGTGGCATGATAAGAACTCGAGGGCGCGCCGCCTGCATTATAGCATGTCCTATCGATGCTAACTTGAAACGGTCTTTTCTAGCCATAATGTTCTCAAGAAACACTTTCAGCGAGACAGTGTGGTATTAGCTCCACATGCTTGTCGACATCTGTGTCGATCTCCGGGCAGACCTCCCTTGACATTGTGGTGCTCTTGATGTCATTCTTTATTAATTTGGCCGCGGTCTGGATAATGCTCATTTTTTCTGCTTCCGGGTCTTCATCAAACGATTGCGAATGGAAGTCTTGGAGAATAATATTCGCCGTGGTCTTAAGAGTGACAACATTTGGTCGACCATTTAGTTCCGTTATGATGATTTGATTTTCGAAATGCCCCATTAGCATGTCCTTCATGTGCGTGTGCCCGTATGCTGAGCTTTCGGAATCTTAAGCTTCAAGGTACTCGTCCATTTTATCACAGAGATCGCCGATAGTGAGTTGCTCCTCGTCATTCTGCTTTAGGTAATCAACCACTGCTAAAAACGCGTCGTGTTTTTCCTTGCCTTGCGGTCGGCCAGTTTTCCGCTTTTTGTTTGTTTGCAGGTTCCAATGTGACATAAGCCTTTGGGATTTGTTTTCCAGTACGTAAATTAACGCTACAACTGCGTCTGCAGCAGGAAGATCATGTACAGTTAGCAGTCTGGCTCGGACACATTCAGCCCCTCTCTGAGCAAACATTAAGTACTGCCTCTTTTGTTTCTATCGTCGTGACCCTATAAGCTTCTCTTGATCTTTTTCCCCTTATTATTGAAAAGTACTTCAGTTCCGCAGTACAAACAATCGGTTTGGAAGCTGAATTACTTTGCAGCTGTACGTACTAATGAGCGGCGTTTATTTGGAATGGAAGGTGGGTCACCCAGTTTCGTCGCGCGCGCAACATTCTGAGGGCGGCAATAAACTCGGCGGCATTCTTTGTGAACCTTTTGTCCAGGAACAGTAACAATTTCGTCATTGCGCTCTGCGCTAGCCCGTTCCCTTTTTTTCCGAGAGCTACTGCGTCCGACGAATCACATGACTTACTACATATCACACAAACATCACCATTTGCATGCGCTGGCTGGAGCTGTATGGAAAGTAGTATCTAACAAATAAAAATAATTTAATTTCAAGTTGTTTATTCAAATTCATATGACTTAGTTTTTGGGGTGCGACACTTTAAAAGGCGGGCGGGTTTCATTATTCAAAGATACGGCCTTGAATCTTTGTATTGATATTGTGACCCCCCAAAAAAAAGAAAAAATATGGGCGGGGCGATAAGAAGGCTGCATATATCCGAAAGGAGCGCTTATCCGAGGGGGCGCTAATTCAAGTATTTATAGCGAGTAATTGAAATTATTGTCCATGACTAAATAAAGTATTCGAGAAAAAATGTGGTCTCAGTATTGTCGTTTTGAGCATTAAGTAATGGTCCAGATAAGAACTGTAGTAGAATCCATTGTTCTGCGGCAATGAGCCTCCCCCACATACGATTTTGCTTGAATATGCCTTAAGTGCTTTAGGGGGGGTATCTACAGTCCAAACTACATCTCGAAAATAAAGTATTTTTTATGCTATTGGCTCTTTTTTTCTATGAAAACGCAGAGAAGCCACCATCCAGCCAATCAAAGGATTTTTCAATCGCAAATTTGATAACTTTCCCCACTGAATATCATATTTCAGCAAACTTTAGTAGCTTACAGTGCAAAATGTACCTGACCCAGTGATTTCCAGAGATTATTCCATCTATTCTTATTCCGGAATACGGTCAATCGAACGCGCCCTAAGTTAGAACTCCGTGTGACTTGTAAACTATTCGATACCTTGATAAAGCCTATATTATTTTACGGTAACTGCGATATATGGGTGACAGATAAAATTAATGAGAAAAAAAGACCCAAACGAACTAATAGGCCTTTTGCTCTTTCTCGTAGATGTAATACTTAACCTAAACTCTTACTTTAATCCTATTTTTAAAAATACATTTCTGTTTCAGTCTAGTTTACACAATCTAGTGCACTATCTACATTCACTTTTTATATATCCTGAATTTGTCTTATATATAGATTAATTTAAATAAGTTTTCCAGGGGCATAAGCAACTTTGGTAACCTTCGTGGTTTTATGCTTGTGCTCCTCCACATTAGCAAATATCTTTTGTCGCATGTCCTAAATGTAATGATTGTTTTGTTTTCTGGAAATAAAAACATTGAACCATTGCAGGAAACAGTCACGTGCTGGTATAGCCGACTTCCATAACCAATGAATTGCGCTCGGCTCGTGTTCGCATGGGAAAATCTTTTTTGGACGGCAAATTAAACAAACTTCCAAACGCTATAGATGGTTTGCACTCAATCCCTAGAGATTCAAATGACAAAGGGCATGGCGGCCATGTTGGTGTACAGAACAAAAGAAGCTAACGAAGAATCTATTGTTAACTGTACACCAACATGGCGGCTATGACGTAACATGCAAACCATCAATTTCAGAAAGATCGATAATCGATTGGAGGTGGCTAATACTGAATACTACCAATCTCGTACGAGTGCCTTTAAATAAATAAAGCCAGATGTTTTTGCCGTCCAATACAAACCACGTGATTGCATTCCTGCAAAAGGGCCATTCATGTAAACTGATTCCGTGAGCTCCTGTTAGGTGTAGGAAAATATACGACGGTGCCTGCAAAGCTGCCTTCTGGTTGGTATTTTGTCTGAGTGGGGTAATGGGATCCCTGTGGTTTGTAATGGCGTGTGAGCTGTGACGTCGCAAGCCATTACGAACCACAGGGATCCCATTAACCCACTCGGACAAACTCAGCCAGACGGCCAAGAGATTAGGCTGGCCGCCAGCCATTACAAACTGTGATTGAAGTAAGAGTTTTCAAATATTTTTTGAGATTATTGAATTTGAAAAACGAATTGCATCAAAATCAGATCAAACTAAAGATATATTAGTACTGTAACAACTTGTTGTATGGGCTGCTAGATTGTCAGCTAACTGAAGCTTCAGCGCGTCCTTAACGCATCTGCCAGGCTGGTTTGCAGCGCACCAAGGTACTGCCACGTAACGCCGCTTTTGCGTGACTTACACTCTGCTCCCTATGAGGTTTCGTGTTCACTATAAAGTTCTGTTAATTGCCTATAAAGCAATAGGCCCTTTGCAGCTTACAAATCACGTGGTTGTACTGGAGAGCAAAAAATATCTGACTTCCGTTATTTACAGGCCTTGTACGAGGTCGGTGTTGTTATTAGCAAAACCTTTTTGTAAATGCTATTTTCCACCTCCAATCGATTGCCGATCTTTCTAAAACTGCGTTTTTGAAGATAGCTTGCTCTCTAGTATTCATGGCAACGCCTTTCCCATGGGGATCACGAGCTCAATTCATTCGTTAATGAAGTATTATATCAGCACGTGACTGTTAGCTGCAAAGGGCCTATTCACGGATTAGCTCCAGTTTATCTTAGTGAATAACTTAATATTAAGTCCTCTTCTTACAGTCTTACATCATCTAATAGTGTCCCTACCATTAGAACTAAATCAACTCTTGGTGATAGAGCATTTGTTATTGCGACACCAAAGCTATCATGGAACTCTCTTCCAAAGGAATTACGCCATCTAGAAATCTGTTGCCGGACTTTTAAACGCCATCTGAAGACGCACATTTTTAGATTAGCATATAACTAGACATTTCATACCTTCTATTGTAAATGCTCTTTTATTGTTATATATTTTTAGGAAACGCTATTAGGTTTGTACTCTGATTAGATTTGTATTTTAAGACCGTTTAGTACTAATTTAATGCGCATTTGATCATTTATATGTAATCTGCGCAATATAAATTAACAAATTATGATTATAAATTATTAAAAGACCGGCGACGCAAGACCAAATCAATAGGTCATCCCAATAAAATGTTTCGTTTACCATCGCCCTCTGGATCATGATGGCGGGTCGGTCGGGCGGTCAACACAAAAAAAAAAAAACGGCGTTAGGGGATCTGGAACCAAGAACTACTTTTTCCAGTACTAGTTGTGGATTGACAATTTGAATGAGAAATGCAAGAAACTAATACGTAGAGAGTTCGGAAAAGAGGTGTAGTTTAAAATAGTTTATTCAATCTTTTTTTAAAAGTTTTTCCAAAAACTTGGGTCGGGAGCAAAAAAAAGTGAAAGGTTTGAGCCCCCCCCCCCCCCCCCCCCCCCCACAAAATGGGTCAGTCGGGCGATGGTAAACAAAACATTTTAAAGGGATAGCCATAGCAGAAAAAGAAACCATTTTGCAATGCATCGAGACAAACTTTTAAAATGTTGATAAATCTACCACTAGGTGTAGGAAAAAAACTACTGCATTTACATATGAACTGAATGTTATTGTGGCCGCTGGTCTTTATTTGGGGTCCAGATCGGCGATTAAAATGTTTATGAAACCAAATTTTGCATCTTTGTTTTATTGCAGAATAATAAAGTTCATTCTTTTCTGATTATAATAATAATAATATATATTTATATAGCGCATTCTCCATTGCATGCCCGAATGCGCTTTACATTGTTGTAAAAATAAAATAAAAATAGAAATCTAATGTACAATATCTAGGATAAATCTAGGGAACTCATTTACAGCTGAAACAACTTGTATGTAAAACACTTGTATGTATTAATAAAATGCTAATTTGAATAAATGTGTCTTTAGCTTATATTTAAAAGTCTGAATAGAGTCACTTCTCCTAATATCTACTGGAAGATTGTTCCATAATCTTGCCCTAGCACCATAAGATGTCAGACGGTGAGCCGGTTGCTGAAGCAGCAGCTTCTCAGCCGACCTTAGAGCGCGTGCCGGAACATATAGCTCTAGCAAGTCACTTAAGTAAGCAGGTGCAACACCATTAACTATCTTATATGTATAAAGTAGAATCTTGAAAGTTATACGCTGCTCCACTGGGAGCCAGTGCAATTCATAAAGCAGAGGTGTGATATGATCACACTTGCGTGACATCATTATTAGCCTTGCAGCAGAATTAAGCACGTATTGTAAACGTTGTATGAGATGACCTGGCAGACCATACAATAATCCATTACAGTTATCAATTCTAGATATAACAAAAGCATTAATCAACGTCTTAATAGAGTCAAAACTTAGGAAACGTCTGATCTTGGCAATGTTCCTAATATGATAGAAGGAGATCTTACAGACCTCCTTAATGTGACTCTCAAGATTCATAGTACTATCAAATATAACACCAATGTTCTTCGCTGAGCAGGAGGGAACGACAGGGAAATCCCCCACCTAGGCCTGCACCGACTCTATGGGAGGTTGACAACGACTCTTAGAGTGTTATTGAGCTTTAGATCAGTGTTGATCAGCATCCAGTGATCAATGTCGCGCACACGTGCCTCCACTCTCACTTGACACTGCTCAAGATCACCAGGGACAGACGAACTAAATGCCAGATAGATCTGAGTGTCATCTGCGTACATATGATAGAAAACCCCATGATTACGCATGATATCACCCAGGGGGGCAGTATATAAGAGGTATAACATCGGACCGAGCACGGATCCTGTGGGATGCCGCAGTTCAAAGGGCGACTGGATGACCGCGACTTCCCAATGCTGACGAACTGCCTCCGTCCAGATAGATAAGAGCGGAACCAGTTATGCGCGGTGCGCGCCCTCTATTCCAAAACGCTCCTTGAGTCTAGCCAACAGAATACCGTGGTCTACGGTATCAAATGCCGCAGACAGATCCAACAATAGCAGGATGACGCATCCGTTCTCGTCGATAGCCCGGAGAATATCGTTTTGAACCGTAATAAGCGCCGATTCGGTGCTATGTCCGGCCTTATATGCTGATTGAAAACGTTCCTCAAGGTTGTTAACACTGACGTGATGTTGGACCTGGGAAGCAACCACTCTCTCACAGGATTTCGAAAGGATGGGTAAGTTCGAAATCGGTCGGTAATTATTGAAGATCTCGTAGTCAAGCGATAACTTCTTAAGTAATGGTCTGAGCAGTGCCTCTTTCATATCTTCCGTCATAACGCCATGTTCCAAAGAGGTGTTGATAATCCTGCAAATTTCAGGCAGTAACAAGTCCAGACAGCCCTTAAGAAGTGGAGCAGGAACTGGGTCGAGATCACACGACTTCACACCAGATTGGCCAATAAGCACAGACAGTTCTTCTAGAGTGATTTGACGAAATTCAAGAAATTTAACTGAACATTCGGTACTGCTCGGCTCAGTACTTTTTACGTGTGAGGCGGGCTCACAGGCGTCAGACCTTTTAGTTGCCAGCCCATTGTGTATCTTCGAGATTTTCTCCGTGAAGAAATCGGCAAAATCATTAGCCAATTGTACGTCATTATCACAGGACGGCAGCTTCCTTTCGGCTTTCCGATGCAGCAGCTTGTCAACACTTGAAAAGAGCCCCTTGGGATTGGCTCGATTGTCTTCAATAAGACTAGAGTAGTATCCCATTTTGGCTTGAAATATGCATCTGTTGACAGCAGTACACTGTTCTCGATAGAGCTCACGGTCAATACACAGTTTTGATTTTCTCCAACGATTATCAAGAGTATATTTATTATCAAGAGTATATTTATTTTTCAGTTCCGCCTTCGGAAAGGTATCTTTTTCGCCATTCAAATGGACTACTTCATGCTAAAAACTGTCCGGTTTGCCGCGCGGCCAAATGAGCTTCGTGGCGTCACTGTGAGGATTCGTCACAAACATGGCGGACTCCAGCGACAAAGTTTCAGAGAAAGCTAAAAATAAGCGAGGAGGTGGAAGATATTGTGGCTGCACACGGTGGCCTTGGTTTTCTTCCCGTATTTAACTTTATCCTACGCCAAAATACAATGGACATCAGTGAAGTTCTAATATACAGTGTTACTCATTCACAGTTTGATACAACACAACTACAACTGAGAAATGACTCACCAAGAACTCGGCGATAACTTTAATACTCCTGTACTGTTATGTAGCCTGGGAAACCAGCCGACTCTTATCGCTCCCCACTCGCGAAAAGCCAGAACAGTGAATGGCAAAGAATACAATATAGGGTTTCTCTGGTTTCCTGTAGAAATTGGTTTAAAAGGATCCTGAATGTTCGTGAATGAAAAACGGACGATAAAACTTGCAAAGAACCCAGAATTTCGAAAGCCGTATAGTCGAACTGAGCCTCAAAAGCTACGCAACTCACTTTGATCAGTTGACAATTTTACAGCCCGTTTGCAGCCGGCAGTCTTGCACTTTTATCAATCGACATGTTCTTTTTATAGCAGATTATTTCATCCAAAAAATTAGATAGCTTACTTTCCTTGAAGTTTATATTATAAAACAAATAACAGATGGTTCTCCTTGTTCTATTACAAAATAATGTACTTTCGAGGTCTTGAAATGCTGCTAAATGTACCCGCGTTCTGCTCGTGGCAGTCGTGCATCCGCAGTTTTTCAAGACCTCGAGCGTACATAATTATTTTTATAGAACAAGGAGAACCATCTTTTATTTGTTAGTTGCGTTCTACTGTATTTGTTTTTGTATTGAATAGCGCTGCGCGTGAGTGACGTCACGAAAATTAAGACCTCCCGCATGACTCAGACAAACAAACCACTTTACGCGTAAGAACTTACAAGAATTGACCAGCACTTCAGTTCGTCGTCTGACTATTCTACCAAAAATGACGGCTTTCCTGCATTATATTCCGAAAGAGAACCTGATGATTGTACTGTCGAACAGCTTAAACGTTGGCCAAAATACAGAGGATTGAAACAAAGCGACAAACGGCAATCTTATCAAGCGAGGTGCAAAGATGGCGCGAAACACGCTTGGCACAAATGACCCTAAAATCTATCACTTTGCTATATTTTCAAAAGTTTCCAACATAGAAAATTGAATTTTTGTGGGATGATGAAGACCGACGACCTAAACAAAATCCGATGATTTGATCTACCGTAGACATCTTGATGACGTCACAGTTACGTCATGTATCCATTTATAATAGGTTTCTCGATGTTTTCAATTGCATTCAACATGAGTAAATTTTATATTTTCGATTTCCCATCATGTCGAAAACAAAGAAACCGAAAACCCGAGTTCGATTGGTTAAGAGGGAGAAAAGTTATTAAATTTTGAATTTTGGCAATTTTCCCGCCAAGATTTGGCGGGAAATATTCAATACAGAACCATTTACAAAATAACTTCTTCATTCATCTTTTAGAGTTTAAAATATTTGTTTACGACAATCTAGCAATCAAAAGAGTAAATCGGTACCCACAGCCGTATGTTTTTAGAATTTTCGATTTTTGAGAGGAAATACTTTAAAATTCCCAGTGAAAAAGAGGAAACGTCATCATGACGTCATATATTTTTGAAAACGTCTTTTAAAAATAACTATTCAATAATTTTTCGGGTTTTAAAGAGGAACTGTACTTACTGTACACTTAATCGCCGCAATATGGTCTTTTTTATGTTTATTCAATTTAGAAAGCATGACTGATGTCAGACCCATGACGTCAGAAATGTGACGTCACAGGAAACTTCAGTTCTTAATAACTCAGCAAATATTTATCGTAGAGACTTTAAAATTGCGGCAATCAAAAACACATATTTATGTTGTTGTAATAACATGCTTTATTTCAAACGTATAGGTAACGCAGAATTTTACCTTAAAAGGAGTCGTTCGTTATGACGTCACACCAACGTCAATAAACAAACGTGTTTGATCCTAAAGACGTTATTTCATTTTAATATTAACATACGAAAATTTCGTTAAATTTGACAGCGAATTAAACAAGATGTGCTGGTTTATATATTTTTGGCTCGCTTTTAGTGATCGATTTTGAGGTAACTTATGCCAGGCGTGAAATACAGTGTTTGTATGGGAATCCGATGCCAAATAATTTCCGTAAAATCGAATTTCTGGACTATTCACTGCCTGAAAACTTTAGATACCAGGTAAGAGATTAACTGATCAAAATTTGAGGGATGTAGTTATACTGGGAAGCGTGCAATCGTGTTTTCAGTTTCCCATACATTTCGGCTGTTTAAAACAACGAGTCAAAGATATAGAAAACTGAAAACACGATTGCACGCTTCCCAGCACAGCTACATCCCTCAAATTTTGATCAGTTAATCAGTTTTACCTGGTATCTTAAGTTTGCTGACAGTGAATATTTCAGACACTCGATTTTACGGAAATTATTTGGCATCTGATTCCCATACAAACACTGTATTTCGCGCCATGTTTGTCTGACCCTTGCGGGGGGTCTCGTACCAGACAATCTATTTTTAGAAACTGTGCGCAGCGCTATTGTTTGTGCTTTATTACATTGTATTTTTTTGTAGAAATGCGTGTCGTCCTACATGATCATATTTAGGAATTGTCACTTGCGAGTCCTCACAGTGACGTCATTGTAATGGCGGATTCGGTTCCAGGCCCCGGACAGTTTTAAGCATAAAGTAGTCAATTTGAATAGCGAAAATGAGACCTTTCCGAAGGCAGAACTGAAAAATAAATATACTCTTGATAATCAGAAAATAATGAACTTTATTATTCTATAATAAAATAAAGATGCAAAATTTGGTTTCATAAACAGGTAATACTAAAGAATCTCCACTTTGTGTCCAGTTTTCTCTCTTTCACAGCCGCACACGCTGTCCAGTCCCTTCCGGTACGATTGTAATAATAAAGCTGGTTTGGCCAGCATGACGATATTTCTCGCCAAAGCACTGACACGTTTAATCCAGATTTGCTTGGTTTTTGGCTTTTCGCCACTCGAAATGGCGTGTGACCCGATAACCAAGCTTTTCTGTGAGCTCGTATAAACTAGATGCTTTTTAGCGCAGTCTGGGTCGGTTGTGCATTGGCACCGAAGTGCTCAGTGCCATACCACAGGTACCCCAGGCTCATTATGCGTAAAACGGTTATTTCCCGGATATTTGAAATTACAGTAAATGTATGGAGTTTTAGCTCGCATGCCCGTTTGCTCTAAAATAAATTTCAATAAATCGTCAAAATATTGTTACCTGTCTCTTGTGTATTTCTTTCAGTTTCTGTGAAGTTTCAAGCCATGCCGGTGTCACAGCGATTTCGCCCCCCCAGTGAATTCGCCCCCCCGGGGCGAAATCGCTAGTGAATTCGCCCTCCCCGGGGCGAGATCACTAGTGAATTCGCCCCCCCCTCAGTGAATTCGCCCCCCCTAGGGGGGGCGAAATCGCTAGTGAATTGTAGTCGTAATTCTTATTGAAATCGCCCCGCCTCAGGTTTTCCTAGTTAGAACTGATCTAATTACCGAATTAACAAGCGCCGTTAGCTCAATTGAAATAGAACAAAGCACGCGAGTCGGTAACACTCCTTTGTTCGGCAAAGTTCTTTCAAAATAGACGCGAGCATTACGGGTTATAAAAACTTACATACCACGATAATTATTTCAATTTCATTACGGTTTTCATGCATGTAAAAATCATCAGGCTATTTGGCAGTTGTTTCCAAATACGGGTCTACTCGCTGCAAGCTAAGGTAAGTTTTAAAACTTCCCGCCGTTTTAGATCTTAATAATTTAATAGTTCATTAGCTTGTTTATTCAGGAAGTTTTCACGCGAGTCGGTAACA
Source organism: Actinernus sp. WN-2022 (assembly GCA_030867875.1). Classification (NCBI taxonomy): domain Eukaryota; kingdom Metazoa; phylum Cnidaria; class Anthozoa; order Actiniaria; family Actinernidae; genus Actinernus; species Actinernus sp. WN-2022. Next base: position 85,849,321 of record JAOWCC010000577.1, read on the forward strand.
CTTTCAAAGTAGGCGGATAAACGGGGTATCAAAACCTTTAAGTATCCACAATAATTACATCATCAGGCAAGAAATACTAACATCTAATCATTCGAAGATTGACGAAGATTGTATGTTGCACTGCTCGCGCGAATGAAAATTGCAGCGTTTACCGTAGCTACCAACACGAATTTTGTCTAAGAAAAGTGAAGCGTGGATTTTAACATAAAATTGAATTGCATGCCTTTATACACATTACTGATAGTTTTTTGTATTACTATTCTCCACGTCCAATACATTACAGTAATAAAAAGAAGGAAAACTTGTATTCATAACCTTTTAAAAGGTTAGAGGGAAGGGGGGGCGAAATCGCTAGAGGGGGGCGAGGAAGGGGGGGCGAATTCACTAGCGATTTCGCCCCCCGGGGGGCGAATTCACGGGGGGGCGAAATCGCTGGTACACCGGTTCAATATTGAGTGAGTTACAGGAATTTTCCTTCCCTTAGTATAATTATTGGGAAGGTAGCAAACTCTACGCCGATCAGCCGTCGATCAGCTGCAGAACATCGTCTCGAATTCCCATAAAAATCCCGTACATCGCCAAAATTCCTTCAAATAACGGTTGCCCAAACACAGGACCCAAGACCTAAGACCTATAAAACTAAGACCTATAAAACTAAGACCTATAAAACTAAGACCTATAAAACTAAGCAAAATTTAATACGGTTTTTACAGGATCAGTCCATAAATAGGGAGACGGGGATCGAACGAGGAACAGGGAATGGCGACCTTTTATGATTTTTGCCAAGATCTTAAAATAAGTAAAAATTTATATCTAATACACGAGCAATAAAGCAATGAACCGAGAGTAGTCTGTCTTTTTGTCGAGGGTCGAGCCCGGGGTTTCCCGTCGAGGGTTAGGGTTTTATGTCGATGGTCCCCAAAATCAGAACCCGGCCAAAATCATACAATAAATCTAAATCTGTATATATGTGTATATACGGGGTGTCTATAAAACTAAGACCTATAAAACTAACCCCAAATTTGGGGACAAGTGCAAACTGAGACAGCAGCCCTACCCCTACCCCCTGCTAAATAATGACCCTTGATGTTTTCTCATATTATGTGATGATTAGCAAATACAAGTATTACATGCAATGTGTTTATTTCACCATCTGCTTACAACAACACTGACTTTATGAAAAAAGCTCACTACGGTATTCACTTCGTAGGCTGCTCTATGCTGATATATGTAGTTATGATATTGAATCATGTTTGCCGCGTAGCACTAGTAAGTATAAAGAATGTAATATATAAAGTGGTAAGCTGTAGTGCTAAGTGTGCACGCCCTACGCGGCAAACATGATTCAATATCATAACTACATATACATATATAATCGCCGTGACCCCATATAGCGCACCAATGCCCACGATTGCTCTCATCTGACTTGATAGCTCAGTTGGTAGAGCGCCAGACATGTAACCTGGAGGTCGTTGGGTTCGAGTCCCACTTGGGTCAGAGATTTTTTCTCTTTCCCTCGTAGGGCGTGCACACTTAGCACTACAGCTTACCACTTTATATATTACATTCTTTATGCTCTATGCTGACCTCTGCAATTTTTAGATGTAAGTCAAATTCATCCACAAGTGTGTTCTTGTCAATGTATTTCAAGAACTGTTCGAGGCTGCTAACTCTCTGCTCAGTGTGCCGAATGGTCGAAAGTCAAAGTAAACATACTCCAACATTATTGCACACGGAACAACACATGCCGCTTTCAGGTGGACGACATACTTACTTTCGATGTTTCGCAGAATGCGAGCCTCCTTCAAAAACATTCGTTGATCGTTTTCTTCTTCACTGATCAGCTTTTTCACTACGATCGTTTCGCCATTTGCACGTCGTTTCGCTACAAACACTGAGCCGAACGACCCGCATCCAATTGAAGCACCCAGTTCTGTAAGATCACCCCACTCAAATGCTGGGAAACCTTCACCTAAAATCGATTTTAAGTTAGTGGTGCAAGTTTGAGCACTAACAGAGCCCACTGAAGGTACTGATTGGAATTTGAAGGCCATATTTCACTCTATATATTAAACTAACCCATGTTACAGCGAACCGCATGAGGAGCTTAGGGCTGAAAAAATTAGCATGCTCATCCGTTGAGGGTAAATTCGGCAATCCCTTTATGTAGGACGACACGAATTTTTACCAAAAAGACAATAGAATACAACACAATACAATTCAATACAACAATAGAACGCAACACAATACAATACAATAGAATACAATTTGGTAGCAATTCGTGTCGTCCTACATGAAAGGATGGCCGTAAATTCAATCTACCCTCAGCCAATTAATTCCTGTAATATAAAACCAAACTCTAACAAGATTTCGTTGAGTTTAATAGGAAGGGCGAGGCGTTACTGGAATGTTAGTGTTGACACAAGTTTTCAATAGAAAGAGGCATCATGTTTAATATGTTCTTTTGTGTTTAGTGGTAGGGCTGCTGCATGCTTTTGAGTGCTATGAAGCTAAGAGAAGCTTTAAAAAACCTAACCTTTATTTTGCTGCTATGTTTCCTATTCTCTTTCCTCGTTGAAAACATAATAATATTCTCTTTCTGGGTAGGAATAAACGTACAGTGTATTGTATCTTTCAAACGATAGATAATACATGCACAACTTGAACTTTATTGTAGTTGGCCGTGACCAAACGTAACTTGTTTTCTTCCATTTTTCTTCGCAGTGTTAGCTTCATACTTACTTAAAAATCCAAAATTAAGTATGCAGATTGAGTGGTGGATGCATCCTGGTTACATGATCCCCGTCTCCTTATTTATGGACTGAGCCTGTTAAAACCGTATTAAATTTTGCTAAGTTCACGGTAAACACACAAGTTTTATAGGTCTTAGTTTTATAGGTCTTAGTTTTATAGGTCTTAGTTTTATAGGTCTTAGTTTTATAGGTCTTAGGTCTTGGGTCTTGGGTCTTGGGTCTTAGGTCTTAGGTCTTAGGTCTTTGTTTTATAGACACTCCATACCTGTGGCCATACTGACGAGTTCTAATTCTTATTTAGTATGCAGGATAAGGGATGTAAAATGCGCCCAAATTCTCTGAAACTACGTATAGGCACAGCCAAGACACAGGTAAGTTTCATTCATTTTATTACAGTATATTTATCGAAAAACTAGATTTAAAAACTTATAAAGTTAAATTTATATAAACAGAGCTTGGGCTTCCTGTGGTTTGCCCATAATGCTCTTGGGAAAAAAAGAGCGGGACTATATCCGGGATGTTTAGTTCCCAGGTCGCCATAGGAACTGCACAGAACACTACACCGTCAAAACAATACGAAAACCCCGACGAAAACTCTCAAAATTCACTCTGAAAAGCTATATTCACCGAAATATTGTTTCTGATTAATGAATCTCGAGGCTTGGAATGCCTTAAACTGGAACTAGAGTGTACATTTAACCTGAAATACAGCTGAGAACTGTGGAATTTGTTCTAATTATTGGATGGAAATACGAGGCAACATGAACGGGCGCGCGCGGAACTCAAATTCTCGTATGTCACCAATACCTTCGGGTTTAAAGAGGGCAGTTTCTCCACGTTCCCCTCAATCTGCTGGACTTAGCTATCCGACTATAAAACAGAGGGGTTACTACTCGGATATTTTGGCGGAAGGTGCAAGAAATGGTATCAAGGTTAGTGTGTATTTTAATCAATATGTGGGTGGTTGGGTTGAACTTGAAGTGTAAAATATGTCACTATGACTTATAGTTATAGTATGAGTATGGGCTTTGGTCGCATGGTCAGTAGCCTGTACTCCAGGTTCTAAATATAGCCAGTACTCCAGATTCTAAATAGCCAGTACTCCAGGTTCTAAATAGCCAGTACTCCAGATTCTAAATAGCCAGTACTCCAGGTATAGTTTTTAATAATTAAATATATTATTTTTAGGTACGAAATAAAGTTGTTGTTGTTGTCGATGTTGTACACTTGGACTAAATAACCAATGTAGAAGTTCATTTGGTTTCTTTAATGTTCGTTAACGCATTCCTTTCTTCAAGTTAACGACGTACTTCATTAATTACATCATTAGTGGTGATAGGTGCACTACATTACATGTATTTAGATTTAGATCACGAAAAACGTTTGTTAAATTATTATTTATTTAGCGGATAAGTCTACACTTTATAAATAGAGTATTTTAGACTTAGCAAATTGCATACATTTTTCCATTGTCCGTACTTGTATTGATCGTAGAAATGACGTCATAAAATGTTCAAAACGAGTATGGACAATGGAAAAATGTATGTGATTTTTTTTTTTTACAACAATGGCTGAGGTCACATGAGAAGGTTAAAGCAAGATTTAGCGACCTAAATCACGATTTAAAAAAGTGAAGAAACTAATCACGATTTACGAAACTCGAGAGGTATGTTTGTTTTGGAATGTTAATTAAAACGAAAAGTACATGTAGCTGTCATTATACAGACAAGGCGGTCATGTTTGTCTGCAGTTTGATTTTCCGAGTGCATCGCGATGCCGGTCTTGGCTAATGTTATTGTTTCAGTATTTGCAGTGGTTGACTCGAAAGCTTTCGCTCCTTTGACCACTGCGCACATCTTTATTATTTATTTTATCAATGTATCTTTTTTTTACAATTGCTTAACTTTGTATATGAAATTATTGCGTTGTATAGTGCAAAATAAAATGAAACTGAAACTGCTATTTTTTGCTCAGACGATTCATAAGTAAATCCCAAGGACTATAACTTAAGTTTGCAATTCATTAAAATTTATTAACAATATTCGAGTACTTATTACCTCCAGTTAGCCCGGAGGGATTTGGAAGTGATTATACGGCGTATGCTCGTCGCTCGGCCATGATATAAACCTGGCAGGGAAACTTGAAAGTTTATAATGGCGGGTGATTAGACTGGTTCCAATATTGCTAGACAAGCTGTTGACATCCCCTGTCACGAACTTGCATATGATTGGTTCGCATGTTGAGATTTAGATAAAGCCGCTCCTAAATCCTACTATTTGAGACGGTTTAGATGGAGAGTTATTTCTTTGAACTGTGCCGCTTTTGGTCTCAATTACATCGGCGTCTGGCGTAGTCTAGAAATGGGTATTTTTAGGATCACACACAGATTAGACTTAATCATGATTTAGCACGGCTTAATCACGATTTAACTCTGTCGTGTGACCTCAGCCAATGAAGCACTTACATGTAGCTTCAAACGAGTGCGTAATAAACTGCCATTGAAAGTCAAAATGTAAACACTTCTAATTACTGGCTTTCTTTGACAAATGGCAGCATACAAGGAAATTTGGTTCACCAATTAACTTCTGTCATTGATGGAATGCTTGTGAAATCCTTTCTTTTTATTTTTTCTTGATCAGAAAAGTTCTTGTGGTATTATTCTAGACTTATGAGCTCTGAAAGAACTAGTCACAAGGTCTGAACCACAAATTTGCCAAAACTTTCTTCACTCAAGAGAAAACTCACATTTTGCCAAATAGCACATATACAAAGAAGTTTGACTCAACTTCTCCTAGCTAGTGATGAAATGCTTGTAAAATCCTCATTTTCTTGTTTTTGGAAGATAAGTTAACAGCCATTTGAATTCACAAATCTCGCCGTGAAAGCACTTTGCAAAGCTACCACTGCTTGCGAGTGACTTCATTTTCATTGTCCCTACTTAAATTGCATATAGCGGAAAGCCAATCAGAAAGCGAGAAAATTGGATGTTGTTGTAAAATGCGTTATTTATAAATGATAATAATAATTAAGAATAAATATCAATAAATAACAATAGTAGCAATAATAACATGATAATAACAATACTTCTTGGTAAAATTACAATTGTTATGCTAATGTACCAACCATGATTTCAAAAGGCCGCTTTGTGTCAGGAACCAATGGATCTCTGGTTGGTACATTAATGACATGGCAGTAAGTATCGCTAACAGTAACAGTAATAATGTTTCATGTAACTTAATTAGTCAGTATTAAGATTATGTAAAGTGCCTCTTTAAAAGATGGCAGTGAGCCAAAAGTGGGAGTTTATTCCATTGGGTAATTGTCCTGGGGAAGAATGAGTATATATACTTATAAAAGTTGCATGCACATAAAGGGAAGTTGACACTAGTCCAAGACCAGCAGTATTGTTGTTGATATGCAAACCATGCAGTCTCCAGGAATCACAAAACAATGACGATAGCCCTTTCAGTGCTAGAGTCAACCTCCCTTAATTCATTGTAAACATCCCTTAATAGTAGCATCAAAATTTGTACATTTATGTACTACCCTAGAGATTACGATATGTACCTTACAAATAATCTACATGTGTATTAGGGTCAGTCATGCCAGCCAAACATTTTGCCATTTAGGACAGCGCTAGAATGTACATATTGGACAACGACCTACAGTCAAACCTGTATATAATGACCCTGTATAAAGCGGTCACCCTGTATTATAATAGCGGTCATCAAACAACTTCCCGAAAATCGCTCCTTATATTTACTGTAAACTTGACCTGTGTTAAGTGGTCACCTCTATTCAGTGGATGCAGTCACCCTTTTGACTTCCTTTATGGACAATAATTATTATTGTATTATTTTTCACCTCTATAAAATGGTCACCAAATTGGATTACAATGTTGGCTTTCCCTCAAACCATTTGCGAATTGTGTCAAGCTTCATTCAACAGCTCATTAAATTGTAGCTACTAATCTACATAAGCTGATAATAGACTACTAAATATTTTTGTTGCCTGTTGATTATACTTGTCATGTTGTCAGCTGTTATGTGTGGTCCCTGATAGCGCTGCACATCAAATTTCTCTTCTATCAGCTTCCGATGCAGCCACTCACAGGAGAAATTATCACCTTCTAAAACATATTCACAGAGAACCTCAAGACCGAAGCCACCTCCTCTGTTAACTCGCTTTCCCTTTATAACCACAGAGGGGCTAGCTAAGCAGCTAAAAGACTTTGCTCTGTATCATGGTCACGAAGAACTGTCTTTGACACTAAGTAAAGTCAATGACTTGCTTCATGAAATTAAGTTTCGTGCTCCGAAATCTCAAAAAACCATAACTGTTTCTTTTGTCTTGAGTTCAGTACTGTAACTCAGAGCACTGTAAATGTGCTAATTGTATGTTTTTTTACAAGGAAACTTAAGATAACCAATATGATAACTTCCCTAAACGTACTACATTTTTCCCCTTTTTATCTCATTTATTGCATTGCTGTTAATTGTTATAAATAATTGTCAATAAAAATGTAAATTGAGTGATATTATTCTGCATTGCAAATTAATTATTAACTTCCAGTAGGCTTACATGTAATAAAGGAAACCTGTATATAGCAGTCACCCTGTACGTATATAACGGTCAGTTGGCCATTTCCCAAGGGTGACCGTTATATACAGGTTTGACTGTATTGTGTTCATTGATTGCAGGAGTATTTGTTTGATAAAATAAAACATGCACTTACAGAGTCATTTAACTTACTGGATAGCTATGCTTAAGGTCAACATAGGAAAGTACAATGTAGGCATCCATGACAAAAGGGCTATCAATAACTTTTAGAGTAGGCGGCCATGAAAGAAAAGTACTTGAATGTCTGTATTAATTTTACTTTTATTAATACATGTAGCTTTATCAGCGGTGACAGACAGAGTAGCTGCCGGAGTTCATTAGAACCCAGCTCCTGCTGGGTTCTGTTGAAATTAAGCCCTGGACAAAATGCTATTAAAGTTTAGCAAAAGTTTCATTGTCTGTTGATAAAGAGAAAATAACCGACAATGTACATGTACATGTACCTTGATTGAAGCAATTAATCACAAGTTAGAGCTTCAGTGGTCACCAGCTTCTTTTGAAGCTCTGCATGGTACAGCTGTGATCATGCCACATTTCTTTTCCACTCATATGTAATCTGTTCTTTTTTCCCTTTTTGTTTCTGTGCATGAATTTAGAATGTTGCCATTGGCCCAGAAGCTGCTCAAAGTACTCTTTGGAAAGCAGCCAAAGTGAAACATACACCAAAAGGTATACTAATATAAGTTAACTTTATACTTGTAAATTACATCATGCAGTCAAAAAAATGATTTTTTTTATTCATTTACAATAAACTTTATTTGACTACAATGTATATTGAAATAGCTACATACATTGAATACATGTATGTACTAATTAATTATAAGCTATTAACTTGTGTAGCTAAAACATTACGTTCAAGAATGTTGCTCTTGCTTTTAATTATAAATATATTAAAAATGTAAAATTACCAGACTACATTAATTTACATATCAATATCTTAATTTTAATCTTTGTTTATAGTGAGCACATTTAAGGGCCCTGATAGTTCAGAGTCGTTTAGTACTGTTCTACAAGGCCAACATCATGGACCAACCACAGCCCCTGTTACTGTTTCTGTAAGTACATGACAGTACATGAATTGTATATGTTGCAGGTCAAATTGACCCCGAGTCAGGTCTGAGTCAAATTGACCCAGGTTTGGCTATCAATGGTTCTAAAAAGGGATTTATTATTTTGGGAATTCATAAAAAAGGGGTTTAGTTTTTTAGGGGGAGTATACTAAAAAGGAAAACAAATCACCCACCCCTCCCCTCTTCTTCCTCCTACTTCTATCCCTTTCTTAACCCCCCTGATGTCATGCCTACCACTTACATTCAGGTCACCCATCCATTTACTTACCTCACCCGATCGGGCTTAACTTGGCTGAATCATGATGAGGAACGCCTGGTAGATATTAATCCAGTGGATTATCGCACTGCACCACAAAAGTGCTTGTTGATTTGAACACATCATTTATTCTTCATGTGAGTAATCGTGGAACCCATGAGTCCCTCTCGTTGTGCACGCATGCATACTGCTAACAAAATCGGACTTGGAAGCATCTTTCGAAAAACTTGGATGATATTAAACCCGGACCAAACTGTAACACAGATAAAGTTTGTGTTGACTCTGCGTCCTTTCATAAAAATTGTAGCAATTCAAGGGAAGTAAGAAAGCTAACTCCAGAAAAATACATCATTTCTAGATGATCAGGTGTACTTCATAACAGCTCCACTCGTACTTCAAAACAAACTGTGTCAACCGAACAGACTTTTGCAGAGTAATCACTCAGATCACTGACATATAAAGTAAAGGGAAAAGAAAGTGAATCACCTCTAACATTGTATCTAGAATATATAAGTAATTTATTTCACGGTATTACTAACAGCATAACGCTGATTTACATAGAATCCGTGGCTAAAAATGCATCCGTAGTATATAATTATAAGTAATTCCTATATATCTAATTATGTACTTAAAAACTCGTATAAACAATAATATATAAAATAGTAGTAACAATAACAAATACAAAAGTAAAGTAACATATAGTAAAAAATGGTCTAAAAGTCAATTTAAGAGAGAGGCAGTCGCAATGTTGTTCTTAAAAGAAACCAACGACCTAGTTTCGCGTAATTCAGCTGGAAGCTGGTTCCAGAGCTTTGCTCCATTGTAGGAGATGCTCTTTTTCGCAAACTCAGTTTTGGGGAGGGGCAAGCAGAGTTTGGTATCTGCCCCCCTCAGGTTGTAGTCTGTTCTGCTTCCAACTGTTTTGAATAATTCGGCGAGACTGGTCGGTGCACAGTTATTTTGGATTTTGTGCATCAAGACAGCCTTGCGTTTAGCCCTCCGTTCATCAAGTCTATCCCAATCTAGTATGTCAAGGAGTAGACTGGAGCTCGTTTTATAATCAGCCCTTAGAAGAAGATTTCTATGATTCAAAAGCTAAACAGTATCTCAGTAAAGTGAACGAGTGCAAAGGATCTTGGAGTATTACTGGCTCGTACTCGTTTATAGACTCAGCTTTTCAAATGGAATAAAACACATTATTGGAAAGTGAAACGAAGAAATGCTGTATTATATTGTCTTGTTCTCTCATCAAAGAATCGCCCACAGAGGTGTGAAAAGACGCAGGAATAGATAAATGTTTGAGAACTTACACATAAATAACTAAAAACGTTATCAACATGCAGTTATATTTCACTTTGCCATTTCCAATTTTTGCACAGGGCCAGTTCTGTAATAACAAGCAGATTTATTAAAGCCAGTTAACACCCCACTCCAAGCAAACACATTCCTAACTATTATATTTCGATTTGATGGATCTGTGAACTAATCCAAACCCTAACAGTAACCTCAGTAAACCCAATTGCTCACTAATTCTGGGTGTTTAGAGCTACCGGTAAGTCACTAAACAACAGAGAAGTATGCTTCTTAAATGGTCCTGCATGTGAACCAATGCAAAACCTAACCCTACATTTAAAAACACCCTAACCATCCACAATGCTTGCTCACTAATTTTGGGTGTTTATAGAGCTATTCACTAAATAACAGACTGTTATCCTTCTTCAATTGTCCTGAGAACTAATGCAAAACGTAACCTTACATTAATTTAAAAACACCCTAACTGTCCACAATGGGTGCTTACTAACATGAGGAGCTTAACCTGACTTAGGATTTCTCAGCGTGAAGACTATGACGTCTCAAAATCGAATTACGATTTTGACATTTTGTGGTTTCAGTGTTGTCACCACTTTATTTAATATAACATAAACACTTTCGAAGAATTTGGAAGTATGATTCCTGTGGAGAGATGAAATTGGAGGCAGAAATTATATTCTAGCCGTCGACGCTAAATGCATGCGATAATGGATGACGGGAACGCTGCCGGAGACCTTTCCACTTAAAATGTTTTTTTTGGAGCTTCACTTGGCAAACTTAAGATGTGGTACGCTCTGTCAAACAGCAATTGTGAGAAGTGAGAAGATTTGTCAAGAACAAGGCTTTTGAACAGTTCTCGAACGAGATTTTCCAAGTGGAAGTATCAGATTTGTGGCGGGAAAATCAGTAGTGAATGCGCTCCATTCGAATCAGTTCTGGACCGAAAGAAGAAACACTGAAGAAGAGCATGTACGCCATTACTCTGTTTGGACTCTGTTGTGGGCTGCTAAAGTAGCAGCAGTCTTGTTGGGATCATATCAAGGGTTTTTGGCCTCATCCGAGTTCACTAAGCAAGTAATAATTGACGCGATTAACTCCTTCGACCTCACGCGGTCCGCTGTGATCGCGGGTGAATCAGAGAAAAAGGTAATCCTGAAGACTCGTCGCATTCAAGTATTAGTAAACGAGCTGTCGATCCTTTTAACTAGGAGAAAGAAAGGAAACGAAAGCACCAATCGCTGCTAGCGTCAATGGTTACAATTTATTTAGTTTGAAGTTATTTATTATTAAGTGGTTACGTAGATTTTTAACCGGCCTGTTGAACAAACCATCAGTCGGGATTATCAATTTTTCCTCAACCATGCAAATTTACTTAATCTTTTTAATTTCCTCTCGAACTTTCACAATCATGTACATCTAAAGGTACTATCATGCATAGATAATATTTTTATTTTATTTTAGTATAATGTGTCATTGCATGTGTATCTCTATTTTGTGTATTTGTGTTTTTATATATTGCCATTGTAGAACCCAACATATCATTTTTTATAACATGTCAGGTGATGGTTCAGGAAGCTGTGGAGTTGGAGTAAAACATCATTATTCTGAGCGATACATTGCTTCATCCGATAAAGAGCCGATCGATTTTTGAAAAAAAAAGGGAGAATTACCTGTGTTCAGAGCACCGGTATAACAAGATAGATTGCCTGCGTTACGAGCACTGGGGTGACTATAGATAGATTGCCTGTGTTACGAGCACTGGGGTGACTAGATAGATTGCCTGTGTTACGAGCACTGGGGTGACTAGATAGATTGCCTGTGTTAAGAGCACTGGGGTGACTAGATAGATTGCCTGTGTTAAGAGCACTGGGGTGACTAGATAGATTACCTGTGTTAAGAGCACTGGGGTGACTAGATAGATTGCCTGTGTTAAGAGCACTGGGGTGACTAGATAGATTGCCTGTGTTAAGAGCACTGGGGTGACTAGCTAGATTGCCTGTGTTAAGAGCACTGGGGTGACTAGATAGATTACCTGTGTTAAGAGCACTGGGGTGACTAGATAGATTGCCTGTGTTAAGAGCACTGGGGTGACTAGATAGATTGCCTGTGTTAGAGCACTGGGGTGACTAGATAGATTGCCTGTGTTAAGAGCACTGGGGTGACTAGATAGATTACCTGTGTTAAGAGCACTGGGGTGACTAGATAGATTGCCTGTGTTAAGAGCACTGGGGTGACTAGATAGATTGCCTGTGTTACGAGCACTGGGGTGACTAGCTAGATTGCCTGTGCTAAGAGCACCGGGGTGACTAGATAGATTGCCTGTGCTAAGAGCACCGGGGTGACTAGATAGATTGCCTGTGTTACGAACACTGGGATGACTAGATAGATTGGCTGTGCCAATACTACCACGATCGCAAGTTAGACTGGTTTAGCTGATAAAGGCCGGGATTTAGACCTTATCCACAATCTCGTGAAACCGAGAGGGACATCATCGCTTTATAGCGACACATTTTTACAAAGAAATGCTGGGCGTCAGTTTGTCAGTAGTTCGTCAAACGTGGTAAGTTTGAATTTATATTCCATTTTATTCAGTCCTTTGCAACCAAACGTTGTTTGTCGCCGATAGAAAGATAGTATTAAATGATTTATCAGAATTAATTCATTGGATTCGAGCAAATTCTAAAGCATTTAAATTGTTTGTGTATGTCTATAATTATAGGGAACATATATACATAAAATTTTGTGGGGAAGCATTTTGAGTTAACTCTCTAAAAGGGTTATCTGCATGAACTCGCCACTGATCTCATCCTTCAACAAAGAGTAACCATAATAACCTCCGCAGTACTTCTTTTCATGCTCCTGGTGTGGGCATTGCCATATAAGCTTGTTCATCAATCGATGGGTAGATACTTAAGGGGAGTTATGTTACGGTCCCTGTGGCGCAAAAGTGAACATTGAATGTTCACTAGCGGCGGGGAGTCCAAATCCTGACCTGTGCTAAGCTCCTCATGTTTGGTGTTTAGAGCTACAATGTATAGTCACTTATTTATTTAGGGTGTTTAGAGCTATTAGTTACTAAATAATACAGACTGTAATCCTTCTTCTATGATGCTGAGAACTAATACAAATCCTAACCCTACATTTAAAAACACCCTAACCGTCAACAACGTGTGCTCACTAATATTATCTAGGCTGTTTAGAGCTAGTCACTAAATAATACAGACTGTAATCCTTCTTCAGTGGTCCTGTGAATTAATCCAAACCCTTCCCCTACATTTAAGAAGACCCTAACCAACAACAACAGGTGCTCACTAATGTACAATTGTAGGGTTCATTAGGGCTATTAATCACTAAACAACACAGACATATAATACTTCCTAAATGTTCCTTGTGAACTGACCCAAACCCTTACATTTAAAAGCCCTAACATCAATGAACGTTCAATGTAGGTTAAGTTCCCTTTTTAGAATCTTGAAAAAAAGAAAACATTACCTTAAACACAAACACCAGGTTGAATCAATTTGACCTAGGTTGAATTGACTCGGGTCAATTTGACCTACATGTAGGTTACATGTAAATTGACTTGGGGTCAATTTGACCTGAAGGGTCAATTTGACCTAGGTTGAATTGACTCAAGGTCAATTTGACCTAGGTTAAATTGACTCAGGGTCAATCTGACCTGAAGGGTCAATTTGACTTACAACATATACATGTATATGTTGTGGTTCAATTTTATCTTTGATTCAAAAATTTTGAACCAGTACAAATTTTTTGAACCAGTACCATTTTTTGGAACCAGTACAATTTTTTTGATTTTTTTTGAATTTTATTTACAAGTGTGAACTTGTAGTTTGGGGTAAGGTTTATGATAGGCTTTCCATGTAAGAAAATAGCATAGTACACTGAGAAGCACTTTGGAATAGAAATACCTTTATACCTTGTTTGTGTTCATCTTTTATTTTATAGCTGGAATGTACTGGTAACACAGTTACTTTGTGCATTGATGTATTTTAATATGAATATAAACAGAAAACTATACAACTAACACCCTAAATTGACAGTTAGGGTGTTTTTAAATGCTGGGTAAGGGTTTGGATTAGTTCTCTGGACCATTGAAGAAGCATTACAAGTGACTTAGCCCTAATTTAGTGACTATATATAGCTCTAAAAACCCTAAATCAGTGAGCACCTGTTGTTGACGGTTAGGGTGTTTTTAAAGGTAGGGGTAGGGTTTGGATTAGCTCATATGACCATTGAAGAAGCATAATTTTTGTGTTGTTCAGTGATCTAGCCCTAAAAAGCCTAATTTAGTGACTAGCTCTAAAAACTCTAAATTAGTGAGCACTTGGGTTTACCGAAGTTTTTTTTTTTTAATGTTCGGTTTATATAGGTCTTGGATTGTGTTAGGAATGACTGAGTTTGCTTGGAGTTAGGGAGGAGTGCTAACTGGCTTTAATAAATCTGCTTGTTATTGGCCCTTGTGAACTCCACTTGGAAAAGGCAAAGCGAAACAGAAATGTTGTATTTTTTTTGCAATATTTCTGTGTAGTTCTTGATCATTTATCCATTTTTGCATCTTTTCACATCCTCCGTGGGTGATTCTTTGATGAGAGAACAAGAGAATAGTTACAGCATTTCTTTGAGTCACCATATTATCTCGCTCTTGCTCTGTGGGGTTTTCTCCGGCTTCCTTGATCCATCCACAACAGCTAACACGCTAAATTCCAATTTGATCTTTGGATTAGTTTGAAGTATGTTGTTTGCATACTCGCATTTTCTTCTACTTCGAGTACTTCTAGTCAGTGTTTTATTCCATTTGGTAAGCTGAGTCTAACACTGAAGTACGAGGGGTTACTTCAAGATCATTTACACTCGTTTAATTAAGATATTTTTTATTAGCTCTTTCGTAGAAGTCTTCTTCCAGATACAATGGTAGTTAGGTGATTCGCTTTTCTTTTGCTTTCTTTTAGCTCAGCCGCAGCTGTGATTATACTCTGTAAAAGTCTGCTCGGTTGACACAGTTTGTTTCTTTCGGCAAACGATTTCACACGGGCGTAGAGGGAGTTTGAGTTTGCGAGTTTTTCTTGAGAACCCTAGCTCTAGGTGGGTAAGATGTTGTTTACTGACCGGTTAGGTTTTTTTTTATGGTTCATGGTAGGGTTTTAGTTAGTTTAAAATTCCCAGCATAATTTTCCGTGTAATTATGTCTGTGACACCGCAAATTCAACCTCCCTCTACGCCCGGGGGAAATCGTCTCCCGTTTGTTTCGAAGTACGAGTGGAGCCGTAAAGTACATCTGATCATCTATAAACAATGTATTTTCCTGGATTTAGCTATCTTACTTCCCCTGAGTTGCTGCAGTTTTCATAAAAGAATGCAGTCAACACAAACTTTGTCTGTTTAAGGGGTCGTATATTAATACAGTTTTGTCCGTGTTGTGTCCATGTAATTTTATTTCCAAGTCCGATTTTGTTAGCAGTGCGCATGTGCGAATAAGATTAAGAGACTGGAAACAAATTAGCATAAGGAGAGGGACTGGGTTCGACGATTAGTCAGCTATAGAATAAACGGTGGTGTAAAAATCAACAAGCGCTTCTGTGGCGCAGTGCGTTAATCGACTGGGTCATCATCTACCAGGCGTTCCTCGTGATCCTGTCTGAAGTTAAGCCCGACCGGGCGAGGTTAGTAAGTGGATGGGTGACCGTCAAGGTAAGTGGTACAGTAACGTGTTTCAGGGGGGACAAGGCAAAAAGGGGATGGGACTGGGGAAGGGAGGGTAGAAAGTAGAGGGAAGGGGAGGGTTGACAAAAAAATATTTTGTAGGGGAGGGGTGGGTGGAATTTTTTCTTCTTTTTAAATCCCCCCCAAACCCCTTTTTTTTTATGAATCCCAAAAATTAGAAAATCCCTTTTTAGAATCTTGAAAAAATGAACCAGTTCAAAAATATTGTACTGGTTCAAAAGAATGGTACTGGTTCAAAAAAATTGTACTGGTTAAAATATATTTGTACCAGAGATAATAATTGAACCACAACATATATACCAGCTGGTCCTATTATTAATTGAGCACAGGGTCTGTACTGTAAGTTATGGTCCAAGTTTTTTGCTTGAGTGGTGTCAAATATGATTGGTTGTCCCTGAGCCAACTTGAAACACGAAAAATAAAAAAACCTTGGTGGAAACTTGACTCGGGCCCAGCTATGCTGGCCCAAGTAATTACCGGAACATTCTAATAAGAATACACAATTTCATTGGCTTCGGTGCGCTTGATATTTTAATTTATAAATTTTTGCATGTTGGAGCATTTTCTTTCTGCGTTGATCAAATTTTATATTATAAAATAAATAGAAGATGGTTCTCCTAAATAATGTATGCCCCCTTTAACAAAAGAATGCACTTTTCAGGTCTTGAAAAGTTGCTAAATGCACTCATTCCACTCGTGCATCAGCAGTTTTTCAAGTCCTTCAGAGCATGCATTATTTTGTTATAGAACATGGAGAACCCTCTTTTATTTGTCAAGTCTATAGGAGTAAAATATTAATATTTAATATTTAAAGTAATTTAATCCTGTTTAATATGCACTGTCTATTGACAAATGCATGATTATTGTTTATAGGATTTTCCCAGCAAGGCCTGGGAACCCAAAGTTCAGTTGCCATACAAAGCAGAGCCAGGACGGGTTCCTAGGAAAATAGAAATTGAAAGGTGAGTCCTCAGCTGAGATAAATAAAATGCTTATATTAGCTCGATCAACTCCTTAATTAAGGAGGTGAGAGGGAAATAATGCTTGCAACAATGCTATAATAAATATTGTTATTTGCATTAACACCCCCATCTCAGCTTTGACAGCTTGTCACAATAATAGACAGTGACATCTTGACAGACGTTGTCTTAAGATATCTCAGTAAGCTACATTTGTATATATGTTTTCATTCAGCGGGGGGCCAGATTTTAATAGTGGAAGGTTTTGGTCACTTAATTTGCAAATTAAGAACAATATTGCTGACTTCCACATTACATCATTGCTGCCATGTTGGTGGACGTTAACGAAATATTCCTTGTTAGCTTCTCTTGTTAATACATGTATATAGTTCCACCAACATGGCCACCACACCTTTGTTATTTGAATCTCTGGGGATTGGTTGGAAGTCAGCAATAATTATTATTATAGCGTTGTTGCAGGTAGAATACCTGGCTATGCAGGCTTAAACGAATGTCAGTAATGTGTACTGTTTGTCTGTTAGTAATACTACTCACTGGTAGCCCTGTAAATCAATGGTGGCATCAATCTGCCCATCTTGGTGTTAGGAATAAAATATTATGGGCTATATTTTATGTGAAAGTTTTTTCAAGTCCAATTACCTTGATCAACATTAACAGACCAACTATAAAGGGCGCAATCGATTGACCATATATATATAATTTCCAGAATAAGAATTACTGGTAGCTGGAATTTTTTAATGTGTGAAAATCACTGGTTCAGCATTATTTTGGACTTTAAAGCAGTAACATTCGTTTTCCATGTCTTTATTCTCTGTTACAAACACGTGGGATGTTGAGAGAGCAAAGAAAAAGTTTTTTTCTGCATTCTCCCAACATCCCAAGTGTTTGTAACAGAGAATAAAGACATGGAAAATGAATGTTATTGCTTTTATAAAATAACGAACCGGAAAAACATCATGAGAAATAAATATTATCTACGCACGATCATAAGATCAATTCTCCTAAAAATAAGCACAATTTGGCCGACGGTGAAATCCCCCAAGGCCTGAGCATGGTAAATCCCCAAGGCCAAGGCAGAACTGAGAGAAACAAATGACTGTACTTCTCTGTACATGTGTGGCTCTAGTTTGAAAATATCTCCTTTAACTACATCCCCAAAAAGAATAACTCAGAATTCAAGAAGCTTTAATTTTCCGGAAGTTTAAGCCAAGGCATAACATAATCAAGGAAATAGAGGACAAAATGAAAGGGTGTTTTTGTCACCGAATGTGCATGCAAGGAAACATGATAATGAACTGAAATGATATTTCTCTTTGGATGAAAGGAAAAGAGAAATGAGTTCCTTATCCGAAAGACTGTGTTGGTATCCCTGTGGATACATTCCATATATGGACAGTGTAGTTTTGGCGGGAACTGGAGTATATAAGGATATGTCAGTTGTAGTTATGTATTCGTGGTCCTGACTGCAACATTTATAGACGTTTCTTTCCACCATTAACTTTATTTATGTCAGTTTTTGCTGACCATGTTACAGAGTTGTGGTATAGCAGCGCGATCAGTACTGCTACATGTAGTTTTCAGACTTTTACCTTCCAGAAGTCAGTACTCCTGCATTGGGCTGGGGAATATGTTTCCACTTAGTTTTTACCACATATATTGTGGAATTTTTTGTGGTTTTTCGTATCCAGCAGAGTACACTAGGCTGCACAGTGTGTAGTTGCATCTTATGTTACATAAAGTGTGTAGATTGATGTAAAGCATACATGTAAACATGTAAGTACATGTACAATAAATTGTGTATGCGGTTAACTGTCAGGACTGCCTCCCGCATATACATGTATATGTCTGTTATCAGTTAATTGAGGAGAAGGAAACTGCATTAACGAAGATTCTGTTGGAGAGCTGTTAGTAAATTTGAACTCTCAAGTTTCCTCTGGGTTATTTTATAAGTAATAGATACAGAATGAGTGGCCATGTACATGTACATACATGTATGTATTTCAGAATGCTGGAAATTTATAGCTAGGCAAGCACTTGGGACTTCCACTGGCATAATCCTGCCCTTAAAGTGCATGTGGTTTTAATTAATACCCTCTTACAGACGTGTCAGTATACCTTCTTCTTAATTCTAACCTGATATACATAAAAAAATATGAAATGTTGTTCATTTTTCAGGCAAAAGCGAATTTATGTTAAGCAAGACCTCCATATCCTTCTTGGAGAATATGAGGTCAACACTGATGACCTGATGCCGAGAGAGGACTACAACATGTCTGTCAACTTGACAGGAACCAATGGTGACCAAGCTCCATTTCCTGCCTTCCTACCTCTACACATCTTTGATGATACTGAGTATGACTCCAGGACACCTGAAGAGTGGATTAACCTGGGAGTGACTGATGACCAACCATGTCCAGTTCCTGGCAAGGCTCTACTGTCCATGGGAAAAGAAACAAATGGTGTTAAAGAATACGAGTGGACTGAAGTTGGTGCACTGAGTTATGACAAAGAAAAAGAACTGTACTTGGTCCAGGTTGTGGGAACTGAGGGACTACAACATAATGTTGTCCCCAATGAGATCAAAGTTAGGGCTAGAGTCAGTGGGGGACCATCTGAAGAGCGACCACCGTCAAGCAAGCGGCAGAAGTTAGAGACCGAAAGTCGGTTCAGTGTCCCAAGGATTAGGCTCTTATTTGCAGCAGAGGACCCTGTGGTCTTTGCCGAGCGGGTTGCCAAGGCTTTTGCTCTGCGACGAGAGACAGAAGCTCTGCTGAGGTACAATTTGTACATTGACTGTATGCCAATAGATGGGGTGCCGAGACTCGACCCTAGTACAATCGAAAGGATGGTACATTGGGCTAGAGACACACGGCCACTCAGGAAGGATAAAAAGTAAGCACAGTGCTCAATGGGAATATCAAATTTAAATCAATACTAACTTCTAAGACTCCCAAGAGTTACAATAAAAAAAAAATGTAGCAAGCTATTATTATTTTATTTCTGTTTTTGTTCCCTCATGTCCAATTTAGTCTTACTTTCTTCTTCTGGATTCTGTGTAAGTGTTATTGCATGTTAATTAATTGATCTTGTATAGCTTATAAATTTGAAAATTGAAAAATAATAACGATAATGTAAAATAATCAATATTATAAAATCAACTACATTGTAATTATGTAATGTTAGAATTTAAAAAATACTAGCAGATATCTCTTCCTTCCCACAGAGAGAGAGAAAGATAGAATTAACAGACCTCTGCTGGTGTAGGATGCATTTTTTGCTTTACTGCCATCCACAACCATGGACAAGCCAAACAGGTTTGGAAACTGGTTTTTACTGGAAATGCAGGATGTGCATCAGGGCAAACATACGTGTAGCACATGCATCACTTACACTATTTGAGCCCACATTATATCGTTAGTTGATGATTGACATTGGATTTCAATGTCATGTGGAGGATTATGACATGGACTTGCTACTACACATGTGCAATGACGAGAAAGCATCCTACACCGGCAGAGTTTTCTTTCTAATCTCTCTGTGTACCAACATATTACTAAGACATGTGAAGCTGCTTTTTATCATTTGTATAACATAAGGAAGTTTCTTACGAATGAGTCTGCCCGGACTCTTGACTTCATGCCTTCATAATGGGCCATATTGAGTACTGTAACAGACTTCTCTACGGTTTGTCAATCACTCATGTCAATAAACTGCAATGCATACAAAATGCAGCTGCTAGGCTAACTTGCTCCACTCTGCACTTTAGTCACATAACTCCTGTCATAATTTATGCTTTACATTCACTACCTGTTAGACTTAGAATCGATTTTAAGATTTTAGTTTACAGTACTTAATATATTACTTTTAAGGCCATACATGTACATGGTCGATCAAGCTCCTGACTATATTTGTAAGTTTAATTCATGTCAAGAATCAATCTGTGTATAGTCTTTGCTCTAATTCTGAATTGCTAGCTGTTAGTGCCACCGACCACTAAGACAAAGAAGATCACTTGGTGATAAAGCATTTGCTGCTGCTGTGGCACTCTGGAATAAATTACCAAGCACAATCAGAGGAGAGGATAATTTTATGTGTTTTAAGAAAATGTTTAATACATTTTTATTTTGGAAAGCTTATGAGTAGTTATTGTTATCTATAGACATTTTTTCAAGGTCCATGTATTAGTATCCGTTTTTAGTAAACTATATATATACATGTACCTACATGTACAATGTATATGCTTTTTAACCTTGTATACATGATCATAAATAGTTCTAGATACATGTAGTCATAGTGTATCTGTGTAATTCTTTCTACACAGTTTGTGAGTAGTTATAATGTTATCTATAGACATTTTTCAAGGTCCATGTATTAGTATCCGTTTTTAGTAAACTATATATATACATGTACCTACATGTACAATGTATATGCTTTTTAACCTTGTATACATGATCATAAATAGTTCTAGATAGTCATAGTGTATCTGTGTAATTCTTTCTATACAGTTTGTAAGGCGCATCTGATCATATATATGTATATATATACACATGTATATAACGTTAATTTGTGTCATAAAAATATTAAACATTATATTATTATTATTAGTGTTTAGGAAGGAAGGGAACTCCTACATGTAGCAATCAGGACCCAAAAAGCCTGCCTGTAATTGACTTGTATGTTAATTACTTCAGGCATAAATGGATTCAGTAAATGTCTGGATCCTCATTTTTCACCTTTTATGGCCAGCATGTTTCGCACATGAGTCATTAAAAAGGGGGAAAATCAGTCCATAACTTATGGTATGGACCTTGCACTCTGTTAATAAGAGGTATATACATGTACAAACACTGTATCTTTAATTTTCCAGACTGGAAGAGAATATCCACTTGCTGTGTAAGGAGGTGCAGATAGACTTTGCCCGTAGCATGAACAGAATCACATTTGACAGGGTGGTATCTTCGAAGCCAGATGAGTATCCATATGTCACTATACAGCCACAAGAAGAGGAGAGAATTTCAGATAGAGGTTAGGTTGAACATTGTGCTTGACGTGCAACTCAAGTAACCACTGTGCTGATACAGATACATGTACATGTAGGCATGTGCCTGTAAATATCCTTGATTAAAGGGTTATGTCATGATGCTGTGCATGTATGGAGTCATCGCTCGATTGGTGGCTGTTAATTGGCTACAACCAGTTACTGTGCAGCTACTCAGACCAATCCCGGCTGAAGAAAGTTAGCCAACCAGAGCGCAACTTTAAAACAAAGGATCAGGACTTAATTTTCGTAATGTCAGAGCAAAACACGTACAAAACAACTCGGTTCATTCAGGGTTGCCACAGGTCAGGGAAAAGTCAGGAAAAATTGTTTTTTTTAAAGGTCAGGGAAAAGTCAGGGAATTTTGCATCTGGTCAGGGAAATTTTAAATTTCTTGTCAAAGTCAGGGAATTTTAGGTTGCCATGACAGCCCCTCATGCGTCAAAGTGTCTGCGAGGGGAGGCTACAGGTTTTGATGATGACTTTTGTTTTAGACGAGGGTATGTTAAACAGCCTTATGGTCAGTGAAAATTGTTTTCTGGTCAGTAAAAAGTCAGGGAAATTTGTTTTCCCTGATGGGTGGCAACCATGTTATTGTCTATTAAATTTGCAAGGAATCTTTTGTTATTGATCTGTAATCTGATTTGCTAACTTTCATCAGGTGGGCCGAGGTCCAGTAGCTGCACAGTAAATTCCCCTCCCTCAATGCTTGATTGAAAGTATTTTCAATATTTTCTTTGGAGAGTATCGTTACACAGTTTGTTAGTCATTTATGAGTGTTTGCTTTGATTTTTATCATCCACATGTGCTCGAAGTTTGACAGTTCATATGAAAATTGCAGAATATAGCTTGAAATAACTGTGCCCAGCTCGGAAAGCTCAGTAATACATGTACATATATACATGTACAGTTGTAAGGTCTCTCACTATGACACAGCCCTTCAGTGGAGTGATCTCATTTTTAAAATCAATCTTTATTGTTTATGTAATAGATACAGAATGAGTAGTGACTGTCATACTTTATCGGATTTACAAACTCGAGCTGAAAGCAAGAGTTTGTAATCTGATAAAGCACGGACACGAATTCTGTGTCTGACTTATCAAATGTCTGGATGTAATAGAGTCCTGTTTTCAGTTATTTTGGCAATACAACCTATTTTGGCCGAGAAAATCGAAGCAAAAGTGTATGTAAATCAGGACAAAATCTGTATCAGATTTACAGATCACTTATCGCTCAGTGATTTCCTTTGTTTTTGCTTTATGAATTATTAATGAGTTTGATAATGGTTATTAAACATTTACAAAACACAAGTTACAATGAATTACAAATACACAAACAAACAATAAACGAATGTAGGCAAAAGGCATTGCTAATTTTGAAACGTTTATAAAGGATATTAAAAAAATATACTTTAATTAATAATTTAGAGAAAGGGAATCAAATTTTCCCACTTAATTAAATGTATCATAATTTTGTCATTTTTTTATGGCAATAAAGTGTTCAGTTTGCTGATAATATTTCATTTCTCATAAGAAATCCTCTAAATTTATATACATGTAGCTTTATATAATGTTAATTTATAAAATAATTAATATCACAAAATTAACGAACTTAATATCTTGTCACTCATCAATTAAAATAATTTAAGGGTGGCAGAGTGATATCGAAGCTACAAAGCCAATAGGACGTTTGCAAGATGGCATCACATACTACAATTACCAGAACTCTTTGCACATATTCTTTTGTTCCTTTAATGTGGACCATTGTCTTGGTACAAAAATAACCTTGTGAAGCACATTTGAAAATATTCATATAGAATTTGCGTTATATAAATGAATACCTTTACCTGTACCCTTTACCATTGAGAAATACTTTATCAAAAGACAATAATCCTTCGTTAATATCATGTTGATGTGACTTTAAAATAGACTTCTATTTCTGGGGTAAGGCATGCATAATATGGTACTTGCCCAACATAAAAAATCGCCATCATCCAATCCAAAATCCAATGCCACTTGCCAATTACGGAACCGTCTTGAACAGACCACAGGTCCATAACGTAGAGTATACCTTTCTCAATGAATCTCCTAAAATAATTTAAAGTGGTTGTCTTAACACATTATAGGGGTCATCATTAATATAAATTACACTATTTTCCGCCCAGACCTTTTTCTATAGAATAGCGATGTTTCGTGTTGATAAACATTGCAATTGTTATGCTAATGTGCCAACCATGATTTGTAAAACCCGCTTTGTGTTAGGAACCAATGGATCTCTGGTTGGCACATTAATGACAATAGATGACGACACACGAAACATCGCTATATGGGTAATATTCATGAATATGGTACACAGCTCTCACTGTTGAATATATCATTTGATTTTGTAGGTTTTTATCCTGATGTTCCTCATTATCCATTTGATGACAAGTTTGACAAGTTTGCATTCAACTCACTTTTGACGAGAGAGGAAGCTATTGTTGCTCTTGGCAAAGTTGTTACAGAATGTAATAAGGTGTCATCAATGTCTGTCTTCCAAGTCCCTGTGACGAAAAGCATGAAGCTGGAAGAATTTGAACAGACACAGTCACAAGTCAGTTCACAGGTAAAAAGAGTACAATTGTCTGTAACTTATTAGTCACTGGTGGATAGGACATGTTGGTAGGTAAATAAGCAATCGTCAGGGAAAAACAAGAAATTCAAGGTCATGGAATTTAGGATTTTGATCAGGGAAATCCCGAATTTCAGTGAAAAGTCAAGAATGTTTTATTTTCAGGCCTCACATACTTATTTCTTTACCCTGTCCTGTTCAATGTTTCTGTCTCAAAATAACAATTGAATATTTGGGGGAAATGTGAGGACGTGCTGGAAAAATGCTTCTTGGTCACTGAAAAGTTGGGGAAAAGTCAGGAATTTTGTTTTCCTGCAAATGTTTGGGAACCCTGTAGATAAGCCATGCTGGTAGATAAGCCACACTGGTGAATAAGCCATGCTGGTAGATAAGCCGGACTGGTGGATAATCCATGCTGGTGGACAAGTCACACTGGTTGGTGGACAAGCCACACTGGTGATGGAAAAGATACGTACATGTACATTGGTGGTGGATAATTCACACTGGTGGATAAAATCACACTAATGGATAAAACCACGCTTGTGGATAAGTAGACTTGCTACAAGTCAATCTTTTCCCCCTCTGAGCCTCTAAGAACGCGCAAGTGGAAGCAATCAAAGTCGCGAGATGACGCGAGGGATGAGAAGCGAAGGCGGGAAATGAAAATCTAGTTTTAAGAGAAGCGAAGGCGGGAAATGAGGGACTTTGGGAAAGTCTAGTGGATAAGCCATGCTGGAAGATAAGCCACACTGGTGGATAAGCCACGCTGGTGGATAAGCCACGCTGGTGGATAAGCCACGCTGGTGGATAAGCCACGCTGGTGGATAAGCCACGCTGGTGGAGAAGCCACGCTGGTGGAGAAGCCACGCTGGTGGAGAAGCCACGCTGGTGGAGAATCCACGCTGGTGGAGAAGCCACGCTGGTGGAGATGCCACGCTGGTGGAGAAGCCACGCTGGTGGAGAATACTGCACCCCAAGTTACGATATCGTTAATTGCATCGAAACCAGACAATATATACACATTCATTCTTCTTGTATCGTAATTTAGGTTCAGATCTTCTTGCGCGACAGCTGGCTCAACACTCTCAGGACTGCCATCAGAAGCAGTCTTCTTGATGTTGGCAAGGGCTGGTTCAACATGGAGGAGAAAAACTGGGAGGTTTACAAGATATCCAAGCTCTCAAAGTTTATGGAGCTTGTCAAGTTTGCTATGCAGGTATATACTCAGAAACATGTATATGTTGTGGTTGGAAATTTGTTTTGGTTCAAAAATTTAAAACTAGTTCAAAAAATTTAAACCAGTTCAAATTTTGAAAACTGGTTTATCTTTTTCAAAAAAAAAAAAAAAGCCAACCTATTCCATTCCCTTTTTTCCCTTGCCCCCTACCTACTTACCTTACTGTACCACTTACTTACCACTTTCCTTGGCGGTCACCCATCCACTCACTAACCCTGCCCGATCGGGCTTAACTTCAGCTACTCGATGATCCACTCGCCTAATGCAATGTGCCACAGAAGCAATCGTTGATTTGAACACCACCGTATATTCTATAAGTGCTAGTCGTTGAAGCCAGTCCCTCTCATTATGCTAATTTGTTTCCAGTCTCTTAAATTTATACGCGAATGCGCACCGGATTCTTCAAAGATGGCCGATGAACCGTGCGTAAGTAAAGAGGCCTTCTATGATGCCATAAACGACTTATAATCCAAACAAAAAAAACATTTAAAAACACCCTAACCGTCAACAACGGGTGCTCACTAATTTTGGGTGTTTAGAGCTATAGTCACTACACTTAGAACTAGATTACTGAACAACTCAGAATAATAATGCTTCTTCAATGGTCCCGTGAACTAATACAAACCCTACCCCTACATTTAAAAATACCCTAACCGTCAACAACGGATGCTCACTAATTTAGGGTGTTTAGAGCTATAGTCACTACACTTAGAACTAGATCACTGAACAACTCAGAATAATAATGCTTCTTCGATGGTCCTGTGAACTAATACAAACCCTACCCCTACATTTAAAAATACCCTAACCGTCAACAACGGATGCTCACTCATTTAGGGTGTTTAGAGCTAGTCACTAATAATTTTGGGTCGCCTCGCAGCGCCCGTAAGATTTGCTCCAATTTGCTACTACCTTCACCGACAAACAATAGAACAAACATTAATAGAACGAAGCAAACAATAACATCTAGTAGTCACTAATTTAGGATCCCAAATCCAGCATTTAAAATAACCCTAACATCAGTTAACATAACTTCCCTTTTAGAATGTTAAAAAATAAACTGATTTTAAAATTTTGAACTGGTGTAAAAAAATTTGAACTAGTGTAAAAAAATTGAACTGGTGTAAAAAAAATTGAACTAGTGTAAAAATTTTGAACTGGTGTAAAAAAAATTGAACTAGTGTAAAATTTTGAACCGGTTAAGAAAAATTGAACTGGTTTAAAAAAAATTTGAACGAAATTTTTTTTGTCCCACAACATATACATGTATGTAGAATCGATAACAGCAATTTAAAAAAGTATCTTTTCGTTTTGAAGATTTTCACATAAAAAATCTCTACTGCACCCACTTGCCAACATTGCAGAATTCTAATTCAAATATGAGACACAATATCGAACCACAAAATAGGCCGCAAAAAGAGAATGCGAGACAGAAACATAAAATTAAAAAAATCGATAATAAGTAAAAATGCCGGACGGAAAAGCGGAAACAAACATCCGGGACTGTTTCACGGCCATACGGGAGTGGACGCAGGGCGTATGACTAAAATCCAGTCAGTCCTGCAGAATCCAGGACGATAAAATGTATTGTAACAGTTGTGAATTGTCATATGCAGGATTCACTGAGGTACTTGGTACAAGATTCACTGGCTGCCTTCACGAACATGATCATCGATGCCTGTTGTAGTGTACTGGACATTGAGGAAGATCTGGACTGGGGATCAGATATCATTCTTAGTCCTTACAAGTGAGTACACTCAAACCACTGCACAACAACTTGATAAACAACTACCAGTATTTCAAAACTGGTTGTCTTGTGCATATTGTACTGCCTGTGCCAAGATAGAAATGCATGAATTTAATGGCATGTCTGTTTAGTCAAGTCTGTGTGTGTGTTATGGTATAGATGTAGTTTATCAAGTTACTCCATTAACGACTGTTCCATAGCTTATTTTATTATGCATACAGGGTTGCTAGGTAACCCAAATGCATGCGTGACAGACATTTACTGAATCCATTTTATGCCTGAAATAATTAATATTCAAGTCAATTACGGGCAGTTTTTTGGTCCTGACTGCTGGGAGAGTTCCCTTCCTTCCTAAATATGGAGAAAGTAGAAAGAGAACTCTGCTGGTGTAGGATGCTTTCTTTGTCACGCGTGCATTTGAGTTACCTAGCAACCCTGTTATGCACAACATAGTATGCGTGTTATGCATGTGCATGTAATACAAACGGTATAAGCAACCAGTTTTTGACGCATTGCATCGTGCGCTGTGCAATCTGCACGTTGTGCTGTGCGCAATGCATTGTGCACGTTGCACTGTGTATATGTGCATGTTGCATTGTGCACGTTGCATTGTGTACGTTGCACTGTGTATATGTGCGTGTTGCATTGTGCACGTTGCATTGTGTATATGTGCATGTTGCATTGTGTACGTTGCATTGTGTACATTGCACTGTGTATATGTGCACGTTGCATTGTGCACCTTGCATTGTGTACGTTGCACTGTGTATATGTGCATGTTGCATTGTGTACGTTGCATTGCGTATATGTGCATGTTGCATTGTGTACGTTGCATTGTGTACATTGCACTGTGTATATGTGCACGTTGCATTGTGTACGTTGCATTGTGTATATGTGCATGTTGCATTGTGTACGTTGCATTGTGTACATTGCACTGTGTATATGTGCACGTTGCATTGTGTACGTTGCACTGTGTATATGTGCATGTTGCATTGTGTACGTTGCATTGTGTATATGTGCATGTTGCATTGTGTACGTTGCATTGTGTACATTGCACTGTGTATATGTGCGTGTTGCATTGTGCATGTTGCATTGTGTATATGTGCATGTTGCATTGTGTATGTTGCATTGTGTACATTGCACTGTGTATATGTGCGTGTTGCATTGTGCATGTTGCATTGTGTATATGTGTACATTGCACTGTGTACGTTGCATTGTGTACGTTGCATTGTGCACGTTGCATTGTGCGTGTTGCATTGTGCGCGTTGCATTGTGCGTGTTGCATTGTGCGCGTTGCATTGTGCACGTTACATTGTGCGCGTTGCACTGCGAATTGCGTTGTGCGCGTTGCACTGCGAATTGCGTTGTGCACGTTGGATTGTGTGCGTTGGATTGTGTACGCTGCACTGTGCGCATTACATTGTGTATGTTGCACTGTGTGCTTTGCATTGTGTACGTTTCATTTTGTATATTTCACTGTGCGCATTGCGCTGTGCACGTTACGTTGTTCACGTTGCACTGTGCGCATTGCAGTTTGTACATTGTGCGTTGGATTGTGTACGTTGCCCTGTGCGCATTGCATTGTATACGTTGCATTGTGTACGTTGCACTGTGCGCGTTGCATTGTGTACGTTGCATCGTGTACGTTGCATCGTGTACGTTGCATCGTGTACGTTGCACTGTGGCATTGCGTTGTGTACGTTTCATTGTGTATGTTGCACTGTGGCATTGCGTTGTGTACGTTGCATTGTGTACATTGCACTGTGTATATGTGCGTGTTGCATTGTGCATGTTGCATTGTGTATATGTGTACGTTGCATTGTGTACGTTGCATTGTGTACGTTGCATTGTGTGCATTGCACTGTGTATATGTGCGCGTTGCATTGTGCGCGTTGCATTGTGCGCATTGCATTGTGCGCAGTGCATTGTGCGCATTGCATTGTGCGCGTTGCATTGTGTATATGTGTATATTGCACTGTGTACGTTGCATTGTGCACGTTGCATTGTGCGCGTTGCACTGCGAATTGCGTTGTGCGCGTTGCACTGCGAATTGCGTTGTGCACGTTGGATTGTGTACGCTGCACTGTGCGCATTACATTGTGTATGTTGCATTGTGTACGTTGCATTGTGTACGTTTCATTATGTATATTTCACTGTGCGCATTGCGCTGTGCACGTTACATTGTGCACGTTGCACTGTATTTGCATTGTGTACGATGCACTGCGCGTTGCACTGTGCACGTTGCACTGTGTGCATTACATTGTGTAGTTGCATTGTGTACGTTGCACTGTGGCATTGAAGTGTGTACGTTGTACTGGTCGCGTTGCATTGTCTACGATGCATTAAGTGCGATGCATTGTGCTCGGTGCATATTGCATTCTGTACGTTGCACTGTGCGGGTTGCATTGTGTAGGCTGCATTGTGTAGGCTGCACTGTGCGGGTTGCATTGTGTAGGCTGCACTGTGCGCGTTGCATTGTGTAGGCTGCACTGTGCGCATTGCATTGTGTACATTGCACTGTGCACGTTGCACTCTGCACGTTGCATCGGGTAGGTTGCACTGTGCGCATTTCATTGTTTACTTTGCATTATGTACGTTGCATTGTGCGGGTTGGATTGTTCAAAGGCAGTATTGGTGCATGTGTCTTTGTTACCTCAATGCTCTTTTTGTTGTTTTGCAGACCAAAGAGGAATGCCCTTTTCATGCTGGACCTGATCATGGAGAAGGGGACTGTTACGTACAACACAGATCTCGACAGTTTTAGTCGTGTGGTGGTTGGCTTGTTTGACAAAGGGATTACATCAACCAAGGTGAGAACTTAATTAAAAAGGTGTACTTAATAATATAATAAAGAAATACTAACCAGGCAAGGGAAACAGCCAAATCTTTAGCTAGGGCTTAGGATGGCTCTTGAATAATTCCAAATTTCGTTTTCAAAGGGGGTGCTTAATAGAGGGAGGGCGCTAAACAGAAAGATACTGGACGCAGAGTTTGTTTTGTAGTTTACAGCATTTACTCAAAGCATCGAAATGGGACTCAGGTTCAAAGAAGGGATGTTGCGTGCAGGAGAGCTTTGCAAGCACGTGTATGGGTATAAAAATCACGGACTATGAGCTACAACAAAAGAAACTGATTTGCCTTTTCAACCTCAATTACTAAACTTGCTATAACTTGAAACTAATGTAAGTGGCAATAATTAAAACCTGGAGAATAGGAGAACTGATTCAGACGAGACAAGTTGCAGATTGTTCATCATTTGAATGGTTTAGGCGGCAAAGATTCGAAATGGTATTGAAATACATTTACAGAAAACTACTTTAATGTGATTTTTACTATCCATACAAAATGTGCTAGTTTTTATGATAAGTTTACTTGTATTCAAGCATGCACCATTACGATAAAAAAAACGTTATTTAAGTCAATTTAAAGAGGTGAGAACAGGGTTCGGGGAGAAGGGTGCTTATAACTGGGGGGACTTCACGGTATGCATTCCTTAGTAATGTGCTATATAACCTTATCATCTCTAGAACGTACCACAACTTGAGAAAATGGTCCTAGAAGGGCTTTTCTGGAGTGGAACACCCCTTTTGGAGTCAGTTGGTGAGAATGAGCCCGAGGTGGTCAGGCTGAGAGAGACTGTGCGCAGTGCCATAAAAACCTCCCTGATGCCAGTTAAGGCCTACGCCAAGCAGTATGAGAAGTACCTGGATTTGTTCAACCTGGACATCAATGAGTATCTACAGTGAGTATTGGGTAGAGTAGGGTTTGTACTTGTATGTGTGGAATCAATAACATCTTCTGGTTTGCTAAGTGGTTAAGTGCCAGTCTGATGAGCAGGAGGCTGAGAATTCAAATCCTGATCATACATACACAGTTCAGGGCTTGGAATTAGAGGAAAACACCATTGATTTTCATTAGCAACAACAACAACAAATAGTTCAGCAAGATTCTACTAGCAGTCAGGGAGCCACGCTGGCGCAGTGGTTAAGCACTTCGCCTCTCACCTCTGTTGCCCAGGCTAGGTTCGATCCCCGGATGTGGCACTATATGTGAGTTGAGTTTGTTTGTATCTCGCCCTTGCTCCGAGGGTTTTTATGTGGGTTCTCCGGTTTTCCTCCCGATCCCTCCGCAAAAACCAACAAGCTAAATTCCAATTCAATCTGTGGATTAGCCGGGACCTGGCTTTGATCAGCCCCAATGGTTGTTTCAGGTCTCGTTTGAAATTCAGAGTTAGAAATTCAGAGCAACAGTTGCTAGTTTTCACTAATTTTCACAGCAACATGGTCTGATCCACTAGCAACAACAAATAGTTCAGCAAGATTCTACTAGCAACAGTTGCTAGTTGTCACTAATTTTCACTAGCAACATGGTCTGATCCACTAGCAACAACAACAGATAGTTCAGCAAGATTCTACTAGCAACAGTTGCTAGTTGTCACTAATTTTCACTAGCAACATGGTCTGATCCACTAGCAACAACAAATAGTTCAGCAAGACTCTGCTTAAGTAACAGTTGCTAGTCGTCATGAGATTTTACTTGCATTTCCACAATTCTGCTCGCATTTTGCAAGTGCACAAGCCTAATTTGAAGCCCTGTCAGGATCATAAGATAACTGAGTAGAAGGTGATGTCTTTATATAGCGAAAAAGTGACGAATGATGATTCCAACCGTTCTGGTGATTGTAAGTTTTAAACCTTAACTGCTTATTGCAATACAGATAACATTAACAGCAAACGATCTATTGAAAGTAGTCCTGCCATGCTGAGAATCTATTGGACATTTTTAAGAGGTGATCAATCATAGTCCACTGTCCAACAACAGTGTGAATCCCTCTGTACTGTCTTCTGTAGGGAGTATGATTCGCAAGAACACACTGCAGCTGAGGTCAAGCAGGAGATCGAGAGGCACCTGACAGATAAAGAGCTGCTAGAGAACACCCTGCCGTCCAGCATCGTGATTGGTCCGTACTGGGTCTTAACAGAGGGCATCAAAAAGAATCTTGCCAAGAAGAGAAAGGCTCTCGCGAATGCCGTGATTGAGCTATTGGCGAAAAAACTGAGGAAACAGGCTGATGAGGTAGTGTTCCTGTTTTAAGTTCACAATTTTCTATTTTCAGAGAGTTGTTCTTGGTGACGTTAGACCATGGTGATACCAACACACATCATAGACCCTTTGCAGTTTCTACTTCCGGTTACATCTCTAACCTCGCTTTCATGCGACCGGAAGTAGGAACCATATTACGCAAAGTTATACTTCATACTTCCGGTTGCATGGAAGTGAAGCTAGACATGCATCTTGATGTGTAACCGGAAGTAGGACATTTTGAGAGGGGTTTGCCACCAGGATCTGAAAATCCTGACCCAGACCAAT
This sequence comes from Actinernus sp. WN-2022, assembly GCA_030867875.1. Classification (NCBI taxonomy): domain Eukaryota; kingdom Metazoa; phylum Cnidaria; class Anthozoa; order Actiniaria; family Actinernidae; genus Actinernus; species Actinernus sp. WN-2022. The sequence goes on from JAOWCC010000577.1 coordinate 85,882,049, forward strand.
TATGTGAGTTCGATCCCCCTACCAGACCTGCTTTCTTCTCTTTCTGAATTCGTTTATAATATCAATAACAAAATAATTCCTCATTTCAGAACACAAGACCAAATTTGGCACCCTATTTCAGACTGAAACTGCTCGAAAACCATATCTACCCAGAGGTTCAATTCAATTATCTACGGTTTGCCACCAGTTAGTTTGCCATACAAGGAGGTTCCGTTTGTAAAAGTAACCGGCAAAAATCTCTGCCTTCCCAGCAGCACATACCTGTAAAGCTTATATAGGGAGTACCCCTTGCCCCCTCCCACTGGATAAATTCGTATACCTTCATGTTGTCTGTTTAATGGAGCAATTACGGTTTCTGGGAACCCCCCGTTTCACCCTAAATTTAATGGTTAATCATTAATTACACATGATACCCAAGGGAGGGGTGGGTGGATAGTTTTCCAGAAACCGTGATGGATCCCTTTACTGTATGTCACTAGGTCTGTGAGGAGTTCAAGTTCATTGCTCGCCGCCTGTACGACAAACCTAACAGTATTGAGGAGCTTGCGGAACAGAGAGAATACATGAAGACCATCCCTGAACTACTGAAGAAAAACCAGGAGCTCATCGACAAGGCAATGGTGGACTACGAGCTGATCGAGGAGTTTAATTACAACATATCTGCTGAAGACTTCTCTGCTAAGTATGTCAGCATAGCTCAGTAACATGCAGTGATTTTGTTACATGTATCTCTGCATTCTGCATTGTTTAAGGGTTAGAGACTGACATGCATGCTTTATTGACAAATACAGGTACGCGCTGAATGTACGATGAACGAAAAATGAAGAATACTGCACGAGGCCGAATGCAGCATGAATACATTTTGAGTGCATTGTACAGTTTGTAAAAGTGTGTGCCTATTAATTTGCCAGTAAAACACAAACATAAAGTCTCTAACTCTTTCAATATTCCATCTGAGTGCACAGCATGCTGTGGTCATTAATAAAGCACTGTCATTATTTTAGGGAGCGAGTTCTCATCACGTAATTTGTAACAAAATCACTGAATGCATCTGTCACTTGCTTGTGATAGGGTTTGCTTAAAGCCTGGTTCACACTGATGATATTTAAGCCCGATTCACACTAGCGACATTTAAGCCTGGTTAACACCAGCAACATTTAAGCCTGGTTCACACTAGCGACATTTAAGCCTGGTTCACACTAGCGACATTTACGCCTGGTTCACACTAGCGACATTTAAGCCTGGTTCACACTAGCGACATTTAAGCCTGATTCACATCAGCAACATTTAAGCCTGGTTCACACTAGCAACGCATGCATAAGCGCAAGCACCATACGTGGACGCAGTACCGTAATTGTGAGATAAGAACAAGCACCACTAATGATTTAGATTCAGATTTCTTTATTGAACACCATTTAGTGCAGAATATAAACAAAATATGAAGTAAAGAATACCATTGAGAAATATCTAGTTTGCTTAAAGGGGCATGGTCATCGGTTAAGCGCATGCGCAGTAGGGGCGAGATAGTTGAGTATTCCGTGGGCCACGGGAAACTCAACTTATCCGCCATCAATGCGAGCGTGGTATAATCTGGTCCAATTTAACAGCTTGTGTGGGCCATCAGTCCTCGAAACTTCGTACAGTATTTTAGATGTATATATTTATTAGTTCTATAGCCTTTTTTTGTTTGATTTGCGAAAATGAGCTAGAAAATTTCGAAAAAAACGGAAGTCATCATGGCGTGAACTAACCGTATGTTTGTACTAGTTCGATTTATCGGATGTCATGCACTTGAAAACAATTTTTATCACTTCAAATGAATGTCGATTGTTCACATGGCTGTCCTGTGTTAGCTGCTGTAGTTATTTGGAATCATGGAATGTTTGAACGGTGCATTTCGTACACTTTTGCAAGCATAGTGTAGCGCGCTGTTTACTCGTATTAAACGCAGTCTGCGAATTAATAACAAGCTTGTTTGTACTAGTTCGATCTATCGGTTTTCAACTCCAAAACAATTTCGATGCCTTCAAACGAATTTCGATTGCTCATAAGACTATCCTGTGTGAGCTACTGTGATTATTTCGACATCAGGGATTTTTTAAACGGGAGTTTGCCTACAGTTTTGGAAGCATACTGTAGCGCGCTCGACCATAGAATGTTTATTTGCAACGGAAGTCTGTTTATAACCTCACTAGTTCGATCTATCGGTTTTTATGGACTCCAAAACAATTTAGATAGCTTCAAATGAATGTAGATTACTCATAAGACTATCCTGTGTGAGGCACTGTGATTATTTCGACATCAGGGAATTTTTAAACGGGAGTTTGCCTACAGTTTTGGAAGCATACTGTAGCGCGCTCGACCATAGAATTATGTTTATTTGCAACGGAAGTCTGTTTATAACCTCACTAGTTCGATCTATCGGTTTTTATGGACTCCAAAACAATTTAGATAGCTTCAAATGAATGTAGATTACTCATAAGACTATCCTGTGTGAGCTGCTGTGATTATTTGGACATCAGATAATTTTTAAACGGGAGTTTTCCTACAGTTTTGGAAGCATTGTGTAGTGCTTGACACTACAATGTTTACTTGTGAAGAAAATCCTTTGAGCTTACGTACCTAGCGTGTTTGTACTAGTTCGAACTATCGGCTTTTATGGACTGAAAATTATTTTACAGCTTCATGAATATGTATGTTGGTTGATCAGAAGACTATGCTCTTTGTGTTTGTGGTTTGTTTGGCATCAGAAAGTATTTTTAATGTACTTTTTGTTCGATTTTCGTGCAGTGTTTGGACATAATTCGCCGATATCAGATTTTATGCAAAATTGTCCAAATCAAGCATGTTGAACATTCTAAGAACATAACTATTTGTCCAAATGTTATCATATCCAACTCAACTTCTTCCTCCATCGACTCTGAAGCCATTGTTACAACGTGGTTCCCTAATACAGGGCCGCCAGCCTTCAAAATGCTACTACAAATCCTCCCCTTTGAGACCTTTTCACGTACGCTCGCTCAACCGGGAAGATTTTGATATGCTAATTAGTACTTTCGGCACGCCTACTGCGCATGACTACCAGGTGACCATGCCCCTTTAATCGTAGTTATCGTTTAGAGGAAAAGTGAGCAATTATTAAAGGAGCTAAAGCTTCCTAGTTAACTACTGCCACATACATGTAGGAAGTAAAGAAAAGTATAAAATTACATGATAATTAGATATATCATATATGGATCAGGTTACAGTTGAAATTTAAGACGGTGTTTCTTATATGATCAATACATTGCTGCATCTGTATTTGTTGCTTCTGCTTATGTGAACCAGGCTTTATCTTTGCCTAGTAGGAATTCGCGTGCTCTGTTTCTTAGAGCGCTTCTTATATTTATGCAAGACTTGTCTTGGCAGTTTGGTTGCCGTCAATCAGTTTTGCTTGATTCTGATTGACCGCTTTTGTACCTAAACCATTTAAATGCCAAAAAAATGGTCTCTCGGTTATATATTTTATCCACTGAGAGTCAAGGTAAAGTATAAAGACACGTTTGACTGATGGACGACAGAACTCACACTGAAGAAAGTCTGGATCGTGTAAATAGAAAAGGCGGTGTAATGGGACTTTTACCTGAAGGAGTAATCGCACTGGAGCTGTTACGAATATGCTACAGAGCGGATTTCGTACGAGTGGGACAAAAATACGGCAGGGCCGTAGCCTTACCGTAGCCTTACCGTAGCCTTACCGTAGCCTTACCGTAGCCTTACCGTAGCCTTACCGTAACCGTACTGTAAGTTACTGTACCTTAACTCTGTAATTTGATTGGATCAGAAATGGGAAACCAGTTCAACGTCACGGCATGTCGTACAGTAACCGTGCCGTAAGTAATTGCCGTAACATAATTGTCTACTCGTACGACATCTGCTATAATGCTAGTTGTTCACAGCGGACCGGACACAGTAATTTTCAGCGAATTTTCATATGCACATATGGCATGGTGAAATTCAAAGCAAATATGCAGATACTAAGAAGAAAGATCTGAATTTCTTCAAACTGTGCATGGGAATTTTACCCTAGATATGTGAAAAAAAATTGAAACTTCTTCAGTCGTACCACACAACCTGTACCTTTGAATTTGTTTTGTGTAGGTGGACATGTATTAGTTGGCCGTACAAGATCCAGCAACAAATAGATGCTACTGAACAGACCCTGGAGGCAGATGAGGAGCGATTCCAGAAGAACCTCCTTGGCGACCAGAACACATTCCAGGATCGACTCGACTCCCTAAATATGGCTGTAGCAGGGTTCGCAGCTCACACGGACATCAGTAAGGCCCATGAGATTTCCAATGAGGTGCGGCGACTAGTGAAGCAGCTGAAGGAATGCCAAGCCCTCTCCCATACATACAACAACAGGGAACGGCTGTTTAACATGCCTGTTACTTCGGTAGGTATCTTAGTCTTGACAACAGACCAACTAGATTTTAGGTAACGGTCACAGATGCCTGAGCTCAAGCGTGGGTCATGTCTTAAAAGGGCAGTATCAACCCCCAGATCAACTTTCTCATGATGAAAGAAACAACTACTTAGATTATCTTCAAATGGCAGTGAAAGCTTCCGAAGAATAGGGAGAGTTTGCTTCCCTCGCTGAGAAAGGAACTTATCGAAGACAGCCATACACATAAAACACAAAAAGAACAACTTGATTAGCCAAGGCTTTATTTGACGATTGTCTGAGTGGAGAAATAAAATCGAGATCGGAAAACGTTTGCATATTTTAATGCCAGAATCGAAGCTACAAAGTGAAGACAAATTTGCAAAATCCATCGGCAAATATGCTTTGGCTGATAACATACATACATACTGTATACCTTGCTCTTGACAATTTTAGACACCACTACGTGCTAAACTGACTTACGTATATATGATTTTCAGTATGAGAAACTTGGCCGCCTTATAAAGGAGTTTGAGCCCTTCAAGAACATGTGGTTGACAGCATCCGATTGGCAGAAGTGGTACGACAGCTGGATGAACGATCCTCTGACGACCATTGATGCCGAGCAGCTCGAACAGAATGTCAGCAATTCCTTCAAGACGATCTTTAAGTGTTATAAACACTTTAAGGACATCCCAGCATGTCAGCAGGTTGCTTACGAAGTAAGGCAGAAAATCGATGCGTTCAAGCCTTACATACCACTTATACAGGGTCTAAGAAATCCTGGAATGAGGAGTCGACATTGGGAACAGGTAAGGAACCTTGAGGAACACCATACTTTGATCACGTTTCATTTCCCTGAAGTGCATGCCATGAACGTTAATTGTCAAAATTGGGAACAATCGAGGACTTGTGAAACACCTTATTTTCGATGTATTTCAATAGCTGTATTGTTTACCTGTGGAAGGAGTTTGCATAATTTGTTTGCAAGAAATGAAACCCTACACTCAACGCTGCCTTCCTTACTTCATATAACAGCTGTCCAAAGAGCTTGGCTTTCCTGTGGTGGCTAATGCCCAACTTACGTTCACGAAGTGCTTGGATATGGGACTTCAGAATCACACTGATGTTATTGCTAAGATTGGTGAGATTGCCGGGAAAGAGTACTCCATCGAACAGGTCAGTGAAAAATAACAGTAAAATTATTACCGTTCGTTTAATCCATTCCCTATACCAAAGGTACTCCTTTGTTACTTGCCACCTAAGATTGCTGTTATTTTGTTCAATATAGGAGCCGGTCTAAGAGCCGGTCTAAGAGCACTTCTCACCACCTGCCTCTGTCCTTAAAGGGGAACTGTCAACTCCCAAATGATAAACTTCCTCATGAGGAAAGACAAAAATAACTACTCAGATTAGCAGAGTATGCTTTCCAGATAAACTGGAGAAAATTGGAGACAATTTTGATGAAGGATGGCAAAGAGTCGAGTGGATGAAAAACACTACTTTTAAGAGAGATTTAGAGCAACTTGATATCGGTTCAGTGCATCCGAAATCAAGTCTTTAATATGGGCATCCCTCTATCAAAAAGGTTTGAAAAGCGTACCAGAACATTCACGTGGTGTTTCTCTTCCATCTCGGTGTTATTTTTGTAGTTTTGTTTTATAGAAACTTGAAGATTCAATTTGATTGACATTGCCCCTTTTAATCCTCGTAGTGAACGCTCAGTGATTGGCAGATGTTTATTGTGACGTCGAACTCTGGTCAGCAAGTTGTAGGCTTCCTTCAGTAGTGGGGTTAAAGATTTGAAGACTAACGAAACTATGCATGTGTTTTACAGGCTTTGGACAAAATGGAATCGGAATGGAAGCCGCTCCTCCTTGAGGTCCTGTCCTACAAAGAGACGGGCACCTTCATTATGAAGGTCAGCGATGACTGTTCACAGCTACTGGATGACCACATAGTGATGGCACAGAGCATGTCCTTTTCACCCTACAAGAAACCATTTGAGGATCGTATCACCACGTGGGAAGGGAAACTCGTCATGACACAGGTTGGTACTGGATGTGCAGGCGTCTGGTGTCTTCTCTCGATGGGAAAGATGATTCCAGATATGGTCACATCATATATCATACTATGACAGGAACATTTTCCAACAATACATCAATGGGAATTCACCAATACCCATGCATCAATGTTGGTAAAACGGCGGAATGCTTCCCATCAATGGTTTCTGCCTGATGATGTAAAGCTGCTAATTCCCACGTTGGGTATTCAGAAATTACTCATTGATGTGTATTTTGGGAAATGTTCCTGTGCATATTTCCCCATTTCTTTTGATTCCTTTCCAAACCAACAGCAAATTGTTTCTGAACTGTCTACGGCCTTTTTCTAAGGTATAACAAGCAAGTGTGATGTCATGTTCACATGGTGTCTGTTTTCTCGTCATCGCCCTACTCAGAGATGCTCATTTTGTTTCCTTACAGGTGTAAGATATCATTTATTTTAGTGTTCTTCTTTCACTGACATTTAACTTTGACAGTTTAACACGAATGGAATGAGTCGTTTTCATTGATTCAGGTCTTACACGTTTCACTATTGAGGTGAACCATGGGAAAGACATCAACTGTTTGTCAGTTAAATGTATATAATATAACTTATATGAAATACATAACAGCTTGGTGGCATACGAACGTCGACATACATGTAGGATTGGAGTGGATTTCGTTGGAGTGGGCAAGTTACCGCAATGACCTGTGGCAAGGTTATGGTGCCATAACATTGCAATGGTTTCCCATTGTTTTTGCTGTCTACAAGTGACTTTGCCGTACCGTAACATGCATTGTGATTGGGTTACAGTCAGCACGGTTACGGTACTCATACGAAATCTGTTCTATTGCTTGTATCTATGTGCCACACTAGGGAGTACGTTGTCTAACATAAAGTCCACATGTAACATCAATCATGCATGTTCTTCTCTGAACAGGACGTCATGGACGAATGGCTGCAGTGCCAGCGTAACTGGTTGTACCTGGAGCCCATCTTCAGCTCTGAAGACATCAATAGGCAGCTACCCGTGGAGAGCAAGAGGTACCAGACGATGGAGAGGATATGGAGGAAAGTCATGAACGCTGCCAAGAGCAACCCTCAGGTAAAGTGTTACTTAACAAAGAGATGTCCTCAAAACAGCAAAAACAACTAAAATAGAGCATGCACATGACCTTGTGATGTCATCTTTGCATCTGTACTTTAACAGATCATGGCTATCAGCCAATCACAGCGTGCATTTCGCCCTGTTGTACGAAAGGTGTCAGCAGTGATATTGATAATTGTGGAGATGGAAGCTTTGAGTCTAATTAGCTGTGGTGGGTTTTCAGTCATATAGATGTACAGATACAGAGGAGTCAGCATGGCCGGGTGTTTGACCCGACGGACTCGCGCCAGTCTCGATTCTCTGAGTTCGATTCTTTGTTGTACTCGACCATATTTGTAAATGGCCTGTCGATTTTTCTCCTCTTCAACTAGGATTCTTATGCAGCTGTTTAATTCATAAACATCAACCCCATCTCCAGTAAAAGCACCATGTACATATAAAGTACATTTTTAACCCATTATGCAAACTCGTTTAATGAACATGAACTTGTCTGAGAGGTGTTTGTGATAATTGCATGGAAAAGCGCTCGCACTTTTACAAAATGTCATATTGCAGTGAATCATGGACTGATGTTCGTAAGTCCATACGATGTACAACAGTGATGCGTGGAGCCAATAACAACAACAGCAAGTTATTCATACCACGATTGTTTACAAAAAGAAAACACGTTACTAAGAGTGTGTTCGATTGACCATATCCCGGAATACGAATACATAGAATGATCACTACAAATCGCTTAATATCGGGATTTTGTTAACTACTGGAATACTAAATGTATTTCTGAATATCATGAGTCAGCGAACGTTTGTAGCTTACAGTGCATACTGTGCCTGAACCAGAGATTTCCAGAGACCGTATTCCATCTATTCTTATCCCGGAATATGGTCAATAGAACACGTCCTAAATGATATCAGGTAACACAAAACACCAACATACAAAAGCCCCAAAATATTACAGTATTGTGGTATTAGATGACCTAAAATGACCATAGCTAAGACGTGTGGATGCGTGTGAAAAGTCTGTTAAGCGACATTTTGAATGAGTGATGTCGAGAACGATTTGGATTTTGTTATTTGTTTTAGGTTATCTCTCTGTGCCCGGATGCCAGACTACTTGAGAGTTTGCGAGAATGCAACAAACTTCTTGAACAGGTTAGTGCATACGAAAATGTATAGGGAATATGATTTCTTTTAAAAGCTAGCGCAATTCTGCTGAATGCAGGTTTCATCAACTAATATCGTAGAAAGCAAGGGCAGTTCACATTCCAAGCATTACTCCTTTGTCGGAACTTTTTGCAATAAATAAATAGATGCATAAGTTTGTTCGCCAGACACTTGATTATTCTGTAGTGACATTTTCGTTCCTCGCAATTGAATATTTACACCAGCGTCTAATCATTTAACAAACCACTACGTTACAAACAGCTCCAAAAGTGTTCCACTGAGTTCTGGTTTCATCAACTAAAATCGTAGACAGCGAGGGGCAGCGCACGTTCCAAGCGTTACTCCCTCGTCAGAGCGTTTCCAAATAAATGCATGATAGTTTGTTCACCAGACACTTGATCTTTGATTATTCTGTAGAGTAACCTTTTCGTTCCTCGCAATTGAACATTTACACTAGCGTCGGTCTATTTGCACCATCGAGCGCGTCTAATTCTTTATCAAACCACTTCGTTACAAACAGCCCCAAAAGTGTTCCGTTTGACTACTGGTTTCATCAACTGAAATCTTAGAAAGCGGCAGTAATCCTGTACCGCTCGAGACCTGTATTCTGATTGTACCATTATACTGTAGCTCTATTGTTTTTGTATTGCACGTTCTAAAGGTTAGGGTGTTTTGTAGAGCGGATTTCAATTGAGTGTCGGAAGTGTTTTGGTTTTGCGTTTACTAAGCTCTCCTCTTGGCTGAGAAAGTAAACCAACCAATCAGAATCCAAAGTAAAACAAAACTCAAATTGGTTTTACCTTTGCTTTGGTTTGTCATTGGCTCACAGGGAAGCCATTTATGAGTTACTTGTGATTGCTCGCTCCTATGATTGGCTGGCTGTGGGTAATTTGCGTTTGGTTTTACGACACTCAACGGAAAACCGCTCTATTGTTGGGTAAGCCAATGTTGTGGCTCGTTTCGAGCGGTACAGGATGGCCCGAGAGGGGTAGCCCACGTTCCAAGCGTCAGAGCGTTTTCCTAACAAATCCATTAGTTTGTTCGCCAGATAGTTGATCTTTCATTATTCTGTAGAGTGACCTTTTCATTCCTCGCAATGGAATATTTACACCAGGGTCTAATCCTTTAACAAACCACTTCGTTACAAACAGCTCCAAAAGTGTTTCGCTGACTACTGGTTTCGTCAACTGAAATCGTAGAAAGCGAGGGGCAGTTCACGTTCCAAGCGTTACTCCCTTGTGAGAGTGTTGAGTTTATTCGCCAGCCGTGAGACACTTGATCTTTGATTATTTTGTAGAGTTGCCTTTTCCGGTTCCTCGCAATTGCATATTTACACCTTTAACAAACTACTTCGTTACAAACAGGTCCAAAAGGGTCTCAGTGAGTACCTAGAGACCAAGCGTTCAGCCTTCCCGCGTTTTTACTTCTTGTCTGATGACGAACTGTTGGAGATCCTGTCACAGACTAAGGACCCCACAGCTGTGCAACCACATCTGAGAAAATGCTTCGAGAACATTGCTAAGGTGAGAGGGATGAATCTTTAACTCCATGGGAACCTACGGGCCTTGAAAAGTCCTTGAAATAATGCCAGGTTCTTCAAAAGGCCTTGTATTTTGACATATTAGGTTTTCTCCTTGAAAAACCTTAGAACTCCTTGAATTTTGTTGAAACCTCCTTGGCCGTTTGAGAAGACAGTAAATCAGCATCATTGCTGCCTCCAAAAGATCGTTAGAATGGCAATGAATGATTCATCGTGCAAACAAGTCAAAGAAAGGGTCTGACATTGGGTCTAATATGCGTAGAATGTTGAGTTCGTTAATGTGTGATCCTGTGGTAAACAAGTCCTTGAAAAGTGTGGATTGTCCTTGAAAAGTCCTTGAAAAGTCCTTGAAAAGTCCTTGAAAAGTCCTTAAAAAGTCCCGAAGACTGTACGAACCACGATACTCTAGTAATCGGTGTATTTAGTCAGTTTGTTTTCCATGCCCCCTAACGTGTTTGGACTTTGACGTTCTAACTACGAAAGTGCAAATAGTTACATCAATTCGTAGTCCCTTATGCGGGACAAAAGTCCTCAAGCTTAAAGGAGAACTGAACCCTAAAATCAACCCAACGTCTTTACAAAGATGTATTCGAAAGAAATAAGTTCTGCTATTTTATTTGTCTGTGTTGCGCGTCTATGATGAGAAAATTAGTCTCCAAGTTCGATTTTCCGCTGAAAAATCTATATTGTGTGGCGGCTCAATTCAGTGCAAATTTCCCCATAACGTTCGTCACACATACCAAGGAAGAACGATCACACTTCCTGCACAAAGAAAACACAATGGTCCGCAATTAGAAGCCGTTAGTCCTGCTATTCAATGTCGGGGACAGCATGGCAAAACTAATTTATTCCCCGTATACAAAGTCACAAATTACAAGACTTGAGCCGTCTGTACATAGCGGAGGCTGTGAGTAAGGTTTTCGGATTTTCTCTTCCTAGACGTGCAACATAGAAAAATAAAATAGCAGAACCTATTTATTTCGAATATATGTTTGTGTAGACATTGGGTTGATTTTAGGGTTCAGTTCCCCTTTAAGGACTGTGCCTACTAAAGTCAGCGCGCATGCCGTTCTGCACATCTTGCGTCTCGCGGGTCATACCGCGCGACAGGCCATTTGCAGAACTATTTTGAAAGTCAAACTTCTGTGTTAATTGTGTAATTTGACAGACAGAAAGATGAAGGATTTTCAAATACGAGGAAGGAAGATACGCTTGAGAAATGAACGATTTGGGAAATCTTTAAATTCAACTATACGGCCACGAAAGACAATTTTCGTGGGGAGATGGTCGAAGAATCGTAGATTTAGGAGATTTACCCCACCAATTGAATGAAGGTTGTTTGGACTGCCATGAATCGCTGATGTCTTTTCGCCCGGCGCCTTTGCCTTAGGCCTTTTGATGCTTTCGTCAGTTTCGCCTGCGAAGAATCCAAACTTGTACTCGGAAGTTTATACGGTCAAATAAATTTTGTGAAAACGGGTAAACCTCTTGGAGATCCAAAGAAGAATGAAAAAGAAAGGACTGTATGGGGTTTGAGCAGAATTGAAGCAGCAACAGGTTTGATTTTCAATGAAGAAAGTCGAAAGACGGGACTGGCTCTTTTCCCCGCCGCCATCTTGACAATATCCCAGAATGCAATATAATTAACTAATTTTTGGACTTACCAGGGAGGGCTTGGTAAAAAAAATGTCATTTTTTGAAAATAAAATAAAATGCGTGGATACCCCCATTTTTTTTCTTTTCGTAATCTGTAATATAGAAACTAAACAACGGTTACATATTTTTTTCGTCTTTATAAAGTTGAAACTTGATGTCCATTTCAGCATATAATCTCTGTCTGTTCATGGTCACTAATGAGGCTTACAAAGCAAAATTTGTAAAAAAATCATAGTTATTTGTAAGATAAATGGTTTGATTGGCATCCTTTGTGAAGAACGCTATGTCTAACGTTTTTCACCCTAATATTTTGGCAGATAACCCAAAAATATTTTCTCAGAGAAAGAAAAATGCTGAGTCAGTATTTTTATCCTTATTGTATGGGTACCCCATAATTTTTTTCTGATTTCGAAAGCTCCTGAGGGTGTTCAAACAATCCATATAGATTTTTAGAAAAAAAATGGTTTGTAATTAGTAGGCACCGTCCTTAATTGTTAAAAAAATTATTGTTAATTTAATAAGGTTTAGTTTCCAGATGCCTTCAAAACGGAAAAGATGGGAAACATTTTCAGCCCCATTAATGTAGTTACTCCGTAAAAATAGTTATGTTGACGGAGAGATAGCAAAAGAACGTTCTTAGCAGGAAGTAAAATGTTCTGTTTGATTGACAGTCGACCAATTAACACACGACAAGTACTCTCTCAGCCATATACCGAAAGTGCGGGAAAACTAGCGCATAATAGGGCTTTTGCAGCTAACAGTCACGTGCTGATATAATACAGTCACGTACTGATATAATACAGTCACGTGCTGATATAATACAGTCACGTGCTGATATAATACAGTCACGTGCTGATATAATACAGTCACGTGCTGATATAATAGTAAGTTAACGAATGAATGAGCTCGTGATCCCCATGGGAAAGACGTTGCCATAGATGCTGGAGAGCAAGCCATTTTTAAAAACGCTGTTTTAGAAAGATCGATTGGAGGTGAAAAATAGCATTTACAAACAGGTTTTGCTAATAACAATACCGATCTCGTACAAGGCTTCTGATAACTGAAGTTAAATATTTTGTTGCCATCCAGTACATTGCTGTACAATCACGTGAATGCCAGGCTGCAAAAGGCCCATTAATTTCATCTACGAGTGTTTACAGTTATTGCGAAACGTTTTTCCACACACGATTCCATCGGTCGTTGGCCTCATGTCTTTCAGAAAGCAAGCAGGATTCCCTTAGACAACAAAGAAAATAGTAAACCAAAAAAGCCCCAAAAATGCATACGAGCCAAAGAGAAGTCCTCGCAAAACCCGACAAGGGTTCGTATTTTCACTTTCAGGCTCGGAAGATGAAAAAGAATCGATAGGAGCCAGCCGAACGAAGGCTGACGGTGAATCTTAAGGCCAGTTTACACAAGCGATTTTTTTTGAAATTTTTGTCGCGATTTCGACAGCAATTTTGCTCGCCAGCGAAGTTGCACTTTCAAATCGTGTATGTAAACTAGTGGCGATTTTGATGCAATTTTCGTCGCCACCAAATCGTACTGGTTTTGAGCATGTTTGAAACTTGATGTTAATTTTCGGCGAGAAAAATTGCTGTGGGACGCGACAAAAATTGCAAAAATCGCCTGTGTAAACGGACCTTTAGTCTGACTCACCACGATTTTTGCCACTGCCCTAAGAACTTTATTGCCGTGTTGGTTCAGACGGTTGCATTATCGGTGGCATTCAACTTGGGTTCCGTTGATCTTTCTTTGCCTTTAGATGTCCCCTTCGCTTTCGAGGCCTTTTCATCTTTCACATTTTTCGGCAATAGTCGTAAAAACAACTGGGCAAATAACTTACTATAAAATGTCGGGATGAGACTACTTAGCTTTGATCGAATATTGGCATTGGCGGGAAATTTTGACAGATAGTTTCATGATTGGCCAAGAGATCGCTAATGTGTTGGAGAGGCAGGATTCAGATTCGTGCACGCTGGAAAGCTAGATTTTTCAATTGCTCATTTCTGCGCTTCCGATTTTCATCCAAAATATAGTTTTCAAAGAGCTTCAACTCAAGACGAATTTGTTCGATTTGTCTGAAATTTTCAATTGATATCTCGGCTACAAAATCGTGTCTGGGAATTCAGAGCTCTTGACGGCTTTTCCCACATATCTATATTATGTTTTCGCGTTTTCACGGAAAGCATAACTTTTGAACTAAATTGATCTGATAATCTGTAATACAATTCCTTCGAAATGATAGCAAACATATTTAAAAACCTTAAAATATTTTCGGCGCTGGAGCTTCTGAAACTATCTCACTGTGACTGGAGAAGCGGGATGGCGGAAAGTTCGAGACTCAAAAAACAAAAAACTGGGTGAGGTATGTATGGGTGAGGTATGTACGATGTTTCCTCGAGGCGCTACGTATTTTACACTGGAAACTCACCCTAATTTACCATACAGACAGGAGAGAAAACAATACCGAACCGTCAATCATCGACAATAAAATCGAAAACCGAAATAATATGTACACCCACTTGTAAAGAAAAAAAAGAGAGAGAAATACTGATTTTTTTTTTACTCAGCTGTCGTTCGAGGATGATCTCCGCATCTCGTCGATGTTCTCTGGTGAGGGAGAAAGTGTTAAGTTCTCTACAGACCTCTACCCTAGTGGTAACGTGGAGGACTGGCTGCTAGAAGTAGAGAACACCATGAAAAAGAGCCTGAGAGATACACTGCGCCAGGCTCTGGAGGACTACCCCGAGGTTCGTAATAATGAGATTTCCGCTGTAAACGACGTGGGTAAAAAGTTAGCCTCCCCTGCAGCTCTTCTTAGGGGTTCTCTAGGAGTTCTCTAGGGGTTCTCTAGAGTTCTTTAGAGTTCTCTAGAGTTCTCTAGAGTTCTCTAGGAGTTCTCTAGAGTTCTCTAGAGTTCTCTAGGGGTTCTTTAGGAGTTCTCTAGGAGTTCTCTAGGAGTTCTCTAGGGGTTCTGTAGGGGTTCTCTAGGAGTTCTCTAGGGGTTCTCTAGGAGTTCTCTAGGGGTTCTCTACGAGAGAACCCCTAAGAAGAGTTGCGGGGGAGGCTAGTAAAAAGCTTAACTTTATTCAAAAGCCAACGACACAAAGCTTCATGTGTAACATCACACAAATAATCAAAAATGCCTCAATCATCAGGGGGTTGTTCCTATACTGTGGATAGTAGTGGATAATCCAGTGGATAAAACTAGCTGGTTAGATTTATACTTCTCCATTTGATAGGGATTTATCCAGTGGATAGCATTACATGTACTGTATACACCCATTGAACAACCGGGTTGAGGTATTCTATCATTTTTTTTTAGATTTTCTTTAAATTGACGAAATCCTTATTTTATTCCAACTTTAATTTCACACATTTTCCTGAAGGATCTATACCCATTTCCTGGGGATACCAATATTGTGATGTCGACCTTCAGCTGTATTTTTACGGCTGATGAATAAAAATACACAGCCGTAGATTAGATGCTAAGCTGACTAATAAGTTGTTAATAGATATAAATTCTGCCAAGAAACGATATTTTATTTCCATAATAACCAAATACCTTGTGCACTCGCTCGAGAAATGGCGATGGGAAGCCATTTGACTATAAATGGCCGAAATACGGTCTCATATTTGATGCTGGTTTTGTGCATATTTCGTGCATTCTTGGTAGAATTATGTACTGTTTAAACACGAACAGTAGTGTTTTATCAAGTTTAAAAATTCTAGGGCAAAGCCCGAGAATTTTAGACTTGATAAAACACGTGCTGTGAGCGTTTTGAACGGCTTCAAAAACGCTTTAAAGACCCTGTGTCCGAGCCCATGGTGCTTTGCGCCAATGTTATGATTAGTTTGTTTATGAACGGCCGCATAAATTAAAGGCTAGCTTTTAGTCGAACTAAAATGCTCTCGATTGTTTATAAGTTTCATAAAAGAAGTACACATACACTTTGGATGACGAATTTCATAATTTCTACCGGATTAAGAACCCAATCGAGCCCACGAATTTTCTCCGGATGCTTCGAATATGATTTGAACAGTACTCGGCAGGAAGCCAGTTGTACTGCCTTTAGATTCTACTTCGGTTTACGAGTGCGACTTTTCACAACTCTACAAGCAAACACATACTCTTGCTACCTTGTTTTCATGTCTCCAGTATTGTTTAGCTGTATTTGAAGATCTCTACTTTCCTTGTGAATGATATAGTTTGAGTACAAAATGTCAAACTCACAGCGAAGTAACAGCTGAACTCGGCAGATTGGAGTTTGACCCACGGTTTTGGTAGCAAGACTTTCTGGACGTACTGGAGGATGAAAAAAAAGGTTAAGGGCATTTCTTTCTCTGCTAATAAAAATGCAAAACATATACAGATACAGATAAGTCGTAACACCTCAGTAGAGCTGAGCCGTGTGAAATTATAATTACGAATGATCATCTTGATGCCAGAGGTGGTTGCTTTGTATTTCCAACGAAGCCCGCCGGTCCCTTAGTGCAGCAAATCCCCGGGAAACTCACGCAGTAGTCCTTTTGAACCACAAGTGTTCTCTTGTAGACCTATAGAAAGTAAAATGTGGACTGCTGAAGGATTATTTGTCGAGTCGCTTCGCCTCGCTGTCTGTTCTTTCTTCAGCATTCATCTACTCGCCACTCTAGACCGGGATTCGAAGAAATGTTCGACTAAAGTTTCATTTTAAAAGGTATATATACAAAAGTTAAGATAAAAGAAAGTCAGTTAAGCATATATACCTATAAATAATTACACGATGGCCCAAACTAGAGATGGATTTTGAAAGATTTGAGAGTCACATAACAACAACACCGATCTTTTTGATTTTCGTAGCCTACGAAAATGATTTGCGCGCGCAAAGCACCATGGGCTCGGACACAGGGTCTTTAAGTATGCAATGAAGGAAAGACGCACATCTCAAAGGAATGACATAAGGAATATTTTTTAGTAGGATGGAATTTTATATAAAGTTTCATCCTAATTAGAAACAACAGCAACAACAACAATTTTTATTTACCCATATCACTAAAGTTAATACAATAAATAAGAAGAAATATAAAACTAAGGGGGGTGCTGGCTTCCTGAAATAACCATATAGGGTTAAGGAACCAGGAAGCCAGATTTAAAGGAAGAAATATAAAATACAAGGTCAGAGTCTCACACACACAATGCACACAAATACGCACACACACACAACCTAACATTATAATGTATGTAAGAGAAACCAAACAGCAAATAAATCATATTAGTATATACCACACCAGTGAATATCACTTTTCGCGCGCTCTGATTGGCTACTCAAACAGTGAATATGATTTCATATTCACCTCCGAGCGAAGCAGCGATCACCTCGTGTGAGTTTTTATCCATTTGACAGAAACTAAAATAACTATTTGGTGCTGGCTATTCACTAGACTTGCTACAAGTCGACCTCTTTTCAGTTGTCTTTTCCTCTGAGAACGAGCGCGAAGCGCGAGCGGAAGCGAGCGACGAAGTCGCGAGAGGACGACTTGTTTCACTTGTGAGGATTTGAGTCTAATTAAATATTCTGGCGCGAAAGTTGATTGACATATGTGATATGCACGTACGCGTCCGTTGCCCGGGAAGCTATATTTACAGCCATTACAAACAGTCATGTCTCAATGGAACTGGAAGCAGCTGGATCAACTCCCACAAAATCGTTTTGTAGAGTTGCACTGACACCAAAATCAAAGGGATCTATTTGTTTGCAATGTGGTTACTACCATTTGCAAGCTACCGTTAAGCGTGAACCTTTTTCCGCGTTCGTTTATGTTTGAAACTAGACGTCTGGCGTCCCAAACCTTCGCAATTCGTCGGCAAACTAATTATTTTCAACCTTGATGTTGAAAACCTTTGATATGTCTTCTACCGACGTGCAACTCAGATTATGCCAAGAGACAGTTGTTGTCTTGCATCTCTCATAATTCTGAGCGTCCAAAACTTGAACTTGAACCGACATTTATATGATTTAGCGCGTAGCGCGAAGGAAAATCTAGCTGAAAAGTTTCCAAACCTGAATCCCACTCGCTGAAACGTGAAGGCGGGACATGTCACAGGTTGTCACAATCGCGGTTAAATTGCAAAGGTTTTTGCCGCCAGACGTCTAGGTTTCAAACATAAACGAACACGGAAAAAGGTTCACGCTTAACGGTAGCTTGCAAATGGTAGTACTTGATTTCTGCATGATGTAGACAAGAGGAGAAAGTTATTTGACGGCTCTAATTTGCAAGAACCTCGACAGAATTCTTGAAATTTCCTGTGAACTCTGCCCAACTGGATCCGGGTTTTCATACTTATCGAACGTTATTTGCCGTTCTTGTTCGGAAAAGAATGTGACCTTATTGAAGAAAGTCGATAAAATAACTGAAAGTTTCAAGGCAGCTCAAGAAATAATTAGAAAACGGAGAGGAAAAACAGTCGTCAAGCGTCAGTCGTCAAACAGTCGTCATGACGTCATGGCTAAATGCCCTATTTCTATTGGACAGCTTTGCTTACGTCACCGGTGGAAAAATCCACCGGTGAATTGGGCGCGAAACAGGTAGCAAAAGTCCCTTAAACCAGAGAAGTGAAAAAAAGTGAAAATCAACCAGAGAAGTGAAAATCTCGTTTTAAGAGAAGCGAATGTGGGAAATGAAAATCTCGTTTTAAGGGACTTTGAGAAAGTCTAGCTATTCACCTGCAGTGTGGTACATGTATATACTAAAACAATTATTCACCTCAGTGTTGGTGAATAGTTAACAATTAGACCCGCAGCCCGAATGGGCTACGAGTCAATAGCCCATGAGGCGCAGCCGAATGGGCTATTTAACTCGTAGCCCATGAGGGCGAGAGGTCTAATTGTTTTAGTATAAACTAACTAGTCGGACAGTAGAAAATAATAGAAAGCAATAAATTGAAGTTGAAAAATGTTATTATTTCGTGAAAATACGTGCGGTTTTTCTCAACCATGGGCTATTACAAATATACCTTATAGTAGGGTAGCCAATCAGAATGCAGGATTTGTAATAGTCCACTATCCACCACTATTCACCTCCACTTCGGTGAATAATTGTTAAGTATATAAGCATGCAGTATAAGCCTAGAGGTAAATATCGTAAATAAACACAAGAAATTCACTGATAAAAGCCCAAAATTAGCTGCAAGTTTATTAAACGACTTCAAAAACATTCACATGTAAAGAGGGTAAAGAGACCTTTTTTCAGTTATTTTGGCGATACGACTTATTTTGGCCAAGAAAATCCAAGCTAAAAGTTTATGTAAATTAGGATGAAATGTTATCAGATATAAAATGTCTTCACAGTCATTGATTTCCTTTGTTGTTGCTTCATTAATTATTCATGAGTTTTTGAAGTAATAATTATTGATATTATCTGGCTATAGATACCTCGTACAGAGTGGGTATTACAGTGGCCAGGACAGATAGTCATTGCTGGCTGCCAGACTTTCTGGACAAGAGAAGTGACCGAAGCACTGCATGACGATAGTCTGGAAGAGCTAGAAAAGAACCTCTACAAACAGGTATAAATAGGATCTGTCTTGGCGATTACATTATCTTAGTACTGTCGTCGTCTTCCAGATTAACCACTTCCCATTTCCTTCAATGTCGTTAGGTTGTAACAAGAGAGCATAAGTAAGAATGGGAATCTCCAATACGTGTGCTTGTGAGATGATAATGTCGAATAAAATCTATTTTTAGTAACCGGAAGCAGTTGAGCTGAAGCAAGTGCGCAACCGTGCGCAATCGTGCGCAATCGTGCGCAATCGTGCGACAATATTCTCATGGTGGGAAAATATTTTCGTATCATGAGATTGTTGTTGCACTCGCATGCTTTGCTTCAGCTGTTTCTGGTTACTAAACATAGATTTTTGTAGACGTTATCATCGCACACCGTGCTACAAGATTCGCTCTCTTACTTATGCTCTCTTGGTTGTAACTAGCGTGAGACAATCAGACGCCCCTCTCCACTCCCAGAAAGAGTTGTCTGAGATTCAAGTACTAATGACGTAACACTACCAAGATTCTGGTAGTGATTCTGATTGGTTAAATAGGTCACGTTATGCATAAATCATAATAGTCGTGCGATCACCAAAACAACTGGGATTTCATGCACATGTTTTACCAGATCTCTCCTTCCCTCCCTCGTTATTTTAAAGAGATCTGGGTACGAGATTATGTATGTATAACAAATTACAACTGTTACAGTTTTTAGAACAAGTTCAGTTGGTTGGTGCACATCGCTTTGTACTGCTTTTTTGTGATTTGCAAACGTCCTTGAAATAATGCCAGGTCTTTGAAAAGTCCTTGTATTTTTTTCTTATAGAAAAATTGTTTGATTTGTTACCACAACTCCTTGAATTTTGTTGAACCTCCATGGACGTCGAAGAAGACAGTAAACTGCCTTATGTTGCTAGAGCGGCACTGAATGATTCGTCGTGCAAACATGTCAAATAAAGAGTCTAACATCAGATCGAAATTGCATATAATTCTGAGGTCATTAATATGTGATCCCAGCTGTGGAAAGCAAGTCCCTGAAAAGTGTAAATTGTCCTTGAAATTTCTTGAAGTGTGTAGGTACCATGTAAATACCTAACCACCGTTCTAATGTTCATATTGCCTTACTTGCTATCTGCTTTGTTGTTATAATTTGGTTACCTAAGTGACCCCCATTTCCAATGTTCATATTGCCTTAATTGCCAGTAACCCCAATTTCCAATGTTCACATTTCCTTGCTTGCTAGTAACCTCCATTTCCAATGTTCCTATTGCCTTGCTTGCTAGTAACCCATTTCTAATGTTCACATTGCCTTGCTTGCTAGTAATCCCCATTTCCAATGTTCATATTGCCTTGCTTGCTATAAAGTAACCCATTTCCAATGTTCACATTTCCCATTTCCAATATTCATATTGCCTTGCTTGCTAGTTACTCCCATTTCCAATGTTCATATTGCCTTGCTTGCTAGTAACTCCCATTTCCAATGTTCATATTGCCTTGCTTGCTAGTTACTCCCATTTCCAATGTTCATATTGCCTTGCTTGTCAGTAATCCCCCATTTCCAATGTTCATGTTGCCTTGCTTGCTAGTAACCCATTTCCAATGTTCCTATTGCCTTGCTTGTTATAAAGTAACCCCATTTTCAATTTTCATATTGCCTTGCTTGCTAGTAACCCCCATTTCCAATGTTCCTATTGCCTTGTTTGCTATAAAGTAACCCCATTTCCAATGTTCCTATTGCCTTGCTTGCTATCTGTTTTTAGTTGTTCTTGAAGTTCCATGAAGGTGACCAAAGTAACCCCCATTTCCAACCTTCATATTGCCACGCTATTTGCCATATATATTGCTATCTGTGAACCCATTTCCATGGTTCGTATGGCGTTACTTGCTGCCTGTTTTGTTGTTGTAGTTAGGTGACCTGGTAACGCTGGTCAGAGGAGATCTCAGCAAACTGTCTCGACTTATCCTCAGTGCCCTCATTGTGATTGAGGTAAGATGGATGACTAAACTATTAACTTTAAATCATTTCATCACCATCTTGGATGAACAGTATTCCTGCTACACCTTGAAAGTAATTCTTCAGTCTCATACAGCCAGGATTTTTTTGTGTATCCGAATTTGGTAAAAAAAAAACATGGCTTAAAGGGAACATTTGAATTCCCCGTGCACAACGTCACACCAGGGGCGGATCCAGGGGTACCCCCCATTTGGAATGGCAAAAAATATTTCTGTAAAGCTGGAGTGATACAATACAGCTAGTGAGCACGTTTTCTTGGATTGATAAAGTTTCGCATTATTCTATATTTGACAGCGTGAGCATTGTAGCCCGTAGCCTGTGTGCATGTATTTATTTCCTTGAATGGCATGTTCTCAACCTTGCTCCCGTTTCTCTATGGTTTCGCGTCATTTAATTTTCCGTCGCGACGGAGAATAGCGAATTTCAGATACGACGACTACGGCTGGACGTGTCTAGCGGTCGTCTAGAGTATTGGGCTGAGTACGCAACGAATGGCGCGAAAATTTCAATATTTTGGCAAGACTGAGCTGAAGCCGACCGAATTAACCGAAAATTTCCATATAAGCTATGCCGAGAAACGCTGTAAACTCGAACAGAAAGCAATGTATTGTGTATTTTAAAGGTTATATATTGAAATATCCAAAAGAGTGGTGAATTTCTTGCATTAAATTCGACTAACGTATTCTGTTGTGGTGACTACGAGAAACACGCTGATACTCGCTACGCTACAATGAAACACCAACATGAGTGTCTCGTCCTAGGCCTTTATTGGTGCGCGTCCGTAGTCGTCGTGACGGAAAATAAATTTTTTCTTAGCGCAAGGCTCCCTCGTCCAGTTGCTCTTGCACCGAGGTCAGCGAAATCGACAGAATGCAGCGTTCGATTACAAACTTCAGGCAGCCACCCCCTTTTTAAAATCCGGGATCCGCCCCTGCAGATACAGATACAGATACAGATACAGATACAGATACAGATATTTTTATTAGCTCCTTGCACAACAAATGGTACATTGGAATATAGCGCTAATAAAATATAATTTAGTGTAAACATTAACATTTAGATGCTAAATCGATAAAATTGATGATCTTAAGATCATGCTCTCATAGACATACTTTGCTGCAAAACGAGCTACTTCCATGGGTGGATTTATGACCAAATTAAATAAATGGTCATCAGACATATAACTTGTATTGTATTTTGTATTAATTTTAAGGGTGCAATAAAAATCGTTTATTATCGTATCGTACGTTTCACATTTAACAATGAAGTGGAACTCGTCTTCTAAGTTTTTATTACAGGTGGGACATATTCTATCTTCCAGTTTCGTGTAGGGCCTAGTGTACCTCCCTCTTTCGATTTGTAGGCAGTGATTACTTATTCTGAGTTTTGTAAGAGCAACTCTATGATTTGTAAAGCGCCATAGAGCATTTAATGGATATGGCGCTATATAAGTACACTATTATTATTATTATTATTATTTATATTAGGGACAGCCTTGAGATATTTTTCTACTTTGTAATCCGTTTTAAACAATCTATATGTGCACACGCTTGCCCCTATTGTCAGGGGGGGGGGGGGGGGGGGGGCGTTCGATCATGGCAACTACTCTGTGATTTTTTAAAAAGGGAGGGAGAGGGTTCGATTGAGAGAGGAGGAGGGGGGGGTCTTTTTTACCTCCTGGATCTGACCCAAGAATGAATGGATGAATGTTGGAAGTACTATGATTTTCAACCACGTCCCGAACAACGTTCAACAGCGATTTTTCTTGAAATCAATGTTGAGGGAAATGTTGAACCGTTTGATTAGGACCTTAAGTAATGGTCCAGATAAGAACTGTAGTATCTACGGCAAGGAATGTTAAAAGGTGTTAATTTTCTATTATTCTTTCTCGTAATTTCATTGGTTGATACTTATAAATTCAATAGAAATCCATCGAAATAATGCATTTTCATTCGATATTTTTTTGTAGTTTGAATTTATTTTTGATCAAACTAACTATGGTTTAATTTCGAAGAATACGTGTGTGGGGAAAGTTCTCAAATTTGCGATTGAAAAATCCTTTGTTTTCTCTATATCCGATTGGCTGGATGGTGGCTTCTCTGCGTTTTCACAGATAAAAGAGCCAATAGCATAACAAATACTTTATTTTCGAGATGTAGTTTGGACTGTAGATACCTCCTAAAGCACTTAATGCATATTCAAGCAAAATCGTATGTGGGGGAGGCTCATTGCCGCAGAACAATGGATTCTAGTACAGTTCTTATCTGGACCATTACTTAATCACCCTTATAAAAACTGTAAAAAGACTTGGCATGCCGGTGATTTTTTATTAGATTGTTCAAAGGGACACTGCCGGGGCAAGGAAATCTGCCGAAATGTCCTTACAAACGTATCACTACTCGGTACACCTTTCGTTACGATATACGAGATTGCCAGAGGGCACTGATAGTAAAGTTTACCAAATACGAGTCCAAACGTAAAGTGATGAAAGCCAAGCGAAAGTTAAAGGGTAAAAGGATGTTCGTCAACGAGGATTTGACTTGGCCAAACCAGCAGTTATATAAACATGCAAGAGTAGTTGTCGGCGGCTCCGGATACATCTATACCGCGGATGGGTATATTTTTGTTAAGTATAGAGATGATCAACCGCCTGTAAAGATTTGAAGGGCCTCTGATTTAGAAAAATATGGCTTTACTTAACTTTATTTTGGTCCACTGCCTGCTCTACATTATTATAATTTGACACTGCTTCGTCGTTTACCTGAGAACTTGTTTCAAAGGGGTTAGGGTAAGTTTTATGGTTTGGGTGGGGATTTGTGCTAGAGATTGGGTTTGAAGTCTATTGCGCGATTCCTGCCATTAGGAGTGCGTGCCATATTTGGATGTCATCAGTGTTTGGTTTGTCTCTCCAGGTGCACGCGTGTGATGTGGTTGGTAAGATGATGAGTGAAGGTGTCAAGTCTCCTAATGACTTCGAGTGGATAAGCCAGCTAAGGTGAGCAACACTCCTGCAGTAAAGCAATGCAATGTTGTTCTCTTTTACCACTGTTTTTCAACTCAATATACTTATACTTTGAAGATCTGTGCCAGACTGCCTTTCTTTGTGCCCAACTGCTTGTACGTTTGCTCTTTGCATATTCGTTCAGTCATTTAAATCGAGGGGAAACTCATATTTTCTAGACAGGAAGAAACATTACAGTTCGTGCAGCCAATTCTGTGTTTGTTGCTGATGTTGTTCTTCCGAGGAATTCCATTTCAAACATGCACACACAAAATAACTACAACAATAACAACAACAATAACAACAACAATAACAACAGCAACAACAACAACAACGCAAAAGGACAACAACGACAAGAACAATAAAGCAATAACATTTGATATTCTAGTGATAATAACTGAGCTTCACAATTGATTGAAGAGCGTCATTACGTAAGGCATCTAGCGGTGGAGCCATTGGATGTAGACCCACATTGCTTTGCGTAGTGGCGCCGCTTCCTCCGAAGTACTAATTTACATAACATGTCATTATCGTAACACAATGGGGAAATGTTGTTTGCTGTTCTGTTTATAGTGAGCTCCTGTTTATGGGGAGTCGGTGTGGTACAAGTGGTTTGGGGTAAGAGGTTTTTCACTGGGTTTTCCTCCCTCCACAAAACAAATACGCTAAATTCTAATTCGATCTGTGGTTTAGCCGGTTTCTGACTTTGATCAGCCTCTGTGTTTGATTTGGGTCCCGTTATAATTAAGAGTTTTTTGTTCTCGTTGACACAGGTATTACTGGGAAGAGGACAGCATGGTGATCCGTGCTGTGAATGCTCAGTTTGACTATGGCTATGAGTACCTGGGGAACACTGGACGTCTGGTCATCACCCCCCTGACAGATCGGTGTTATCTAACCCTCACTGGCGCACTACATCTGAAATTCGGAGGGGCACCGGCAGGACCAGCAGGCACTGGAAAAACTGAAACTACCAAGGTACAGTAACAACAGTGTTTGATTGGAGGGTAACGATGACCTAGATGACGTCATAACTTCATCCTTGGTAGTGCTTCTTTGAATATTCGAGTGTTGATTGGGTAGTGCAGTTTATGCTGAATAAGAGAAATGGTGCCGATGCGTTAAGAGCGCCATACCAGAGGTTTCGCATCGCTGACTCGTCTTTAGTGAAGACTAAGAATAAGAAGCTCAGTGATTCATGAAGTTTGGATTTCAAATTTTTGGTACTGAGGATATCCACAACATTTCTGTCATGGACAGTAATAGAAATTGAAAAGTAATGACATATTTTACCTACAGGATCTTGGCAAAGCTATGGCGGTTCAGTGCGTGGTGTTCAACTGTTCTGATCAGCTGGACTTCATTGCTATGGGAAAGTTCTTCAAAGGCTTGGCAAGGTAACAAAATACATTGGCCCAATCCAAATATGGCTGCAGCTAATTTGTATATCATCGAAGCTCAATACTTTCAGTAGAATACACTGTGCCATTTAACAGGAAATGTGCATGTCAGAAGGGTGTATAAGTTAGGAGATAAAATAACGAATCCTTGTGAATTTATCAAGGTTAAAATAGTATGCGGAAAATATCAAAACGAGGCCAGTCCTTCATTACTGCCTATGCACCTTATTCATATCTCATGTAAGAAGTCTGATAACAATGGTATCAGAACGAGGCCAGTCAGGCATCACAGCCTATGCACCTTACTCATCTGTTGTAAGAAGTCTGGTAACAATGGTACCAGAACGAGGCCAGTCTATGCACCTTATTCATATCTCTTGTAAGAAGTCTGTTAACAATGGTATCAGAACGAGGCCAGTCAGGCATCAGAGCCTATGCACCTTATTCATATCTCTTGTAAGAAGTCTGATAACAATGGTATCAGAACGAGGCCAGTCAGGCATCAGAGCCTATGCACCTTATTCATATCTCTTCTAAGAAGTCTGGTAACAATGGTATCAGAACGAGGCCAGTCAGGCATCAGAGCCTATGTACCTTATTCATATCTCTTGTAAGAAGTCTGATAACAATGGTATCAGAACGAGGCCAGTCAGGCATCAGAGCCTATGCACCTTATTCATATCTCTCGTAAGAAGTCTGTTAAATGGATACCCGAGTGAAAAACGCATTTGGGCTCAAAAGCATCTTTCAGATGTACTTTGTTCAGAAAATGTATTAAAATTTGATAAAACTTTTTCAGAGTTGAGAACGAGCCCCTCAAAGTTGGCCCCGCGAAGACCTGGGCGCCGCCATTTTGTTGACATTAATTCCTGTGACGTTTTTTTACGTCACTTCGTCCCACCGGAGTCTTGCGGCTAACTTGTAGCGACTTGTTTTCTTAGCAGAATTTTCACACGCTCGGAATTAGAGTAGATTTTCGTCGATATGGCAAAGCAATTTCGTACTAGAACAAAAATGTGATGAAGACGATATTGTGAGAGAAGTTCAGAAGACTGGGAGGACGAAGAAAAGCATGTGGAAGGCGAGAATATCAACGAACAACAAAAGGCGACTACCGAGCTAGTGCTATAAAGATTCGCTGTGTGTGTTTTTGTATGGAACTTGTCAGCCTTAAACACAAGACTAAAGGTAGATTATTACAATATTGATATCGGCATAGCAATCGAAACTTGTTTAATTTGACCCAGAGAGATAATCAGGGTGTAGCAAGCCACATATTTTAAATTTCGTTTACCTAACTGATGTGTTGTGAAACAGCGGGCGCGCGCCAAGTTCCACCACAATTGCACAAACATGCCGGGCTTGATCGCGCCAATGCTTTCACACAATTTAATAAGGGAATGGAATTATTTTTGCAATAAAATTGCTCCGAGTGTCTCGTTCTTGTGTCATTGCATATATTCTGCTATGTTGGGCTAGTTATGATCGGTTTTTATAGGGAGGTTTTAACTTTTCAGGTGTTTCGTTTCAGTTGCACAAAGCCATGCAGTCAGTACAGATCGAACCGGATAACACGCAAATTATATAGCTCCAATAATACATAAGTTTCGAAAGCAATGCCAATATCAATATTGTCATAATCTACCTTAGTCTTGCGTTTAAGGCTGACAAGTTCCATACAAAAACACACAGCGAATCTTCACATCGTAGCACAACACCAGTTTTGCACTAGCTCGGTAGTCGCCTTTTGTTGTTGGTCTGATATTCTCGACTTCCACATGCTTTTCCTCGTCCTCCCAGTCTTCTCAACTTCTCTCACAATATCGTCTTTATCATATTTTTGTTCTACTCTAATTCCGTGTGAAAATTCTACAAAGAAAACAAGTCGCTACAAGTTAGTCGCAAGACTCCGGTGGGACGAAGTGACGTAAAAACGTTATAGGAATTAATGTCAACAAAATGGCGGCGCCCAGGTCTTCGCGGGGCCAACTTTGAGGGTCTCGTTCTCAACTCTGAAAAAGTTTTATCAAATTTTAATACATTTTCTGAACAAAGTACATCTGAAAGATGCTTTTGAGCCCAAATGTGTTTTTCACTCGGGTATCCCTTTAACAATGGTATCAGAACGAGGCCAGTCTATGCACCTTATTCATATCTCATGTAAGAAGTCTGTTAACAATGGTATCAGAACGAGACCAGTCTATGCACCTTATTCATATCTCATGTAAGAAGTCTGTTAACAATGGTATCAGAGCAAGGCCAGTCTATGCACCTTATTCATATCTCATGTAAGAAGTCTGTTAACAATGGTATCAGAGCAAGGCCAGTTATCCCAAGGATTACAAAATTGGAATCGATCAGAAATGTCTTGGTTTCTGTCGTACTGCACTGTTGTGTTCTTTTGTGTCATAGGAAATTCACGTTATTTCCGCCATCGACTGTAGCTTTATTTCTTCCTGTCACAAGCTGGGACAACTGGCCTCGTTTTGATGTCTTTATGAATAAGGCCAATTCTCGTACACGTTAAGGTCTCTCATTTTGAGCTGCAATATCTTAAAAGCCTTTCTTGCTATAAAAAAATATCAAATGGTTTATTTTGCGTCGAAGATACAGGAAGCCGTTACCGGGTCTCCCAAGCCAGAGGCTTAAAGTGCCTATGAAGCGTATTTTTTTATTTTAGATATCAATTCTACATCAAGTGAATAGTAGAATGGTACAATATATTTTGCTTTGAATGCTGTGCTGCTGAGTTAAGGAGGTTTTAATATCCAAAATGCTAATTACATGACGTCAGGGGAGGCATCTGCAATCACTTCTTAGTGGTTGTGAATGGGCGTTTCTACTGATATAAAAAAACAAATTTCTAATATTACTTTATTTCAACCATAAGTATAACACTGACAATTTTTAAAATTTGTTTAATTGTACCAAAAAAAATTGTATAATAATTGATGCCTCCCCTGACGTCACGTAATTAGCATTTTGGATATTAAAACCTCCTTAACTCAGCGGCACAGCATTCAAAGCAAGATATATTGTACAATTCTACTATTCACTTGATGTAGAATTGACATCTAAAATAAAAAAATAAGCTTCATAGGCACTTTAAAGGGAACCTCGGCTGAAAAACAATGTTTGCTCTCAAATGATTGTTATGCATGCTTAATTCTGTTTCTGTGTTTGTCTCCAGTAAATTGTACACTAGATGTCATTTATGCACCGATTTTCCTGTCGATAAAACTCATTTGAATTTCCTGCGCGCCGCCATCTTGGATTTTATGACGTCACAGTGTTGCCCCTATTGTCAGAAAACAATAGCTCTTTTGTTGTGTAACAATAGGCGCAACACTGTGACGTCACGAGATCCAAGATGGTGGCGCGCAGGAAATTCAAATGAGTTTTATCGACAGGAATATCGGTGTATAAATGACATCTAGTGTACAATTTACTGAAGACAACCACAGAAACAGACTTAGGCATCCATAACAAACACTTGAGAACAAACATTGTTTCTCAGCCGAGGTTCCCTTTAAGTATTCCGACGAACTGGATGAATTTGAATTTAGGATGGTTTTTGTCATCCAACCTTCCAAAGCTATTGTTTTCAAAGTGATATTTTAAAATCGTCCTATTTGCATTCGGTCTATATAGGTCCATTTATTTCTACATACCGTAAGATCCCGCTTATAAGCCTACTCCGGTTATAAGCCATCAGTCGGTAATAAAATCGCCCCATTCTCCCCATCACTGTTCCTCATCTCTTTAAATATTTAATTGACTGAAGAAAAAGGTTCCATTCTTGAATACAAGTAAAGCGAAAACCTATCATAAGCACAAATTTTTTTTGTTTGGATGGTGACAAGACTAGTGCCAAAAAGCGTGAAAACTCTTCTGCTAACGCATTTCGAAAGATTATTGTCATTCCGATTATAAACTCCGTCCGGATATAAGTCCCTCCAGTTATAATCCCCCGCAACCGGGATTTTACGGTATAACGGCACGTGATCGGTGCTCCGTAACTAGGTAAATAAAAGGGTTAGTACAGGAACAGCGAAAGTGACTACTGATAAAGTTCTAAATTCTCCTTTGAACTCTATATTTGCTAAGGGATAACTTGGATCTTGATCACTAATGCTGTTGTTCACTTCCAGTGCTGGTGCTTGGGCGTGCTTTGATGAGTTCAACCGTATTGATGTGGAAGTGTTGTCTGTGGTGGCACAGCAAATCTCCACCATCCAGCAAGCACTAGAGGCCAGGGTAAGTCAGACGAGCTGCTTTATAAATTGGCACGTCCACGACACGTGTTATCGTCTATTTTAGTCACCGTTAAGGTCCTGTTACACTTGCAGCTTGCAATGCAATTTTTACGCTAGAAAATCATTGCAAGTTGTTGTGGGGTGTCGGACATTTCCAACTTTGTTTGCAACTTGCAATACGATCGACGTTTAGTCCGCATAGCGCTGCGAACAGTAGAAGATGGTTCAACTTTTCCTGAAAGTCGTGTCGCAATTTTTGTTGCGAGACTACTTGCAAGGAGGTGGTGTTACTCATGAAATTTCTTCTGCAATTTTTCTTATATTGGCAAGTTGCAAGTACAATTTTGGTGTCCGCATTTTTGTAACAAAAAATTCCAAAATGGCGACTGTTCTTTTTCTTTTGTTATCTATCTGGTCCTTGGCAAACGTTAATTTTAAACCATGGATGCCAAACGCTCGAAGAAAGAAGAGAGAAGAGAGAAGACAACAAGAGCCTCTGCTGATATACGCTGAGAATCTCAATTCTATGCAAAGAGTTTCAAAACACGTTAAACCGGTTTTGCCCGGGGGGGGGGGGGGGGGGGGTACTTACATGAAAAATGGGTATGTATGTGAGGCCAAGAGGCTCAAACCCTGATCCTGTTTGACCCAATCCGAGCTCCAAAACCCTGATTGCCCCCTTTTGGGAAAAAAAAACCTGATTGCCCCTTCTTTAAATTGTTTTCAAAACACGGTCGGATATATATCCTGGCCGGTCTACCGCGTACCGGGATTTCATGCAAAATACGGAACATTTCAAGTCGGGACGTGGCATTGGGTAAACAAATCAGCAGATGAAGTACATAGATAAACTTGTACTGAAGTACGAATTAGCGGCGTCACGATGTATGGGAACCTCAGTGCTTGCATGTGGGCAGGCGATCAAAATGCGGCAACAGAATGTCTTTTTTTGACATAGTAGCTAAAAAAATGAACTGCCCAAATCAGGTCAAAACCCTGACCCTACCTGCCCAAACTGAGCTCAAAACCCTGACCCACCCGGGCGGCACATACATAATACGTCACAAACCGGAGTACCCCCCCCCCCCCCCGGGCGGTTTTGCTGGGCCGATTGGTAAGCCAATGAAAATTACCGTTACTCCCAGCACTCGCGGTTGCGCCTGGTAATGAGTCGACTATCCAATCAGTGACGAGGTTAAAATTCTGAACCAATGTTTGCATGGAAGTGAGATTCTCAACGAATCACACCAGAAGATCTTCGTTTTTCTCTCTCTTTGTCCTCTTTGCCTTTTATTTCTCGAGTCTCTGGCACCCAGGGTATAGATTACTTTGCTAAAACCAAACCTAGCTTCTTCTTACTCAGTCCTCATTATTTTGACCTGAGCAAATGATGATTATATCAGTTTACCCGTATCACTGATTGAAATGTCTGTTTTACTGTTGCCCAGGCTGAACGGTTCATGTTTGAAGGAATAGAGCTTGCACTCAAGCCTAGTTGTGCTGTGTTCATCACTATGAACCCTGGTTATGCAGGCAGAACAGAGCTGCCAGACAACCTGAAGGTAAGTGTGTACAATTACTCTGTTAGTTGACAGTTAAGTCGACAATTTGCCATTTATAACTGTGCTTGGACAGATTACACGAGGCACACCCACTATACGGCGGGATCTCTCTTTCGGTCACTCCATAGACTGGGAGGTTGTGGGATAGAGAGTCCAGTAGATTTTGCAACACTGTCCAATTAATCACATACGTTGACTAATTTGAATAATTCACAACAGATGAAAACAAAGAAACTGTGCCTGTTTCTGAAAGACAATGGTTTATTTAGAAAAACATTCATCCCTATTCAAATCAATACAATGAATTAAACCAAACGGAATACAAAGACTTTTGTGATTTTCTTTGCTCTCAGCTCGCCCCTTTCTGACTGACAACCTTTATTGAAATAGTAAAAAAACATCTAGTGGAGATTATACACCAGTTACAATGCTTTCCTTTGAAGCATAGAAGGTGTGCGCAGATGTGAAATAATAAGTCAAACGTGTCCTGTTATTGCTGGAGAAACTGCTGGGACAAAGCAGTGGTAATGGGCAGAGACACAACACTTGATTCCTTTCCCGCGACCTTCCAGTATACAGAGTGGCCGAAAGAGAGGCGGGGACTGGAGTAAGGGCGATAGTGTCTGCATTCAGTAAGTCCACTTTCGACGAATCAACATTTTAACTTGATTTCGAGGCTAACTTCACTTGTTTTTTCAGCCTCTACGTAAGAGTTTCATACCGAGAACCAATGTGGAGATATGAAACTGACTTATATCACATTTGGCGAGGTTTAAAACTAAGTTATAAACCTCCCTGTAACAGTTATAAACCTCCCTATAACGGTCTATTGTTGAACGGGTTTATACCAGAGTTTCACCCCTGAAGAACAAAGAAAACCGTCTCAGGTGTGAAATTGTAAATAGGTACTTTTGTTTAAAAAAAAGGATTTTCTTTTTGCGTCGAAGATACAGGGAACCGTTATTGGGTCTCCCAAGCCAAAGGCTTATGTTTAAGTATTTCGATGAACTCCAGTTTCGAATCGGAATTTAGGTTGGTTATTGAGGAGCGAGGAGAACCGGAGAACCTTGAGAAAAACGCTCGAAGCAAGGGTGAGATACCAACGAACTCAGCTCCCATATGACGCCGGGTCCAGGAATCGAACTCCGGTTCACAGAGGTGATAGGCGAAGCGCTTAAACCTCACGTCCACCTTTGCAGAACAAGTATTATCACTCCCTCCACCTTTCCCTAAAAACAAACAAACACTTCCTAAACTGAATGTTTGCATCACTGTTCAGGCGTTGTTCCGTCCCGTTGCTATGATGGTCCCGGACTACGCTCTCATTGCCGAGATAAGCTTGTTTTCGTTTGGCTTCTCCGAAGCTAAAGCCTTGGCCAAGAAGATCACCACTACCTTCAAACTGTCATCTGAACAACTTAGTTCACAGGTGCGTTGTTTCCTGGTATTCACCTAACATATTAATTCAAAGTGTTGGTTGTCTGTTGAGTGTCAAAAGTAAAAAGTAATTGCTTTTAGTTTGCGTTTGCGTTTACTTAGCTTTTCTATACACCTGATTCACACGTGATGAATTGTTTAGATCAACAAACTAGGATCTCTAACTTGGAAGTAACCACTGTACAGACATTTTTTTACAATCATTTTACAGAGTAGTAGATTTAGAGAAATGTTCTATTCTGTAACGTTTTGTAAAGAAAAAAGTAAATTGTACAATCACAGACATTGCAATCATTTCACAAAATCAGTTATTTATTAACTAACGGTGGAGAGTTCCTAGCACTAGGGCTATCTTAATTGTATTGTAATCCCTCAAGACTGTTATCGACAATTATGCTTCATTGTATTGTAATCCTAACTTATTTAATGCCAGAGTATTGTACGGGGATGGTTTGACAAACTTTTGCCTGTTCTCTCTTTCATTGTTCACTGACTCCAGAACGCGTTCATAGCAATATTCTCAATACTTTATCCATGCAAGATCACTTCGATTGCTCAATTGCTGCTATTGTCAACATCGCTTCTCTATTAACACTGTGATATGTGACTTTAACCCATACAGGATCATTACGATTTCGGTATGCGTGCAGTAAAGACCGTCATCTCAGCCGCTGGTAACTTGAAGAGAGAGAACCCCGAGATGAGCGAGGTAGCCAACAACTGTAGTTCTAATGCACCTATCGATGTTAATCCCGAGGTTGGAGGGGGTGGGTAAGGGTTGGGGACTTCATAGGCTTGGATACCCCAAGGGGGGGGGGAGTAGAAGTTGACATACTATGGGTTATCTGTAGGTAACGTAAGGAAGGTAGGACAGTGAGGAAGGGAAGTTTGATACTTTTGACTAAAGGCACTGTCCCAAGAGCGTAAAAAAAAACTGAATTTCTAACGGGACCTGAAACAGACAGACAGACAGACAGACAGACTTTATTCATTAGCTCTTTGTACTACATTGGTACATCAGATGACTGCTAACAAATTTAAAAAGTTGGTTAATGACGGATAGATTGTTCTGTAATCTTAAAAATATAATATATATATAGTTAGTTATCATTAAATTAGCTTACATTATTTGTGCTGAAATTATGGTGGATCGCATGTCCATACAATCATAAACATATTTTGCTGCTATTGTTGTGACTTGTCTCGGGGGATCAATGATTACCGACAATAGTTCTTTTTCTGTCATTTTTCTGCTATCTAATTTCGTTAGAGTTTTTAAGGAGGAAAAGAAATCATGCCTGATTGTCTGGTAAGTTTTGCATCTCAGCAGGAAGTGAATTTCGTCTTCCATTTCTTGTTTGCATGTTGGGCAAATTCGTTCTTCTGGTTTTAGATAAGGTTTAAGGTGTCTTCCTTTTTCAATTTGAAGGCAATGATTGCTTATTCTTAATTTGGTGAACGTAATTCTATGTTTGATGTTTCTGACAAGATCCAAATAGTTTTCGAATTCATACTTCGTTTTGAATGTTCGATAAACTCGTAGTTTGTTACTCTGGTTTGGATTCTGTCGTTGGTCATTAAATATATCACTTAACCAAATTTGTAGTTCTGTGTCTTTTAGGCGTTGCTTTATATTCTTCAGAAATTCCCTAAAATCTGGAGTATTATTTTGGAGTATCCATATATCACCATAGCCTAGGCTTTGTACGGTTCGCTTAATTTTGTAACTCCAAAAAACTGGGTTGCTTGATTGCATACTGTCGAGATACATATTTTTTGTAAGCATTGGCTCGTCCCTGGTTAACAATTTTGTCCAATAGTTAATACTTCTGAATGTTAATTCACATCTCAAAGGATATCTACCAAGCTCTGCTCTACATCCATTATTGACTGATGTTCTGCTGGTTCCTAATAGTAACTTGCAAAATTTTGTATGCACTATTTCTATCGGATCATTTTCGTTAGATCTTTTGCTATCGGTCCCCCAGATTTCGCTTCCATAGAGCAAGATTGGTTTTATCAAAGTGTCGAAGAGTTTGATTGTCAGTTTAATATCAGATCTAAAGTGGGATCCCATTTCTTTTTTTAGTTTAAACATTGCCTTCAGTGCTGATTTTTTAAGTTCTTGTGTTGCCACATTAAAGTTGCCGAATGCGCTGAAAGTAAGTCCGAGATATTTGTACATTCGCACATTTTCTAATTGGTTATTTTTATAATAAAAACAATAATTGTTCATTCGTTTTCCGTTATTATTAAAAACAATAGCTTTTGTTTTCTCTATATTAACAGTTAATTGGTTAGTGTCGCAATACCCTTCAAGGCCTTCCAGTACACTTTGTAAATCATGTTTATTCTTAGATACTAGGACTAAGTCGTCTGCGTAGAGTAAGTTGCTTATATTAGTTCCACCGGCAATACATATGGGATCCTTTACTCCTGATTCGTCTAACACTTGAGGCAGATCACTGAGGAAAAGATTAAAGAGGGTGGGGCTTAGAATGCAGCCCTGTTTGACTCCAATGTAACATCTAAACTTTTCTGTGATAACATTATCTATTTTAACTGCTGAATAATCGTCGGAATACATTGAGTGTAATAGTGAGAAAAAATTACCTTCAATACCTGCCTGTTTTATTTTCTCGAACAGCTTTTCCCTTGGTATACTATCAAATGCTTTTTTAAAATCGACAAAGCAAGTAAAAAGCATGTTATTTTTCTTGTTTGGTTTACTTTTAACGTACTTATCGATAAGGCCTTTCAAAACAAAAATGCTATCAACAGTGGAGTGTCGTTTTCTAAACCCAAATTGTTCTTTCTTCAGTATTCCTTTATATGTTAGGTAGTCGTATAATCTCTGGTTTAAAATTGATGTGAATAGTTTACTAAGCGCAGATAAAAGCGTAATGCCTCTGTAGTTCTCTATTTCTGATCGGTCACCCTTTTTGTGGATGGGAGTAATGAGGCCTATGCTCCATTCTTGCGGGTAGATTCCCGAAGAAAGGATCTTATTGAAGAGAGATGTTAGCGGCTTTATGAGTTCTTGTTTACCCCATATTAGGATTTCATTTGGGATGCTATCGATGCCTGTTGCCTTTTTATGTTTTAGTTTTTTAATAGCATTCTCGACCTCCTTTGCCGTTATTTCATAGTCTAAAACTCCTGTTTGTTCCGTCGCACAGTTCATCTGAGCGTTAACTATATCCTCTGGCTCTGCATTGTCCTTTCGATTATCGTTTTGATTTTTGAAGTGTTCGTAGGATTCTTGTATATCAATTGGGAATGATTTTTTGGCCTGTTTTTTGTTTAAGTTAAACAGATTTTTCAGTTCTTTCCAAAGTTTCTTTGGATTTTTATGGTCTAGGTTTTTTAGTCGAGATTCGATTGATTGTGTCTTTTCCTGTTTGCATAATTTCCTGAAGTGCTTTTTCTTTACATGTAAGTGTTGCCTTAATTGGTCATTGTTTGGATCGTTACAAACCTTTCTCCCGAGAGACTTAAGATTTTCTTTTTCCATAGTACAGTCCTTGTCAAACCAACTGGCATTTGTCTCTTTTAGTTCATTGTCTCTATCTTGGTATTTCATACCTGCCTTTTCACATACTTCTATTAGTATTTCTGTGAAGTTTTTTGTTAGAGTACTTAAAGAGTTTTTATCATATATTTCGCTGTTATTTAACGTTTCGAATTTGTTTTTGTATTCATCAGATTCAAGTATCTCTGGGATTCTGTCTTTTGCTTCTTCGTTGATCATTAATCTTCTGTGTTTGCAAAATTTAGTGGAGTCAGTTTTGCTTTGTGTTGTAAAATTGCTTAATTTCATACCAAATGAAATTTGACAGTGATCAGATATGTCAGGCTGCAATGGGTTAACTGCTAGATATCGAATGCAAGGAATAATGTTCGTGTTGGCAATGACATAATCTACTAGGCTACTTCCGTTATACTGAAAACATGTTTTTTTACCTGTTGAATCCCCTATTACTCTACCGTTTAGTATTCTAAGGCTATTTTCTGTACAAACGTCGATAAGGGCTTTTCCTCTTGAATCTATATTACTTTCGTCTTGAGAATTTCTCTTACTTGGTTGATCAACTTCATAGTCTTCCGGGACTTCAATAAATTTGTTATCATCAAATAGTACATACTCTTGTAAATTGCCTGTACGGGCGTTAAAATCTCCCTGAAGTACTACTTCTCCTTTCGCAGAGAAACATGATATTTCGTCTTCTAGGTCCGATATATAATCTTGATTTTGAGTTCTTTCGTAATTACTGGGACTGAGGTATACAGTTCCCAGATAGATATCCTTTGCGATATGAAAATAATTCCTGTCTAATTTGCACCAAATGATATTCTTATTTTGTGTTGGTATGTATTGTACGCCTTCCTTAATTCTGTAGTTAATATATAGGGCGATGCCACCATAATTTCTACTGTTACCAGATTTATCACGAATTTTTATGTAATGTTTGAGTGTTTCAATCTCAAGATCTGATTCTATACTTGCGTGGGTCTCTACAACTCCAAATATATCATGCCGTTTTATGACGTTTTTGACGTCACTCAGTTTCAATTTATTTCCCAATTCTTTATGTTTATAGCCGTGAATGTTCCAAAATCCTAGTTGCAGAGATCCAGGCATTAGTTATATAATTATATAGTTCGGAAAGAATTAATACTTTATATATAGGTCTCAGTAACAGTAAAACTTTAGAAGTGTTATGCGCTTCGAGGACGGTAATTTTCACTGATTTTCCTACAATAGTAGGGGCTGATCAAAGCCAGGACCCGGCTAATCCACAGATCTATGCGTCCGGGAATTGAACCCGGGCCAAAGAGGTGAGAGGCGAAGCGCTTAACCACTGCGCCACCCTGGCCACACCTGCGCCACCCAGGTGTCCCTCGGGAATAAGATTGATAGGTGCATAACTAACAGTGAATATGCTCAAAATCTTATATTACATAAATACTAAACAAATATAATCATTGTGCTATAATTCACAGCTGCATAAATTCCGCACTGGCATAATAAACTAATAGTCGATTAATGTTTGCAAACCGCGGTGGGAAGCGAGTAGCAGCTGACGTTTCGAGAATTAGTCCTTCGTCACAGCCCTTTCGAGCTTTATCGCTCTTTTGCTCTGACAATGGGGTAACACTCGAAACGTCAGCTGCTACTCGCTTCTCACGGCCGTTAGCATACCTTAATCGACTTTCAGTTGATTACACCAGTGTTTATCTTCCCCGCCGATGCAGACCCACACTTGTTTTTACAGGAACTCGTTATCCAGTACATAAGCTCTGTTATCATATTACCCATACGGCCCCGCGCGCTTTCCTTTCAAAACCATTTACCAAAATCACGTGATGGGAGTCGTATGTGTTTGACGTGAGCGGGTCGGAAAAAGCTGTCCGGCTTTTGCTTGTTGTTTTGCTATTTGAAAGTGGTCAACGATAAAAAAATTATGACTGAGTAAGGACGGACCGGATGTCAAAATATTTGGCTCTCGGTCATTTTATACGCGCTCGGTCCGTACGTCACGTGACCTCGAGCCAAATAATTTGTCGTCCCTCCCCTCCCACTCAGTCAATAAGTACCTATTGTAGTCTGGGATTTGTTTATCGCGATCCGAAATATGATTCATATAACTTTTAGTCTGTAGTGGACTAAAGGGTAGGGGCAAGGTGAAGAATTGTAAGAAGAGAGTTGCTACTATTCTTTACCGTCTCCACCCCTTCCCCTACGCAGGCTATAGAACATCCCCACGGATTTACGTTTACCCTCGGTGGATTTGTTAAATTAACCTCGGGATTGTCCTGTCCTATTTTAGGAGCTCATCGTTCTCCGTGCCATCCGTGACGTCAACGTGCCCAAGTTCTTACAGGATGACTTGAAGCTCTTCAGGGGTATTGTGTCCGATCTGTTCCCACATGTCAAGTGAGTGGTTTGTATGAATACGATATGCCTAGCCTGTTATGTATACGCGTTAAATACGAATAGAGCCGAATTCAAATAAGTAAGAAAGTTTCGGCAAACACTTAGGACATGCCATGATATCGGAACGACTCCATTGTTTTCTTCCGTATGATTCGACCACAATGCAGAGTTACGATACGACAGAGTTACGATACGACAAAGTTACGGTACGGTTAGGGTTATGCTAAATTCTCGCGAATTGCTTTCCCTCCCGTACGGAATCCGTTCAAGTGTATACCGAAAACTACACCCAACTGAAGACTATTCAGTTGGATGGTAGCCGGG
The DNA here is from genome assembly GCA_030867875.1 of Actinernus sp. WN-2022. Classification (NCBI taxonomy): domain Eukaryota; kingdom Metazoa; phylum Cnidaria; class Anthozoa; order Actiniaria; family Actinernidae; genus Actinernus; species Actinernus sp. WN-2022. Next base: position 85,921,446 of record JAOWCC010000577.1, read on the forward strand.
TTTACCGTAAGAAAACAGCAACAGATTATTTGGATCTCCTCGGAGCGCCAATGGTTTGAAAATTTCCCTGACTTTTCGGATTTGTTTATCCTTTTCGAGCGAATAATCCGTCACTACCCTTTGAGGATGAAACTCATAATTACCGCTAGAAGGGTGATATAGAACTCTTGTTAAATCTGCTGCATGCTTTCAATCATCGTATTGCAAATCACTTAAATGATGTCCTTCTTTTTGTAATGTGTCTTTTATTATATTTCCAGGGAGCAACCTATTGACTATGGAGTTCTTGAAGATTCCATTCGCCAAACTTGCCTCAAAACTGGACTACATGACGTCGATGGTAATGATGTTATGGTTCTTCTCATTTCCATTGATCGATCGTTCTTATGTTCTTATTACCGTTTTTGTTGAAGTGCGACCCTGAACGTTTCAAGCCTCGTTTGGAAAATCGTATTTAGCCGAACGCGAATCATTTTGCAGGAATGTAATCACGTGGTTGTATGATGTTATGGTTCTTCTCGTTTCCATTGATCGATCGTTCTTATGTTCTTATTACCGTTTTCGTTGAAATGCGACCCTGAACGTTTCAAGCCTCGTTTGGAAAATCGTATTTAGCCGACCGCGAATCATTTTGCAGGAATGTAATCAGGTGGTTGTACCATAGTTAATAGAGTGGAATGGTTAGGAAACCCGGCAAACTTCAAAAGGGCTTACAAAGGCGCTGCGATTTAGGTTGGAAGGGGTAAGACAAAAGATTGTGCACGATCATAGTTCATTAGCGTCCCCTGAACGACTGAACTCACACGTTTCTATTGGCTGATTGATTAACATGTTGGAATTTCTATTGTGTTTTGTGCACGGTAGTGGTTGAAAAAAGCTAACAAAGAAGGTCCCTGAGTTTCCTAACCATTCCACTCTATTAACTATGGTTGTACTGGACAGCAAAAAAATCTGATTTCATTTATTTAAATGCACTTTAGGTACGAGTTCGGCAGTGTTATTATTTGTAGCTTAACCAGTTCAATTCGTTCATTAACGAAATATTATGTCAGCACGTGACTGTTTCCTGCAAAAAGGCCTATTAAGTCGAGGCGGCAATAGCTTTGTATGGACGCGACAGACTGGGCTCCGCGTTTGATTGAAGGTCGGCCAAATGCAACATTCCAAACGAGACTTGACACTTTCAAGGTCGCACTTCAACGAAAACGGTAATAAATGTATTGCTGATAAACACTATATCAAGAGGAAACATCACTTTTAACATGTTTAGCTGTCCATTAAACTTTTTAAAAACTCACTCCATGCTCTAAGAAGCAAAGGATTCATTAATAAGGATACAAACCTGCCAAAAACGTGTATTTATTATTAGTTTGTTGGATTACAATCATCTGGAAAACGTGCAAACAATGAAGATAACTTGATACTCGTACGAAGACCACTCAATAGACATTTCCATCTGATGCGAAGAACTTCTCTTTCCTCTTGTTTCAGCATTTGTCACTAAGTGCATTCAGTTGTACGAGACCACAGTGGTTCGTCACGGTCTCATGTTGGTGGGTCCTACGGGATCTGGGAAGACCCAGGTTTGTAGTGTAGTGTAGGGCGGAAATGATATTGACTTATCGATGCATGCACTTATCAATGTCTTCCCCCAGGGGGAGAGGGTGGCGGCGAACCGATCCTACGGGATCTGGAAAGACCCAGGTTTGTGTAGGGTGAAACCTTATGGCACCTATGCAACTTATGCACTTATCAATGTCTTTCCCAAGGGGAGAAGGGAGGTGGCCAACCCTGGGGCATTTGATCATCTGTTGCCCCCAGTGTCGGAGATGTGATGGCCATTGCCAGACCGAGGGTGGGGAATTTTGACAAATACACCATCTTGGAAATCTGGCATCTTGGAAAAGTTGAGAGGACCTGGGGTTAGGTTAGGTTGTTGTGAATGATTGCCTGCTGTATGTTTTTTATTAATTCTGTTTTAGCAGCCTGTGGGATAGCACAAGGGTGGGGATTTTGACAGCGTCGGATGGCCCGAGGGCTGCATGCCCTCTCCCCTTTGGGGAAGACTTTCATAGGTGTATAAATATTGAAGGATATGCGTTGTGAACTGTGACCGCACTGTGATCGCACCATGCCACCGTGTCAATTACGCTGTACTACTACTTATTTCTTGACAGTTGAGGGTAAACAACTTATCAAGCTTTCCAAAACAGGAAAGAGATAACCAAGGAAAAGAAACGTTTTAACCGAACAGGATTAATTTTAGCGTGTCATATTCACTGAGAGTCTCATATAGAGAGCTAAAATCCTATTCATGTTGTGGTCATTAACGTGTTATTTGTTTAGTGTTACAAGGTCCTTAAGAAAGCGACGTCAGCTCTGAAGGGTCAGACGTCACCCGCTGGGTTGGAGTTTGAAGACGTCCGTACCTGCGTTCTCAACCCGAAGTCCATCACTATGGGTCAACTGTACGGCGAGTTTGATCTGCTGACCCACGAATGGTGAGTTCATGCACAAACAATAACGGTTGTTTTGTGGTTACTAGGGTTAGGGTTAGGATTTTCCTCGTAACTCTTTTGGATTTCAAGAGTACTGTCTGTGGGCAAGGGTTGTATCCCCTTTCCTTCCTCAGTTACTTCTTTCTTGAATCATCGAGGAATTTGGAAGTCAGGGAGCGTAGTGGATAACGTTTTGCATTCTCTCGCAACGCTGTGGCCCGGTTTTGATTTTACTCGATTCCGGAACGGGACACACGAGTCTGGCTCGAGTCTGTTGGTATCTCCCCCTAGGCCCAAGGTTTTCCTCTGGTTTCCCTCCCCCTCAGAAACCAATAATCGTAAATTCCAATTCGATGTGGAGCAGTGGACGAAGAGACACCTCGAGGATGTGCCATTGTTAAAACCTCATTTATATTTACATTCCTATTCCTGTTCCTATTCTTATGCTTTTTCCTATTCCTATTCCTATTTATATTTTGTGTGTTCAGTGATCAAATCGAAAGCATTATAGCTCCTTTAATCAATGCACATGAACACTTTGTTTCTTTCGACTTTCCTACTTTAAAAATAACAATTTGACGTGACTGTGTGTTTGTGTGTAAAATATGCGATATAAACTTGAGACTGTTTGTCTAAAGAAGGTCATCTCTCTTTTGCGACAGGACGGATGGCATCCTGTCGTCTATGATTCGTATGGGTTCATCTAGTACCACCCCTGATAAGAAGTGGTACGTGTTTGACGGTCCAGTAGACGCCGTGTGGATTGAGAACATGAACACTGTGCTGGATGATAACAAGAAACTCTGTCTGACTAGTGGAGAGATCATCAAACTAAGTGAGGTTAGTTAGGTACTTTATATCTTTCAGACGCTGTGCAGTTACATTATCAAATTAATAAGATCAACAGCCAGTCGGGTCACCCATTAGGTCTGGCGGATGAATCCCCAATGAAACACCAGATGAAGATCGCTCCGGTAAGTTCACACACTGATCAAAACGCTTAACTAAGTAACAAGGTTACATGGCTTCACATTAATAGAAGCTAACTTGATATAATGTCATGAGATACTGCGTGACAAAAGTGCGTGACAAACAACAGGCTTCATACAGGAGAACAGTGAGAAGTACAGGATTTATATGAATTCTCCTTACACAAAATTACTTGAAGTGTAGTTGGAAGTGAAACAGTGTTCGACATTAACGTTTCTAGATACTCTAGTCAATAGGATAGTGCGTCTGCCAGAAACGACGTTGCTTTTTGATCACAGGAGACATTAGGAAGACCAAAGGAGACATTAGAAAGCAAACAGTTTATTGAAAACGTGCTAGAAGGTAAATTTGTTTACATACATACATACAGACTTTATTTTAGTTCGATTTACAGAGTAGCGTAACAATCGCTAATATCTCCGAACATTACAAATCAATACAAGTACAAGAAAAGTTATAGACAATTAAAAAGTACAAGATCTAAGTTTTGAAGTTTACCAGTCAACGTTTTACTAGTCCCGGACGAGTGAACTTGCGTTAGTCAGGACCTTAAAGTGCATATCATGATCAGGTCAATTTATTGTATTACTAATATCGATTCTACATCAATTGAATACTTGAATATTTCTTGATTTGGATGTTGTGTCTAAGAGTTAAAGAGGTTTCTATTTCCAATATGCTAATGATGTGACGTAAATTCGGGAATGTACTTTCATTTCTTTTTCCTTATGAATGAAACCTGATTTTGGCAAAATATTTGGAAATCACTGATATAACCTTCAAATATAACATAGATGTTTACGAAAGGTCAGTTATCTATACCAGTATGTTTTGGTGTAATAAATGAAGACCGAATTTACGTCACCGGAAAGAGTGTATTATGAATATAAACCTCTATAACACTCATATCGAGAAATATTTAACTATTCACTTGATGTAGAATCGATATTGGTGATACAGATGTTTGACCTGGTATACACTTTAAGCAACCACGACAACGAAGACATAAAACAATAGTTACATTAGTTATACATTAGTTATACAATAATTGCACGTGAAAATATACGCAGTCGCCTACATTTTGATCGTACTCTCCAAAAAAACAACGTGAAAACTCTTAAATTTTAAGCTCAAAAGAGAACGTGAACGTAAGAAAGTCAATCACACCGTTTTTCGTTCGGCCTGAACGGAACTCTATGCTTGTGAAAAGCACCTAAAGGAAAATAAAGGAAATATTAGATACCAAATTTCGGGTTAAAACACTTTTCTACGTTTCGTCGTAACAGCTGGTGTCCACCTGGTTGCTAAAGGTCGCTAATTTAAAAAAAAGAGTACAGTTTCCCAGCCAATTTTGCAGTTCTATCTGGCAGCAGAGTACCCTGAAAATGTGCGCTTCCACACCGCTTGAATCCTTTCTAACGTTGCTCAAATTGACATGTAGGTAATGACCATGATGTTTGAGGTCCAGGACCTCGCCGTGGCATCCCCGGCCACAGTCAGCCGCTGCGGTATGGTTTACCTGGAACCAAGCATTCTTGGCCTGGCACCTTTCGTTAACTGCTATCTCAAGAAACTGCCAGATGCTATATTTGATCACAAAGACAAACTACAGCTGCTATTTGATAACTTCCTAGAGGTAACGTATCATCGAAATTGTTTTTAAAATAATAGATTTGATGTACTTCTGGCCTATTTTGTGCCGTGACAATTGTAGTGCAATACGCGTGCGTGGTGGTGCGTATTCAGTTCGTGGTTTTGTGTGCGCCAATGATGGCAATAGACCAACAAATGCGATCGAGTAATGGATAAATAGGAGATTAACATTTTATTTGCATCAACTTCTAAAGTAGCACATGTTGTATAGCTCACTACAACTCTTCCAACTTTAAAAAAAGGTATCAAAAGGCAATATTCCACATCAAACTTCCACACGGCAAACATGTAATACAGTTGCTTTTATTACAGTACATTGTAAATATTTCTAATGTATAGTCCCTTAATGTAAATTGACTGATGTTGTACCGTGTTTAAATAAATAAATATGTCTGTCTCACTTACTTAATCGCATCGTTTCTGAATATTCGGTGAGGATTAGTGAGTAGTGTCAATTAATGTATAATCACAGATACGCACTTATAACGAAAGGTTTTTGCTTATTTTGTCGTCCAGGATTCTATCACGTTCCTGCGTGAGAACATGAGGGAATTTGCACCAACTGTAGATAGCAACCTCACTTGCAGTCTCATGAGGTTACTGGATTGTTTCTTCCAGCCATTCGTACCGAGAGAGGTAAGCATCCGTCAGACCGCGGCAAAACGTTACGCGCATGCGTTTTGACGAGCCCAGCGCGCGCGTCCGTCCCAGTTTCCCGCCGAAACTAAACGAAAACAGAGGCCATCACCCGTGTTTTTAGTTTTACGTACGTACGCGTATTTACATGAAATGTTTCGCGAAAAACAAGCAAACTACTTTAAAGCTAAGCCTAAGACTTCAACAGGTTGAAGTTGTATTAATTTGTAATTCACTGTGAGTTTATAAGTTAGTTTATAAACTGTGAGTTTATAAGTTATAAAGTTATTTACTAAAAAAGTAAGACCTCGTTTTGCCGCGGTGTTAGCATGAGTAAATACATGCATCAGGAGTTCCGGACTTCCGGTTGGATCGCACTGCATTCTGGGTAGATGGGCTCAGAAAAGTGGGCATCAACTTCCAGAGCGGCCATAGGATTTGAGCGCAGTCAACTTGGAAACTTTATTAATCCCGTTCTAAAGCTTAAACATCGACTTAGAACTCCTAACTGAAGAATCTGTAAAGGTAAGATATTCCGTGTATTAGGTAGTAAGTTTTTGAACTTGCAAAGGAGCAAAAAAGTGACTGCACTCAAATCCAATATGGCCGATCTAGAAGTTGATGCCCACTTTTCTGAGCCCACCTACCCAGAATGCAGTGTGATCCAACCGGATCCGGAACTCCTGATGCATGTATTCATACTGCAGCACATCATACCACGGTTTCATGGCCCAGTTCCTGAAAGCCCGATTAAGCTAATCCAGGGCTAAGGGGCAATCTTTTGTATGATTTGCTCACTCGTGGACTACTGATTTGAGAGTAAAAACCTTTTATTTGATGATTAACGAGTAGTAATTTTCTACTTGTAATCCTAATATAAGGAAACACGTTTTAGCAAGACAACCAAAATTCTCGGCTAAATTTAATCGGGCTTCGGAAATTCAGACCAGGGCCCGAAATTAGGCTCGGGGAGCCCGTTGGAGCGAGCTCTAAGGTTTGGCTCATGACAACTCACAATCTTCCTGAAATGTTTGTGATTTTATGGCTGTTGCTAGTTGATCGGGCCATGTTGCCAGTAAATTTAGTGACAACTAGCAACAGTTGCTAGCGGTATTTTTCTCAAATTGTAAGCACTGAGTTTGCCTTCTCGTCATATTGTTTTGGTTATATGAGCCCTTCCGCAGAGCTGACTGTATTTTCATTTCAGGGTGAGACGATCTTGCCAGAGAAGATCGCCATGATAGAGCAGTTGGTGGAACCCTGGTTTATCTTCGCTCTTGTTTGGTCTGTTGGTGGAACTGCTGATGGTGATAGTCGAAAGAAATTCAGTGGTTTCCTAAGAAAGAAAATGAAAAGTGAACAGGTAGGTAATTATAAGTTATACCATGGCATGAGGGGTATTAGTGATTTAAATTGCCCCGAGACCCCGAAATGCCATGGTATACGTTTGTTATACCATGATCGCCGAGGAACGGAACAAATCTGAGAAGTTTAGTTTTTTCTGCCGAAACTAAAGACGTCGCAGTTGTGTTGCTTTCGAAAACGTTTTGTTTAATGCTTGACTGAGCGCCATTGATTAAACGACCCTGGCTTCCCTTGGGGACAAGCGTATTGTTTTTGAGAAGAATAACACTAAGATACAATGTAATTATGCGGTTGACTAAATATTCAAAGAGCATGCACGTATATGGTTTTAAGTATCCCACATGGAAGAAGCGGGCTTGAGAAATGAAGAGAATAACGCACAGATTGAAATAGCTCATCCCACATGGATTACGATGACGGGTATGATGAAGACAGGTCAGTTTGTATGATAAGCAAGTGAAACAAAATTGATGAGACAAAGCCAGCAACCGTATGTACTAAACAACCGTGTATGTGTGAATTATCCACGCCGGCAGCCACAAAATGTTAAACGAAAACCATGAGGGGCTTTAAGGCCACGTTCACACTTGGTGCCCTGGCCCCTGTGTGAATACGACGTTTCATTAGTGCCCATGCCAACATTTGAGCACGGTGCCCGAGCACTGGTCACCAAGGAGTATTCACGTTAACGCGTTTACATGTTCTTCCTCCTTCGACCATCTTAACACTTCTTCCGTTTTGAAAATTAGAGCAGGACTCGCGAAAAATATGTGCAGGCTGGTGTCCGTGCCTGAACCCGTGCCTGATCCCGTGCCTGAGTACAAGTTGTACTGGGCACCAGTAGTATGAACAACCCACACTATCGTGCCGGTGCTCGGGCACTGTACTTGGGCACCAAGTGTGAATGCGGCCTAAGAAACAACGAATGCGACGTCTAGGACGACGGCAAAAACAATAGCCTTAATTACAAAATACAATAGCTGCACGTGAAAATACACGCAGTCTCCTACATTTTGACCGTCGTCAGTAGTATGAGAGGGACCGAATTAGCCCTTTTTTTGGTGAGCTATGTTAATTTTTGGTGAGCTCTTATTAAATCAATGACGTCATGGTTCTATTGTCTTAGACTCATGAATAAAATGGTGGACTCGTTAATAAAGTGGTGAGCTCATGAATAAAGTGGTGAGCTCATGAATAAAATGCGGCGCGCTCATGAATATCTATTGTTCCTTTGGATGAGGTCATCGATCTATTCGGGCATGTTTGGACAAAGCCTATTGTTTGGAGCAGCTATAAAACCAGGAGCAATCGGCCCTGAATACATTCGAAGTTGAATGAAAAAAGTAATAAATATCTCGCAATATCTAAACCCCTTTGTAGCGTAAATAGTAAGAACAAACTACTCGTGATAGGCTCTAAACTGTCTTTATTATTTTCCTTTACAGTTAATAACTCATAAGATAATTGTATACAAAATCCACTGTGACTCATCAGATAAATTTTGCTATTGTCCTTAGGGATTAACGATAACTGAAGAGCCTATTGTTTGGAGGAAAACTCTTGTGATGCAAATTCTTCTCTAAAACTGAACTATAATTACCATACGAATATAAACAAACCACCAGATAATTAAACAAAGTTTATTCAATCTCAAAAACACCAATTTTAAAAACAGTTCGTTTTCCTTATCCTCGCCTGCCTCCTCCTCCCTCCTCCTCCCTCCTCCTCCTCCTCCCCCCTCCTCCTCCTCCTCCTCCCTCCTCCCGCCTCTTCCTTCCTCCTCCCGCCTCCTCCTCCTCCCTCACCGCTACCCCAAAGCTTCCTTATGTTACAGAAAATATCTGGACAACCGAAAGTATAGCATAAGGAAGCCTTGGGGTAGCGATGAGGGAGGAGGCGGGAGGAGGAGTAGGAGGGAGAAGGAGGGAGGAGGAGGAGGAGGAAGGAGGGAGGAGGAAGGAGGGGGAGGGAGGAGGCGGCAGGCGTTGACGGGTGGCGGGCGTTCAGGGCTTGTGGGCATCGGGTGTTGTGAGTGTTGTTAGTTTCTAGACTAGATATTTGTAGTCTAGAACGACATTTTAGACTAGACTACCTAGGTTAACAATTTCTAGACTAGACTAGAAAATGATAGCTGAAGTATAGTTTTTAGACTAGACCAGACTACCTAGGTCATTAATTTTCCTCTCATCGGTAAAAACACAACTGTCTGTAGCATTTGTCAACAAGAAAAAAATCAATGAAACATAAATCAGTGTAATCTTGTAACACGGTACATTATATCAACCCAAGAACTGAGAAATAAGAAAGTTATCAACTCCGCGAGGATAAGGAAAACGAACTGTTTTTAAAATTGACAGTTTAGAGCCTATCACGAGTAGTTTGTTCTTACTATTTACGCTACAAAGGGGTTTAGATATTGCGAGATATTTATTACTTTTTTCATTCAACTTCGAATGTATTCAGGGCCGATTGCTCCTGGTTTTATAGCTGCTCCAAACAATAGGCTTTGTCCAAACATGCCCGAATAGATCGATGACCTCATCCAAAGGAACAATAGATATTCATGAGCGCGCCGCATTTTATTCATGAGCTCACCACTTTATTCATGAGCTCACCACTTTATTAATGAGTCCACCACTTTATTCATGAGTCTAAGACAATAGAACCGTGACGTCATTGATTTAATGAGAGCTCACCAAAAATTAACATAGCTCACCAAAAAAAGGGCTAATTCGGTCCCTCTCATACTACTGTCGTCTGTAAAAACACAACGTGAAAACCATGCGTTTTACGTTTCTTAGAGAACGCGAGTAAACCACTCCATCTTTCGTTCGAAGTAAAGGGAACTCTATGCTTATTCTATTTTTCGAAGATTTGGATGTGAAAAGTAATTAAAGGCGAATAAAGGAAATAGTAAACACCACATTTTGGGAGAAAACACTTTTCTACGTCCCGTCGTCACTGCCGTCACCGTCCTGGTTTCTTAAAGTCCCTAATGCGTAAACCAATTCCGTCTCTAGCTCTTTCAGTCTCCCCCTTTGTTCGTTTATTCACATTTCTCAGCTATCGAGTATAATGATAACTACTATTAACTTTTGCGTTTAGATTGCCATGCAGTTTCCTCCACAAGGTCTCGTATACGACTATCGTCTGTTGGATGGTGGAGCAAGTAGTAAAGATGACGATGATGAGGAAGAACAGTCCACTACTGTAAGTAACTTGGCACGTATTTGAGTGTGTTGAAGTAGGAGAGCAAGAGTATAGGTAGGAACGTGAAGGTATGGATAAGGAGTGAAAGGACAGGGAGGAGTGTGAAGGAATAGGCGGGACGTGGAGGTATAGGAAGGAGTGTCGAAGTATGAGTAGGAACATCAAAGTATGAATGAGTGCTAAAGTGTGGAGTATATAGTGTAGGAGTATGGAAGTATGGTTAGGAACCTGAAAATATGTGTGGGAATGTGGAAGTATGGGAAGGAGTGCTAAAGTATGGTATGAGTGTTTTATAGCTAGGAGTGTGGAACTATGGGCGAAAATGTGGAATAATCAGTACAGTAATATTATTAGTTATATTAGTTTAAGTTGCCATTATAAAACTTGAAATGATTGTTTTTGTCGTTGCTATGCTCATCAGATCAAATGGATCAACTGGATGGAAGGCATCCCTCAATTTAAAATCCCACCGGAAATGAAGTACTCAGACATCATTGTTCCTACTATGGATTTAGTAAGAGGTTCATACATCTTGGAGAAACTTCTTGTTAACCACAAAAAAGTAAGTACTTGAAAACTACTACAATTTCCCCGCCTTCTTTCCTTATTATTGTCAGAATTCAGGCTTCAGGTATCCGATGTACATGTTATTGCGTAGTCAGTACCTATCTCAAAACAGCAGATGCAAAATTATTTTGATGGGTGCAAATACATTGGGTTACCCTATGTAATCTTGGACCGCTTCCAATATGCACCGAAAAAACAGTATTTTCGGATGGGAATTCAATTTGAATGGTTCATTCTACTGGAACGTTTTCGGAAAGGAAGGAATACCGTAGGAGGTATTACTCGTTTGCCATTTCAACAAAAAAATCTTGTACCATTTGCATACCTCTGAAAGTATTGCTTTCTTTCCGAAATTTTTCCATTGAATTGAACTTTTCCAATTGAATTCCCAATCGAAAATACTGGTTTATCAGTGCAAATGGTAATCTCTCCAGCTTTCCAACGCGGTTATAGTGACTTTACAACAAAATGGCGGCGGATTTATCGGATATACCGTTCCATTTGGCGTGGAATGGTTATGAAACCCGGCAAACTTCAAAGGGGCTAACAAAGGTGCTGCGATTTATGTTAGAAGGGGGTAAGGCAAAATATTGTGTACGGTCATAGTTCATTAGCGGCCCCTGAACGACTGAACCCTCACGTTTCTATTGGCTGATTGATTAATATATTGGAATTTGTATTGTGCTTTGTGCACTACATGTAACGAAGAAGGTCGCTGGGTTTCATAACCATTCCAGTCTATTAGCTATGACTTGGCCCATCCCACCTGATGTTTCTGTGCAAATGGTAAGCGGTCTTCATTTCTACACATGCAAGTTTGATTATTTGAAATGTTAACTTCATTCTTCTCAGATAACATGTTAATTAGATAATGTCACCTTGCAGGCTACACGTTGAAATCTTGTTTATTCATCCCAGGTTTTGTGTGTTGGTCCTACGGGGTCGGGCAAGACTCTTTGTATAGCAGATAAGCTGTTGAACAAGATGCCCAATGCCTACATGTCTCACTTTCTAAACTTCTCGGCCAGGACGTCAGCCAATCAGACCCAGGACATTATAGATAGCAAGCTGGACAAGAGGTGCATGACGTGGTTAATACATGTGATGTATTATCGTGATGATTGTTATTGTTGTATTTGTTGTTATTATTATCAGTAGTAGTAGTAGTAGTAGTCGTCGTCATTGGCCTTTTAAGGAGAATATTGCCAACTGTTCAGTTTCGTCAACAATATTATACACCTACATGTACATCTGCAGAGACTGGCCAAACGTCTCCCATATTTTATGGGAAGTTGTGGTTAAAATTCTTCCCCTGGTTAATAAAATTCTACGTACTATTTTATCTGGGTGTGGACAAAACGTGGCTAAGGCCATGGACTCCTCGTGGCCTTCCGAAGGGGAAAAAGGTTACATGGCCTGGGCCGCGTTTTCCCTTCAATCAACTTCCCTAAAATTGATATATAACCTAAATTCAGAGAAAACAAAACGAGTGATATAATTTAAACTTCATCATACACACGTTGAAATACCTTGGTCTCTCTATGGTTACCATTATCTCCATACAGGCGTAAGGGTGTCTTTGGTCCTCCTTTGGGTAAGTACTACATGATCTTTGTGGACGACCTCAACATGCCAGCCCTGGAGGTGTATGGAGCACAGCCACCTATCGAGCTGCTCCGACAGTTCTGTGATCACAAGGGATGGTACGATAGGAAAGCTATAGGTAACCAGAATTCAATAAAATCGTGAACTATTGGAGAAATTTGATGAACTAAATACCGAAATGGCCGCCATATTGTCTGTATTAATGTTCAGACAACAACATGGTACCGAAGTCTAAGTAGAGCAACTGCTGGCCTAAATTGTGCTGGCATGTAAATATATGTACGACTGCCGGTTAAAGGTCAAGATATATTTGCTCGGAAGGCCGTCTCGCCTGCCCTCGGAAGTCAGGTCTTCGCATGACGCACTTCAGAACCTTTCTGTTTGAGATGATTCTGGAGCATGATACCATTTATTTGAAACTTAAATGTTATAAAGGAGACTGTCACAAATTCAAGTGAATTAGAGCCGTGAGCCATGAGCCGTGACTCTATGACAGCTTCTGAGTCAAAGAAAACAGCAAATTTTTGCTTGTCATTAAAGAGCCGACTATTCCAAAGCGACAGGCGTGGGAGGTCCGCAAGACTTGGAGCTTGGCCATTAGAAATTATTGCTAGCTTTTTAGTTTGTCAGAGATGAAGGTCCTTGTGATGTAGAATAGGCCTTTTGCAGGAATCAATCACGTGCTGATATATCCTTCAATAACCAAATGAATGAATTGCGCTCGTGATCCCATGGGAAAGGCTTTACTGGATGGCAAACAAACTTTCAAAGCCCAACAATCGATTGGTGGTGGAAAATAGCATTTACAACCAGGCTTTGCTAACAACAGTATACCTTCCTCTTCCTCTTCCTCTTCCTCTTCCTCTTCCCCTGCCCCTGCCCCTGCCCCTGCCCCTGCCCCTGCCCCTGCCCCTGCCCCTGCCCCTGCCCCTGCCCCTGCCCCTGCCCCTGCCCCTGCCCCTGCCCCTTCTCCTTCCTCTTCTCCTTCCCCTTCCTCTTCTCCTTCCCCTTCCTCTTCTCCTTCCCCTTCCTCTTCTCCTTCCCCTTCCGCTTCCCTTCCTCTTCCCCTTCCTCTTCCTTCAATACTGAAGATTCTAGTGCATGGATATCTAACAAAAGGAAATACCGTGCAGGTGCTATAAATAAGTTAAGACACAAACCAGGTGTGTGAGTAATTTAAAATGAAAACAAAATAAAACTGTCACGGTCAGCATCTTCAAAGCCATCAAGCTCGATGCAAGCATCTTGTACAAGTGCCTTTAAATAAATGAAGTCAGATTGTTTTGCCATCCAGTACAACCACGTGAGTGCATTCCTGTAAAAGACCCATTGGACTAATATCAGTCATTAATTCTACAATAGGTTCATTCCGCGAGCTTGTTGATATCACGTTCGTGTGTGCAATGGGCCCTCCAGGAGGTGGACGTAATCCTGTAACTCCCAGATTGCTCAGGCATTTCAACCACCTGTCATTCATCGAACTGGAGGACTCCAGCAAGCAACAAGTTTTCTCCACTATCCTTAGGTCCTGGCTAGGTAAGAGGGAGCCGGGATGGCATAGTGGTTAATCGCTTTGCCTCTCACCTCTGTGGCTCAGGTTCGATCCCCGGACGTGGCGCCATATGTGAGTTGAGTTTGATAGTATCTCGCCCTTGCTCTGAGGGTTTTTCTCTGGGTTCTCGGGTTCTCCGATTTTCCTCCCTCCACAAAAACCAGCACGCTAAATTCCAATTCAATCTGAGTTAGCTGGGTCCTGGCTTTGATCAGCCTCTTATGATTGTTTCAGGTCCCTTTGGAAATTCAGTGTTGAAACCGCAGAGGAGTGTTTTCCCTATTACATACATGTATTGGAACTCAACGTAGGGTTTTTCAGGTCGATTTACATTTCATACAACATATGCAATACTACATTGGGCAGGTTGTGTATCGCTTGAATTGCGAAGCGTTGTTATTACTATAGTTCTTTGCTCCTTTACAACAAGCAAGATGAACTTCAAATAAATGTGAAATTTGTTATTTTCTTTTTCCTTTAAATAAACATGGGACATTGATAGCTTCCAAACCATAATATTTTTCGTACTCGTAGTGCATTCTCTGCTTTATATAATGGGCATTTTGCGAAAATGAGTAAAACGTACCAACTCGAGTACGGACCAAAGTCGAGTACGGAACCAAAGTCGAGTACGACCCAAAGTCGAGTACGGACCAAACTCCAGTTCGGACCAAACTCGTAGCCGTACTCGTCGTCGATGCCTATAAGCCCACAATTTTTAGATCATTAATATCGATTCTACATGCAAATAGGCTAATTGTACAATATTTCTTGATTTGAGTGTTGCGTCTATGAGGTATAGAGGTTTCTATTTCCAATATGCTAATTATGTGACGTCATAGGAGGCTGATTTACTTTCTTGTGAATGAAACTATTTCTGATTTATACAAAATATTTGGTAACATCACTGATATAAGGCCCAAATATAACATGGATGTGTAGAAAAGTCATTTATCTCTGCCTCTCTGTTTTTGTATAATAAATGAAGCCTCCTATGACATCACATACTTAGCCTACTGGAAATGAAACCTCTATAAATCATAGATGCAACACTCATTTCAAGAAATATTTTACTATTCATCTATTCACTTGATGTAGGATCGATATTAATGATAACAACATTGGGCTTGTAAGCATTTTAAACTCTCTAATTTGATTCGTGTGCAAGGGCCTATTCAACCAGTTATCTGACATCGTGTTATTTTAATCTACTTCAGAAAGAAACGTCAGGTTATCAAGAACAACAGGTAGATAAGCGTTAGAGTAGTGAAGTTAGAATGTGTTATAACAACTGTTCTAAAGTTCAGTAAGTGTTCAGTTTAGTGTGTGTTTAGTCTTGCGTACTGTGTTAGAATACTATTAGTGCCAGGCAGCAGTAACCAAGTAACGGTAACATTTACAGTGCGACTCTGCAACCAGGACTACTTAGACAACGAGAACCAATCACAGGGCCACATGTACAGCGAGAACCAATCACAGGGCCACATAGACAACGAGAACCAATCACAGGGCCACATAGACAACGAGAACCAATCACAGGGCCACATTGACAACGAGAACTAATCACAGGGCCACATAGACAACGAAAACAATCACAGGGCCACATAGACAACGAGAACCAATCACAGGGCCACGTGGACAACGAGAACCAATCACATTGCAGAACTAAAAAACAACATTCCAACTTACGGTTATTTGATCCAATCAGTGTCGAGTACAATCAATATCATTTCAACTTGCTCGAGCCTCGATCCGGTAAAAGGCAGATTTGGTGGTCTTGACTTGAAGTCGAAGTCTGTTGAATGATTAAAATCGCTTGGATGTGCTAGGATTTGTAATTTGGAATGCTTTATTGTCGACAAGGTGTTTAGTTCTCCTTCTCAAATTAGTCACATTAGTCGCACTGTAACAGAACAAATGAAGGTTCGTAACAACTTGGCTTCCTTGTGATTTAGTATATAGCAAATAGAAGATTATTTTCCGCTCGAGGTCTTGAAAAGCTGTGGATGCACGAGCGGAACGCGAGAATATAATGATATAATTTGTAACTACAGATTATCACTGAAAAATTCAAACCATTTACAGCCATTTTACAAACAACTTAAACTGTAAAAACTATGTAAAATATGCTTTTACAGACTTTTTGTACCATAGACCTAATTGGTTGTTGCCCCAATACAGATCACGTGATGTCTCTAGAGGATTTAGGGCTTTGTGTTGGTGTTCGAGTAATTTATGCATTTTCTCGTGTGATAAACAACAACAACAAAGAAACAGTTCTCAAGGGTTTGGTCAGGTGATCTGTACTGGGGAAAAATTGAGGGGAGGTCTATTCTCTAAATTTGTTACTCTATAAAATATATATATTTAAAAAATGTAAATTTGTACATTCACTGACATTTACAAATATTTTCCAAAGTCTAAAATGTTTCTAAAGTGGTCACATTTCACAATCATTTTACTGATAGTTCTTCAAAGTGTGTAGATGGTTGGACTTGTATAACCAATGTACATGGTGATTTATTGTTTCCAGTAAACTACTCTGGAGAGGGTAAGGAGTTGCTGAGTAACGCGCTGGTGATGCAGACCCTGTCGGTCTACAACATAGTCATAACACAGGTACGAACGCGCTACGTTTGCAAAGAGACATTGAATAGGATAATCTACTAGTTTAACGGCCTCATCCTTCTCCATCATGTCCGCCTTCCTATGAATTCACAGTGCGCGCGGAGAAGGGAGAGAAGGGAAAGGAGGGCCCTGTTACAAATACTTGCAGAAGCGCGTGTAAACAGACCAAATTCTGGTCTTTTTTCTGATTGGTCGAAAAACAATTGCGGTATTTTGATTGGTTCGTACATTTAAAAGTGCGACTTCTGGGGCGCGCAATTGAGTTACAGTTTGATTGGCTTGGATGGCTAGCGCAAAATTTGTGACATGATTCGTGACATGCACAGGGGACGGAAAACGACTCGAAAGCATTTGTATTTAGCTTGCGAATACAACCGTCTCGCATCGGGAACCACAATCAAAACATGGCCCCCGAGAGAGATGTCTGCGTCTTGAGACGGAAAATTCCATACTGATATCATTATGCGGGATCTGGTCGCGTTATTTGATTGGCTCGTATGCCTAATTATTATATACGAGCCAATCAAATAACGCGACCAGATCGTTGCCGCCAACTCGGCTGGGCGATTTTTTTAGCTTTTAAATACTTCTAGAGTACGTACGAACATGAGTTACGTCTCATTTTGGAGCTTGAACTAATTTAAACGTAAGTTCAAGATTTGCTCATGACTCGCAAGTGTTATTTTAACAATAATTTTGAGCTTTGGTTCTGTGTCAATTTCAATGGCTAATCATGCGGCGGGTGTGCTATTGTTCGTGAAGGAGGAGTTAGAGAGCCCAAGAGAAGTCCCGCGGGAATATTCAAACTTCAAAACGGGAGGCGAATTCGAGGTTTTAAGACATGGCCTGGAAATATTTCGATAATACTAATACTGGTCAGATTGCTATGAAAAAACGGCTGGTAGTAAGTAACATACTAAACTAACTTTTCCAGGTGGTACCTAAGTAGCAAACACGATTGTTAGCGAGAAAATTGGCCTCAAAGTGAGCTAAAGTGAATACTCCACAGTAGAAACAGTTAAAAAACCCAAAATTCATGGTCCAACCGATAATGCTTATACTCGCTCAAATAAGTTGAAATTGGGTGGAAATTGTTTATTGATATCTCTTCTTCAAAAGCCAGGTAGTACCTAAGCTCTAGCAAATTTCATTTAACCATAAATAAGCAAAACTTCTAGTTCACTTAAGCCTTTTAGTCCAATTCCTCTTATTATTTGCATCGTTATTCATTGTGTAGGCTTTGAATTTAGCGCTCCTGCATCTAATAAAATGCCCGGATGTGTCGCGCCATTCTGCGCGATGCAAGTGATTACCTCACATATGTGTAATAAATTGTTGAAATATCACTTTTATGTCGACATGATTACGCCACAGATGAGTAATAAATTGTTGAAATATCACTTTTATGTCGACATGATTACGCCACAGATGTGTAATAAAGTGTTGAAATATCACTTTTATGTCGACATGATTACGCCACAGATGAGTAATAAATTGTTGAAATATCACTTATGTCGACATCATTACGCCACAGATGAGTAATAAATTGTTGAAATATCACTTATGTCGACATGATTACGCCACAGATGAGTAATAAATTGTTGAAATATCACTTATGTCGACATGATTACGCCACAGATGAGTAATAAATTGTTGAAATATCACTTATGTCGACATGATTACGCCACAGATGAGTAATAAATTGTTGAAATATCACTTATGTCGACATGATTACGCCACAGATGAGTAATAAATTGTTGAAATATCACTTATGTCGACATGATTACGCCACAGATGAGTAATAAATTGTTGAAATATCACTTATGTCGACATGATTACGCCACAGATGAGTAATAAATTGTTGAAATATCACTTATGTCGACATGATTACGCCACAGATGAGTAATAAATTGTTGAAATATCACTTATGTCGACATGATTACGCCACAGATGAGTAATAAATTGTTGAAATATCACTTATGTCGACATGATTACGCCACAGATGAGTAATAAATTGTTGAAATATCACTTATGTCGACATGATTACGCCACAGATGTGTAATAAATTGTTGAAATATCACTTTTATGTCGACATGATTACGCCACAGATGAGTAATAAATTGTTGAAATATCACTTTTATGTAGACATGATTACGCCACAGATGTGTAATAAATTGATGAAATATCAGTTTTATGTCGACATGATTACGCCACAGATGTGTAATAAATTGTTGAAATATCACTTTTATGTCGACATGATTACGCCACAGATGTGTAGTAAATTGATGAAATATCACTTTTATGTCGACATGATTACGTCACAGATGTGTAATAAATTGTTGAAATATCACTTTTATGTCGACATGATTACGCCACAGATGAGTAATAAATTGTTGAAATATCACTTTTATGTCGACATGATTACGCCACAGATGTGTAATAAATTGTTGAAATATCACTTTTATGTCGACATGATTACGCCACAGATGTGTAGTAAATTGATGAAATATCACTTTTATGTCGACATGATTACGTCACAGATGTGTAATAAATTGTTGAAATATCACTTTTATGTCGACATGATTACGTCACAGATGAGTAATAAATTGTTGAAATATCACTTTTATGTCGACATGATTACGCCACAGATGAGTAATAAATTGTTGAAATATCACTTATGTCGACATGATTACGCCACAGATGTGTAGTAAATTGTTGAAAGTTGAAAAATCACTTTTATGTCGACATGATTACGTCACAGATGTGTAATAAATTGTTGAAATAACACTTTTATGTCGCGCGTCAAACATGGTATTTTATGGCTTGGCGATAATAGGTACTTATTGACTGAGTGGGAGGGGAGGGACGGGAAATATTTGGTTCCAGGTCATGACGTACGGACCGAGGGCACGTACAAAATGACCGAGGGTCCAATATTTTCCCGTTCGGCCCGACCTAACTCAGTCAATAATGACCACTTTTTTTGACAACGGAAAACAACAAGAAAAATGTCGAGCAGAACCGGACGGCTTTTTCCGGCCCGGTGTCGTGTAACACATTACGGCCCCCTTCACGTGACGGAGGCGTACGCATTACGGCCCCCATCACGCGCGGAGGCGTGCGCGTCTTATGATAAATGCATTTCTTTATCATGAATGTCTTTTTATATGTATTCCTGTAGTTACTACCGACTCCAGCCAAGAGTCACTACACTTTCAACCTGCGCGACCTGTCTAAGGTATTCCAAGGAATCCTCATGGCACTACCCGAGAAACTACAGCAAAAGGCGGACCTGCTTCGGCTATGGTACCACGAGAACTGTCGAGTGTTCCAGGACAGGCTGGTGAATGACGAGGACCGCAAGTGGTTTGACAACCTCATGAAGGACAAGCTGTTGTCAGGATTTCAAATGAGTATGGACGAAGTGGTGAACGATTCACCTATGATATATGGTGACTTTATGGTACCCAGTGCCGATAATAGAATCTACGTCGAGGTGACTGACTACGATAAGGTAAGGGTCTCCTAATAATCATTATTATACCTTAATAATAGTCCACCAAATAAGTATGGACGACGTGGTGAAGGATTCACCTATGATATATGGTGACTTTAAGGTACCCAGTGCCCGTCGAGGTGACTGAGTACGATAAGGTAAGGGTCTCCTAATAATCATTAATATACCTTAATAATAGTCCACCAAATAAGTATGGACGACGTGGTGAAGGATTCACCTATGATATATGGTGACTTTAAGGTACCCAGTGCCCGTCGAGGTGACTGAGTACGATAAGGTAAGGGTCTCCTAATAATCATTAATATACCTTAATAATAGTCCACCAAATAAGTATGGACGACGTGGTGAAGGATTCACCTATGATATATGGTGACTTTAAGGTACCCAGTGCCCGTCGAGGTGACTGACTAATGGTTAGACGTTCACGTCTTCTCGGATAAGGACGATAAATCGTAATCCCTCGGAGACTTCCATAGAAGGGCTTTAAGCCTGTTGAGGTTCTCCATCCACCTTCGAGTGGTAAAACTGAATAATCCCTAAATTCAAAAACTGTCCCATGTGCTATTGACTATGTCGAGGAATGAAACTAGAATGCTCTTCTCTCGCCGCCCTCCGTGTGTTTACATCAACTGATATCAAGCTTTATCTCACACTGAAATCATTTGTCTCTTGATTTACCATTGTCTTTGATTCTGTGATGGCTATAAGTATAATCCACAGAAGGGCAATTCCACACGAGACATGATGAAAATGAAAATGTTCAAATCTATTATTTTTTAGCAAACCTTATTTTAGTTAATAGCAGACATCTTGGTCTATCAGATACAAGTGAGATATTGTGAATGTTGGCCACACCCGCTCCGTGAGGGCCTTGTTTAAGCACATGCATTCCCAAAATGTAATGTCCGCAACGAATTTTTGTGTAATGTCCGCAACGCATATTTAAAGCAAATAAAAACTACTACAGTGAGCTTTGTTGAACTTTATCATTACAGTTGGAAACTCTGGTTATTAGCAAGTTTAGAAAGTCCATTTGTTTTCTTGGAACTCCTCACAACTCACAGGAATTAAGAATTTAAAAGGTTGACTCAAACCTGTGGTTGTTTTTTGCTGTAATGTCTGCAACAAACATTTAGATATTAATTTTAAAATGGTAATGAGAGGATTTTTTTTTTATTATTGAAAATAGAGGCCCACCCAAGGTGTGCTATGTATAAATGTTTCCCCTTAACTCCAGACTACAAAACAATCTGATTCTAAGCACATTCCCAAAATGTAATGTCCGCAACGATTTTTGTGTAATGTCCGCAACGCATAATAAAGCAAATAAAAACTACTACAGTGAGCTTTGTTGAATTTTATCATTATAGTTGGGAACTCTGGTTATTAGCAAGTTCAGAATGTCCATTTGTTTTCTTGGAACTCCTCACAACTCACAGGAATTAAGAATTTAAAAAGTTGACTCAAATAAGTGGTTGGTTTTTGCTGTAATGTCCGCAACAAACATTTAGATATTAATTAAAAAAGAGTAATGAGAGGGAATTATATTTTTTTAAATTGAAAATAGAGAGGCCCACCTGAGGTGTGCTATGTATAAATTTAAGCAGCACAGCTATTTTAAATTAAGTTTGGGAAGCATTTGTAATCTGATTTTTGGTTTATGAATGTAATGTCCGCAACGTGGAATTGCCCAGAACTAGTTCGTAGTTTCCAGCAAATTTGTTCTTTGAGTTCCTTTCGATAAATTTTCATTCGTCGTGGCAGATGTTCAGTTTTGCCTATTTTCGCTGCATTTATCCTCTTTGCATGTAACACGGTACGAGGTCTCAAATATGAAGACTGCTGCTTCAACTTGAATTTTAGTGTGCATTTGGAGTGTTTTTGGGTATTTCTCTGTCTTTAGGAAATCCATACTTGTAGTCCCTGCAAGTCGCGTGTCGAGTGGGTTTGTGCATGAACCGTAGCGGCACGTGATTATGCAAACCACAAAACTATCATGTCACGTGCGCTTGTAAAACTTCAGGTTATACAAGAGTCGGCAGTCGGCAGTCGGCCTATGATTGTCTAGTTTTAATTTCTTTGATATTCACTGATGAAATAAAACTAAAACAATTATTCACTGAAGTCGAAGTGACTTGCTGAATATTTACCTTGACTTCGTTTCAGTAAATATTCACCAATAGTCACTTCGTCTTCAGTGAATAATTTTTAAATGGTTCGCACGGGCCTTGAAAAGACCTTGAAATAATGCCAAGTCCTTGTATTGTTACAGATTAGGTTTTGTCCTTAAAAAGACCTTGAAACCCCTTGAATTGTGTTGAGCCCTAGATGTTTGAGAGGACAGACAGTACAGCAGCCTCATTTGCCAAAATGCAGCATCACTGAATGATTTATCTTGCAAACAAGTCAAACATCAGCTCAGTCTAAATTGCGTTGAATGTTAATGTCTTTAATGTGTGAACCTGTGGAAAACAAGTCCTTGGAAAGTGTGGATTGGCCTTGAAAAGTCCTTGAAAAGTCCTTGAAAAAAGGTATCAAATCTGTATGAACCATGTTTATAGGATAATGAACGAAACTTGTTCTTTATACAGATGGTGAAAATCCTAGATGAGTACCTTGAAGACTATAACCAGATCAACACTGCACAGATGAAGCTTGTACTGTTCAGTGATGCGGTGAGGCACCTGGCCAGGATCAGCCGTGTCATCAGACAACCTTTGGGTAACGCCCTCCTGCTTGGTATGGGTGGTAGTGGCCGACAGAGCTTGACAAGACTCGCCGCTCACATGTAAGTAAAAAAAAAAACTCTGAATTTCTAACGAGACCTGAAACAACCATGGGGGCTGGTCAAAGGCAGGTCCCGCCTAATCCACAGATCGAATTGGAATTTAGCGTGTTGGTAAGTTGCTTAGATGTGATCTTATACGAGAGAATTTGATAACGAGGTTCACACAGTCTTGAAAAGAACTTGAATTTTAGGGATTTCTTGCAATGAAACAATCCTTGAAAAGTCATTGCATGTCTTCATATGGCGTTGATAAGCCGTTGAATTTGCGCATAATAAAGGTAAATGTAAAGCGACCTTATTGAACGTCGGTAGCTCGTAATAGTCTTGCAAGACTGATAAACTTGAGACCGACGTGGGGCCTACGATTCTACGTCCTTATCCGAGAAGACGTGAGGGTGTAACCATTTGCAGTTCGTGAACGAGATTGTTTCCCAAAGGCGTGCTGCCTTTATGTTAGACCCTGAGTGTTGATCCAGCCAGGGTTATGAACCTGCGACCTCTCGCATGACAGATCGGAGCTTAACCAATGAGCTAACCG
This sequence comes from Actinernus sp. WN-2022, assembly GCA_030867875.1. Taxonomy (NCBI): domain Eukaryota; kingdom Metazoa; phylum Cnidaria; class Anthozoa; order Actiniaria; family Actinernidae; genus Actinernus; species Actinernus sp. WN-2022. The sequence continues at coordinate 85,944,993 of JAOWCC010000577.1, forward strand.
GGAGGCGGTTAATAATAGAATATGTAAGAGTCACTGTAAAAAATACACATCATTAAATTACACACATCCTTCTGATGTCGGCCTGCCTGCCATTTTGGAACTGACCGAGAAGACCCTGGGTACAAGGTCGGAGTACCTTGACCAGCGGTTATATTGATCATTTGCAAGCTCCCGCGCACGCCACATGGAAAGTTGACAATAGGTAAATAATGTTTCCCTTGAGCCTTGAAAAATGAATTCAAAAGACAATTGGCTGCGGCAGTGAGCATATCATCACATACGATATTGCGTGCTTATGTCTTAAGTGCTGTTTCCATAATTAAAGTTACAACAATCGGCTGCGGCAGTGAGCATATCATCACATACGATATTGCGTGCTTATGTCTTAAGTGCTGTTTCCATAATTAAAGTTACAAGCAGAAAATATAGGAAACTATATGCTGTTGGTCAAATCTTAAGTGAAAACTAAATATAATTGAATCACAAATGTGAGAACTTCCTCACATACGATTTTCTTCGAAATCAAACCATAATTAGTTTGATCAAAATTAAATTAAACCTTCAAACGTTAACGAATTAAAATGTATTGCCTTGCTATAGCTATAGATCGATTTCACTTAGGTCACGTGAATCCTAAAAATCTTTATTGCTGATTCAAATAAAATCAAGTTGCGTTTTTCTGAAAGAGAACTAAAAATATAAGCGATCAAATGTGCGCCATGTTTACAGTAAAATGTATGGCGCCGCCATCTTGGTGTACCTCCAAGGTACACCAAGATGGCGGCCAGATTACTAAGTTTCATTAAAGTTCACAATTACCAAGAATTCTGACCTAAAATGTATCTATTTGCATAGATATTCACTTATTTGACATGTTGGTTTGTATTTAGAAGGTTTTTGGCTGAAAGTTGCACTAATTTGACTCCTCAAAATACGTGACTGGTGAGTGCGTGACTCAAATCGCTTCATCGATATCTCCGGAACAAAGTGAAAGAAACCGATCAAATATGGTGTGAAGCCGTGCTTAGGTAAGCTCTAAACTGTATCAAAAGCACAACTTGGTAGAGTTCATAGTTTCGAAGTTAGCAATTTGATGACGTCACATGAAATCTATTGAATGTACCAATGAAATTACGAGAAAGAAGAAAAGAATATTTACACCTTTTATATTTCTTTACCGTTCATGCTATCGCTTTTAGCTGGAGCATTTTAATAGAAATGTTTACATTTTGTAGGTCTGAATACGAATGTTTCCAGATAGAGTTAGCTAAGAACTACGGTGTTCCCGAGTGGAGAGAAGATCTGAAGAAGATTATGCTGAAAGCAGGAGTCGAGGACAAGTCTATGGTGTTCCTGTTCAGCGATACACAGGTGTGTGTAGCTACATGTTGAGTTTAATGTGGTCCGCGGATATAGCGATGTTCACTGCCACGTCATCTATTGTCATTAGTGTGCCAACCAGAGATTCATTGGTTCCTGACACAAAGTGGCCTTTTGAAATCATTAGCGTAAGAATTATAATATTTGCAAATAGTATGTACCGCTAATGTGATAGCCGGATGGGTATCATAAAAACTGCCACGTCATCTATTGTCATTAATGTGCCACCCAGAGATTCATTGGTTCCTGACACAAAGCGGCCTTTTGAAATCATTAGCATAAGAATTATAATGTTTGCAAATAGTAAGTACCGCTAATGTGACAGCCGGATGGGTATCATAAAAATTTGCACGTTTTTTGCCGCGATGTTTGAGATATTTTGGACCATGTATTTTCTGATATTGAAGTATAGTAAACACGAATCAGGATTCAAAGATATACGTAATATTTTCGGAGATATAAGCTAGTGTTCCTTTCGACATCTTGTTTTTAAATGCGAAAATGTTCAAATGACACTCAATCGAAAATCGCTCCAACAAGCTTGTTACCCGTTTTACTCACTACAGATCAAAAGCGAGACTTTCCTGGAAGATCTGAATAACGTTCTCAACGCTGGAGACGTGCCTAACATCTTCGCACTTGACGAGTTGGATATCATTTACACGGCTATGAAACCCGTAGTACAAGACGAAGGTCTGCAACCAACCAAGGCAAATCTGTACTCGTCATTCACCAAGAGAGTCAAGTCCAACACTCATTCTGTTGTCTGCATGAGGTGAGTGAGATGGAGGTTATTAGTCAGCTAACCAGGGGCGAATGGGCCTTTTGCAGGTCAGTCACGTGCTGATATATCACTTCGATAACCAATGAATTGAGCTCGTGATCCCATGGGAAAGGCTTTACTGGGTGGCGAACTGTATAAACGCAGATTTACAAAGATCGACGATCGTTTGGAAGTGGAAAATACCATTTACAAACAGGTTTTGCTTATAACACTACCGATCTCGTACAAGTGCCTGTAAATAAATGATGTCATTTTTTGCCATCCATGTACAACCCCCTGATTCCGTTCCTGCAAAAGCGGCCCATTCGATAAAACTTTTACACGTGTATTGTACGAGTCTGGCCATTGTTTTCCAGCGTAAAACCAATGGCCAAACTTGTAAAATACACGTGTAAAAGTTTTATTGAATTGGCCCTAGCTAATACGGCTGAATATTGGCCCTAGCTAATACGACTGAATATTTTCAAATGTTACAGACGTTTCGAAACTGATGTCTCGTCATCAGTGTTGTTTTACGAGTCGTGTATTTTTGCGTGGTCTTGTGCGCGTCTCGACTAGCGTTTTACTCGATGTCCGGCTGAAACTCCGAACTCTGTTATTCCAGTCCAATCGGTGAGGTATTCCGTGCTCGCCTGCGTCAGTTTCCGTCCCTCGTCAACTGCTGCACTATTGACTGGTTCTCTGCCTGGCCTACTGAGGCTCTGCGGTCAGTGGCGTCGTACTTCCTCAACGAGATACCTGAACTGGAGGACTCGGGATCGACCGAGGGCCTGGTACGTACTCGGGATTTATTTAAAGGAAGCCTCTCACCGTTAATGCTTTGCGCGCTTAGTAACCGTCGGTGGCTATTTTCGTATCATGCGAAAATGGCGGACTTTGAGTATTCTCGTGTTTTGTCCGTTTTTGGCATTAGCGTGAGAGGGTTCCTTTAAAGGAAACCCTGTCTGTTGGAACACATTGCCGTTAAATTGTTGGCAATACGATCTAAATTGAAAATTTGTTGAAAAGCATGGAAAATATATTTTAGTTTATGAAACAAATTGATACGAGTGTGAGCCATTTTTGGCTTTGAATTTCGCGGGTGCCGCCATCTTGGATATTATGACGTCACACGGGCGCCGCCATCTTGGATGTTATGACGTCACACGGGCGCCGCCATCTTGGATGTTATGACGTCACACGGGCGCCGCCATCTTGGATGTTATGACGTCACACGGGCGCCGCCATCTTGGATGTTATGACGTCACACGGCTGCCCCTATTGGTACACGACAATAATGGCAGCCGTGAAACGTCATCAGATCCTAGATGACTGTATCCGCGAAATTCAAAGCCCCAAATGGCTCATACTCGTAATTCGAGAACGAGATTGTTCCACTAAGGCAGCACCTTCTACTCAGCTATTTTAAGACCTTGAGTGTTATTCCGGCCAGAGTTTTGAACAAGATTTCTTGTTATTGTCTTGCAGGTGACGATATGTGGTGTCATCCATCAATCCGTTGCCGAGAAGTCCATTCAGTACCTTGCCGAACTTTCCAGACATAACTATGTGACGCCCACAAGGTGAAACCTACCGTTTGCCGTTATTTTGTGCTTGTGTTTGCACGCGTTCGAACGGAATATGCTTTTTTTCCCAGGCGCAAGTTTTCTACCAAAAAAAAGCATCCTTAGGGATGTTTTGTACTTTGAGGCTGTAAAACACGACAAAAGGGTTCAACACACTCCTTACAACCCCCACCCCTTACAACCCCCACCCCTTACAACCCCCACCCCTTACAACCCCCACCCCTTACAACCCCCACCCCTTACAACCCCCACCCCTTACAACCCCCACCCCTTACAACCCCCACCCCTTACAACCCCCACCCCTCCCCCCTGTTTCACCCTAAATTTAATGGTTAATCATTAATTACACATGATACCCAAGGGAGGGGTGGGTGGATAGCTTCACAGAAGCCGTAATTGACCCCTACATTCATATATTCTCTGTACTGAATGCTCAACTCGCGTGTTGATTTTTATGGAGGGAGGAAATCCGGAGAACCTGGAGAAAAACCGTCGGAGCATGGACGAGAATCAACACACTCAACTCACATATGACGCCGTAACTAGGAATCGATCTCGGGCCTCAAATTTTCCCACCAACAGAAAAGCATCCTTGTGTATGTTTTGTACTAAGAGGTTATAGAATATGACAAGAAGGTTCGAGCCCAAGGCTTGTGACTTCTTCGACTTTTTGAGTGGTCTGAATTATCAATACTATTTCCTCCGAGTAAGGCATAGCTGATTTCTATTCGCTTTATTAAATACATTTTGAAGAGCAAGATCGTCGTATTTGACTTTTTCATTTACAAAGAAATACTTGTCTTGAGGTCGAGGCGTCGTGTCTTTGTTTCTTTAAACATCAACATGTGAGTTGTACGTTGAGTGCAGAGAATATATGAATGTAGGGATCAATCACGTGATGACGGGAGCATAAACTAGTCAACAATGGCAATATTTGTGTCTTCGTTTTAGCTATCTGGAACTATTAGGAACATTCCGTAAACTGATCGGTGTCAAGAAATCTGAACTTCAGAATGCACGAAACAGGACGAAGACTGGTTTAGACAAGGTTTGCTCTCATCCGTTTGATCACATTCTCGATGTTTTAGTTACTTCTTTTTGTGCTTTGTAGTTGTCAATGTAATGCGTATTCAGTGTCCTTATCATTGTAAGTAGTTATTTGTGTTATGTTTTTATTGATTTTGTTTAACACTGTCTTGTCGCTATGGTTATGTCATTGTCGCTATGGTTATGTCATTGTCGCTATGGTTATGTCATTTAACAAATAGATTGCATTCTGCCGTGCGTCCGTTCTCTTAGAGATGCACAGATGACGTCATAACGTGAATAGAACAAAGAAATTTGCCACGAGACGCAGTCGCAGTTTTATACAAGAATTAACGCTTGTGTGACCTCGTGACGTCATCTGTGCATCTGCACTCTAATAAATCATGGCTTTCGACCAATCAGAGCACGCGTTCCATCCTGTTCATTTTATAAATTACCATCTTTATAGTTTTCCACCAATCCGAACGCACATTACTCAAACTATAACCACAAGACAGCAGTTGTCGCGTCTGCCTGACACTGTGTTTTGTTAACAGCTGCTGAGAACAGCTGAGGAGGTGGTGAAGCTACAAGAAGAACTAGAGTCCATGCAGCCTCTGCTGGCCCAGGCCGCGAAGGATACTGTGGAGACTATGGATCAGATCAAAGTAGACTCGGTAAGATGTATACCAGTTTATTTGTTAGTGTTATTCACTGTTATAATAGAAATACGGAAGCATCGTAAGAACGCACAATTTAATTGGCTTAAAGGGCTAAGCTTATCGTGTTGTATGTTTTTACTAGTAATACATTAAATGCAGAAGTGTCGGACCATTTGTACCATGTAGTGCAGTGTACAGTCATTGCCGTCTCAGGATTTGTAACTGAAGTATTCATTCATTTTGTTGGTAATTTTGTCTCCTGCATTGAACGGTTCTCTTTGGTCGCCGTTGTGTAGTAGACGACACGGACGATACAGCGCTATGTGATCACGTGACACCAGTACCACAGATAATTACAACGGACTTTTCGAGCCTTCACATGGTTTGGAGATTCAATTGACGGTTCGAAGTCTACGATGAGTAGGGAAACTACGAATGCAACTATTTATATCGAAATCAACTCGAACAGTGTATCAAATCTTACAGAATGAAATTAAATGACATACTGATTGACGGCGTTCCTTTTATCTCTCAATTTGCTAATTTAGTGCTGAAAATGGCGAGGCTTTCGAGCCTGCTGTGAGTCAACATTAGAAATCTGAAAACGAAACTCCGAGACTGCCGTCTGGTTTTCGAATCTACTTCCGCTTATTTGTAATTACTGGTCTCGCGTGAGAACACAGAGCGGTAGTTATTGTAGCTTACGCGTGGTTTTGATTGTGACTGCAGTAATAAAGACAACGTTTGATGTCATGTGAATATTGCGTGACACTCTCATTAGGTGGTTGCCAACGAGACCAAGACATTGGTACTGCGAGAGGAGACTGAGGCTGCTAAGAAGGCTAAAGAGACCCAGGCCATTGCTGATGACGCGCAGAGGGACTTGGACGAGGCTCTGCCTGCACTGGTAAGTAATACAGCGCAGAATCGCATAGCCAAAGCTGAATCGCACGGTGCATTTGCGAAATCAGACGCTGATTGGCTGAGACGGAGTGGTGATTCAGAGTGGAATCACCACTCCGTCTACGCGCGCTATTTATAACTTAGCAAAATATCAACAAAAGTACTAAATCTTCAAGTAATTCATCGGACTACTGATGCGATTCAAAGAAAATCACATGCCTGACTCGGTAATTCCTCGTTAAATTGCACTCGAAAAACCGATATCGCCCGAGTCGCTTCGGTTTTCTCGTGCAATTTAACGTGGAATTACCTCGTCAGGCATGTGATTTTCCTATATTATAAACCATCCTATCTCCTGCCTGATTGGTTGAATCGCGTCACGTGACCCGATAACCGCTCTCCGCCAGATGACAGCTGCCTGATTTACAACCAATCCCCATAGATTCATGGTGGCCATGTTGGAAGACAACAAAAGAAGCTAACGAGGAATCATTTGTTAGCGTCAACCAAGATGGCCGCGAAGACGTAACGTCAACGAGCAATAATCACATATTTTCTCGCGCGTGATTAGTTGTATCGCGTCACGAGACCCGATAACTGCTCTCCGCCAGAAGAAGAACAACAAATGTACATTATCTGTCCCGAGATGCAAACCTCGGATAAATAAAGTGCATATTTCACCCGCCACAACGTAGGTTATTGTTTATAAACACTACAATAACTACAGCGCATGCGCGACCATGAAGCAACGGCCACTGATTGGGCTGTAATGAGAAGTGCCAGCCAATCAAAATACTGAACTGCATTCGAAAGAGGTGCACCACGTTAAGATATCTCCAAACTGGTTGAATATTATCACTGATCACTGTATATTTACTTCTTCCACAAAACCTAACCTTCAATAATGAAGATTCTAGTTAGTGTTCATATGATGAAAAGAGATTGTGCAGTGCAGGTGCAACAAATACAAAACACTACTAGAACAAGGGTGCACTCAATAATAATAACGTGCAGTGCTCGGTGCAAGAAAAATAAATCGGAGTCAATGTCAAAGTGTACAGAGTTTTGCTCAGGTCAGTTTTAGCCATGTCAGCCAAGCCAGCCTTTTCTTAAAGCCATCCAGGTTCGGAGCTTGCACTGTTGTTTCTGGAAGGCTATTCCATTCACGTATTGCCTTGGACAGAAGGAGTACAGGTAGTAGTTGGTTGATAAACGGGATACCTCGTATCCATGTCTTAGTGTACGCCTCCTACTTTACAAGTAGGAAGAGTGCTTTGGTATTTCGTCCACGTTGATCATGTGCTATTGTTTGTAATATTAGGAAGCGGCTTTGCAGAGTCTCAAGTCGTTGAACAAGACCGATGTGGTTGAGGTGAGTGCTCTTTGTAACTGCAGGGTTCCCACGCTCAGGGAAAAACATTTTTTTTCAAGGTCAGGGAATTTAGGATTTGGTCAGGGAAAATCCCAAATTTCAATGAAAAGTCGGGGAGTTTTAATTTTTTGGGGCCGTTTTGGGCTGTGCTAGCTGTCCCAAAATAGCGATTGAATTTTTGGAGATCAGTGAAGAGTGCTTCCTGGTCAGTCGGAAAAGTCAGGGAAATGTCCGGGATTTTTCCCCCTGTAAATGCGTGGGAACCCTGAACTGGTTAGCCTGCGAACAGGCTAAGAAGGGGGGAGGAGAGCCTGCACGGACGCAATACAAATTTGAATATCTATGTGAATATTTTGACGCAAAATTCCTATTGGTCCTTTCTACGATGACTCTATCCACGCGTTAATTAGAATTGATATCTTAGGCCGGTTTCAGATGCCGCTGCACTCATGTTAGATGAACTCTAAACTCTATTAGATAAACAATGCCGTCCAATTATTATCCTTTGTTTGAATTGCGTAGGGCACATGAGTGGAGCGGTGTCTGAACCAACCCTGATGATGGATCAATGCAAGGGCGTAATTCACATTTGTATGGGGTCCGTGCAGGCTCTTCTTCCCCTTCCTCCCCGTATACCATGAGCTTGTTCGCAGGCGACGTACTGCTGTACCAAAACATCTTGTTGTTCATTCAACAGTCATTTAAAAAATCTTAAACTCATGATTGATCTAGTAAAGCTGAATAATAGGGAGTGTTAGTTTTTTCCGCGAGAAAACGCGCCGCACGGGCCGACAGGACCCTTTTTTTTCGCGAGAAGACACGCGGCCGGTTACAAAGGCGCTCAAGAGTCCCAAGTCCCGTGCGTTTACTCGCGAAAAAAAACACACAATTAGTTAGCACTCCCTGTGGCCGAACCGACAGCTTGATTTGTTTTTGCCTTGTTTTGTTTTTATAGTCGCCCTATTTTTTTCTAATAAGTAATGAAGTTTTTTGTAATCGAATACAGTTTGCTTGACCAGACAGTGGAGCAGCCCAACAAACTGATTCTTCATTCTTTATTGTGACAGGTTCGTGCTCTTCAACGCCCTCCTCTGGGTGTGAAGATCGTCATCGAGGCTGTGTCCATCATGAAGGGAGTAAAACCGAAGAAGGTCGCTGGTGAAAAGGTGAATAGGCCTTTTGTAGGGAACAGTCACGTGGTGATAAATCATTTCAATAACCAATGAATGCCATGGGAAGGCTTTAGTTGTTTACTGGGAACAGTCACGTGGTGATAAATCACTTCAATAACCAATGAATTGAGCTCGTGATCCCATGGGAAGGCTTTACTGGGAACAGTCACGTGGTGATAAATCACTTCAATAACCAATGAATTGAGCTCGTGATCCCATGGGAAGGCTTTACTGGGAACAGTCACGTGGTGATAAATCACTTCAATAACCAATGAATTGAGCTCGTGATCCCATGGGAAGGCTTTACTGGGAACAGTCACGTGGTGATAAATCACTTCAATAACCAATGAATTGAGCTCGTGATCCCATGGGAAGGCTTTACTGGGAACAGTCACGTGGTGATAAATCACTTCAATAACCAATGAATTGAGCTCGTGATCCCATGGGAAGGCTTTACTGGGAACAGTCACGTGGTGATAAATCACTTCAATAACCAATGAATTGAGCTCGTGATCCCATGGGAAGGCTTTACTGGGAACAGTCACGTGGTGATAAATCACTTCAATAACCAATGAATTGAGCTCGTGATCCCATGGGAAGGCTTTACTGGGAACAGTCACGTGGTGATAAATCACTTCAATAACCAATGAATTGAGCTCGTGATCCCATGGGAAGGCTTTACTGGGAACAGTCACGTGGTGATAAATCACTTCAATAACTAATGAATTGAGCTCGTGATCCCATGGGAAGGCTTTACTGGGAACAGTCACGTGGTGATAAATCACTTCAATAACCAATGAATTGAGCTCGTGATCCCATGGGAAGGCTTTACTGGGAACAGTCACGTGGTGATAAATCACTTCAATAACCAATGAATTGAGCTCGTGATCCCATGGGAAGGCTTTACTGGGAACAGTCACGTGGTGATAAATCACTTCAATAACCAATGAATTGAGCTCGTGATCCCATGGGAAGGCTTTACTGGGAACAGTCACGTGGTGATAAATCACTTCAATAACCAATGAATTGAGCTCGTGATCCCATGGGAAGGCTTTACTGGGAACAGTCACGTGGTGATAATTCACTTCAATAACCAATGATTTGAGCTCGTGATCCCATGGGAAGGCTTTACTGGATGGCAAACAATCTTTAAAAACGCAGTTTTAGAAAGATCGACAATCAATTGTGGGTGAAAATTGCATTTACAAACATGTTTTGCTAGTAACACCACCGATCTCGTACAAGTGCCTTTAAATATATGAATTAAGATTGTTTTGCCTTCCAGTACAACAATGTGATTGCATTCCTGCGAAAGACTACCAGGTTACAGAAAACCTGCGATATTCACTCAGCAATTCACTCTGTTCACTGCAATCTTACTTTCTTCAACCTCTTTCTAATTGAGTCATTTCGGCTAGAGAAACAAAGCCGGCAGATTGGAACGCAGGACCACCGCACATGCGTAGTTAGAAGACGTCGCTGTCGAGAAAAAAGCAGTTACTTAAAATCTAAACTTTATACTTAGAAAGACCAAAATACCGCAGCAAAGTGCTCTTTAGTAATGATACAGTATAATACAATACTTTATTTACCCAAGTTATACCTAAGAGTTTACAACAAAATCGTTCTAATGTGAACGTGAAAAGCCTAATAAAGAACTATGAGCATATCCTTTACATGTATATAACATTTTACTTGAGTATGCCTTTAGTACTGTCTGAGGTGTCGACAGAAAATAAAGAAAACTGTTTGATGTTCGCCGTTTTAATGTGAAAACGTAAAGAAAGCATCCAGCTAATACAAAGGGGAAAGCGAAAGATCCTTGAATCACAAATTTGAGAACTTTCCTCGCATACGATTTTCTTTGAAATCAAACCATAATTAGTTTGATCAAAACTAAATTCAGACTTCAAGTTATCTCATGAAATATGGTACTTTGTTGGTTTTCTATTAATTTGTGAGCATCAACCAATGAAATTACGAGAAAGAAAAATAGAAAATTAACACCTGTTACATTCCTTTGCCGTTCATGCTATCGTGCTTAGCCGGAACAGCACTTAAACTGGATGTCCACTGTCGCGTTTTTCTCTACGCCTGACGTAATGCACCTATCAATGTTTAGCCGGAGGTGTTTTTTTGTGGGGGGGGGGGGGGAGGGGTGGAGATTTAACAGGCAGGGCTATCCCGAGGGTGAGGCGCTTGGGATCGTTGCTGGGGACAGTTAATTTTCAGAATACAAAGAAACATGACAAATATCGCAATTAACTGCCCCCAGTAACGATCCCAAGGGGTTAGGTTAGGGTTAACTTTCAACCTAACCCCCAAACCGAGCTCGCTCTATCCCTCTACTCGTTTCTAAAGTGAGCAATTTCATCCACGGTTTTTACTGTCTTTAAAGTTTTCGTGACCCACGTATTACGTACGTGGACTGCAAACATTTTCGTGAGATATTTTTAGATCTTTTCACTCTTACTGATATTTCCTTCAAACTTCAGGTTGGAACCAAAGTGGATGACTACTGGGATCCTGGTCGAGCGTTACTGCAAGATCCAGGGAAGTTCATCGAATCCTTGTTCAAGTTTGACAAGGTACAAAACTTATATTGCTGTGGTCTGACGAACTGATTTGATTGCTGCCTGGCGCTATTGCGATGTGCTGTAGTGCTGAGTCGTCGATTGTTATTAATGTGTCAACTAAGTAAAAACGCAATGAGCCAATCATCAACTGAATGCGACTACTGTAACCGGGGGCCACTTAGATAACGAGAACTAAACACATTGCAAAACGAAAATAAAGTATTCCAAAGTATAAATCCTAGCATATCCAGGCGATTTTTTTCATTCAAAAGACTTTACCTTAAATTTTACCTTTTATCGGATCGAAGATCGAGCAAGTTGAAATACTATTGTTTTCTACTCGACACTGATTGGCTCAAATAACCGTAAGTCGGAATGCTTTGTTTTCGTTCTGCAATGTGATTGGTTCTCGTTGTCTAAGTGGACCCGGTGTCAGTATTCGCACTGTAATTCGTGACTGGTATTACGTGACTGGTATTACGTGAACCAGTCATGCGGAAAAGTAAACGCAATCGCGGATAACGATTGCGTGACGGACCAAAATATTTGGTTGATATTTAGAAAACATTCACAGCCAGTAAAAAACCTAAGCAAATGCAAAACCAAAGCAATCACTAAATTACTTTCAACACTCAATCGAAAACCGCTCCAACTGTGATGTTTTTTTAAAGCATTTAAAGTATTTTTAAAGCAGCTGTTTTACGGAGTTGCGCACCTATGGAGTCAATGTTCAATTCACTCTTTTCACCTGGTGCCCATCTTGGATTCAAAGCGAGGCAATCCTTTGTTTTTGCCAGGGCAGCCTCGTAGTGAGGGATAGTCAAAATGAGGCTCACCTGGCAAAAACAAAGGATTGCCTCGCTTTGAATCCAAGATGGCAACCAGGTGAAAAGAGTGAATAGAGTGAATAGACTGATTTAGCTTTTACATTTGGTGTCCCAATTCAGACCACGTGATAGTTCTCCAGAGGATTCAGTGCTTTCTTTTACAATTAGATACATTTCCTCTTGGAATACAGAAACGAAACTAGAAATACTCAAGGGAAAAGTCAGGTGACCTGAAGTGGGACAACAAATGTACAAGCTAAATCGGTCAATTGGTAGTTGTTAATTGGTTACAAACAGTTTTACGTTCTCCTCTCTCCTTGAAGACTATCGCTATACACAGTTTGTTAGGCGTTATACTTTGCAAAGGCGGTTTTAAAGCTCTGTTGTTCAATTCCTGATCATTTACAGGACAATATCCCTGAAACAGTCATCCAGAAAATCCAGCCTTATATCGATATGGAGGAGTTCCAACCAGCAGCCATCGCCAAGGTAAACTTACTTCGCCAGGTTAATCTTTTTGCTTCGTGTTTTTGTCACAATAGGGACCTAAAGTACTATAAGCCCTGGGCAGAAATCGTTCATTTGGGTGCAGTAAAGTGTTTTAAATCTTCAACCATTTTGATGCGATTTATAGTCGTAGTATTGCTTTCAAATGCATTACAAGTCCTTGAAATGACGTTATTTAAGTCACATCATGCTAATGAGTTGAGCATGAATTGAGTCGCAGCATTGAATTTGTATTTTTTTTCAGTTGTTTTTAAGGCATCAGACATATGATCCTTGCACTCTTATTGTAGTCCCAAATGGAGTTCTTGCACGTATTTAAAAACTCGACAAATGCAAAAACTATATAGTGGCTTGAAAGAGCACACCAAAATAAGCAAGGTTACCAACTTTTAAGGGGCTATCTTTTTTCCTTACAAAGTTACGAGCTAACAAAGTTCTACAATTTACAGACGTTTGTATGGGCATCACAAACGTCGGTAAATTTTCGAACTTTGTTAGCTCGTAAGTTTGTGGGTATCTAAAATATATGCGCAAAACTTTGCCCAGTTGATCATTTTAATACGGTTTCTCCATCATGTTATTAGTTTTTGTCTCCGATGATTTTCAATTGATGATTTTTCAAATTACCAGGCTCTCTTGCAGGGGGGGGGGGGGGATGACGTAGTCTTTCCTCGATGCGTTTATTGGGTCTTGCATATACCTTCCTTTTTCAATCTCGAGTTTGCGGTTGCTTATTCTTAGCTTTGTTAGTGCTGTTCTATGCTTCACATTGGATACTTCCTTTAGATAGCTTTCAAATTCATAAGTTTTCTTGAATATTCTGTATGTTTTTAACTTATTGCGCTGATTTCCATTACTTCTTGAGTCATTATAGATCTCGCTGTACCAGTTTTGGCATCAGTTCAACATCTTGTAGACTTTGTGTACTGAGTGCTATATAATTGCTTATATTATTCTGGCAGATCCACAGATTGCCAAAGCCAAGGCAAAATAGTATAACTCTTATATTTTAGCACCAGACCATGGGCTTAAGTAAGAGTCTGGAATCAACGTAGGCCTCAAACGCCAATTTTGCATTATCAGCATTTTCCAGTTTTAGCCAATATTTAATGCTTCGCAATGTTGCTTTGACTTTGAAAGGGAACCTGACTAATTCAGCACGGCAAGCATTATTCATAGCATTCCTATTTACTCCTAGAAGCCATTTGCAAAACCTAACGTGAACTGACTCTATTGGATCTCTGTCAATAGAGCCCTCATACTCAATTCCCCAGATTTCACTTCCATATATAGAAGAATTGAAAGAGGGAGGTGAGAAGAGGGGGACTGGGCGGCTTCAAGTTTGTCAGTTTTTCATGACTGTCACGAGTCACCAACGTTAACTTAATCCTTTATCAAATAAACTCTTAAACCTAGTGTTTTATGCATTTTAACAGGTCTCTAAGGCATGCACGTCAATATGTCTATGGGTTCGAGCCATGCACAAGTACCACTTCGTCGTCAGGGCAGTGGCGCCAAAAAGAGTAAGTTTATTTTAACCCACCATAAAACTAATTACTTATTTTGTTACTATCAGTAATCTGTATTAGTCTTTAGATAGATGAATCAATATTATAAACAAACGTAGAAGTATTGGTGCGGAAACATTTGTAAATTTCAGTGTTTTCCAAAATGTATCCTTGTTTGCGCGTGCGCGAAACATTTGTTGCGGAAAGCAATTTTTTCCACAACAAATGTTTCAGCGTTAACTCACAGAAGGAACAATGCTGACTAGATCCCAGGGCTGTGCTACATTTGTTGCGCACGTCCAAGCTTCCTAGTATGATTAAGGCGCATGCGCCAGCACTGTTTCTCGTGAAATGTTTCTTGGTTTGCTCAGCCAGGCAGCAAAACATTTTTCTTGCTTCCCGCTCCTTTGCGCACCCAAGAAACATTATCAGCAACAATGTGTCCTCGTTTATCCAGGCCTTAACAGATACAAGAAACAAGTGTAGCAACGATACTTTTAATCCGAATTTTAACTACACTAATTGAAATGGTTTAAAGGGATTGAAGAGTAAGGGAAGAGACAGTGAGCCACGGACAGCATCGTCAACGTCTTTCCACACCTATCAATATACATCCGTCCACTGACTGTACGGAAACACAAGTTTGAGTCTTGGAGCAGACGTCGTATGAGTGGGAAGGAATTACGGCAAGAGTGTAGCTGTACCGTAACTGTACTGTAACTATGTCGGACCGAAACTCTTTAATTTGATTGGATGAGACGGACAGGAACAATGGGGAAACCATTTCAATGTCACGGCATGCCGTACGGTAACCGTGCCGTAAGTGCATGCCATAACCTGCAAATTCAAACCAAATCTGCTCTAATGCCAGCAGATACGAATATTCGGTAGGCTGAAGGGAGTAGGTGGTTGAATGGGTTTGGATAGGAGCCGGGGTGGCGCAGTGGTTAAGCGCTTTGCCTCTGTGGCCCGAGTTCGATCGTCGCAACGCGACGTCATATGTGAGTTGAGTTTGTTGGCATCTCTTGCTTCGAGTTTTTTTTTTTCGGCTTCTTCGGTTTTCCTCGCTCCTCAAAAACAAAACCCCAATTCCAATTCGACCGAGGAATCTGTGTCCCCGATAGTAGATCCTCTAGGGTCAGCTAGAGGACAACACGTAAATAAAGTTGTTTATTTAGTTAAGCGTTTAAAACAAAAAGAAACTAGTACAATTACTTTATTGATTTTACAATAATTATCAAATGTAAGACAAGGTGATGAAAGTTTTGCACGAAATGAATAGTGGTAAAGTGTGATGTCACAAATTTGCACAATTTGGATTTTGATATTTTTTTAGATCACACCAGCCTGGTATTCTGAGGTACTAACAGTCACTCATGATTGTAAACTGCACGGCAGCACATTGCGCCACAATAGCAGTCTGTATCACAAAAATAACCTTGTGAATCGAAGCGCATTTGAATATATTCATACAGAATTTGCGCTATATAAATGAAAACCTTTACCTTTTTTATCGCCGATTCAGAACGAGCAATATGAAAGAACTTTACACACCAAAAATGAGGTTCATACGATGAATAGCGGCCGAGATATGGGTATTCGAATGCCAAATATTCTTCAACAAATGACTATTTTTGTCCTGGTTCCAAAACGTTGTTTTTATTTCACACTCACTTGACCCCCATGTCCCTAGGCCGCTTTACAACAAGCCACCGAGGAGCTCCAGGAGACACAGCGTGTGCTAGACGCTGCCAAATCACGCCTGGCCGAAGTAGAGGAGGGAATTGCATCGCTGCAGGCCAAGTACCAAGAATGTATATCCAAGAAGCAAGAGCTGGAGTTCAAGACTGAACAGTGTAGTGCCAGACTAGGGCGTGCCGAAAAGGTGAGGTGTGATCAAATAGCCAGATATCGGTCAGGCGGGAGAAAGATCCATTCTTCTCATTTCTTACTGATTATGCGTGATATCTTTGTCGTTTTGTCTCCATGTACACTAGACGTCAGCTATGGATCGTAAAACTCATTTGCATTTTCCGCCCGCCGCCATCTTGGGTATTATGACGTCACATGGTTGCCGCTGTTGTCAGAAAATTGCGCAACAAAAGGGCAGCCGTGTGACGTCATAAGATCCAAGATGGCGTCGCGCGGAAATTCAAATACGTTTTATGGACAAGAAATTTGGCCCACAGCTTACACGTAGTGTACAATTTATAGGATACAGATTAGGCATCCATAAGGAACATTTGAGAGCAAACATTGTTTTTCAGTGGAGGTTCCTTTAACCTTGTTATTGTACCCTCAGCTTATCGGTGGACTGAGTGACGAGAAGGTTCGTTGGCGTGAGGCTGTGGAAATCTTTGATGGACAGATTGTCAATATCATCGGTGACGTCATGATCTCTGCTGGTGCCATCGCCTACCAGGGAACGTTCACAGTGAGAATTTGTTTTAAATCATAGATATTGATGGCGTAAAAAAGTTAGAATAGCCAGCTGAACGGAGATCCGGGCGCGCAATGCATGAAAGGACAAAATAACTGTCAGCAGTCAGCAGACGAGTAGCTTAACTTATAAAGAACTGAATAAACATGAGCGTGTTGACACGATGTCTCGGCATTCAACTCGATCTAAGAACGATGGCGGCGAAATGACCGTGCCGTTATTATAAACAAGAGCCTGGAGCGAACGCTGACCATTTAAAAGCTGTATGCGCTCTGATTGGTCAACACAAATATTCTCCGTTCAGTTGATAAGTTACAATCAGTTCTTCATCTCGGACAGGTTGCACAAACGAATGAAACAAAAGGTACAGACACACGCCGCAGCATTGCTGGCGATTATTTGAAAGGGGGTTGACACACACTGCAATATTTCCTGCGACATTGTGTGCAACAATTTCAGACATGGATGCATCGGTTGCAATTTCGCTATTGCCGGTAATGTGCAATGTTAGCGAGTGTGCGTACTTTTGACCTGTAAAAATCAGTTGACTAAATTCTAAATTACCGCTGTACGCGATGACTGCAGACGCATCCGCTCAACCCTAGTCTCATTCTGAAGTTAAATTCATAAATATCAGCGAGAGTGTTAAATATTTTGTTTTACCTCGAATGAATGAGGCTGATTAGGCCTCCAGCAAGGTATGCCTCAATGTGTCCGAGATACATTCCACACACACCTTACTTCATTCATATATTGTCTGAACTCAATGCTTAGAACACTTGCACTGCAGGCGACGTCTACTTTCTCCTATGTGCTGATCATTACAGCGTTGTACCATATAGATAACATTAATGATATATTGTTTCGCCTTGTGTTAGGGTGAATACCGCAATGCCATGGTTGAGGAATGGCTCACGGAACTACAGCGTCTCAATGTCCCACACTCGAACCCATGCTCGCTTGTCTCTACTCTTGGCAACCCCGTGGATATACGTAACTGGCAGATCTCCGGGTTACCCCGAGACAGTCTGTCAGTTGAGAATGGTGTTGTTGTACAGAACTCTCAGCGATGGCCACTGTTTATTGATCCACAAGGACAGGCCAATAAATGGGTCAAGAGTCTGGTAAGTAAAGCTACTGTTTGAAAGGAAAGAATGACCAATAAGTCACACCCTAATGATAGCGCAGCCCGAGTTACTCGAAGCCTGATTAACGTTAATCGACGAGGATTCTGGTTTTCTTAGTAAAAGGTGGTTTTCTCTACTGTAGAACTGTACTAGGTGCGTGTGACCGTGGTGCAATGGGTTAGTGTACGGCACGTTGTGCATGCGGTCCCGAGTTCGATTTCTGCCGCGGACACGCACCACATCCTCATCACACCCGCACCGTACCCGCACCACATCCGCACCACATCCGCACCGACTCTGCACTGATCGAGTAACTTGTATAGCTTTGAATTCCCTTAGTAAAAGGTGGGAGCTCTGTCAGAGAAGGGGGTAAAGTTGTGCACTGTTGGCCTCCTGAAAGAGAAGTCGGTTAGACTGAAGGTGCTACCGTCGTTAAATATATAGAACTGGAGTGAAGAATGCTAAGTCTTCACGTACATGTCATCCAATTGTAATCGTAGTTGGGATAAAATTGTATAAAATATTTATTTTACGTCACATACACGTCAGGCAGGTGATAGTTTGTAATGTTTCTTTCTCATAGGAAAAAGAGGCTGGTATAGACGTTGTAAAGCTGACTGACCGAGACTTCCTTCGTAGCCTCGAGAATGCAATCAGGTTTGGGAAACCGTGTCTGCTGGAGAACGTTGCAGAGGAATTGGATCCGGCTTTGGAACCCATCCTGTTAAAACAGGTTTGTCAAGTTGTGTGGTTGTCTATCATGTCAGTGATGAGAGGGTGTTGAGGAGCTGGCGTTTACGAGGAGTCTTGTTTGTGCGTTGGATCTTTCTTTCTTTTTCTTATTTTGTCTAAGCCTACTACTTAAAAGGGCGTCGAATTTTTAGGGTCCGGTTCAAAACACTGCATGTATCACATAAAATATTGGGAGGGAAATTAAAATAATGTTGATGTACCTGTATTGTTTTAACAGACGTTCAAGCAATCAGGCAGTACAGTGATCAAGCTTGGTGATGCTATCATTCCATACCACGACGACTTCAAGTTCTACATAACAACTAAACTACCCAACCCTCACTACACACCTGAGGTCTCAACTAAGGTCACCATTGTCAACTTCACATTATCACCAAGGTTGGTGGAAACATTTTTAAAGGGACTATGTCATGGTACTGCGCACGTATCGAGTAATCGCTCGTTTAGTGGCTGTTAATTGGATACAAACAGTTAAACTTCCCTCCTTCAGTGCTTGATTGAAAGGATTTTCAATATTTTCCCTGGAGACTGTTTATATACACTGCTTGTTAGTCATTTTTGCATATTTGCTTTCATTTTAAGCATCCCACATGGCCGAGAGGTTCGTTAGTTCATATCAAAATCGGTGGAAATAACTCTTTCCGGCCCGGAAAAACGAATGTAAAGTCTTACCGTGACACAGCCCCTTTATGTAATTCGCCTAAGAATGATAGCAAAAGAATATAGGCTGCGGCAATGAGTATATCCACACACATGATTTTGATTGAATATGTGTGAAGTGCTGTCTGACATATAAACAGGCGACGTTGCAAACAGAACGTAAAGGAAACCGTGTACTGTTGGCTATGTTTAATGTTAAAATTTAAAGAAAACACTGGACATCTACTGTTAAGACAACATTCTTGTGTTGTGTTATGAATGGTAACAATGGATGATTAGGTCCTGTACAAACTAGTGCAGGTCTGTGTCGGCGGGGAAGATAAACACTGGAACCGCCGTGGGAGGCGAGTAGCAGCTGACGTTTCTTTGTCAGATAGAAATAGCTCACGAAGGGCAGCCACTTGAAACGTCAGCTGCTACTCGCTTCCCACGTTGGTTAGGATATCTTAATTGACTTTTAGTGGAGCTCTTCGGCCCGCGAGAGCGAGTGGAGCACCACTCATTCTGGAGCATCAGATCATTCTGCGTCAGCGCACACTGATAAAACCAGGCGGCCGGGATTGAAACGTTGGCCCAAGGACGATTGGAAGGCCTTTCCAAACTGTCATTTGACCAGATCTTTCTGCGACCGGACCTCGGCAGCATAATCATTTTCACAACGTATCTCAAAACCAAAGTTTTTCCTTGGATTTTGACGTAAATTTACACTAGCTTTGACCTCCCTGTATTTTGGGCTAATATTTTATAACGAAAGCCTTAGAAAAATGAGAAAATGCAGACCATTATCTGTGATTTGAGTGAAACGTTTTTAATTTTACTTTGCACGCGCTGTTGACGCAATCTGAGCACGTCATTTCGAACAACGTCAGCGCGCGCGCTCAAATTTCAATGGCTTTTTTCTCTTCTTTACGTTATCTTCTCTTTTCTTGTGAACCTTGTGTGCTGATTGACCTTTATTCTACCAATTATGTTTGTGTATTTATCTTTGTTTTCTTTACATAATTTATCGTTATTTTCGGGTCGTTACTTCAATTCAGATAGAGCGGTTTTCAATTGAGTGTAGTAAAACCAAACGCAAACTACCCACGGCCAGCCAATCATAGGAGCGAGTAATCACAAGTAACTCATAAATGGCTTCCCTGTGAGCCAACGAAAAACCAAAGCAAAACCAAAACCAATTTGCGTTTGGTTTTACTTTGGATTCTGATTGGTTGGTTTACTTTCTCAGCCAATAGGAGAGCTTAGTAAACGCAAAACCAAAACACTTCCGACACTCAATTGAAATCCGCTCTAATTGGAATCTCCGCTTTTAGGCTTGCCTAAATATATTTATAATATAACCCAGATAGTACGAGCGCTCTTATTGGCTTATAGACTCAAAAATCGATGATCTATTGTACCGGTAAACACATAGAAATCGCCGGCACACCTGCTTGCGTTGTGTCTTAGTTATATAATAAACGCAATAGACCACACATTTCAATGTGTTTACTGGTTCGGCTTGTGATTTTCTAGCATTTCTTGTGTTCTCCCAACATCCCGTGTGCTTTATTTCGCCGGTAAACACATTGAAATATGTGGTCTATTGCTTAAATATTAGCCGATTATACCAGTGTTGTTGGAGTATCAGCAAAGTGCCTGAAGAATTCTAACTAAGAATCTGCGATAACAAAGCAATAAGAAATCGCAAATTCTTTTGAAAATGTAATCCCCAATGTTATTTCTTTCCCAAAACAGTGGCCTCGAGGATCAGATGTTGGCGCTAGTAGTGGCAGAAGAGAGACCAGATCTGGAGGAAGCGAAGAACCAGTTGATCATCAGCAATGCAAAAATGAAGCAGGAGTTGAAGGAGATTGAGGACAAAATTCTGCACAAGTTGTCTGCCTCTGAAGGCAATCCTGTCGATGACATCGATCTCATCGCTACGCTTGAAGCTTCTAAGGCTAAATCTGGAGAAATTAAGGTGTGTTTTCTCGTATGTATAGAGACTCATTGCATAAATGGCGTCCAATTTAAATAGGTATTGTCCAGGGTCCGGTTGTTGAAAGGGTAGATAACGCTATCCACCGGATAAATCCTTATCCAGTGGATAAAATAAGCTAGTTTGGTTAATACTTATCCACTTGATAGGGATTTATCCGGTGGATAGCGTTATCCACCCTTTGAACAACAGGACCCTGGAGGCTTTAGCCTCGTTTTCACAGGAATGTGAGACTAAAGTTTCGAAAATAAATCAAATCAAACAAATCCTCAAATTGGACGGCATTTATGCAATGGTCTATACACCTATTTCAAAAAGGTTGTCCGATCAAAAACAGCAAGCAACAAGCCAGGACCGAAACGCATGTCGGTACTTTGCGTTACTAATTAATTTATTCAGAAATGAATGTCGTCAGTGCAAGGGCTTTAGGATAGAAACATCAGGTTCTTAACAATGAACGAGCAAATTATATAACTTATCGTATTTAGTTGGCATTTGACACTTGGTGTGGTATTCTAGGATTAATGCTATATATATACAATAGCCTATTTGTGGCGTCCAAATATGTCCTGACATTATCTGTTCCGAAAAGAGAACAGTTCCCGAGAGTGAAGCTTGAGGGAAACTGAGAGCGTCGAGGATCAGATAATGTCCAATGGCAAACATCACGGCATATTTCGATGCCACAATGTAGGTTATAGTTGTTATCATCCTTCAAATATTTTCTTTGACGCGCGCTTATACGCTCACAGGGGGTGAGTTCGCTGATAGTTCCCGCTCGCGGAGAGAAAATATGCATTCAATGCATAGTCATTCAATGCATAGTCATTCAATGCATAGTCATTCAATGCATAGTCGCGATGCATTCAACCAATCACACGCGCGAGAAAATATGTGATGGGTTATAAAGGCTTTTAGGGTTATTTATGGAGATGGCCGGCCATGTATCCCGTGGCGATCCAGATCCACAGTCCCCAATATCACCTTGACTAGGGTGCGAATCCGGCGTGAAAGGCGGAACCGCTAACCACTACGCCAAATTGATATTGGGGTTTAGAATCTTCTGATCTTTGTAATATTTATATCCCTGCAGGCCAAAGTGGTGATTGCAGAACAGACTGAGAAGGACATCGACGTCACTCGGTCCCAGTACATCCCGGTAGCCATCAGAACGAGGATTCTGTTCTTCTGTACTAACGACTTGGTAAGTCAGTGGAAGTTTTACTGGTTGGCCATAACTCCACAATGATAAATTCACTTACTGAATGCGTGTATTATTCATATTTATACAATAACCAGGGCGAAACACGCGTTCTGATTGGTCGATAGCGATGATCTATTAGAGTACAGATGACGTCACAAGGTCACACACGCACCGGCTCTATTTTTGTTAGAAACGTTCGCTAATTATTGTATAAAACAAATAGATTTCATTTTGCGTGGATGTGTCCTATAGATTCACAGATGACGTCACAACGTGAAGAGAACATCAGTTACGGCAGTAGCCTGCGTCTCGTGGCGCACGTCTGTTCTCTTCACGTTGTGACGTCATCTATGCATCTATAAGACATGTAGTTGGTAATTGTATAAAAACAGTTTGTGCGTTTGATTATTAAACTATTATTACCGTTTCGGTCTCGTTACAGTCAAACGGAACATTCCTTTTTATCCTTGATGTTTTCTCAGCGGTCGTCACCAAGTAAACCGTTTCCCTACGAAATGTTGCTGTGACGGAGAGCTTAGTCTAGCGCTCAAAACATCAGCTGTACGGCCTGTTTCCCACGGCGGTTAGCATACGTTTAGGGGCCGACCATTTCACTTTTGAGGGGGGGGATAGGTGTTCTTGTCTGTGCTCGATTTTTTTTTCTTTAGCAGTGTTGTTGCACGCATTTTTTTTGTGAAAAAAGCGTTGCCAGAACAAAGCTTTTCCGCTTGCAGGATATTTTTTTTCAACACCGTTGGCTTGCAGGAATTTTTTTTTCAAAAACAACCACCCCCCCCCTCAAAAGTTAAATGGTCGGCCCCTTAGCTGATAAAACTAGTGCTAATCTTACCCTCAGATCTGGACTGGTATTTACGGCACGTCTTTGCCCATTGTGGCGTGTTGATAGCTGTCTTTCTTGTTTCTAGACCAATATCGACCCCATGTACCAGTACTCCTTGGAGTGGTTCGTGACCATTTTTCTCAACAGTATTGCAAACGCTGATATTTCAGGTAATTTAATGTTTACAACACAATTTAAACTTGTATTTCCATTTTGAAGAAAGCAGCAGTGTATGTTTTCCAGTTGCTCGTCGAATTGATTTGGTAATTTGGTCTCTGAGTCTCTGAGGTCAATAAAGCGACCAAGTGGTATTGTTATAACGATTACGCATGGATTTAACCGAACAATTCAGTAGTATTTAATCGTTTATACAAGCGAAAATAAGACGCGTCTTACGTAAGACGCGAATTGCTCGTGTAAATAGCACAAAATTGCTGTTCTTATCTAAGACGCGTCTTATATAAGAACAGGCCTTTTAGCTGTTATTAAATAAGACGCGTCTACGGTCTTAGATAAGACGCGAACACTCGTATAAATGCTCTTCGCGTCTTAAGACACGAACAGTATGTGCGCATGCGTGATCCCACACAGGGAGCCCAATAACAACAACAAAAATGAGGCTATGTCAACACAGGCTTGCGTGACTCGCGCGTAAGACGTGAACCGATTTATACGTATCCTTCCCGTCTTATGTAAGACAAACGTATAAATGGTCCAATTCGCGTCTTATTTTCGCTCGTATAAACGGCCCTATTGTAGTATCTCAGAAGGTGTTTACTTTGAGTGTAGGCAATAAAGACAGTAAAGACTTGTATAGAATCATGATTGCAAAGAACAAAAGCGCTTGCCATTAAAGTGTGAAAATAAAGAAAGTGGGTCACTTGTAAGGCCTGATTCAGATACTGCTTCACTCATGTACTGAACTTAACAGGTGAATTAAGTGCTGTAGAAGAGTGACGTATGAGTTAATTGTGTTGGACATGTTTGAATTTGGTGGGGCAGATGCTGTCATAATATGCTACACTGGAGTGGGGTTGGTTCAAACGCCACTTTTCTCATGTGCCTGACTAAATGCATGAATTATGCCATCTTGAAATCTCAGTTTTGCGTGAAAGTTCTAGACCAAGATTACCTGATAGACCTACAACTGCTGCAACGAATTACGCTGGCCGTCTGAATCAACAGTCGTACTGTTGTTACACCACAAAAGAGCTATTGTTTTCTGACAATAGGGGAAACCGTGTGACGTCGTAAGATCCAAGATGGCGGCACCTGGGAAACTCAAATGAGTTTTATGGACAGGAAAATCGATTCATAACTGACATCTAGTGTACAATTTACAAGAAACAAACAGCATTAGATTTAGGTTTGCATAACAAACATTTGAGAGTAAGCATGATTGTTTTTCAGTGGAGGCTCCCTTTAAAAACAATTTACAAGAAACAAACATCATTAGATTTAGGTTTGCATAACAAACATTTGAGAGTAAGCATGATTGTTTTTCAGTGGAGGCTCCCTTTAAAAACAATTTACAAGAAACAAACATCATTAGATTTAGGTTTGCATAACAAACATTTGAGAGTAAGCATGATTGTTTTTCAGTGGAGGCTCCCTTTAAAAGCATTAAGTTTGGCATTGAGTGGAGCGCCGCCAGAAACGAACCCAAGTCACCTTGGAATCCCCAACATTAATTCGATATTACGTTTTTCTCTACTTACTGTTGTTTCATTAGATTCTGTGGAGAAAAGAATCGAAAACATCAACGATTACTTCACGTTCAGCCTGTACTCCAACGTATGTCGTTCTATGTTCGAGAAGGACAAGCTTCTCTTCTCGTTCTTAGTCTGTGTTCGCATACTGATGAACGATGACAAGATTAACATGGTGAGTTGACAGTTTGTGCCTGCAGTAATTGACCTTTTGCACGAATGTAATCACAGTGACGTGGTCGTACTGGATGTCAAATAATTCTGACTTCATTTATTTAACGGCACTTGCACGAGCCCGTTAGTGTTATTAGCAAAACTTGTTTGCAACTGCTATTTTGCACCTCCAATCGATTGTCGATCTTTCTAAAACAGAGATTTGAAGTGTGTTGGCCATCCTGTAAAGCCTTTCCCATGGGATCACGAGCTCAATGTATTGGTTTATTGAAGTGATATATCAGCACGTGCCTGTTTCCTGCAAAATACGTATTGTCGCAAGCTGGTGCATTGTCCCTGCTTTATGAATGTATTGTTATGATTGTTTTTAATGTCAGAGCTCAATAAATATCAGTAGCATTTGCACACTGTTTATGAGGTTCCATACCCATCTGAACATTTGAATGATGGGATTTGTAAAGTATTTAATGACATAATAATCACCACCATCATCATTATTATATTCCAACTTCGTGCACACTACAAAATCCAGGGGCGGCCTTCACCTCCTCGGAACCTGGAATAGTACCGGGTTATCCAAACAATGCCTAACCCTGACACATCACAAACCCTAAAGCAATGGCATTCTTTGTCAGTGGAAACAAAATAGGGTCCAATAAAATGCACGATTTTGAGAGGTGAAGGCCTCCTGAAAATCCAAGCAGGTGATTGGCTAATAGCAGTGCTTTATTGGTGACCATAGTACGCTGTGCACTGTATCTCAGGGTTAGAGGCCTTATGTTTGTGTTTTATTGCCAAATAGAGTCACTTGTATGATGAACTCAACATTTCTTCATATTGCATTCGGCCTTTGGCTTCATGCAGTATTCATTATGTGTTCATCGTACAGTCAGCGCGTGCCTGTATTTGTCAGTATTCATTATGTGTTCATCGTACAGTCAGCGCGTGCCTGTATTTGTAAATGAAGCATGCACACCTGTCTCTAACCCTTCATACGATACTACTTTTAAAATATAATCACATAACTAAGATGTAAATAGCCCACTTTCGATATATGCTTCACTTGTCGCCCACAAAGGTTTCAACAAAAGTCTCTGGGGTAAATGAAATGTTTTCTAATCTCGGAGGAAAGAATACATTTAATTTACCCCTGGGCGTCATGTTGAAACCTTTGTGGGTGACAAGTGAAGTAGATATCGAAAGTGGGCTATTAATAACTCAACATCATCTTCTGAACATCGTCTTCTGCAAGTTGTCATGGAATACTCAGGCAGTCATAAATCAATGAAAATATATAGATCATACTTAAAGAGTATATGAGTCCTAGCCAGTTATCATTGATATAAAGGTCAAACTGTATATGAACCCTAGCCAGTTATCATATATAAAGGTCAAAGTGCATATAAGCCCTAGCCAGTTATCATAGATATAAAGGCCAAAGTGCATATAAGCCCTAGCCAGTTATCATAGATATAAAGGCCAAAGTGCATATAAGCCCTAGCCAGTTATCATAGATATAAAGGCCAAAGTGCATATAAGCCCTAGCCAGTTATCATATATAAAAAGGTCAAAGTGCATATAAGCCCTAGCCAGTTATCATAGATATAAAGGCCAAAGTGCATATAAGCCCTAGCCAGTTATCATAGATATAAAGGCCAAAGTGCATATAAGCCCTAGCCAGTTATCATAGATATAAAGGCCAAAGTGCATATAAGCCCTAGCCAGTTATCATAGATATAAAGGCCAAAGTGCATATAAGCCCTAGCCAGTTATCATAGATATAAAGGCCAAAGTGCATATAAGCCCTAGCCAGTTATCATAGATATAAAGGCCAAAGTGCATATAAGCCCTAGCCAGTTATCATAGATATAAAGGCCAAAGTGCATATAAGCCCTAGCCAGTTATCATAGATATAAAGGCCAAAGTGCATATAAGCCCTAGCCAGTTATCATATATATAAAGGTCAAAGTGCATATAAGCCCTAGCCAGTTATCATAGATATAAAGGCCAAAGTGCATATAAGCCCTAGCCAGTTATCATAGATATAAAGGCCAAAGTGCATATAAGCCCTAGCCAGTTATCATAGATATAAAGGCCAAAGTGCATATAAGCCCTAGCCAGTTATCATAGATATAAAGGCCAAAGTGCATATAAGCCCTAGCCAGTTATCATTGATATACAGGTCAAAGTGCATATAAGCCCTAGCCAGTTATCATAGATATAAAGGTCAAAGTGCATATAAGCCCTAGCCAGTTATCATATATATAAAGGTCAAAGTGCATATAAGCCCTAGCCAGTTATCATAGATATAAAGGCCAAAGTGCATATAAGCCCTAGCCAGTTATCATAGATATAAAGGCCAAAGTGCATATAAGCCCTAGCCAGTTATCATAGATATAAAGGCCAAAGTGCATATAAGCCCTAGCCAGTTATCATAGATATAAAGGCCAAAGTGCATATAAGCCCTAGCCAGTTATCATTGATATACAGGTCAAAGTGCATATAAGCCCTAGCCAGTTATCATAGATATAAAGGTCAAAGTGCATATAAGCCCTAGCCAGTTATCATATATATAAAGGTCAAAGTGCATATAAGCCCTAGCCAGTTATCATAGATATAAAGGCCAAAGTGCATATAAGCCCTAGCCAGTTATCATAGATATAAAGGCCAAAGTGCATATAAGCCCTAGGCAGTTATCATAGATATAAAAGCCAAAGTGCATATAAGCCCTAGCCAGTTATCATAGATATAAAGGCCAAAGTGCATATAAGCCCTAGCCAGTTATCATAGATATAAAGGCCAAAGTAGAAAACAAAATGACCGAAATGTCTGCTATTTTCGGTTATTAAGTAATCAAATTTCAATGATGTCATTTAAGTCCAAAGTCAATTCCAGTTCCTTTTCCTCTGTTTTTTTTTGTCAGCTCCACTTATGAAAATATATTTAAATAAGGTTGCAAGGATCAAATGTTTGACGCCTGAAAAACAGCTGAAACATTAACAAATTCAATGTTATGACTCAATTCATTTTAAACATCAATAGCACATTGTTCCTTAAATACTGTCATTTCAAGGATCCCTAATGCATTTTAAAGCAATATTACGACCATAAATCGCCCACAAATGTTTGAACAAGATTTAAAACACTTTACTGCACCCAAATCGCGTATTTCTGGCAAGGGCTTCTAAGCATTTTAACGCATAGTTGATCCTTTGAAGACTCGTGATGTCATTGGCGGTCGACAGTGGTGGTGTCCCTGTATAGGACATTGACGAGCGCTCTTCTGAAATCTAGCTTGACTGTACTCTAGAATAAGTCCAGTTACGATAACCTAATGTAACTGAACCCAGTTGTTGTACTTAGGACGAGTTGCGGTTATGTAGGTTGTCTTATTTGGGCTCTAGACTAATGTAACTGAATCCTTTGTACTTAGGACGAGTGGCGGTTCTTACTCGCTGGTGGTACAGCGACACCCAAGGAAATTGTTAACCCAGCACCAGACTGGCTTTCTGATAGAGCCTGGGGCGAGATTCTTAAGATTCCCGTACTGGTAAGCACGTCATTTGCATCAAGTATCGTCAGCTTCCTCCATAGAGCGTTTCCACACAGCGGCCATGTTAAGTCCCAGGAGAATATAAACCACTGTTTCTCCCCGTCTAACCTCGTTCTGAAACTGCTCAATGCGTTACACGTGGGAAATCTGTTGTTTCTAACCAACATGGCCGCCGAGTGGGAAAGGTCTGTATCACCTTTAGTACTAGGAAATAAGTGGAAGGTGGGCTTCCTGTGGTCGAGGAAGAGACTCGGCCATTTTATACACATTTTATACTCGAATCAAACAACACGAGGTTAAAGTAATGATTATCGTTACTTGTCAAATCGCTTTAAAAGCTTTGATGATCATTGACATGGGCACCAATCATGGATAAAGATAAACGTTTGTCACATTTATTATTATTATTATTATTATTACATTCCAAACGCCACTAACTTGGTGTAGTGGTCATGACGTCTGCATTACACGCAAAAGGTCACGCCTCCTATTTTCGTCTTCTCTCGTTTACCTGCTCTCTTTGTTTACCTGTGAACCCTAGCCCTAAGTGGGTGAGAACTCGTCGTTTACCTGTGAACTTGTTTATTGTTAGATTATGTTTTATGGTTCGCGTTAGGGTTTGTCTTAGGGATATGATTATCATTACTTTAAACCTCGAGAACGCGTTGAATCAAAGGTAGTCTGCGTGGAATGTAGAGGGGGAAGGGGGAATGGGGAGGGGGAATGGACAGGGGAGAATGGAGAGGGGGAATGGGCAGAGGAGAATGGAGAGGGGGAATGGGCAGGGGGGATGGAGACAACACGGTATCTCCCTTAGATTGACTATTATCATCAATTGTCAAAATCGCTAGAATTGATTATAATCCTCAATAGGAGATATTGTAGTTGAGTCTACGAATAGCAGTTTCAGCGGTATTGACCCAAACGCCTCACTTCAATGTAATGAAGCGCTATTCAAACTGTGTATCTAAATTAGTCGTGCTTGTTTAGGAGGGTGTTGGTGTCGTGTAAGAATGATGGTTTCAATGGCGCTTCATTACATTGAAGTGAGGCGTTCGGGTCAATACCGCTGAAACTGCTATTCGTAGACTCAACTACAATATCTCCTATTTAACCTCGAGGTTAAAACCAGTCAAGTATAAAGATAAACAATTGTCGAATTCCGAACGGCGATAGACGCGCTTAGTGTAGTGGTCATGACGTCTGTACTACCAAGCACACACGCAAACGGCTACGAGTTCGAGCCCGAGTAGGAGCGCTCAAAAAAAAAATTTCTCTCGTTTACCTTCCTTTCTTGTTTACCTGTGAACCCTAGCTCTAGGTGAGTGAGAACCCGTCGTTTACCCGTGAACTCGTCCGATGGTTAGGGTTTGTCTTAGAATGATGATTATAATCAATTCTAGCGATTTTGACAATTGATGATAATAGTCAATCTAAGAGAGTTGACGCGTTGATGGAGAGGGGGGATGGAGAGGGGGAATGGGGAAGGGGAATGGAGAGGAGGAATGGGGAGGGGGAATGGGGAGAGGGAATGGAATAAATATGATATAAAATGGGATAAAATAACCGCGAAGGGCGGAGTGACGTCATGATTCATGACTATTATTGACAATGATTGAGAGCAAATTAGATTGCGAGAAAAGTAAACGTGTGCATTTGTTGTAATGTACTGGGTTATTGCAATAAGGCACAGGAGGGGTCGACCTCTGCTATTTATATGTCGTATATTTTTACCGACTTTATTTGTGTACTTGGCCAGTAAAAGTCTCGGAGATTCTCAGACTAGGTTATTGCGAATAAGCAATGTAAAAGTTTAACCGCAGAGCTTAAAATACTCATATTCACGTGCCTTCATCGTTGCCATCTTGGTTGAATGTTACACAAGATCGCCGCCAGTTAGTTGACGTCAATAAAATATTCTTCGTTAGTTTCTCTTGTTTGATCAACCAATATAACCGCCACGTCTTTGTTATTTGATTCTCTGGAGATTGATAGCAAACTAGCAATTCAGTAAACTGAACTTTATATCTCAAACGACAGCCCAAGTTTGTTGCGTTTGCTGAGGACTTCTGCAACCACATCGATGGATTCGAGCGCATGTTCGACAGCGTGGACCCTCACCGGTAAATTATATAGTTTGTGTATTTATTTTACTTTTCGGATGAAGCAGAATAAAACAGTTATGCATTATTAAGTTCCTTGCATGCTGTTGAATTTATAGTTGTCTACGCGGTTCTCTTGCTCGCGTGCCTTTATACGAAAATCATGTACTCTGAGCTCTTTCAGCCAATGAAATTGCACGTTCTTAGGATGTAATTTATATTATAAAAAATCACTGTGGTAAATTGCCAACACTCAAGTTCTGAGTGTAAAGTACTTCCATAATTTACGTAATTTCGAATAGTAAAATGACTTTCACGTTCCCTCGTATAAGCGGTAAACGTGTTAATAAATTAACTTGATTTACAATAAAGCTGAAAACTGTGGTTTGGTGATCGTGTTAAGTTCATGACTAACTTGCAATCCACCATACAGATAAAAGATGGTGGCTGGAGATTTGACCACAATTCCACAGTCAAAATAACACCTAGAAATCATGTGTTCTTTTACATAACATCGTCTTGGTAACAGCATCTGTACTTCCTTGTTTTAGATATCCAAAACCTCTCTACCATGATTTTATGACGGATTTATAATATAGATACGATAGTACGCGCGCTCTGATTGGCTAAAAAGCCATGTTTTGTCAGAGTATATAACATGGTTTGCCGTGTTTTATTGTTTTCAACTGCCGGTTTCCTTTCATCGCGCATGTAAATCTATATTATAAAACAGATAAAGAAGCCTTAAATCCATGTTTTATACTATCATAAAACACTCTGGTCATATGAGAACACTTGAGAAATGTTGAAAGCATGCGCCTTCGGCTTGTGTTTTAACATTTCTTTCGTGTTCTCAAATGGCCATCGTGTTTTATGATAGAATCCCATAGCACGACTCAAAATCGCGCGCTGATTGGCTAACAAAGCGTTTAATATTTTGTGGAATTCAACGGTTTGAAAAGCTGTATTCAACGATGTACAGGAAGCCCGCACGTAAATATTTTGTTTATTTTTATTATCGCGAACAGACACACAAATCATGTTAAAATTACAAACCAGGACATTCACAAAGTTAACAGTAGTCAAAGAACGTGAAAATTATATATCTTTTATTTCGTTTTTCACGAGAAATGACGTTTTGGTCCTCGACTGAACAAGAGTGACTCTAGGAGACTAGCTAATCCGAGGAATCGACAAAAACAACTGCAGCAAAAAGGTGTGATTTTGAACGGAAAAGTTGGACAGGGGCTTCGTGGATTTGCTGATTTAATTCATATAATATTCACACAGAGAAGCTAAATGACTGAAAACAGTAAAAACAGGACGAAAAGCACGGCTACAGAACGGTACTAAAATCGTGGTACAAGGAAAATTTTGGAAACGAGTGGACTGAACACAAGTATTAAACATTCAACAGTTTAAAAACAGGCTTATTTATTGTGAGACAGAAATTGAGCATTAACATTTGGTACTGAATTTGCTTATAAAGAAAGGAACACTGGCTTAATACTTACAAGTTTATGCGTATACTTGTGCAGCAGCTCTTCGGTTTGTCAGGTTCAGTTTAGATTTTCACTTATCGACAACGGCCGCCGGTTTTCTAAATCTTTCACAAACATTCACAATTTTGTCTCCAGTTAATGCACTTTCGCTTTCTTGGTAAAGATTAGATCGAAATTAAGTGTACCTAAATAAAATACAGGTGTTTTCAGGCATAAAACCAAATTTTGTGAGCAACGACTACACTTTGTGAGTCTCAGTCTAATTTTAGCTTAATTCCTATTCGCTCGTTAGTTTACCGCGCAATGGGTTCCTGGCGCGTGGCGGGATTTCAGCAACTATTCTTTATTTATTTTCGTAAATCACTAGATGCAATGGGATTCGTGCGATATCGGTTTTTCGCGTGAAATTTAACGTGGAATTCCCTCGTCCGGCAATGAATTTACCTATAGTATAAAACATGGCTAAGGCTTATTTATTTGTTAAGTAAGGTTGGTCGCGTGCGAGGAATTGTGGGTAAATGTACAGGCCGTCATCTTTTCCGTACAGTGAATTATAGCACTAAAGATTCAAAGTGATCATGTAATTGAAGTGCTTGTTGAATTTCATGTTTAATGATCTTAATTCAGTGTTACACATTCATTGAAACATTTGCATTAACGAATGTGTCTTGTCTTTTTAATCTCCAGTGAGCTATTGCCCGAGCCTTGGGACAACGATCTGGATATGTTTCAGAAAATGCTTGTGCTAAAGTGCTTGAGGGCTGACAAAATCACGAACGCCATGCAGGACTTCGTCTCTGAAAACCTGGGTCAGCGGTTTATTGAACCTCAGGTAACTATAGGTTAACTCAAGTGTTGATTGGGATGAGATGAGTAGAGTTTCGTCATTTTCTTTGATAGTCCAATATAGAGCAGGTTTCGTATGAGTGGGACAAACTACGGCACGGTTACTGTACGGCATGCCGTGACCTTGAAATGGTTTCCCTATTGTTTTTGTCTTTCTAATCCAATCAAATTAGAGTTACGGTACAGTTAGTTATAGTACGGTTACGGTAAGGCTACGGACATGCCGTAGTTTGTCCCACCCATACGAATTCTGCTCTATCAGCGAAAACGTTACAAGTATGATATTTCTGACTGCATCTCGTTCATACCTCTTTCTCATCGGAGGAGGGAGGAGAAGAGGGAGGGGAGGGGAGAGGACTGAATTCACTGGTACCTTACCAGTATTTTGCAATGATGATTAAATAAAGGGCCGAAATATTAGGGCAATGCCATATTGCACTAACAGGTGTTTTTGACCGTAAGACTCAAATAAACACGTACTTCCAAAAATATTTTCCGATCAAAAGCTGCCAAGACCGAAAAGTCATTTGTTTCCTATGAATACAATTACGATACAATTACAATACAAAAACCTGGTTACAGTCTTCCGCTTTGGTCAAAATACACTGATCAGGCACGTCTGGGTAAATTAATTGCGGGAACAAAGTACCAACATGCTTGTCTTGATTTTGATAACAATAAAATGTTCCTGTGAACCCAACAGGTCTGCTGGTAATAACTGAATCACTTAAGATTTGAGGGGAGGGAAACGAGGCTATGTTGTCATATACTAAACTCTCTCCACCTCCCAGACTGCAGATCTGTCAGCAGTGTTTAAGGACTCGTCACCATCCACTCCTCTTATCTTCGTGCTCTCTGTTGGCACCGATCCTGCTGCTGACCTGTACAAGTTTGCTGAAGAGATGAGGTTCTCCAAGAAGCTTAACGCCATTTCCCTTGGTCAAGGCCAGGTATGCGTCTAACGGTTACTGTAGACAGAGAAAATAAGACATGCACCCAAGAAAGTTCAATTCTGGATTATGTCAACTAAACGTCGTTCACAGTGTGGTATCGCAGTGTGAAATGAGTTACATCTAACGTTTCCAGTATTACCCATTCGCCAGATTAAGAGAGACAGGAGAACCACAATGATACCCACATGTAACTAACTCGGTAACTCCAAAAAGATTCCCACATGTAACTATAATCCAAAAGATTCCCACACCTAACTATGTAATCCAAAAAGAATTCCCAACATGTAACTCTGTTACCACAAATGATGGCACATGTAACTCTGTTACCTACGATCATGGCGCATCTCATTCTGTTACCTGCCCCCCTACCCCCGAAAAATAATTGGCACATGCTAATCTGTTATTCCAAAAGATGGCGCATATGACTCTGTTACTCCAAAAGATGGCGCATGTTACTCTGTTACCCCAAAAGCTGGCGCATGTTACTCTGTTACCCCAAAAGATGGCGCATGTTACTCTGTTACCCTAAAAGATGGTGCATGTTACTCTGTTACCCTAAAAGATGGCGCATGTTACTCTGTTACCCCAAAAGATGGTGCATGTGACTCTGTTACCCTAAAAGATGGCGCATGTTACTCTGTTACCCTAAAAGATGGCGCATGTTACTCTGTTACCCCAAAAGATGGCGCATGTTACTCTGTTACCCCAAAAGATGGCGCATGTTACTCTGTTACCCTAAAAGATGGCGCATGTGATTCTGTTACCCTAAAAGATGGCGCATGTTACTCTGTTACCCTAAAAGATGGCGCATGTTACTCTGTTACCCCAAAAGATGGCGCATGTTACTCTGTTACCCTAAAAGATGGCGCAGGCTACTCTGTTACCCCAAAAGATGGGGCATGTGACTCTGTTACCCTAAAAGATGGCGCATGTTACTCTGTTACCCTAAAAGATGACTCATGTTACTCTGTTACCCCAAAAGATGGCGCATGTTACTCTGTTACCCCAAAAGATGGCGCATGTTACTCTGTTACCCTAAAAGATGGCGCATGTGATTCTGTTACCCTAAAAGATGGCGCATGTTACTCTGTTACCCTAAAAGATGGCGCAGGTTACTCTGTTACCCTAAAAGATGGCGCATGTTACTCTGTTACCCCAAAAGATGGCGCATGTTACTCTGTTACCCCAAAAGATGGCGCAGGTTACTCTGTTACCCCAAAAGATGGGGCATGTGACTCTGTTACCACAGAAGATGGCGCATGTTACTCTGTTACACTAAAAGATGACTCATGCAACTTGGTGACCAAAAATAGTCCCATATGTAATTTCGTAGCATTTCTTTAGCATTCCTACTTATGCTTTAAAGTTGATTGATTTTCATTGTTCTCAATGTAGGGCCCACGTGCCGAGGCGCTGATGCGTTCTGCCATGGAGCGTGGTAAATGGGTATTCTTCCAAAACTGTCACTTGGCACCGAGTTGGATGCCAACCATGGAAAGACTGATAGAAAACATAGATAACGACAAGGTAATAGAGATTCAGGGAACCTCTTCAGCTACGACGCGGTGTGTTCCCATTTCAAGTCTTGGGGGAATTGTTTCTTTCTGCTCCAGTTGTTAAGAATCATTTCAAGTCTTTTGAGGATTCAGTTCATGTTTTTTTTATTTTTCCTAATGAAGGTATATGAAGCATGAAGAAACAATTCCCCAAAGACATAAACTTGGAAAATATTGTGTCATAGTTAAAGATGTCTATTTAGATGGTTAGTCAGTCGAGAAGTTAACTACCATAGTTTGTCGCAGTGGAAAAGCGCTATTTCACGAGCAGAAGGTGCTGTGTTCGTGTTGTGAATTGACCACCACTCAAGAGCGCTTCTTTCTTTGAACTCGCGACCACTTAAAGCCCGCAAACAATAGGGAAGCGGAATTATGTTTCTTCTAAAACTGCTGACACGATAATACGATTTTAGCTACATGTACCTAGCTAGATTAGCTTTATGATTTTTCTAGGTAGCTCATACCCAACTCTTGTTTTAATTAAATTTATTTATCATTAAACTTCTGTAATCTGTGTGGTTGTTGTTGTATTCCAAGACAACGTGGTGGTTCAGTAGGTATTGTGGTGTACTTCTTCGAGGACTTATTATCAGCTTGGTTTTGATGAAAATGCCATTATATCCGCATGAAAACTTCTTTGGACGTGTACCTGCATGGATATGCCAACTGTGTTGTCGATCTTAATGCCGACAAAACCGAGTTTTATCGATCTTCAAATGACTGACTTCTCGCGTGCAGCGGTTCGAACAAAGTTAGTTTTTATTTACAGGTCAGTTGGTGATGGATAGCTCATAATCTAACCAGTTGCCACAACCTCATTAAAGGCAAAAAAGATTTGCAAGGAGATGATTTAACCATGAAAGTACTCAACAACTCACTGGCTGACCATTTCGACGAAGTAAAACCATATTTGTAAATACCTACATTGACGGAGGACTTGCAACAGTTTTACAGGCACACTTATTGTTCATGAAGCTGCTTGAGATTGGATTAGGATTTTCGTACGAGATCCTTCAGTTTTTGTGTCGTTGTGGAATACTTTTTGAGTTTGTACAATAGTTCTGGTCTCAAGAAACAAGGCCACGGATTACCAGTGCAGCAAACTGAGAATAATCTCGCTTGTTAAACCGTCATGTCTTGTAATGAGCAGCAGACTTCGCTTTGGACCGGTATAGCGAAACATCTACACAGTTGCCACAGACTAGAAATGTTTTTTTAACTGGTTTGTAAATTGTATGTACGGAAAATGCGATTCCATTGGAATCACTGACCATCGATTGCTTGTTATTTAAACTTATATTACTGTAACTTGTAATTTTAATTGTACATGTAGGTGGTTTTGTTGACTTTCATCCCCAATTCCGAAGCACAGATTTAAAATCTTGGCTAATAGTCATCGGTAAATTGGTAAATCTCCTACTTTATGCCACCTTAAGAACATATCGTAGAGCAGACGAAACATTTTCCCTAAACCACATTTTCATTTGATGTAACGAAAAAGTAAAACAATTTTCCAGTTACTTTACTATCAGTCGGCATTGAATTGAAGGGTCTCGAACGCCCGCGAAATTTTACCGCCAAAACCCTGCACACGTACGCGTCCACTCACCGCTTAATCTCGCGCTCATTAAGTTACCGCCTGAAACGCTCGTGCACTCCAGATGTTACCTCTTGCCAAAATATGATTATTACTCATTCCATTCTCGGAGAGAGCGGTTTAGATTGATTGTCGAAAGTAATTTGGTGATTGTTTTTTTGGTTCTGCGTTTGCTTAGCTCTCCTACTGGCTGTGAAAAATGGTTTGTTTGTATCAGCCAATCAAGTTCTAAACTAAATCAAACATTGTGTGTGTCTGTTACGCACTAAATTTTCATTTTAGCGAGAAGTTATCACGATTGCGTTTACTTGCTCTCGTGATTGGCTCTGTAATTACTTTGGTTTTGGTTTTACGACACTCAATCGCAAACCGCTCGTACAAACTACATCACCGAGGGCTGAACCAGTTCAAACATAGCTTGACTTGGCAACCTGTTCGACACTCAATCGCACACCGCTCGTACAAACTACATCACCGAGGGCTGAACCAGTTCAAACATAGCTTGACTTGGCAACCTGTTCGACACTCAATCGCAAACCGCTCTCATACAAACTACATGCACCGAGGGCTGAACCAGTTCAAACATAGCTTGACTTGGCAACCTGTTCAAGGTGGTTTTTACTATGTTGTAAGAATTTGAAACATCTTCAACAAAACAAAGTGTAGATAAATTCAGGTTTTGTTCGTGTGGCATGGAGGCATATACATACTAGTGATGCAATGCGAGTGGTATACCGTGACATATCCCACGAGTGAATTCATTTGTCAGTATACACACGGGCCTTTAGGCTGTGTTGTTCATGGTATGGGCTTGATATTAATATTCAACTTGTGATTTCAGGTCCATCGGGACTTTCGTCTGTGGCTGACCAGTATGCCAAGTCCTCGGTTCCCTGTATCCATCTTGCAAAATGGCTCCAAGATGACCGTTGAACCACCCAGAGGAATCAAAGCTAATCTGTTAAGGTCTTACTTAGGATTCAGTGACGACTTCTACGGTACCTGCAGCAAGGTATGCAGACGTGTTGATGATTTCTTGAGCTCACATTGTTATTGTTACAAGTTATGCTGTAGTTTATTCAACGTAACGCCGTAAAAAGCTATACAAAGCAAGTTAAATTTGGATATGGATAAGGCGTATCTCTTTTAATCCAGCTGAACATGCAAACGATGCTCCAGAGCTCGAGTTACCTATGACTGATTGGACGAAAGGCAAAAGAACTCAAATTGGTTTCCTCTCGAATGAAATCAAATTACGTAGTCAGGATTCGTCACTGTATTTTATTTACAATCCCGGGTACTCACCGGAAATTTGGGTGGAGGTGTGCCACCCGAAATATATGATTTTCTATACCTTTTTTCAGACCTGAATCCGAAAATGTGTACCCCTGCAATGCACCACTTAAAACTGCCTTTAATCGTGTTATCGTCCAGTGACATTCTCGCCGTGGTTTGTTCTCTTTCTCGATTGATTTTGAAGTTCAATGTCAAAATAACAAGATAAACTAAGAGAAAGCAATGAACGTGCGCGGTCTCGTACTTCCATGTCTAAATCATTCCAGAATAAAAAAGCCAACATTTATAACCCTATTTCAGAGTACAGCAGCTCGAAAACCATACCCTTTGGGGTGGCACATACCCGTATAGCTTATATATGGCATAATCCCCCCCCCCCCCCCCCCGGGTTACAATCGTACCGACCTTACTTCTTACTAATGTCATTTCAGGTTGAAGACTCACTTGCCCAAACTATTTTCTCGGGATTCAAAAAGTATTGTCCTATCCGTACGAAAACATGTAGATTGTTCCCTCCCTGAAAATAACGTTTTCAGGCAATCAATCTACCGTTTGGAAATCTCGCATGCAGTAAGGGGCTCAGTGACTCCACTTGCCCAATGGGCAAGTGTGGTTTTCTAGCACTTACCCAATGTTGTTTAGCACTCGTCCTGACGAGCGGACTAGTGGTTTCTTCGAACCCTGCATTTCTATATTTGTTATTAACTATCATCTCCATCCTCAGCAAGAGTTTAAGCCCCTCCTCTTCTCCCTGTGCCTTTTCCACGGCGTGACATTGGAGAGGAGGAAGTTTGGTCCGTTAGGGTTTAACATCCCTTACGAGTTCACAACTGGCGACTTGAGAATCTGTATCAGCCAGCTCAGCATGTTTCTGGACGAGTATGAAGGAATCCCTTTCAAGGTATAGCAGAACATTACGGTGCATTCATTAGCTCAGTCACGCTGTGAACACGTGCAGTGGTTGGCGTTACCCTCTGACGTCATAGTTTCATAAATGTTGCGCGCGCATCTACTTTAGTGGGTAACAGTTTGTTTGTTACCTGTCATGTGACCCTAAATCAACCAATCAGGCCTTGCGTTATATCTGGAAAACCACAAAGAACGATGTCCCGTCGTTGAGTCGTTGTTTTTTTTAACATTCTTGCCAGGTTCTCAAGTACACTGCAGGTCATATTAACTATGGTGGTCGCGTCACTGACGATTGGGATCGCCGCTGTATGATGACAATACTGGACGGCTTCTATTCACCTGCTGTTGTTGAGGAGGGACACAAATTCTCTGAGTCTGGAATATACCACGAGCTATCTATGTCTGCCGATCACGAGGTAATCACTGCGATCAAGGGCGCCGAACACCTCATAGATTGATATTTGTGAAAATATAGATATTCAATGTGGTAGCTATAGTGCTATGACGTACATTTAGTAAAGCAGCTGTTAAAGTGCATATGAGCCCAATTTTTTTATTTTAAAAATTGCTAAATATGCTAATTATTTGACGACATGTGAGGCCAACAAAAGGTCACTTCTATTTCCTTGCGAATGAAACTATTTCTGATTTATACAAAATAGTTAGTAAAATCACTGATATGAGGCCCAAATATTACATGGATGTTTAGAAGAATATGTATATTTCTGCCAGCACGTTTTTGTATAATAAATGAGTCCTCACATGTCGTCACATAATTAGCATATCGGAAATAGAAACCTCTATAACTCATAGACGCCACACTCAAATTAAGAAATATTTTACAATTCAACTATTTACTTGATGGAGAATCGATTTGAATGATAAAGAAAATGGGTTCATATGCCTTTTTTTGTTATCGCACGAAATTCAAATCAAACACTTGAATGTTTAATGTATAAAATAACACTTTTGTAAACGCTTCTAAATTGCATAGAGGCATAATTGAGCAGCTAGCTTCCTGCTGTTTCCTTTTTTGGCTTATTTTAATTTTCAGCGGCAGCAATTTAGTATTCTAGCAGGTGAAAACTGAAAGTCTGCTCACTTGCTTTACTGTTCTGAATTTGAATTTTAAATTTTGAATCCCAAAGAGAGAGAAAAGGGGAGGAGCAATCCCTTGTATAGTGCAGGTTCTTGTTTAAGTGTTGTTGATACTGCGTATTTCGCATGGGTGTGGCAAGAAGTGGCCGTACCGTGACTTTGCCATTCTGTATACAACTTTTTTTTAAAGGTATTTGAAAATATCTGTATATAACTCTGAAATTTGATTGGAACCCGTTTTATAACATGGTACACCGAAACACTGCCGTATTACGGTTTGGAGTTTTTTAAACCCCCTCTCCCTCCCCTCCCCCTCCCCTCCCCGTCTTCCTCCCCATCCCCTCCCCCATGCTAATGTGTAATTGGACGAATACGATGAGTTACCAGTTAGTACAATCTGCGCCTGAGCTCCCATGTGTTGTTACTGTTGTGTTTAGGGATATCTCCACTACATTCGTAGTCTACCCATAAATGACACGCCAGAGATCTTCAGCCTGCACGAAAACGCCAACATCACCTTCGCACAGAACGAGACATTCAATTTACTACAAGGCATTCTCAAGATGCAGCCCAAAGCTTCTACTGGCGCTGGCAGATCCAGAGAGGAGGTAGGAATGCAGTAGGCGTGTGTACTTGACCATTCTTGTAGTGAAAGGCATAGCTCTCTGATTATTTTCAATATAGGATTAAATACCTATTGTTAAACGAGCGCGAGGTCCGTACCGTTAAGTTATGGACCGGTCCGTACTTTAAGTTATGGACCGAGTGATTTTCCCTGCTTTATCGGCCAACAACGAAGCGCGCGGACCATAACAAAAGGGGGGAAACAAGGATACAAAACCTATGGTTACGGACCGAGCAAACGAGTTTAATAAAATATTTATTATACGGCTCAAGCGTATTCCAAACCAGCTTTGCTTTGATTTTGCGGTCTATACGGGAAGTTAGGGACCGCAGACTGACCAATCATAGCTAACAAAGTTACCAAGCCATATACTAAACCCATTTATACACCTAATAATTTTGCAGACTTCGGGAGGTGTGAAATCTTGTCGCATATATTTGCTTGTTTCGTGTTAGAATTTTGTAGGCTTAATCGAACATTCCATCATACACCATATATTTGACCGACTGAGGCCCCTGTCCTAACAAACGGCTTCAATATCTCTTCAACATCAATTAAAATGGTTTCAACATCGGTTCTATACTGTTGAGTAAATAAGAGACCTGGGAATGAGAACCATGGGCATCTTGTCCACCCTGGCGCTATAGTTGCGTCATGCGCGTATTCAAGAAATGTTGAATTCAAAGGTTTCAACATGATTCAAGAGAACAATAGAAATGTTGCAACGAGATGTTCAATGAACAGCCTTCAACATTGTCAAATGAAGAGATATTGACACCGTTTGGGATAACACGTTTACTTTCACACGACAGAGCCTTGATGACAGCAGTTGTGTTTGCCTATTTTTAACTCGTGTATGTGCGCAAAGGCAGGAACGAGTTATCGGGATGGCTGGGAAAATCGTGTCACTCGCTCACTCACTCACTAAGATGTTAGCAGAATGGGATGCGAAGTGATAATAGTAATCGATATTCATTTAATTAATAATTGAAGATCTATGTGGAACATTAATTGCCCTTGGATTTGACGTTGCTCAAGTCCTCATCGCCGGTTCCCCGCTTGCTACTAACTGTAAAGTTACCGCTACCGTATTTATAGTGAGGGAGCAGTTGTGTTAACCATGTGCTCATTCATGTAGGAGATGTGTGTGCTCATGCGCCAATAGAGACGTAAAACCCTTGTACGTTTTCATGTCTAACTCGCTTAATATTAATGGCAGGTGGTTCAAACTTTGACAGTCATGGTATTGGGTCCCCGTGAATCACGTAGTGGTGATGTCGTAACGATGATGTCATCAGTCACGTGATTTTAAGTACATGCCCGTATCTACCTCATTTCTAGTGCCAGTCGGTTTTAACTTTGACAGACATGGTGTTGGGTGCCCATAAATCTCTTAGTGGTGATGTTGTAACGATGACGTCATCGGTCACGTGGTTTCACAGGCTACACAGGGTATCACAACAGCATTAATAACTTAAACTGTAAACATTTCCACATGTTTAGCCTTGAAAACACACAGAAATCACTTTACATCCATGAGTTCGCCAGTGCGGCACTATGTTTAAGTTTCAAAACCTCCTCACCGCGATGTTTGACTACACGTGTTTCTTTACGTAGACTTCTGTCCATCCATTTGTATCATCATTGCTCATAAAATGCGTCATTATTAAGGTAATGGAAGAATCGGCCCTTGGGATACTCGAACGCGTCCCGAACCCGATCCCACTCGTAGCCTTGATGCAGAAATACCCAGTGAAATATGCGGAGTCCATGAATACAGTGCTGGTCCAGGAGGTCATCCGCTACAACAAGCTACTCGACACCGTGCGCCAGACACTGAATGACCTGCTAAAGGCACTCAAGGGACTAGTGGTAATGTCACAGGCGTTGGAAACCATGGCTAATAGCTTGTTTGACAACAATGTGCCTGATATGTGGGCTAGTAAGGTGAGTGGGCGCGTTTTGGGGTTTGTCTGTTGTTTTGAAATCTGCTATTACTCAAGATAGGTTGAGTCAGGAGAGCATGAGATCATGAGGATAGCATTAGATCACGAGGAGAGCATAAAATATTGAGGATAACATGAGAAGAGCATGAGGTCATGTACCCTGGTTCCAGAGGCCACAGTGACCGACGTAACCGAGTGGACCTGGGGTCGA
Source organism: Actinernus sp. WN-2022 (assembly GCA_030867875.1). Lineage (NCBI taxonomy): Eukaryota > Metazoa > Cnidaria > Anthozoa > Actiniaria > Actinernidae > Actinernus > Actinernus sp. WN-2022. Next base: position 85,988,358 of record JAOWCC010000577.1, read on the forward strand.
TAGCCAGATGTGGGCTCTGGGCTAATTGGGCCAAAGTCATTTTCATGAGTACAGAATCTGTACTAGAAATCTAATTGGATGATCGCACCAACAGGTTTTGTAGGCATTTGTGATTGGTTAACGGACCTAAACCGGTTAGATTTTGAAAACAGGGTTTCAGCTGTCACTTTAGTTTGTCTCAGTGCCGTGCAGTTACTGAAGAGTTTATTTTTATATGGCGACTGCAAACTTCGAACTGGAATGCAAGAAGGCAATAAGTTTCGCGTTGAAAAGCTTCCCAAACGTCAAAATTTCAAAAAGTCCAAAAAGAAGCGATTATTAGCTTTGTGAAACGACGAGATATACTGCTGTCCTACCAACAGGCTACGGGAAGTCTTTAACTTTTCAGCTTATTCCGATTGCAACGGTTCTGAGCCAGTCAAATGTAAATTTGTAAATTTGTGATTTACACAAACCTCAACTTTCGCACTTTTCGGTTGATCCTTTGAGGGGACAACAAGATCGATATGCACAACAAGCTCGAGTTTGAGTTGATTTGGTCGTGATACTCAGGAATGGTCAGGATATTTCGTTGGGTTGGTTCGATCGTACTTGGTGAATTGCCTTTGCATCGTTTCACTCGACAGGCAAATCCCTCTTCTTGATTTTATTTTCCTCTACCAGCAGTGTTGCAGAATTATAAGTTTCTCGGTACCTCAGCACATCTTTCAGCTAGAGATTTAGAACTTTCCACTGGTCAGTCGTTGCTTCAAGTTTTTCAAGCTCCCGCTTCCCTTTCGAGCAAATGATCTAAGAAATGAACTCTTCCTGGATTACTTCAATCCCACGTAGCGCCGTCAACCTTTCGGCTACTTTCTCCTTTAGAGGAATGTTGTCTTTGTCGACCAGAATATGGAATATATATAGTGCACGTCCTGCAAATCTCTTTTAAAGTTACACGTTGAGTAGATTTTAACTTTTTCAGGGGGATTTTAGAAGTTATCCGTAATACGAGACAAGTTTGTTTTGAATTGTCTTCCGAACCGGGCATTCACGAGCGTGTCACGTAGCTGTCAAAACAGAAAATCCTGTTTGACTGAATATTTGAGCCCTTCATTAGCATATCCAACATGAAAGTGAGATTACTACCCAGTTAGCCCAGAGGCTCGTCGCTTCGCGACTCGCAACTTTCGAGCCTCTGGTAACCAGGGTGGAGGTCATGAGGAGAGCATGAGGAGATCACGAGGAGGAGACCATGAACTCATGAGAGCATGAGGAGAGCATGAGATGATGAGGAGAGCATGAGATGATGAGGAGAGCATGAGATGATGAGGAGATGATGAGGAGAGCATGAGATGATGATGAGATGATGAGGAGAGCATGAGATGATGAGGAGATGATGAGGAGAGCATGAGATGATGAGGAGAGCATGAGATCACGAGGAGTTGTATAAGGTAGATAGCCATGCGAATTGCATTGTTAACATTTCTATACTATCCATTGTCTCCAGGCCTACCCATCCCTGAAACCATTGGCCTCGTGGGTACTGGACCTAGTAACTCGCATGCAGTTCATCCAGAAATGGATTGACAACGGCATACCACAGGTGAGTATATGTAGTGCCCGGTATGACCACTACTCCAAGGAACTTTAATTTATAGTTTCTTTAAGGGTTAGAGACTGATGTGCGTGTTGTATGTAGTGTTTTCAACATGAGCAGGAGTGTTGTATCAGCCTATACAATAGGGACCTTTAGCAACCAGGACGGCGACGGCAGTGACGACGGGACGTAGAAAACAAATTCTCCTGAAATTTTGTGTTTACTATTTCCCTTGTTCGCCTCTGGAATGTTGAAGTTGAAGCGCCCGAGGAGATTGTGAAATGTACTGAACGAAAGTTCAGTGAAACAATTTAGCTAATTTGCTATGCGCCTGGCTGGTTGTACTATAAAGAAAAATAAAGGAAAGATGAGGACAGGTTAGCAACATTTTTCGACTAAACAATCATGTTTAACACGTTTCATACCTCCTGCTAGTATTTCAACATTCCAGAGGACCTACCGGCCTCTTTTTTCGTGTTGTTACCGCGCGAGTTATGCATAGTGTGTATAGAGTTCCGTTCACGCCGAACGAAAAATGATTTGATTTACTTTCTTACGTTCGCGTTGTCTTTAAAACGTACAATTTGGGGTTTTCACGTTGTGTTTTTGCAGAGAACGGTGAAAATGTAGGCGACTGCGTGCATTTTCACGTGCAGTTGTATTTTGTAATTAAGACTTGTTTTATTCCGTCGTCCTAGACGTTGCCGTCGTTGTTGCTAAAGGTCCCTACTCTCGAGCCGGAGGCGAGAGATTGTATAGGCTGATACGACACGAACGCGAATGTTGTAAACTACTTATCAAATGAAACTATTTATATATATATAAATAAAAAAATATATGAAAGTTTGATGGAAAACGTAAAAAAGAGAGTTCAGCTCTATAGTATATTAACGGTCATGTGCTGTGTGCACAGAAATGGGTCCCACATTGATCAGACTGGTCTCTGTGCATTAAAGAGTAGAGATTTCCATCACATTTCACCCAATAGCTTGGATAGGGGAAGTCAGTGATCGGTTGTGAGGTCTCCCCCTAACAGACACTAGCATGGTGTTTGTTGGATACAGGACTGGTGATTGGATGAGTGTCTGTATATCTGATACAACACTAGTGTTTTATTAATTTCATTTGTTTTTGCTTCATGGATTATTCATAAATTTGATAATGACAAATACGCGCTGACTGTACGATGAACGAAACATAATGAACGAAACATAATGCCGTATGAAGAAATTTTGAGTTCATCGTACAGTCGGCAAGTGCCTGTATAGGTCTATAGAACACAAACACAAGTCTAACCATGTTAAAGGGGCTGTGTCACGGTAAGACTTTAAATTCGTTTTTCCGGGCCGGAAAGAGCTGTGTATATAAACAGTCTCGAGGGAAAATATTGAAAATCCTTTCAATCAAGCATCGAGGCAATCTCGTACCCAGATCCCATTTGTTTCTTACTGCGCATGCTCGACGAAAAAATTAGGCTCTGGAAGAATCCGATTCCGGAAGTCCGCGAATCACGGACTTCCGTTGAATCTGCGCATGCTTATCATTACGTCACCCTCGATTCTCTCTCAGCGCCTCAGGCCTCGGTTTTGCTTTGGATTTAGACGTTCACCCGGTATCTTGATAGTGATCTTTTGCTTGCTAGTGTCAGGGCAAGCCTTGGGGAGTCTCTTTCATCTTCTGCCGTTTGTAGTTTGGATTTTAAGTCTTTATTTTCATGCATCAGGATCGTGTTTCTTTATCGTGTGATGGACATCACAGATTCCTGAGTAAACAAGAGGATTCATGGGGATCGAAAACTCGCTGAAATCGCCTTACCTGAGCCAGATGACCACACAAACAGCAACTGAATACACCGTAGAAGCAAGTCAAGGCATTTTTACTTACGATTCTCTCGTATTTTTATAGCTCCTTGAAAGCTGGAGTTCGTTACATTCCCATACAAACGCTTATATTTAAGCGATCAGCGCCTGTTCACAACTTTACGAAATCGGAAAACGCCACTTCTGTCTATAGAGCACTTACGAACATTGTTGTTAATATGGGAATGTAGAGTATTACCTATCTGTTACGGTAAATCCCGCGGCTATATCCAGTTGAGTTCGATTTTCGAATTCTGAGAATATTCGTGTACTGTGTGCGATGTATGTTGACGATGAAGTGATACGAACTCCCGAGTGGATACAAGCAAATATCTAAGAATCCCTGAAGATTTTTAGCAGCATCCATTTAGGTAAAATCCAACGTTTTTTAGCGTTTAGATAACCCGGCCCCATATTTCCGATGCCTTTGTCCAAATAAATCAACCCTCCAGAAATGCTTTATGTTTGACTTCCGTTGAAATTGCATTGTTCAGAACAGCCAATCAGAACACAAAAATCGGATTCTTCCAGAGCCCTATTTTGTCGTCGAGTATGCGCAGTAAGAAACAAATGGGGTCTGGGTACGAGATTGGCATCGAGGGAGAGAAGTTTAACTGTTTGTATCCAATTAACAGCCACTAAACGAGCGATTACTCGATACATGCGCAGTACCATGACATAGCCCCTTTAATCTCAGTGCACAGCGTTTTGTGGGCACCAAAAGGCACTATCATTAGCCAATCACTTGCTTGGATTTTGTATTGTGCACGAAGTTGGAATATTAAATATTAGACAGTGACTTGATACACACGTGTGAAAAGAATGGTGTCAACTTGCGCTTTTGCGGTAGAAAGGCTTTACAGGTTTTGTAAGAAACCGAAACTATTCAACGAGTGATGAACTTTTGTTAAAGATATTAAATGTTTATATGGTCCAATACCTTTATCATCAATATCGATTCCACATTAAGTGAATAGTTGAATAGTAGAATATTTCTCGATTTGAGTGTTGCACCCATGAGTTATAGAGGTTTATATTTATAATATATTCAAGCCGGTGACTTAAAATCGGTCTTCGTTTGTTATACAAAAACATACTGGTAGAGATAAATTACCTTTTGTAAACATCTGTTATATTTTGAAGGTTATATCTGATTTTACCAAACTTTTTGTCAAAATCAAAAAACGGTATTCACAAGGAAAAGAAATGAAAGTACATTCCCGAATAACGTCATATTTACGTAACATCGTCAGAAGTTGGAAATAGAAACCTCTATAACTCATGGATGGAACACTCCAATTAAGAAATATTGTACTATTCAACTATTCACTTGATGCAGTATCGATATTGATGACGGCTAGGAAGGGGGAGGGTGGGGGAGTTTTAGTATCTTTTGTCCTGGACTAACTTGCCTCGTTTCCATGTTATAATCAAAATGATAAATGAGACCAGTTAGAAGAAGACCAAATTAATGCTGTCTTTGGGGTGGGTTTGTGTCGAGTCAGGGTTAAAACGATCATGTGGTGTTCCCGAATAGATGGATTCTTCATCTTACTGGCATTAGCACAGCAATTGTCTTCACACCAAGCCGTAAGTAACATCAAACCGCAGTACTGATTTCACGCGTTTCCTGTCGCTAGGTATTCTGGATCTCCGGGTTCTTCTTCCCACAAGGTTTCCTGACAGGAACACTACAGAACTTCGCGCGTGCGTACTCCATCTCCATTGACGTCATCTCCTTCGATTTCGAGGTAAACAAAAACTCGTTCTTTTCGTCCCATTTCTTGTCGTTATTAGTGTTTGGGGAATAACAGGGAAGGGCAGATGTAGTTAGTGCATTCGTCTGAGGCGAAGGTTACCATCTCGGTTTTGCTTACGTCATTTCTCCCCATGACTACAGTGTATGTAGAATACAGATCGTAATAGAGCAGAACTAATTTTCAGAGAAGCGGTTAAGTGGTAGTCGTGCTCTAGAGAAGATTTCGTATGAGTGGGACAATGCCGTGACGTTGAAATGGTTTCCCATTGTTTTTGTACTGCTGATCCAATCAAATTACAGAAATACCGTACAGCACGGTTACGGACATGAGGTAGTTTGCCCCACTCACACGGAATCTTCTCTAGAGCACGACGACCACTTAACCGCTTCTCTGAAAATTAGTTCGTACTTCCTGATTTTTACGCTTTTTACTTTTAAGTAATGATTCGTGTAAGTATGGCACCGAGCAATTGTTAATTTTGTATCAGTGTGGAAATTCATGATCTCATTAGTTGAAACATGAAATCGCCCTAAAGGTAAGGAAGACATCTATTTTCCTTCAATTTTTCAAAATATTAAAACTACGATTTGCATTGCGGTTCCAAATGTCGATTATAAAGCACATCGTACGTTCGGAACCTTATCAATTGTGCCTGTTCCGTAGCTATTGTTTTTGTTGGTTGGAAGAGAGTTTGCTCATGAAAATAGAATGAAACGAAGACTTTTACTACTTTTCTTTCAGAATGTTTATACCTATCACCCAGTGCTTCCGTAGTCTAAAACAGAATAATAGTCAATGCGAGTCAGGCTCAGTGCCGCAGAACAATTCGTACCTTCAGCTTTTACGCGGAGCTTTTTCGTGTATATATAATATTTTTTCATTATTATCGATTCAACATCGGGTAAATAGAATTTTTTTGATGGCAATATGTTCGTTGTTGCATGGTAGTACAGTTTGAATGCGATGACAACAGACTCGGTAACTCAGTCATAGGGTTGAACTTGACTTGAGAAAGTGTGATGTGATGCAGTCACTGTGATAACACAAATGAATATCTCAGTCTGAACTTAAATATTTACATATACCAGCGAGGCGTAAAAGACGAAACTACAACAATACACAAGCTGTAAGTAGCCAAACTCACCGCTGGTATTTAAGGTAGTTTAGAGCGGTTTTCGATGGAGTGTGGAAACTAAAAAGTGCTTGCTTTGGTTTAGCCTGCTTTCAGGCGGTGGATGGTGTTTTTTTTCTCGCGCAGGAAACGGATCATCGAAGCGGCCGCCATATTGGCCGAGAGTGATTGAGACTTGGGATCGTATGACAAATGGAGTGGGGGAGGGGGTGGGGGAGAAGAAGCAGAAAGGAAAGACCGCCTGCCCGAAAACCCCTGGTTTCTGAATATCCGCCCACCACACACATGACTTCCGTTACCTTTTAACGCATTCTTAATTGACCAATAGGAGTCAACGTGTGACAGCCTGCCAATTATTCAAAACAAACTTCGCTCGCTGTCAGATACAATGCAAACTGTTGGTAAAATTGTCAATTGGTTGTCAGATATGGAATTTTTAATAAAACCAGCTATTTTTGTTCAAAGTTCTCCATGGAAAGGCCTGCGACAGTACCACTTTAGAATTTAGCTTGTTGCGTTCGCCCCATCAGTCTCTCAAAGAGTTTGCAAATCGTCCAAAATACATACCAACATTACAAGCTGCTTCAAAAAGCCATAGATAGAGAGCAGTCCAGCCGCAGCAGCACAGTCTGGCGAACCAGAAGAGGTGCGATACAAGCGGCTGCTTCCTTCCTTAAAATAATTACGCTCGCATAAGAAAAGGTTCAGAGGACAAATACAGGAGTGAAAAAATATCTAAACTTCAAAGAAAACTCCGATGGAGACAATGTTTTGTCAGAACTCGATATTGGAGAACTTGTGGACAAACAAACTACGAGTGCAAAGTACACAGATAAATGTTGTGATCGTCAACCCTAACGAGAGAGAAACGAGAAGCTCTTTCTCTGAGAAGTCGAAGTTCATCTTAGTGAATGTTTGCCGAAAGAAATGGACGACCGTTGCATAAATGTATTGAGGCGGATTTCTGATTATTTCCTAATTCAACGGCCGTGAAGTCAATAGCTGGATTTCATCTCTGCAATTTGGTCGACAATAATACTTTTCAGTGGCGAATTAAATCACGGTTCGTTGTCGAGTTCTCTTTACCATAAATATCATACTCTTTCCAAAGCCTGTCGAAAGCACAGCCAGAACATCTTTACCTAGAAGCCTAGGCTCTGTATAGCTTCCTCCTGCTTTGAAAACGGAGCAGGAGGAAGCTATATACAGAGCCTGCTTCTAAGTAAAGATCTTCTGGCGCTTTGGAAATAGTATGATATTTACGGTTTACGAACTTGCGAAAAGAGAACTCGACAAAAAACCTCTCGCAGATCGCCGCCTTCGCGGCTCTTTCTCCATCTGTTCTCTCTAGAAAACCTCTGGAACCAGGGTACTTCACCTTAGTCTTCAAAAAAGACAAATCTTTTTGTATTACTCGCCATATCAACTGCAAGCTCAGTACACAACACTTATTCTAGTTACGCCTCTTCGCAGGCTACACTTATTCCTTTCAGTTCTTGCTTTCAACACTTGCCGCGATAAGCTTTGATTGACACCGTTTCAGCCAATCATATACCCCGTCCGGTGGTGGACGGGATCTGACTTTTGTACTCAGAAACCAGGGGTTTTCGGGCAAGCGGTCTTTCCTTTCTGCTTGTCCTCGATCCCAGGTCTCAATCTCGGCTAACGCTGTTGCGCACCCAATTCAGATCATGTGTTATAAAAAGATGCTACTCTGGGGAATTATTCCTTTTTCACTCTAATCATAATGCAGTCATGCCTATCTGAATAAAATTTATTTTCAAAGATTCAATTTTCATACCCACGATCGCGGAACTATTCCTCGTGATTGGTTCAAGTAAAACCAGTCACGAATTACTTCAGTTCGTGATTGGCTCATTGTGTTTACTTGCTCCCTTGATTGGCTCTGTAATGACATTTGGCTGTAGGTTTATGATAATCAAACGAAAACCGCTTCAACACCAAGGCGCAACTAGAGCAGATTTCGTATGGGTCGGACAAACCACCACATGTCCGTAGCCCCGTTACCCCGTTACCCCGTAGCCCCGTAACCGTACTGTAACCTTGTTGTACCTTAACTCTGTAATTTGATTAGATCAGCAGGACAAAAAACACTTCAATGTCATGGCATGCCGTACAGTAACCATGTTGTAGTTACTACCATAGTTGGTCCTACTCCTACGAATCCCACTATAACACTAAATAAATTCTCCTGTAGTCATCGCGTAGTTATACAGTGGAAATGTCCGAATACTAAACTAGCCATATTCTCGTACTTATTTACATTGTAACACGTTCGTGCAATGTGAATGTAATATTTAAAAACATGTTTTTTTAATGTGCAGGTGTTAACACAGAGTGAGGAAGAATTGACCGCCCGACCTAAAGATGGCTGCTACATCCGGGGCTTATTCGTCGAGGGCTCCCGTTGGGACAGTGAAAAACACGAGCTGGCTGAATCACGACCCAAGGAGTTGTTTACCGATATGCCAATCATATGGCTGAAGCCAGCGGCAAACAGAGAGAAGCCTGAATCAGGAATATACGACTGCCCCGTGTATAAGACGCTCACTAGAGCCGGTAAGTCAAAGAGCAATATACGACTGCTCCGTGTATAAGACGCTCACTAGAGCCGGTAAGTCAAAGAGCTGTGAAATGCAAACTGACCATGACGTCAGGTGACTACAACTACCAGAATCCTTTGCGCTGATCCTTTTCTAAGTTGGACCATTGTCTTGGTATTCTCAGACAACGTGTTCTCGAGATTTAGAATTACGATTATCGTAAATTGCTATTGGCCGCTGAAATTACGATAATCGTAATTCTACTGACCTACTAACTCTAACCATCGGACGAGTTCGGGTAAACGACGGGTTCTCACTTACCTGGAGCTAGGGTTCACAGGAAAACAAGAAGAGAACGTGAAGAAGAGAAAACGTGTGTTTCAAGCGATCTTACTGGGGTTCGAACTCATGACCCTTTACGTGTAGCGAAGTGTAGCGCAGAGGTCATCATCACTACACTATGTCCGTCTACCGGAATGTGACAAATGTTTATCTTTGACTGGTCACGAGAATTACGATTATCGTAATTTCAGCGGCCAATAACAATTTACGATAATCGTAATTTCAAACTCTAGATCATGTTGTCTCAGACGAGTTTAAAAAATCTGAATAAGAGAAAGATTCGAAAAGGATTCTGGTATTAATATTGCTGTAATATTATTTTGCTTATTCAGATTTTTAAACTCCTCAGAATACCAAGACAATGGTCCAAATTAAAGAAACAAAAGAAACTACGCAAAAGAATTTGGGTGGTCAACTGACGGCATACTACAAATGACCTATTAGTCTGTAAATTGTATTCTGGAAAAAAAGAATCTTAATACTGAACATATAAAAAAAAATTAAAAGACCTTGGTATGTGTTCTTCACTCATTAAAGCTAAATGCAGTGTTTCATTACGAATTGAAAGTATTCCTATTAAAGGAACCTCCATTGAAAACAATGTTCCTTATAGATACCTAAATCTAATGCTGTGTTTGTTCCCTGTAAATGATACGCTGGTTGTCAGTTATGGATAGATTTTCCTGTCTAAAAAACTCATGTGAATTTCCCGGGCGACGCCATCTTGGATATTATGACGTCACGCGATTGTCCTATTGTCAGAAAACAACAGCTCTTTTTTGGTAACAATACGCAATAGATTTAGGTCTCGTAACAAACATTGTTTTTGCAGTGGAGGTTCCCTTCACAAGTTCTAAAACAATACAGATGAATGGTAAAATTATTTATTTACAGCTTCAGTGATACCATTAGCAGTGTCATTGTGACGTCACAGCCTAGTGATAGGCTGGGGAATCTTGTGATAGTTTATCGTTGAAAGTTCTGACGTCAGACCGTGTGATATTTCATCAAGAACTTTTCAGCCAATCAAAAACGAGGTAATGACATGAATGTTTTGTTTTGTATCCAGGTACGCTATCTACTACGGGCCACTCAACAAATTTTGTGCTGTCAGTGGAAGTTCCAAGCAGTAAACCACAACAACACTGGGTTAAGCAGGGCGTCGCCCTTATGTGTGCCCTGAACTACTAAATATATTAAATCAATGGTGACTTCGCCATCGGTGCAGTATGAAGAGTGATGTAAGTAACATTGGATTGACATTGGCCCAGTGTTGGTACAACATTAATGAAAGTCTTATCTCATTACTGAGTGAAGCAGGGGGGGTCGCTCCTTTGTGTTCCTTGAATTATGAAGTTTACACATTGGGCCAATTATGACCCAGTCATCGGTACAGAACGAGGGCCTATTTTATGTTGCATTAGATTTACATTGGCCCAGTCATAATAAATGTCTTACCGAGATATCGCTGTTTCAAATGCGCTTTCAAGAGTCCATAGAAATGTTTGCGTAACGAAACAACAGCCAGTTTTCCTAAACGTTTGTTCTATTTGTTAAGTGTTGTGTTTAGATTTAAGAGCTAAAAAAATAGGTTTTTCCTGCCACAACCGGTTTTTACGTGTGCAGTCGCTCGAAGAATGAACTTTATTTAAAAGCACTTGGCGTTTATTTCAACGAATTCCAGTTGTTACCTGGCTAATGCTTTCCACAGAGAATCAATTATATTTTTATGCCATGTACAAATTGTAAAAAGGAATTAAAGATATAAAAAAAGATGAAATTTAGTGTTGTTTTAAACTGCGCGACGGAAAGAAATCTGGCATGGATTCAGCTGGATTGCGAGCAGTTCCCATGGTCTGCGTTTCTCTCCGCGTAAGTCGAGGTAACATTTTGGCCACCAGTTAAAACTACAGAAGTACAAAAGTGCGCACGAGCTAAAGGCGACTTGACCAGCGCGAAGCCTGTTGCTAAGCAACCAACTTCCAATCAGATGCCAGTAATCAGACCCTTGATTAAGAATTCAGTAATCATATCCTCTGTTATAAGCATTTTAATAAGCCCTGCCCTCCAGCCTCGTAACTCTGTTTAATATATATTTCAACAATTGCCCTTGCTTCCGTTTTAAAGATTACTAGGTTTTCGATTTACTACATATTGTGCTAGCTCCGATTGTTTTGATTGACAAGCCCACGTGACCATAATTCGACCCTTATCTTCAAACTAGGATAATAAAGGCATACTTTACAAATACATTTCTGCATACTCGTGCAATTTGGGATTAATATTCACTCGTGTGTTTTTCAAAGAGCTCAAATCCCAAATTGCACGCGAAACCGTATGATTACCTATACACCGCATCTTTTTGGGACTGTAATGCATTATTATATTGAACCAATCAAAATGAATCTCGCAAATCAGTCGATCAAATCACAGAATTGGATAAACAATTTTAAAGCAAAATAATAAAAACATGTTAGCATTTTCTTTGCTGTAAATCTTTTCTCTGGACTTTGAGTAAATATAATAGCGCTGCGAACAGATTCTAAAAATAGATCGACGCAAGACTTAGAATTAAGTCCTAATTGGCGGCGCGGCTAGCAAGCGCGCGGGATTTCTCCATTTTCCCGTCCTTCCCGCGACACCTAGCCCGCGCGCTTACCAGATTAGTACCGCGCCGCCGTAGTAGCGACTCGGAACGACTGCACACGCAGCTGTTTACAGTATTTTCGAGAGTCGCAGTAAGATATCAGTCCTTTTTTTAACCAAAGAAAGAACCAGAGTTCCCAGTCAGGGGAGATGTAACAGTAGTGACTCCAGATGTGAAAACACTCATTAATCACTTGGAGAGAGATCTCAAAGAGGTGGAAGCGTCGGTACCAGCTGCTAGCATCGGCTTTTCCGATGAGGCTTTTCCGGTCGGATCAAAAGATCTTCATTCACTTTCCAAAACCTTCACGGAATTGAGAACACCGTACGTTGGATAAATGTCTGTATAGCAGACCTCAAAATCCCAAAACGAGACAAATTGGCAATGAAACTCAAGCGGGAGTTTGACTAGTTCAGAAGTCAACTTTCGGAGATGTCGCGCGTAATGGAGATCTTACAGGCAATTGAAAACTCGACAAATGCAAAACTATTATAATGGCTTAAGACTGCTAGCAAGTCTGTTCTGTTCATCAATTTTTATACCCTCATTAATGAATTCCCTAGGGCATAACTTTGAATGGCAATCTTTTAAAAATCGCAAAAATAAGACGTTTGTATCGATTGGAAGGACAAGCGTCCTTCCAATCTATACCAATCTCTTATTTCTGCAACTTGAAACGGCTCACGACATGATATACTGATATCCAATGAATCATCTCGAGCTTCTTGTGAAGGAGGTCGTTTCTTAATTAGCTTATAATTAGATTAACTTTACAAATTCGCCCCAGTCCTTTTTAACTCGTGGATGCGCGCATGCGCAGGAACGAGTTTTTGCGTTGGGTGGGCGAATGATGGCTAGCTAGCTAGCCGTTAGCAAAAAATCAATCAATATCAAATCGTATGCTGTTCGGAATACGAGCGAGGAAGCCTCGGGGACGAGTTAGAGGCACTGTGAGCTGTCGGGCGAGTGGCATTCAGAGCTGCAGAAGTGTTTTACACGGAGACTACACACTGTGATGGCAGAAAAATCAACTTTATGAAATGATGGACTTGTTTACAAGGTTCTGTCTTCCACAAAAGGTTTGGTTTCCCGGGAATATTTGGCCACTTGACTCGCAAACATGTCTCACGCCGAAGTCTAGCGTTGAACGGTTCTTGAAGGGGACGAGTATCGAAGGCGATGAGTATCGAAGGCAGAATAAAATACTGGTGAGTGTAATAAATCACAAATATAAATGTATAGTTTAAAATTGTACCTTAATTCTAAAGTAGAATTAGAATCCGTTTACTCTTATTTACAAGTATTTGATCGAGTGTGTGTTCTTCGTGAAATTTTATGGTTGCTTTCCGAGATCATTCCGATCCGAAGTACACACGTGTATAAAGATCACAATGAAATGAGACCTTTCCCACGGTAATTCTAAGATGTCGATCACTTTATATTTTACTGGGCCTTCTGCCAACGAAATGAGACCTTTCTCGCGGTAATTAGGCGTTACAATCTCAAGATGTCGATCAGTTTATATTTTAATGGGCGTTCTGCCAACTCAGGAAACGGCCCAGGAACGAACATGTTTTTTATTTTATTTTGAAATATAGAAGCTCTGAAATGCCATTTTCAGCTATTTCAGATAGGTTACATGCGTAAAACGTATGTAAAACTCCCCAAATGGTTAAGGTTACTAGCCTGAATTTCAGCCGTCTCCTCTGGGTTCGTTCAACGAACAAGAGGAAACGGCTGAAATAGGCTATAAGGTTACCGGATACCTTCGAAACGAAAAAGATGGAGATATTTTTTTTCGCACAGAAATGTAGTTTTAGCAGTAGTTTATCATATACCAGAAGCTCCGTTAAAAAAAAGCAGGTGCCGTTTGCTTGGAAAACAGAGAAAAAAGAAAAGCAAAACATGGCCAAACAATGCATACGACTACGAGCCAAATAGCTAAATAGAAGTCCTCGCAAAACCCGACAAGGGTTCGTATTTTCACTTAGACAGAGTGCCGAGTGGTCCACATCTGAACATAAATAGATATGATAGGAGCCGGCCGAGAGAATATTTGTTTCCAAGAAACCCGGGCCAAGAAAGCTTAGATGGAAACGTAAAGTGTGACGGTGACTCGATCTGAATCGCTTGAAACGATTGCCGCGCTGTTTCAGGCGCCTGCAAATCGCTGTCTCCTCTACTAACTATGCTGGCATTCAAAGCGTCTCTAGGTGTTCACCTTGGCTTTGTCCCTTGAGGTCTTTTTGTCTTTCCCATTTTTCAAGTCACAAGAGAACTAGAACAACCGGCTATATCAACATTTTCTCGATGCGGCGCGTAGTTTTGATCGGAAATCGACATTGGCGGGAAATCTTGACAGATAGTTGAACTGTGATGATAAATGATTGGCCAAGAGCTCGCTAATTGTTGGAGAGGCGGGGCTTCAGATTCACGCACGACAGATGGCTAATTTTTTTGAAGTGCTGTTTTCTACGCTTTCGATTTTCAACCAAAATAGAGTTTTAAAAAAGCTCCCACTCAAGAGTAATTTATTCTATTTGTGTGAAATTTTCACAAAAAGTCAATTGATATCGCAGCTGCAAAAGGGTGTCGGGAATTGGGAAATTCTAAAAAGAGAGCTCGATTACATGGCTCCTGTTCATTCCAAGCATAATGGACCAGTGTTGTATATATACTTTTCAGATGAAGGCTTTTCTTAGCAATCCACTAACTTCGTCACTACATCCACGAGTTCACCCATTGGGTGCCTATGTTTTGGATTTGGTAGTGGTCGTATCGTCGGCCCCCTTCGCATGTATGCAAGGGCGTATCTAGCCTATAGGCCCATAGGTCTGGGCCTACACATTTTACGGCCTACTTGTCTTATTACAAGTGAATGTTGGGCTTGAGGAGCTGTCGAAATACACAAAACATAACCTGAAAGTGCAGCAGAAGGCATTTGCGAAAGTCTAAATATTTCCCGGGGAAGCATGCTCCCGGACCCCTAAAGAAGTGACTCTTACGGAGCTGTTGTTTGGGCCTACAAATTTTAAAAACCTGGCTACGCCACTGGCATGTACATTGGTTGGTGTAATTCGGGTGTATTTCAGGAGTAAACCTCAGCTACATTTCTCGTTCGTTTTTGCCGTCTTACGGAAACACCTAACCATCAGAATAACTTTTCAACGTTTAGCTGAAGTCTGACAACGATATTCTACATCATCAGGTTCTCTTTCAAAATATAATCCAGGAATTAACCGTCATTTCTGTTTGAAAAGTTTGTCTTTTCGAGTCTGGCCGGTGGTCTAAATTTTGTGACGTCATCGGTGCGGTTACTCCATTGGTCTTTGCTATCTTTTATCAAAACAGTTTTAAAACCATCTCACAAGATTGGCAAGGTGTGGATGTTAAGTAGTTTTGTTTTTAAAGAAAGTTTAGTTCTTTGAAGTGCAAGTAGCGACATAACACAACCGGCATTAACTCTTTTTGCCCCAAATTCTATTTATGTGTTATATTTCAGTTGTCTAACTTAGTTTTCTTCGAGATAGAGGAGCAGTAATTAAACTAGAGTAAAAGCTACCCGAATTGCGGAATGTTTTCTTCTTGTGATGTCACACTGAAAACCTACGGGATTTTATTGTAGCAGTTTTCTCTTGGGAGGGAGTTGATTCATCTTATGACGTCACAGGGTCCACGAAAAGTACTGACCTAAATCCCAGAAATATTACTATCGTGTATACAACTATTTCAATTAATGTTGTCAGGAAGATATAATATGGAATAGAACATATGGGGATATGGCATTTATAAAATGACTGACGGCTGTGCACAGACTAAATATAAGGCAACTCGATGATGGTCAGTGAGCTATTTTGGCATATACTAAAAAACACGTGACCGATCATACTCATTTACTCACACGCCTATTCATGTTTTTGGGCCAGACCGGGTAGGCAAAAAATCTTGGATTTCTGACAAAACTTAAAAAACCCTCAATATGCTTCAAAATCATCTCAAATAATCTTCTGATAGTTCCTAGACATGAATGCATTATGTTGGAGAAAGATTGGAAGAAAAAATCAAACTCTTCAAAAAAGATCAAATCTGGATTTTTTGGGCCAGACCGGGTAGGCAAAAAATCTTGGATTTCCCACAAAAACTATAAAAGCCCTCAATATGCTTCAAAATGATCTCAAACAATCTGCTGAATGTTCCTAGACATGAATGCATTATGTTGGAGAAAGATTGGAAGAAAAAAATGACAGTCTTCAAAAATTATCAAATCTGGATATTTTGGGCCAGACCGGCTAGGAAAAAAATCTTGGATTTCTGACAAAACTTCAAAAACCCTCAATATGCTTCAAAATGATCTCAAACAATCTTCTGATAGTTCCTAGACATGAATGCATTACGTTGGAGAAAGATTTGAAGAAAAAAATCAAAGTCTTCAAAAATGATCAAATCTGGATATTTTGGGCCAGACCGGGTAGGCAAAAAATCTTGGATTGCTGACAAAACTTAAAAAATCCTCAATATGCTTCAAAATGATCTCAAACAATCTTTCTTCTGATAGTTCCTAGACATGAATTCATTATGTTGGAGAAAGATTGGAAGAAAAAAATGACACTCTTCAAAAATGTTCAAATCTTGATTTTTTTGGGCCAGACCGGCTAGGCAAAAAATCTTGGATTTCCCACAAAAACTATAAAAGCCCTCAATATGTTTCAAAATCATCTCAAACAATCTTCTGATAGTTCCTAGACATGAATGCATTAAAGTTGGAGAAAGATTTGAAGAAAAAAATGACAGTCTTCAAAAATGATCAAATCTTGATTTTTTTTTGGGCCAGACCGGGTAGGCAAAAAATCCTCAATATGCTTCAAAATGATCTCAAACAATCTGCTGAATGTTCCTAGACATGAATGCATTATGTTGGAGAAAGATTGGAAGAAAAAAATGACAGTCTTCAAAAATGATCAAATCTGGATATTTTGGGCCAGACCGGGTAGGCAAAAAATCTTGGATTTCTGTCAAAAACCATAAAACCCCTCAATATGCTTCAAAATGATCTTAAACAATCTTTCTTCTGATAGTTCCTAGACATGAATGCATTAAAGTTGGAGAAAGATTTGAAGAAAAAAATGACAGTCTTCAAAAATTATCAAATCTGGATATTTTGGGTCAGACCGGGTAGGCAAAAAATCTTGGATTTCTGACAAAACTTAAAAAATCCTCAATCTGCTTCAAAATGATCTCAAACAATCTTCTAATAGTTCCTAGACATGAATGCATTAAAGTTGGAGAAAGATTGGAAGAAAAAAATGACAGTCTTCAAAAATGATCAAATCTGGATTTTTTTGGGCCAGACCGGGTAGGCAAAAATCTTGGATTTCTGACAAAAACCATAAAACCCCTCAATATGCTTCAAAATCATCTCAAACAATCTGCTGATAGTTCCTAGACATGAATGCATTATGTTGGAGAAAGATTGGAAGAAAAAATTACAGTCTTCAAAAATGATCAAATCTGGATTTTTTTTGGGCCAGACCGGGTAGGCAAAAAATCTTGGATTTCTGACAAAACTTAAAAAACCCTCAATATGCTTCAAAATGATCTCAAACAATCTGCTGAATGTTCCTAGACATGAATGCATTATGTTGGAGAAAGATTGGAAGAAAAAAATGACAGTCTTCAAAAATGATCAAATCTTGATTTTTTTTTGGGCCAGACCGGGTAGGCAAAAAATCCTCAATATGCTTCAAAATGATCTCAAACAATCTGCTGAATGTTGCTAGACATGAATGCATTATGTTGGAGAAAGATTGGAAGAAAAAAATGACAGTCTTCAAAAATTATCAAATCTGGATATTTTGGGCCAGACCGGGTAGGCAAAAAATCTTGGATTTCTGACAAAACTTAAAAAACCCTCAATATGCTTCAAAATGATCTCAAACAATCTTCTGATAGTTCCTAGACATGAATGCATTAAAGTTGGAGAAAGATTGGAAGAAAAAAATGACAGTCTTCAAAAATTATCAAATCTGGATATTTTGGGTCAGACCGGGTAGGCAAAAAATCTTGGATTTCTGACAAAACTTAAAAAATCCTCAATCTGCTTCAAAATGATCTCAAACAATCTTCTGATAGTTCCTAGACATGAATGCATTATGTTGGAGAAAGATTTGAAGAAAAAATCAAAGTCTTCAAAAATGATCAAATCTGGATTTTTTTGGGCCAGACCGGGTAGGCAAAAAATCTTGGATTTCCCACAAAAACTATAAAAGCCCTCAATATGCTTCAAATTCATCTCAAACAATCTGCTGATAGTTCCTAGACATGAATGCATTAAAGTTGGAGAAAGATTTGAAGAAAAAAATGACAGTCTTCAAAAATTATCAAATCTGGATATTTTGGGCCAGACCGGCTAGGCAAAAAATCTTGGATTTCTGACAAAACTTCAAAAACCCTCAATATGCTTCAAAATGATCTCAAACAATCTTCTAATAGTTCCTAGACATGAATGCATTAAAGTTGGAGAAAGATTTGAAGAAAAAAATGACAGTCTTCAAAAATCATCAAATCTGGATTTTTTTGGGGCCAGACCGGGTAGGCAAAAATCTTGGATTTCTGACAAAAACCATAAAACCCCTCAATATGCTTCAAAATGATCTTAAACAATCTTTCTTCTGATAGTTCCTAGACATGAATGGATTAAGTTGGAGAAAGATTGGAAGAAAAAAATGACAGTCTTCAAAAATGATCAAATCTGGATATTTTGGGCCAGACCGGGTAGGCAAAAAATCTTGGATTTCTGACAAAACTTAAAAAACCCTCAATATGCTTCAAAATCATCTCAAACAATCTTCTGATAGTTCCTAGACATGAATGCATTATGTTGGAGAAAGATTTGAAGAAAAAAATCAAAGTCTTCAAAAATGATCAAATCTGGATATTTTGGGCCAGACCGGGTAGCCAAAAAATCTTGGATTTCCCACAAAAACTATAAAAGCCCTCAATATGCTTCAAAATGATCTCAAACAATCTGCTGAATGTTCCTAGACATGAATGCATTATGTTGGAGAAAGATTGGAAGAAAAAAATGACAGTCTTCAAAAATGATCAAATCTGGATATTTTGGGCCAGACCGGGTAGGCAAAAAATCTTGGATTTCTGACAAAACTTCAAAAACCCTCAATATGCTTCAAAATGATCTCAAACAATCTTCTGATAGTTCCTAGACATGAATGCATTACGTTGGAGAAAGATTTGAAGAAAAAAATCAAAGTCTTCAAAAATGATCAAATCTGGATATTTTGGGCCAGACCGGGTAGGCAAAAAATCTTGGATTGCTGACAAAACTTAAAAAATCCTCAATATGCTTCAAAATGATCTCAAACAATCTTTCTTCTGATAGTTCCTAGACATGAATTCATTATGTTGGAGAAAGATTGGAAGAAAAAAATGACACTCTTCAAAAATGTTCAAATCTTGATTTTTTTGGGCCAGACCGGCTAGGCAAAAAATCTTGGATTTCCCACAAAAACTATAAAAGCCCTCAATATGTTTCAAAATCATCTCAAACAATCTTCTGATAGTTCCTAGACATGAATGCATTAAAGTTGGAGAAAGATTTGAAGAAAAAAATGACAGTCTTCAAAAATGATCAAATCTTGATTTTTTTTTTGGGCCAGACCGGGTAGGCAAAAAATCCTCAATATGCTTCAAAATGATCTCAAACAATCTGCTGAATGTTCCTAGACATGAATGCATTATGTTGGAGAAAGATTGGAAGAAAAAAATGACAGTCTTCAAAAATGATCAAATCTGGATATTTTGGGCCAGACCGGGTAGGCAAAAAATCTTGGATTTCTGACAAAACTTAAAAAACCCTCAATATGCTTCAAAATCATCTCAAACAATCTTCTGATAGTTCCTAGACATGAATGCATTATGTTGGAGAAAGATTTGAAGAAAAAAATCAAAGTCTTCAAAAATGATCAAATCTGGATATTTTGGGCCAGACCGGGTAGCCAAAAAATCTTGGATTTCCCACAAAAACTATAAAAGCCCTCAATATGCTTCAAAATGATCTCAAACAATCTTCTGATAATTCCTAGACATGAATGCATTAAAGTTGGAGAAAGATTTGAAGAAAAAAATGACAGTCTTCAAAAATTATCAAATCTGGATTTTTTTTGGGCCAGACCGGGTAGGCAAAAAATCCTCAATATGCTTCAAAATGATCTCAAACAATCTGCTGAATGTTCCTAGACATGAATGCATTATGTTGGAGAAAGATTGGAAGAAAAAAATGACAGTCTTCAAAAATGATCAAATCTGGATATTTTGGGCCAGACCGGGTAGGCAAAAAATCTTGGATTTCTGACAAAACTTAAAAAAACCTCAATATGCTTCAAAATCATCTCAAACAATCTTCTGATAGTTCCTAGACATGAATGCATTATGTTGGAGAAAGATTTGAAGAAAAAAATCAAAGTCTTCAAAAATGATCAAATCTGGATTTTTTGGGCCAGACCGGGTAGGCAAAAAATCTTGGATTTCTGACAAAACTTAAAAAAACCTCAATATGCTTCAAAATCATCTCAAACAATCTTCTGATAGTTCCTAGACATGAATGCATTATGTTGGAGAAAGATTTGAAGAAAAAAATCAAAGTCTTCAAAAATGATCAAATCTGGATTTTTTGGGCCAGACCGGGTAGGCAAAAATCTTGGATTTCCCACAAAAACTATAAAAGCCCTCAATATGTTTCAAAATCATCTCAAACAATCTTCTGATAGTTCCTAGACATGAATGCATTAAAGTTGGAGAAAGATTTGAAGAAAAAAATGACAGTCTTCAAAAATGATCAAATCTGGATATTTTGGGCCAGACCGGGTAGGCAAAAAATCTTGGATTTCCCACAAAAACTATAAAAGCCCTCAATATGTTTCAAAATCATCTCAAACAATCTTCTGATAGTTCCTAGACATGAATGCATTAAAGTTGGAGAAAGATTTGAAGAAAAAAATGACAGTCTTCAAAAATTATCAAATCTGGATTTTTTTTGGGCCAGACCGGGTAAGCAAAAAATCCTCAATATGCTTCAAAATGATCTCAAACAATCTGCTGAATGTTCCTAGACATGAATGCATTATGTTGGAGAAAGATTGGAAGAAAAAAATGACAGTCTTCAAAAATGATCAAATCTGGATATTTTGGGCCAGACCGGGTAGGCAAAAAATCTTGGATTTCTGACAAAACTTAAAAAAACCTCAATATGCTTCAAAATCATCTCAAACAATCTTCTGATAGTTCCTAGACATGAATGCATTATGTTGGAGAAAGATTTGAAGAAAAAAATCAAAGTCTTCAAAAATGATCAAATCTGGATTTTTTGGGCCAGACCGGGTAGGCAAAAAATCTTGGATTTCTGACAAAACTTAAAAAAACCTCAATATGCTTCAAAATCATCTCAAACAATCTTCTGATAGTTCCTAGACATGAATGCATTATGTTGGAGAAAGATTTGAAGAAAAAATCAAAGTCTTCAAAAATGATCAAACCTGGATTTTTTGGGCCCAGACCGGGTAGGCAAAAAATCTTGGATTTCCCACAAAAACTATAAAAGCCCTCAATATGCTTCAAAATCATCTCAAACAATCTTCTGATAGTTCCTAGACATGAATGCATTAAAGTTGGAGAAAGATTTGAAGAAAAAATCAAAGTCTTCAAAAATGATCAAATCTGGATTTTTTGGGCCAGACCGGGTAGGCAAAATCTTGGATTTCCCACAAAAACTATAAAAGCCCTCAATATGCTTCAAAATGATCTCAAACAATCTTCTGATAGTTCCTAGACATGAATGCATTATGTTGGAGAAAGATTTGAAGAAAAAAATGACAGTCTTCAAAAATGATCAAATCTTGATTTTTTGGGCCAGACCGGGTAGGAAAAAATCTTGGATTTCCCACAAAAACTATAAAAGCCCTCAATATGCTTCAAAATGATCTCAAACAATCTTCTGATAGTTCCTAGACATGAATGCATTATGTTGGAGAAAGATTTGAAGAAAAAATCAAAGTCTTCAAAAATGATCAAATCTTGATTTTTTTGGGCCAGACCGGGTAGGAAAAAATCTTGGATTTCTGACAAAACTATAAAACCACTCAATATACTTCAAAATGATCTCAAACAATCTGCTGATAGTTCCTAGACATGAATGCATTATGTTGGAGAAAGATTAGAAGAAAAAATCAAAGTGTTCAAAAATGATCAAATCTGGATTTTTTGGGCCAGACCGGCTAGGCAAAAAATCTTGGATTTCTGACAAAACTTAAAAAATCCTCAATATGCTTCAAAATGATCTCAAACAATCTTCTGATAGTTCCTAGACATGAATGCATTATGTTGGAGAAAGATTGGAAGAAAAAATCAAAGTCTTCAAAAATGATCAAATCTGGATTTTTTTTGGGCCAGACCGGGTAAGCAAAAAATCCTCAATATGCTTCAAAATGATCTCAAACAATCTGCTGAATGTTCCTAGACATGAATGCATTATGTTGGAGAAAGATTGGAAGAAAAAAATGACAGTCTTCAAAAATGATCAAATCTGGATATTTTGGGCCAGACCGGGTAGGCAAAAAATCTTGGATTTCTGACAAAACTTAAAAAAACCTCAATATGCTTCAAAATCATCTCAAACAATCTTCTGATAGTTCCTAGACATGAATGCATTATGTTGGAGAAAGATTTGAAGAAAAAAATCAAAGTCTTCAAAAATGATCAAATCTGGATTTTTTGGGCCAGACCGGGTAGGCAAAAAATCTTGGATTTCTGACAAAACTTAAAAAAACCTCAATATGCTTCAAAATCATCTCAAACAATCTTCTGATAGTTCCTAGACATGAATGCATTATGTTGGAGAAAGATTTGAAGAAAAAAATCAAAGTCTTCAAAAATGATCAAATCTGGATTTTTTGGGCCAGACCGGGTAGGCAAAAATCTTGGATTTCCCACAAAAACTATAAAAGCCCTCAATATGTTTCAAAATCATCTCAAACAATCTTCTGATAGTTCCTAGACATGAATGCATTAAAGTTGGAGAAAGATTTGAAGAAAAAAATGACAGTCTTCAAAAATGATCAAATCTGGATATTTTGGGCCAGACCGGGTAGGCAAAAAATCTTGGATTTCCCACAAAAACTATAAAAGCCCTCAATATGTTTCAAAATCATCTCAAACAATCTTCTGATAGTTCCTAGACATGAATGCATTAAAGTTGGAGAAAGATTTGAAGAAAAAAATGACAGTCTTCAAAAATTATCAAATCTGGATTTTTTTTGGGCCAGACCGGGTAAGCAAAAAATCCTCAATATGCTTCAAAATGATCTCAAACAATCTGCTGAATGTTCCTAGACATGAATGCATTATGTTGGAGAAAGATTGGAAGAAAAAAATGACAGTCTTCAAAAATGATCAAATCTGGATATTTTGGGCCAGACCGGGTAGGCAAAAAATCTTGGATTTCTGACAAAACTTAAAAAAACCTCAATATGCTTCAAAATCATCTCAAACAATCTTCTGATAGTTCGTAGACATGAATGCATTATGTTGGAGAAAGATTTGAAGAAAAAAATCAAAGTCTTCAAAAATGATCAAATCTGGATTTTTTGGGCCAGACCGGGTAGGAAAAAATCTTGGATTTCCCACAAAAACTATAAAAGCCCTCAATATGCTTCAAAATGATCTCAAACAATCTTCTGATAGTTCCTAGACATGAATGCATTAAAGTTGGAGAAAGATTGGAAGAAAAAAATGACAGTCTTCAAAAATTATCAAATCTGGATATTTTGGGTCAGACCGGGTAGGCAAAAAATCTTGGATTTCTGACAAAACTTAAAAAATCCTCAATATGCTACAAAATGATCTCAAACAATCTTCTGATAGTTCCTAGACATGAATGCATTATGTTGGAGAAAGATTGGAAGAAAAAATCAAAGTCTTCAAAAATGATCAAATGTGGATTTTTTGGGCCAGACCGGCTAGGCAAAAAACCTTGGATTTCCCACAAAAACTATAAAAGCCCTCAATATGCTTCAAAATGATCTCAAACAATCTTCTGATAGTTCCTAGACATGAATGCATTATGTTGGAGAAAGATTGGAAGAAAAAATTACAGTCTTGAAAAATGATCAAATCTGGATATTTTGGGCCAGACCGGGTAGGCAAAAATCTTGGATTTCCCACAAAAACTATAAAAGCCCTCAATATGCTTCAAACTCATCTCAAAGAATCTTCTGATAGTTCGTAGACATGAATGCATTATGTTGGAGAAAGATTTGCAGAAAAAAATGAGTCTTCAAAAATGATCAAACCTGGATTTTTTGGGCCCAGACCGGGTAGGCAAAAAATCTTGGATTTCCCACAAAAACTATAAAAGCCCTCAATATGCTTCAAAATCATCTCAAACAATCTTCTGATAGTTCCTAGACATGAATGCATTAAAGTTGGAGAAAGATTTGAAGAAAAAATCAAAGTCTTCAAAAATGATCAAATCTGGATTTTTTGGGCCAGACCGGGTAGGCAAAAATCTTGGATTTCCCACAAAAACTATAAAAGCCCTCAATATGCTTCAAACTCATCTCAAAGAATCTTCTGATAGTTCCTAGACATGAATGGATTAAGTTGGAGAAAGATTGGAAGAAAAAAATGACAGTCTTCAAAAATGATCGATTCTGGATTTTTTGGGCCAGACCGGGTTGGAAAAAATCTTGGATTTCTGACAAAACTTAAAAAACCTTCAATATGCTTCAAAATGATCTCAAACAATCTTCTGATAGTTCCTAGACATGAATGCATTATGTTGGAGAAAGATTGGAAGAAAAAAATCAAAGTCTTCAAAAATGATCAAATCTGGATTTTTTGGGCCAGACCGGGTAGGAAAAAATCTTGGATTTCTGACAAAACTTAAAAAAGCCCTCACTATGCTTCAAAATGATCTCAAACAATCTTCTGATAGTTCCTAGACATGAATGCATTACGTTGGAGAAAGATTGGAAGAAAAAATCAAAGTCTTCAAAAATGATCAAATCTGAATTTTTTGGGCCAGACCGGGTAGGAAAAAATCTTTGATTTCTGACAAAACTATAAAACCCCTCAATATGCTTCAAAATGATCTCAAACAATCTGCTGATAGTTCCTAGACATGAATGCATTATGTTGGAGAAAGATTGGAAGAAAAAATTACAGTCTTCAAAAATGATCAAATCTGGATATTTTGGGCCAGACCGGGTAGGCAAAAATCTTGGATTTCCCACAAAAACTATAAAAGCCCTCAATATGCTTCAAACTCATCTCAAAGAATCTTCTGATAGTTCGTAGACATGAATGCATTATGTTGGAGAAAGATTTGCAGAAAAAAATGAGTCTTCAAAAATGATCAAACCTGGATTTTTTGGGCCCAGACCGGGTAGGCAAAAAATCTTGGATTTCCCACAAAAACTATAAAAGCCCTCAATATGCTTCAAAATCATCTCAAACAATCTTCTGATAGTTCCTAGACATGAATGCATTAAAGTTGGAGAAAGATTTGAAGAAAAAATCAAAGTCTTCAAAAATGATCAAATCTGGATTTTTTGGGCCAGACCGGGTAGGCAAAAATCTTGGATTTCCCACAAAAACTATAAAAGCCCTCAATATGCTTCAAAATGATCTCAAACAATCTTCTGATAGTTCCTAGACATGAATGCATTATGTTGGAGAAAGATTTGAAGAAAAAAATGACAGTCTTCAAAAATGATCAAATCTTGATTTTTTGGGCCAGACCGGGTAGGCAAAAATCTTGGATTTCCCACAAAAACTATAAAAGCCCTCAATATGCTTCAAACTCATCTCAAAGAATCTTCTGATAGTTCCTAGACATGAATGGATTAAGTTGGAGAAAGATTGGAAGAAAAAAATGACAGTCTTCAAAAATGATCGATTCTGGATTTTTTGGGCCAGACCGGGTTGGAAAAAATCTTGGATTTCTGACAAAACTTAAAAAACCTTCAATATGCTTCAAAATGATCTCAAACAATCTTCTGATAGTTCCTAGACATGAATGCATTATGTTGGAGAAAGATTGGAAGAAAAAAATCAAAGTCTTCAAAAATGATCAAATCTGGATTTTTTGGGCCAGACCGGGTAGGAAAAAATCTTGGATTTCTGACAAAACTTAAAAAAGCCCTCACTATGCTTCAAAATGATCTCAAAACAATCTTCTGATAGTTCCTAGACATGAATGCATTACGTTGGAGAAAGATTGGAAGAAAAAATCAAAGTCTTCAAAAATGATCAAATCTGGATATTTTGGGCCAGGCCGGGTAGGCAAAAAATCTTGGATTTCTGACAAAACTTAAAAAAGCCCTCACTATGCTTCAAAATGATCTCAAACAATCTTCTTTTAGTTCCTAGACATGAATGCATTATGTTGGAGAAAGATTGGAAGAAAAAATTACAGTCTTCAAAAATGATCAAATCTGGATATTTTGGGCCAGACCGGGTAGGCAAAAATCTTGGATTTCCCACAAAAACTATAAAAGCCCTCAATATGCTTCAAACTCATCTCAAAGAATCTTCTGATAGTTCGTAGACATGAATGCATTATGTTGGAGAAAGATTTGCAGAAAAAAATGAGTCTTCAAAAATGATCAAACCTGGATTTTTTGGGCCCAGACCGGGTAGGCAAAAAATCTTGGATTTCTGACAAAACTATAAAACCCCTCAATATGCTTCAAAATGATCTCAAACAATCTGCTGATAGTTCCTAGACATGAATGCATTATGTTGGAGAAAGATTAGAAGAAAAAATCAAAGTCTTCAAAAATTATCAAATCTGGATATTTTGGGCCAGACCGGGTAGGCAAAAAATCTTGGATTTCTGACAAAACTTAAAAAATCCTCAATATGCTACAAAATGATCTCAAACAATCTTCTGATAGTTCCTAGACATGAATGCATTATGTTGGAGAAAGATTGGAAGAAAAAATCAAAGTCTTCAAAAATGATCAAATGTGGATTTTTTGGGCCAGACCGGCTAGGCAAAAAACCTTGGATTTCCCACAAAAACTATAAAAGCCCTCAATATGCTTCAAAATGATCTCAAACAATCTTCTGATAGTTCCTAGACATGAATGCATTATGTTGGAGAAAGATTGGAAGAAAAAATTACAGTCTTGAAAAATGATCAAATCTGGATATTTTGGGCCAGACCGGGTAGGCAAAAATCTTGGATTTCCCACAAAAACTATAAAAGCCCTCAATATGCTTCAAACTCATCTCAAAGAATCTTCTGATAGTTCGTAGACATGAATGCATTATGTTGGAGAAAGATTTGCAGAAAAAAATGAGTCTTCAAAAATGATCAAACCTGGATTTTTTGGGCCCAGACCGGGTAGGCAAAAAATCTTGGATTTCCCACAAAAACTATAAAAGCCCTCAATATGCTTCAAAATCATCTCAAACAATCTTCTGATAGTTCCTAGACATGAATGCATTAAAGTTGGAGAAAGATTTGAAGAAAAAATCAAAGTCTTCAAAAATGATCAAATCTGGATTTTTTGGGCCAGACCGGGTAGGCAAAAATCTTGGATTTCCCACAAAAACTATAAAAGCCCTCAATATGCTTCAAAATGATCTCAAACAATCTTCTGATAGTTCCTAGACATGAATGCATTATGTTGGAGAAAGATTTGAAGAAAAAAATGACAGTCTTCAAAAATGATCAAATCTTGATTTTTTGGGCCAGACCGGGTAGGAAAAAATCTTGGATTTCCCACAAAAACTATAAATCCCTCAATATGCTTCAAAATGATCTCAAACAATCTTCTGATAGTTCCTAGACATGAATGCATTATGTTGGAGAAAGATTTGAAGAAAAAATCAAAGTCTTCAAAAATGATCAAATCTTGATTTTTTTGGGCCAGACCGGGTAGGAAAAAATCTTGGATTTCTGACAAAACTATAAAACCACTCAATATACTTCAAAATGATCTCAAACAATCTGCTGATAGTTCCTAGACATGAATGCATTATGTTGGAGAAAGATTAGAAGAAAAAATCAAAGTGTTCAAAAATGATCAAATCTGGATTTTTTGGGCCAGACCGGGTAGGCAAAAAATCTTGGATTTCTGACAAAACTTAAAAAATCCTCAATATGCTTCAAAATGATCTCAAACAATCTTCTGATAGTTCCTAGACATGAATGCATTATGTTGGAGAAAGATTGGAAGAAAAAATCAAAGTCTTCAAAAATGATCAAATCTGGATTTTTTGGGCCAGACCGGCTAGGCAAAAAATCTTGGATTTCCCACAAAAACTATAAAAGCCCTCAATATGCTTCAAACTCATCTCAAAGAATCTTCTGATAGTTCCTAGACATGAATGGATTAAGTTGGAGAAAGATTTGAAGAAAAAAATGACAGTCTTCAAAAATGATCAAATCTTGATTTTTTGGGCCAGACCGGGTAGGAAAAAATCTTGGATTTCTGACAAAACTATAAAACCCCTCAATATGCTTCAAAATGATCTCAAACAATCTGCTGATAGTTCCTAGACATGAATGCATTATGTTGGAGAAAGATTAGAAGAAAAAATCAAAGTCTTCAAAAATTATCAAATCTGGATATTTTGGGCCAGACCGGGTAGGCAAAAAATCTTGGATTTCTGACAAAACTTAAAAAATCCTCAATATGCTACAAAATGATCTCAAACAATCTTCTGATAGTTCCTAGACATGAATGCATTATGTTGGAGAAAGATTGGAAGAAAAAATCAAAGTCTTCAAAAATGATCAAATGTGGATTTTTTGGGCCAGACCGGCTAGGCAAAAAACCTTGGATTTCCCACAAAAACTATAAAAGCCCTCAATATGCTTCAAACTTATCTTATTATTATCTTAAGAAGACTACTACTTTCCTAGATATAGAATATATATAAGCCGAAAATGTACCCTTCCTATCTTTATCCTGTTTTATCGACAATTAAAATGCCGAACTTTGTTTCGAAGGCAAAGTTATACCTTATACCGTGAAAACATGATTTAAAGAAATGAAATATGTGAAAACAGTACATGTTATACTGCACTAAACACTCTTTAGAACCGTGAAATCATGGTCTAAAGAAATAAAATATAGAAAAAGATTACATACTTTATCCAAACTAAATACAACCGTATAGGACAATGAGATGACGGTCTAAAGAAATGAAAAATAGAAAATCAGTACATGATACACCGCACTAAATACACCTTAGGACAATGAGAAGACGGTATAGAGAACTGAAAAATAGAAGAACATATACACTCTCCTCCCGCCACTCTGAGCAGAGTCTCTGCACCGGTTCAGCCGTATGAGGTTCTCATATGTTATCACATTCAACTGCGTTTTTATAGCTCAAATGGGAGGCTTCAATCTTCCATGTGTGAAGCAATTAATAGATGGAGCTCAAGTGGAGATTGACTATCAAATTAATAGTACTAGTGCTATCAAAGAAATGAAGAATTAATATCAGAGTTTTAAGTTAATAAGTAATAGATGGACATCCAATTTATTTGCTAATCAACCCGATATGCTCTCAAGTGGATATCGAAGAAATTTAGTTCGTATGTATTTGTTTCCTATCAACGCCATGCATATGCTCTCAAGTGGATATCAAAGAAATTGAGTGCGTAGTACTTTGTTTGCTATCAATCCGATATGATTTCAAGTGGATATCGAAAAAATTGCATGCGCTGTCATCTGTTTGCTATCGGTCCGATATGACCTCAAGTGGATATCCAACTTTAACATAATTCAGGTCAACTGCGTGTATACAGCTGAAATGGGAGTGGATATAAAACAAATTGGTGTGAAAATACATAAGATAGGTCTGTTTTTTTATGCCATCAACTAGGCGCTAGATACCGAACATTAATTAATTAATTAATTAATTAATTATTTATTTAATGATTGTATTATTTCTATGATTATCGTTAGGAATTAATGTTCAGTCCTGTAAAAAAATTGATCAGTTCTGACCTTTGCCGCTAACAATGTGGGTCGGAGACGTGTGATCGAGCGATAAAGCAGGAGGCATGCGCATTAGTTGAAAGATAAATGTTCGGTAGAGAGCTTTAGAGGGTTTAAGGCTACCGTCACGTCATGAAGTACTCAAGTTGCCTCTATCTTCTCTCTAAGCGAGTTATTTATATGGATTGAAGTATTGTTGACTCGGCGAACCAGTCTACGACCGCATAAGTAATTGACATGTAATTGATAAACCTACAATGACTTGAAAAACTTAGGTATTGAAATACAATTTGAGGTCAGATGTTATAGGCGGACGGCAGATAGCAGGATGAAGCAATTAGACTAAACGTGATCACTCCACAGATAACAATTTTTTGGGCAGCGCTTAATATATTTGATTCGACGTTGCGTTACATGCCGCTATGGTCTGTCATATCTTGTTCCAGTTAATTACATGTATTATATTTGTGAGTAATACCAGTGACTCTCGTTACCATACTTTGATCCTGTTGAATCTATCTACGAGCTACTGGCCAAGATATTTGTGTGCCAGACTTATTAAGTCCAGACTCCAGACTTTAATAACGAACGCTTCTTTTTTGGCGGTAATTATGTGCCAAATCAGAATAATTTCATCTAAGAGAATTACCAGTGGCTAATAAACAATTGAAAAGAACAAACCACTCGCAATGGCTTCTCGATCAGGACGAAATACCAACCCGCCACCGACCCCGCCAGCCTCTTACGAGGAGATCCAAAGCTTAAAAGTATCTCTGGCGAGAGCAAACGAGGAGATTACATCCCAGAAAACAGAACGAAGGAAATCGAGCAACGAACACGTATGTATATATAAAGTAGAAGGAAATTATATGGGTGCGAAAATGGAGGGAAGTCCCCCAAAGTTCAAGGTCCAGAAGAGCTTCAAAAGCACGACATTTGGAGCATGATCAGCGATATTTGTGAGAAGTATAAAGTCCCTCTGGTGTCCAGAATTCTGATGTGCAGTCAATGCTAAACCAAATCGCCGAAGAAGTGACCAAGAATAAAGGGGAAAATAAAGCATCTGACGTGATGCTTGGGGAAAGTGCGGCCCAAAATATCTACAGTCCCAGGTTGAAGGCTGAGCACTTCGGGATATTGAACACGAGCCTATAAAAAGAGATATGCCAAACAAAATTTTTTTTTTAGTTGTTCGGTATCCCAGCTGGTTTGCCCAGGTTGAAGTCCATGGCACTACAGTATGCCTGAGCACTTCGGGATATTGAACACAAGCTCAAAAGAGATATGCCAAACAAAATATATTTTTTGAGTTGTTCTGTATCCCAGCTGGTTTACCCAGGTTGAAGTCCATGGCAAAACAATTTATGCCTGAACACTTCGGGATATTCAACACAAGCCTAAAAGATATGTAATATGTACGCCAAACAAAATAGTTAGCCTACCTACGAGTAGCCGTTACCCATCGCGAAATTTGCGCAAATCAGATCAAAACAACCAGACGCGAATTACCGGTCGCGAACTGGAGCTACCGACTACAAACAACAAGACACGAGAAACCTGCTGCCAGGATAACATCTATTACATCTCGATATCTCATCCGCTTTATTTTCAGTATCGGCGATAATAATTTGGGGTCTGAATAATAAACAATAAGCGAAGTCTGCGACGTTTCGATTAGTAATTGGCAAGCGTGTAAGTCGCATTTTCGTCTGATTAAAGTAAATTCCACATCGTTCCCGACTTATGAAATAATAAAAAGATTATGTATTGTTGATTTTGAGAAATTAGCTGAACGTCGGATAGGCACATACGACAAACCAGATAAATCGTCGACCTCGATCGAAACGTACTGAAAATCGGGCTACGAATGACTAGATTTCGTGCACTACTACGGGTAGTCGACTGATGAAAGGTAAAATGCAAAAGTAGTTCTTTATCACACATTGACACCTACGGATTATGATATCTAGGCGCTAAAGTAGGCACTTTAAGGTGACATGAGGCTGGACTTAATTAAATGGAATGCTCCTGCTCCTTCAGCACCCCCTGGTGATAGGGGACCATTGGTCCCCTATCACCAGGGGGTAGTTTGGTTGCTAACAGTGTCTGGCTCGTTATAGCCGCAAGGCGGTTTTGACTTTTGTTTGTTGGATCCGTGAATAAAAATATCTCGACCGGGATGGTTAGCAAATTTGATAATGATAACTTCGTCGGTTGGTTGTATTTTTGTTAAATATATCTGGCGGTTTTGTTGATTAAAATCATATTGACAGTCTACGTTTTTCATGTCTATGGACTCTCATAGAGTTTCCTCAGGGTTATTTTATAAATGTTCATATAATATTTCTATTTCTATTCTTCATTTATAATTAAGTATATAGATTCTATTTTATTCATATATCTATTTTTAATCTTTTTTACTATACACTTTGATATTTTTAGCTAATTGGCCGGGTTAGTACATTATATATGTTAGATTATGTTAGATTATGTTAGACAACATAGTGTCCCCATTTAGCTTATCAAAGCTAAATAGCTTAGAAACTTAAATAAAGTTATTATTATTATAAATGAAATTCATTTCAATCTGAGAATACACGAATACCCTATTCCCTAAAGTCATATTCCCTATCTCCCAGATAACTGGAAATAAAGGTTATGTATGATTAATTCAAGTTCAAGGCTAATTAACGTCATCCGGCTAATAAAATATTTAAGTGCCCAAGATACATTATCACACGATCGAAGGAAGCACTGGAGCCGCCTAATGTTACTGATCAATATAAAGATAGGCCATTACGACAAATAAGGCCACTTGCATGCATGTAAGAATTAGAAAGACGCAGCGACCAAAGAAGACTATCAGGTACGTGTTTTTTTATCTTCAGTGTGGTTTTCAATGAGACTACATAACTTTTCGGGCCATGTTCACACCATATAATAATGGCCATATCTATATAACGCCATATTACCACAGGCGCTTTACATATTACTGACATATCCCGTCAGTGATTATTACTCCAGCGCTGCAGGGCAGCGGCTGGAGTCTTAAACTGTAGTCTGTGTCTTTTAAATTTTTTTATTATTATTATTATTATTATTACAAGTTGATACTGCTAACGATAATCAAATACCGTGAGTATTGAAATGTCAGATGATTTACTGAAAAGTGGGCTAGAAAATATCAACAAAATATTGAACAAAAGGTTCAACAAAATGATGTCAAAATTCCAGCTATACTGCGAAAACTACTTCAGATAACACCAATTGTGTATCTTTATCCGTTGTTATTATTGATTTTATTATATCTATTATATTACACAAGTTGATACAGCTAACGATAATCAAATACCGTGAGTATTGAAATGTCAGATGATTTACTAAAAAGTGGGCGAGAAAATATCAACAAAATATTGAATAAAAGGTTCAACAAAATGATGTCAAAATTCGAGCTGTACTGCGAAAACTACTTCAGATAACACCAATTGTGTATCTTTATCCGTTATTATTATTGATTTTATTATTTAACAATTATTCACTGAAGTCGAAGTGACTATTGGTGAATATTTACCGAGACGAAGTCGAGGTAAATATTCACCAATAGTCACTGAGACTGAAGTGAATAATTGTTTTAGTATAATTTCATCAGTGAATATCAGAGAAATTAAAACTAGAAATTATTAGTCTGACTTCCGACCCTTTTATAAGTTTTACAAGCGCGCGTGACAGGATAGTTTTGTGACAACATTTGCATAATCACATGCCGCTACGGTTCACTGCACAAACCGACTCGACAGGAGACTTGCAGGGACTACAAGAATGGATTTGCTATTAAAGACAGAAATACCGAAAAGCAGTCCAAATGCACACTAGAATTCAAGTTGAAGCAGCAGTCCTCACTTTTGAGGCCTCGAACCGTGTTACCATGGATGAAATGCAGCGAAAATGAGTGGAAGTGGGAAACCGGCTGACTGAAAATCTGCCACGGCGAGTGCAAATTTATCGAAAGGAACCGCTTTCATGAGTTCACTTCAAAGGACAAATTTGCTGGAAACTACAAACTACAGTTTGTAGTTTTGTGGATTATAGCCATCACAGAATCAAAGACAATGGTAAATCAAGAGACAAATGATTTCGGTATGAGATAAAACTTGAAAACACACCGAGAGCGGCGAGAGAAGAGCTTTAACCGGCTTCCTGAATGAAAACTAGAACTTGTTGTTTTTCTATCAAGAACCACGGGGAAAATAACTCAAGTAAGTACACTCTTTTTAAGTGGAACAGTTCTAAAGTCTCGTTGTGTTATTTATTGCTCTAAGTAGACGTTATTTGAGTTGTGATTCACGAGGACCGAATAAACTCAACCCCGGCCAAAACTCGTAAGTAAACTTTGTTTGTGACGGCTTATGGATTAAAATAAGCTTCAAGTTTAGCCATACTTATTTAGTTGCTTCTTTAGTGGGTTTTGGAAAAGCTTTTTCTTTCATATTATTTATTTATTCGTGAGAAACATCAGTAAATATGCGAGCGGCCATTTTGGTAAATGCCTTGTATGTTATATTCACCTCCAGGCGCTCTGGAGGTGAATATAGCGACGTATGACGTAATTCTCGACCAATCAGAGCACGGGAATCTCTATATTCACTGATGAAATTATACTAAATCTTATATAATAATACGCTAAGTGTGTGTGTGTGTGTGTCAGTGTGTTAGTGTGTAACGCTCTTTCCCAGGGTCCCTCGATCGATTTCCTAATATGGAGGACGCGCGCGCGCTCGCGTCCGAAAATGGCGCCAAAAAGTGACGAAAAGTTGCTTTCTGTCTTGGTCTTGGTTGCATTTGAGGAAAGAATGTTAAAAAGCTAAAATGAGTTTTCTCAAGTTCTAGTTCTCAGTTTAGTTGGGCGAGCGAGCCATCGAGCTTACGGGAATCTGTTTTAGGGAAAACCTGGGCGAGCAAGCCATCGAGTTTACGGGAATGTTTTACTTAGAGTTTAGGGAAAACCTATCGCCAAGCGAAGCGGCCGAAGTCAAACGACCGAACGAGGTAAGACCAGGTATTCAAACACAGTTAGAAATGTTGTCCGTGGAAAAGGCTGTTATTTATTTTTTATCTTACAACTCTATGATGTGTCTAATAGTAAGATATTTTGTCCATGTCTGTTTTGTGTATCCAGTTTCTTGTGTTCTTAGATATAAAACCAACTGTTTCGCCTTTCGGCGACCAGATTTGTTTTCGTCACACGAATTCATGTCTCGAGCTGCCTGTGACCGTCAGTTTTGGCATTTTTTCGACAATAATTGTGCTCATCGGTGTTAGAAATTAACTGAGATCAGTAAGATATTATTCCCTTTTAAAAAAATCAAAATACCACTTCGAAAATATCAACACGCTAAAAACATTGTGCCAGGAGTCAGACAGGAGTCAGACAGGCTAGACTATGTTACTATAATTTATCATATTTGTTGATTTTATGTGAGTTCCCACGGGTCCCTGCTAGTCTATTATATTACACTAGTGGATACCGCTAACGATAATCCAACACGTGTGTTAGACGCTTGCTAGGTCATAGCGCGTTTTGGGTAGCGCCATGAAACTTGCATGGTAGTGATCCTGGGTGTATGGTGTTTTCCCACACACTGGAATTTTGGAGCACTTCTCGTGGAACTAAGTGGCCTAAAGATCAGCCGAAAAAGTTTCTCCTTGAAAGGATCGTTATTTTCCATCCAAATGCATGGAATGTCATCACAAGCTCGCGAACCGGCAGCCATCCGCAGTTCATGCCGCGTGGTAGTTGTCGCGTGGAGTTATCTGCCACATCACTTCATCCATTATGATTTTAAGCTGCAACCTCATTCTAGCCACTTCTAAACGGGGGAGGGTTCCATTATTAACAGGAAAGGCATAGGATTTTCCACCACTCCCCCCTCAGTTTTGCAGGGTTCGCATTTCTTACCCCACATTTGCAACCAATATGTTGTGTTCGTCGTGTTTACTACCAAAAGCATTATTTTTAAGCTGCAAATTCATTCTAGCCACTTCTAATGGGGAGGGTTCCATTATTAACAGGAAACGCATAGGATTTTCCACCCCTCCACCCTCAGTTTTGTAGGGTTCGCATTTCTTACCCCAGATTTGCAACCAATATGTTGTGTTCGTCGTATTTACTACCAAAAGCATTATTTTTAAGCTGCAAATTCATTGTAGCCACTTCTAATGGGGGAGGATGCCAT
Source organism: Actinernus sp. WN-2022 (assembly GCA_030867875.1). Classification (NCBI taxonomy): domain Eukaryota; kingdom Metazoa; phylum Cnidaria; class Anthozoa; order Actiniaria; family Actinernidae; genus Actinernus; species Actinernus sp. WN-2022. Next base: position 86,024,506 of record JAOWCC010000577.1, read on the forward strand.
TATTAACAGGAAACGCATAGGATTTTCCACCCCTTCCCCCTCAGTTTTGCAGGGTTCTCATATATTACCCCAAATTTCCAAGCAATAGGTTGTGTTCGTCGTGTTTACCACCCAAACTAAGATTTTAACGCTGCAACGTTATTTAATCCAGTTCTGGACTCCGAAATAGCAAATGAAACTGTCCCAGCATGCTTTGCGGCCAAAACGGAAAGGGCGATGGATTTTTACCGGTAGAAAGGAACATCGTAGAGACATGGGGTTTTCATCAAAATGGGAACCATGCAAAACTACAGGGGGTCTTCTTAATTTGGTAGATATTGAAGTTCAGGGGGGGAAATGACAGGCAAAACAAAATTTGAAAACGGCTTAACCCCCCTTGAACTTCATTTGCGCGAGTAATAACGCAAAAAAATAATCTAGTTGGGCGAAAATACATAAGATAGGCTGGTTTTTATGCCATCAACTAGGCGCTAGATACCGAACATTAATTAATTATTTAATGATTGTATTATTTCTATGATTATCGTTAGGAATTATTACAAGTGGAAACCGCTAACGATAATCAAACACGCAAAATACAGTGGCCACTTGAATTTTTAAGACACCAACGCAAGTTAAATCTTCAAGTGGATATTTTATTTCCTACTGGGTAGCCTGTGGTGATCGCTAGATGCCGGGTCATTTTGAGATTCGATGAAGAATTTCCGAACGTTTTAGCCTCGTTATCATGCCATATCATGTCTGAACATGCGCGCGCATGATTTGTCATGAAGTCGCTTACATAAAATCATGTTGGCTCAAGCACATGGTTATACGTTGGTGCAACTTTCTAGAAAGGGAGTCTAAGAGAATTGTTGCAGTATTTGGTAAGTATTCTATGCTTAAAAAACGAAATGTTACTAAGAGAAGTTTTTGGAACATTTTTTCAAAGGATTATAAAACTGCTGTGGTGCCAAAATAGTGCAGGTTTTCCAAGGTAAATCTACGCCTGAGTCAAACTGTTTCAACTGAACTGAGCACAGAACAAGACAGTAGCTTGAATTACAAACGAAACCCAGCAGCTGTTTACAGTAATGGTATGAACAACAAACGGAGTTGCACACCAAGACTTGAAAAACGAACAAACCGAATGAGCGGCCAACGTGCCAAGCTAGCGGCCCAACGCGGTCGCAAACAAAAATATTAAGTGTTTAATTTTGTTCATCTCGTTTCCGCTATTGATTGACAATATACATGCATGTATACTATAACTAGAAGTAATCATAGTCCCATAGATTATCAAAGTGCGTTAGACATATTTTTTTGTATGAGAACTTTAAACGGCTCTCAGGTTTCAATTGTTTTCTCAACATTTGTAATACCAGTCCAATTAGTGTTTGAAGTTAGTATAGAATACAATCAACCCTATTCAGATGTGTATAAACTGCATCCCAGTTTTCATGACCAAGGCTGTCTCCATAATATTGACTAAGTGCCAGTGATTACACTCCAGTGTAGAACATAATATATGTGCATGTGTGTAAACTACACCTTCAGACTGATTCAAATTATTCTTCAAGTGAGACCAAGACTGGCTGCAGAATATCGAGTGTCCATTGTTATTGCAGAATAATTTCTGATCATATTAGGGCTCACCTTGTTTTGATATTTAAGTGATGCGTGTTCAGCATTGTTGAAACGATCTTCAATGTGGTCTGTATTTGTCACACATTTACAGGAAATCCACAATGCAAACTCGCAGCACTTCACTTTCTATTAGAAATCGCTAGTTATATCTATTATATTACACAATTGGGTATCGCTAACGAAAATCAAATGATACTGAAAATTTTACACGATTTAATGAAAATAGGGCTAGAACTTTTAGTATGTCAGCTGCACTCCCTAAAGTTCACCTTTCGCCAAAATAATAAACAAATTCGAGTTCTACGAGAGAATCTAATTCAGAAAACATCAATTGCGTTTGTTTATATGTTGTTATTATTAATTTTATTATTTCTCTTATATTACAGAAGTGGGTACCGCTATAGCTAACGATAATCATACAATGGTTTCCAACTCTCCCCCCTTATTTTTGTAAGCTTCGCAGATCCTACACAAATTCGCAAACGATATGGTGTATTAGTCATGTTTAGTACCAAGACTATGGTTTTGATACTGCAACTTTATTCAATCCCTTTCTAATGGGCCACGGTGGAGGGTACTACTATTAACAGGAAATGCCTATGCTTTTCCACCCCTCACCCCTCAGTTTTGTAAGGTTCGCAGATCTTACCCAAAATTTGAAAATAATATGTTGTGCTTGTCGTGCTTAGTACCAATGGATAGATCTTTTCGAGATAAGCAATATACATGAAGGCTGGTCAATATTGATTATACCTCGTTACCGTGCTGATTGACCACATGAGATAGCAAGCGCATGTGCCAATCAGTGCAACGTTTGATAGCCGATCCGCTGTATTTTCTGTGCTTTTGCGTGCACAAGCGCAAATCTCTCTTTCCTAATTCAAGCTTTGAATACAGAAAATCCTCCCCAATCACTGACCAAGTTAAGGGTCTGAATGGGGTTAACTGTCTACTGACAAACGGCCTTAAAAATAACTGACAAATGACGTTTTTTTAATGACAACTGACAACCAAAAAATAACTGAAAACTGACAAATTTGGTTTTGGTGGGTCAAACATTGTAAATTTGCTCTAGTAATGATTAACTGGGACTAACTGAAAACTGACAAATGGCCAAAATTTTAACTGTCAACTGACATGTAGACCCCCCATTCAGACCCTCCAAGTTCAGGCAGCGAGCCCCTCTCGTGATAAGATGGAACCAAATACCGTGCTAGACGACTGGATTGCCGAGTTAGGCAAATGCCAAAGCACGTCCGCTCAACTCCTCAAAGAGAGTCCACGCTAGGGACGAACGATCCCTCAAAATCACAAAAGAGTGATACTGAGAAATCCCCCAAGAAGGGAGAAGGTTTCACAGCGACCTATGTCGTTTAATTTTTCAATTTAATGATACTCTGCTTTTCTCGCGTTCATGTTAATATCCCGACGTAGCTAATTGATAAAAATTGAATAAATTATCAAAAAACAATTGATACAATTGATAACAGTTGATAACAATTAGTTAATTCAATTGATAACAATAGATTTTCACTCAGATTTTGGCAATTAACGTATCAATTGATATCAATTTGTATCAATTATTCTGAAATGTGAGATGAGATGAGTGTTATTACCACAAAATGTAAAACCGATAATTTTAGATCAGTATATTTTAAATCGTGACTCCATCTTACGAAAAACAAACACTGAATATTCTGTGGCCATAATATTAACACAGAATATTTCCTTCAGCGCCATATCATCACAAGCAGCACACTTCCCTCTTTCGCGGCAACTGTTCATGCAACACGTGCCATGCGCATATACGCCGTATGTGTTAATAATCAGTTAATGTCAAACACGTGTACGTTATCTCATCAACTGGCGCGAAATAGGCCGTGTGTGTGCTAGTAGCCCGGTAGTAGTCAGGGTAGTTTAATATTTGGTCCAAGCCACGACAATGTCAGTAAAGGGATTAGAAACTAACACAGACTCAAACCGAGATTGTCCACACGAAACAATAGTAGACCTTAACGTTCAATGTGTTGTCAAAGGATACCACGAAGTCAATTTCACGTGAACGTAGGAGAGGAATTTGTGGCTTTAATTTAAAGAAGCATGGTCCCAAAGATAAAGCTTTTCGACTTTCAAACAGTAGAGGTCAACTTGGACATCTACAGAGTTAGCTTGTAGCGCCGTTGTGGACTTAACAGGATTCTGATTATTATCAATTATTGTCAATTGTTATCAATTGTTATCAATTGTTATCAATTGTTATCAATTCCTTATCAATTGCTTATCAATTGCTTATCAATTTTTGTCACTCACTTTTTGGCTATCAGTTGTCATCAATTGCTGATATCAATTGATAATCAATTAACTAATTGATATCAATTATTATCAATTGAAACAATTATCAATTTTATCAATTAGCTACGTCGGGTAATATAAAAGTGGACAAATATGTTAAAAATGCTAACCGATGGGCGAGATCAGGGCTGCGTTTAGTATTTTTCATAAATTTATTTCAAGTATGAAAAGATAAAAAGAAAAAGATATGCTTGTTACTAAGCCAGTGTTGATAATAAGTTTGCGTGCAGAAGCTAAATACTTCTTAAGGCTAAATTATATTGTGATTCCCAGACGGTAACATGATCTATATCCAAGCAACCAATGTTTTGCGAAATATTGTAAAACTGCAGGGACCAACGGACGAAGTGTAATACCGGCCATGATCACCTTGGAAAGATCTAATCAGCGAAAATGTGTAAACAATAACAACGAAGAAAGGCCTCAAAGATGGTCGATATTTATACAGATTAAACTGAGATACTCTGCTTGTTTCAAGTTCCTCGTGAGAGAAAATGATACATGCAAGTGTTAGAAAAAGCTTTCGTGTCTCTGGCGTCGCTTGTTCCAGTCACTTGAATGACATTCCAGACAACGCATTGGCTAACCATGGCAAGGGAATGTCATTAATAAATCAACGGCATAAATAGGGACAGTTCAGGCCTTTCTATTTCACTTCAAGAATTAAGCTCCTCAAGAATAACGAAGAAAAGGACAAACTAAAGGTGAATTGACTCAAAATAATTATTGCATCAGATACTTCAGAAGTAAATACATGTATATCGTTAAATAGGATTCGAAGAACTGGTTGTTTTTCCTATAAGACAAGTTTTCTAGACGGCCGATATTGTTATCTTATATTTTCCATGACGTCGTATATTCTGTCTACGCTACCCCTATATCTCTAAAATGTTCGCTAGAATCGCACTCTCTTGATCAATTTAAAAACTGTATTGAAATTTCTAAGTATACGATTTTTGCCAGCATGTGGAAAGGACGAGGCCTCATTTAGTTAACATTTCTCGACGAGATGGAATACTAGAATCACTAAAGTGAACTGATTATCGAATTAGAACACGTTTAGCTTTGAAAGCGATTTTAAAGGGAACCTGTGGTTGGGTGCTTCAAAACGTCCTTCCTTGCTTGAGAATACCAAATTTACGGAACATTATCTTAAGAAGACGACTTCTTTCCCAGATCTAGAATATATATATAAGCCCAAAATGTACCCTTCCTATTTTTGTCCTGTTTCATCGAGAATTAAAATGCCGAACTTTGTTTGGAAGGCAAAGTTATACCTTATAGCGTGAAAACATGATTTAAAGAAATGAAATATGGAAAAACAGTACATGTTCTACTGCACTAAATACTCTTTAGAACCGTGAAATCATGGTCTAAAGAAATGAAATATAGAAGAACATATACACTCTGCTACCTCCACTCTGAGCAGAGTCTACAGAGTCGCATCCATACCGGTTCACCCGCATGAGGTTCTGAGGCTTCAATCTTCCATGTGGGAAGCATTTAATAGATGGATCTCAAGTGGAGATTGACCACCTACTAAGGCAAAAGTGGAATTTTGGAGCACTTCCCGTGGAAATAAGTGGCCTAAACGTCCGCGAAAAAAGTTTCTCCTTGAAATGATTGTTATTTTCCATCCAAGTGCATTGAATGTCATCACAAGCTCGCGAACCGACAGCGTTCCGCAGTTCATGCCGCATGGCAGTTGTCGCGTCGAGTACAGAAACAATGGTTTTAATTCTGCCACAACACTTAATGCATTGTGATTTTAGCGCTGCAACTTCATTCAAGCCAATTCTAATGGGGAGGGCACCGTTATTAACAGGAAATGCACAGGATTTTCCACCCCTTCCCCCTCAGTTTTACAAGGTTCGCATTTCTTACCCCAAATTTGCAACCAATATGTTGTGTTCGTCGCGTTTAGTATCAAAACTATGATTTTTAAGCTTCAACTTCATTCAACCCACTTCTAAATGGGGAGGGTACCATTATTAACAGGAAATACATAGGATTTCCCCCCCTCCCCCTTCAGTTTTCCATGGCGATGGATTTTTAGAGCTAGAAAGGAACATGGTAGAGACATAGGGTTTTCACCAAAGTGTTACCCATAGAAAACTGCAGGGGGTCTTCTTAATTTGGTTAACATTGATCTCCAGGGGGAGAAATGACAGCCAAAATAAAATTTCAAAATGGCTTAACCCCCCCTGAACTTCATTTGCGCGAATATTACATCAAAAATTTAATCTAGTTGGATGAAATTACATATGATAGGCTTGTTTAAATTCGCATTAACATAGCGCAACGTACCTAACATTAACACCTCCAAGCTATAAATTACAATTATTCCCTACCCCACTCCCCCTGGAAATGGTATACCCATTTGTGTTAGCAAAATGTCTCCGGAATGTCATTCATGACAAAACTGATCGGTTTCTAAGATTTCAAGTTCAACACAGAACCACATAATTAAAGTTAAACGGTTGCCCAGGCCCCGCTCGGCCAACGAAAAACGGAGAAAAAACGCCTTAACCCCCCCCCCCCCCCCTGAACTTCATTTGCGCAAATTAGTACGCAAAAATTTAATCTATTTGAGTGAAATTACATAAGATAGGCTAGTTTTTATGACATTAACTATGCGCTATATACCGAACATTAATTAATTAATGATTGTATTATTTCTATGATTATTATTATTATCATCATCATTATTATTACAAGTTGATACTGCTAGCGATAATCAAATACAATATTGAAATGTCAGATGATTTACTGAAAAGTGGGCTAGAAATATCTCGCCCCCCTCCCCTCCCCCCCCCCCCGTATTTAAAGTTTCAACAAAATGTTGTCAAAATTCGAGCTGTACTGGGAATCTACTTCTGATAACAGCAATTGTGTTATTGATTTCATTATATCTATTATATTACACAATATATAGATATCATTAGCATATTAGCGCCTCGAACGGCTTCTTACGTTTTAATAGCTCTAACATTTTGTCACAGTACTGTTTCTTATCATTTGCCATTTACGTAAAGCTGTAGCAAGATAATACTACCTGTCATCCAAGATTCCAATTATGCTGAAGTACTCCTCATATTCTTTGGTTACACCACAGGAAGCCCAAGCTCTGTTTATGTAAATTTAATTTATAAGGGTTTGTATGAGAATTCTTTAATCTGGCTTTTCGATAAATATACTGTAATAAAGTGAATAAAACTTACCTGGTGTCTTTGATCTGTATCTTGGCTGTGTCTGTACGTAGTTTCAGCGAATTTGGGCGAATTTTGAATCCCTTACTCTTCATACTATAGAAGAAATGAAAGGTAGGAGACGAACTTCAAATCTCGGGTTCAAAGCCACTCACGTTTGGGTCGATTTTTTCACGAAAATCGCATCGATTTTACATTCTATCCCCATCAGCATACGCAGTGATAAATTTCCAGTCTATCTGTGCCAACCAAACGAAGATATCTGTATTTGCCGAGCTGCAATCCACTATTAAGTCCGCCGAAATCTCGCCATAAGCAGCCATCCATGCCCGTGACTCGCCAAAGTGGTGCCAACACAGGAAACCCAAGCTGTGGAATTTTTAAATCTAGCTTTCGTTGGCACCACTTTGGCGAGTCACTCTGGCGAAACACTCAAACCGAGATTGTCCACACGAAACAATAGTAGACCTTACGTTCAATGTGTTGTCAAAGGATACCACGAATGTCAATTTCACGTAAACGTAGGAGAGAAATTTGTAGCTTTAATGAAGCGTGGTTCCAAAGGTAAAGCTTTTCGAGTATCAAACAGTAGAGGTCAACATCTACAGAGTTAGCTTGAAGCTCCGTTCTGATTATTATCAATTGCTTATCAATTATTATCAATTTTTGGCTAACCGATGGGCGAGATCAGGGCTGCTTTTATTATTTTTCATAAATTTATTTGTAGTATGATCAGATAAAAGCAAGAGCCCATCTGGGCTTTCACTCGGGCCACATGAGATTGAAGATACTTCATACTTATACGTCATACTTTATTTATCTTTCCTTAAAAAGGCTTTTCAAAGACAAAATACAAATACAATACAACTACAGTGTACATGATAATTTGAATTACATCTATTAATTTAACCTATTTTGAGTTTGATATAATTTGCTCTTCAGCTTTCGCTTGAAACTTAAAACGTCTTTACTTAATTTCAGTTCATTATCTAGTGAGTTCCATATTTTTGGTATTCTCTTGGGATGAAGTTATCGCTGCTTCCTGTCACAATATTGTATTCATTGGCCAGCGATTTGATATTCTCGATGGTAGTTTGACCGACAGAAACGAAAATGAAATACACTTTCATTTGAAATCCTCTTAGTAATAACCAAAGGGAAGAATTATTAGCTGAATTTAGCAGTCTTTATAGGAGTGGCCGGTAGCGCAGTGACTTTCATTCTCTGCTCCCTTAGTATATATGTAATTTAATATTTTTGTTTTTCTCGTATGTAAATTAAAGAAGTTGACCTTTTAATTTAAACACAACTTATTTATGTAACACACGTTTACAATTTAGTCTGCTGTTCTGTTATACTGCAGGTTCCGAGTACTAATACATGATTGTCTCTAATGTATGTTTATATTTGTACCATAGTATAAGTTGTATCCTGTCCATCCTGTGATGGAGCTATGTCAATTTGTGTGCCTCTGTGTAACTTTATCTGCTGTTCTTGCTATACATGATGAGCCATTACGACACGAGCAATTCGCGCGCCAATCTAATCAAAATTTCAAGCATGTAACGCGGGCTCATTTTGTGAAGTAATTTATGTGTGCGCTATTATTTGATTCTTTCGCGCGAATATTTGCGTGGTCAAAGCCGCGTATATCCGCCGGTACTGCCGGCCGGTTTGTAGTTATATATCGAGTTTTTCTTTACGAAATAAAGGTAAAATGTGTCATCTGTCAAACATTAAGTAGCTCTAGGTAACGTTTCCTGTCGAGCAGCTTTACTTGAAAAAGGAGCGCCTTGGCGATGTTTATAGTTGTTTCGATCGCTCGGAAATAGTTAGACTTCAGTCATTTTGTCGATTATCTCGGTCAGTAAAACGCAAATTGTAGAGTTTTGGTGCAAGGAGAAGTGTACGGGAAGAGATGGCTACGGAACGCAGGTTGAGGAGAAATTGGATCATTTTGCAATTGTTACCAGTATGTCGGCAGCAGTTGAAGTGGTCGTCATTTATACCTCCAGAAAAAGTGGTGATTTTTAGTCTTCTTGATGTATTTGTAGATCAGGGCCCGGTTGTTCGAAGCAAGGTTAAGCGCTAACCCAGGGTTAAATCGCTAACCCAGGGTTAAATCGCTAACCCAGGGTTAAATCGCTAACCCAGGGTTAAATCGCTAACCCAGGGTTAAATCGCTAACCCAGGGTTAAATCGCTAACCCAGGGTTAAATCGCTAACCCAGGGTTAAATCGCTAACCCAGGGTTAAATCGCTAACCCAGGGTTAAATCGCTAACCCAGGGTTAAATCGCTAACCCAGGGTTAAACTGTACAGATTACAATTACAGATTTAGTGTTAACCTAGGCCGGTTAAAGTTAACCTTGCTTCGAGCAACCCGGCCCTGGTACAGTGGTTGTTATAAAACATGCACAGCATTATATATATCTTGATTGTGTTGGGAAAGAAATGGTAAATATTCTTATAATATTCATGAATAATTCATGAGGGTACTGGCCAATTCCGCGTGCCGAACGACACCACGACACCACGCCGAAGCGGCTCGCCATTGTAAATCCCATACAATTCGTTCGCTCATATTGTAAATAGTACTTACCCTGACTCTTCATATTTTGTCTAAAGATACTCTTGGAGAAACATATCACAAACTGTTACACAAAAGCAATGAAAGGTTTGGAGTAGTTGTGTTTTTGGAAAAGAGAAATTATATTATGAAAGCCTCAAAAATATTTCATTCAAAAGGTTCCATGAAAATTAATTGTAACTAAATTTTTGAGAATAACTGATATTATTATATGACAGGAGCTACTTCCGGTCAAATGGCGCGCGCTGATTGGCCGTTTAGCGGGCGGAATTCTCCCGTAATGCCCACGGGCAATACGGATTTTCCCGCTGCAGTGTTTGTGTACACGAATCGGTCGAATTAAATCTTAAAAAGTTAAAACAAAATATGCCATATAATAAACACCTTATTAACCTCGCTTGCTCGGTTAATAAGTAGTTATTAAAGAAGTTATTTCAAAGACAGATGTAGCTATAAAATTTAACCGACTTCAGTTTAAATGACAAGGGTGCTTCCACTGATATATCCCAAATAACAGCCATCAACATTTTAGTTTTACTAATTTCTGGTGACAAAGGCATTTACATCAACAAAACTTCTCCTACAGTTTAATAATACAAAGAAACATCAGTCTCTAAATAGAGCTATAAAATACTGGGAACTTTTGAAGGACTTCTTGTCCTATAATTAAACTTCCATGCCCCACTCCCTAGCCAGCAACTGCTAATATAAGAAAAATTAGTACAAGAAAGCCCTCAAGACCTGTAGAAATAAAACCAAAAACTACCTTAAATGCATCTAGATTCAAACAATAAAATTCAAAGACTTTTGTGCAAGTATTGCAAACAGATCTTGAGACCAACAACACAATCTGAATCAACTGAATATTTTTGTTGCCAGCAAATGCTGTTTTAGTGGAGACTATAGCCCGGCTACTTGGTCTTACTTGGCCATTTTAATATTCCAGCTCTATTCCACCTCTTTTTCTTGTTGGAGATAAATGAGATGTAGACTTTGATTAGCCATTATAGTTGTTTCAAGGCTTATTAAACTTAAAGTGCCAATAAAATGAAAAATTCGATCCCGTTTTTATTTTATTTTATTAAATTATAGGCTTCTCTTATTCATTTTGTGCAATTAAAAATCAATTTGGAGAGCGCGAACATATTTTTTTTTTGTATCGAAGTCAGGCGGAATTGCCGAAATCAGGCGACAAATTTTCTGCTGTTAAAGATATGCTAATTACATGCGTGACGTCACTAGGTCTGCGCATTTATATTCGTCTCCATAAATACTCCAAAATAAGTGCATTTTTGGCCGGTTTTCAATTTAAGTATGTAATACTTTGAGAAACCTTGACGATGGCCATAATTGTTCTAATAGAATCCTTGCAGTCAGCCTATTTTGACTTTTGTGAATATTAATGTAGGACCTAGTGACGTCACGCATGTGATTAGCATATCTTTATCGGCATAAAAATTGTCGCCTAATTTTGGCAATTATGCCTGACTTCAATACGAAATAAATTTATGTTCGCGCTCTCCAAATTGATTTATCATTGCACAAAATGGCTAAGGAAGCCTATAATTTAATAAAATGAAATAAAAATGGGATCGATTTTTTCATGTCATTGCCACTTTAAGTGTTTTTAATCCTGTTCACAGGGTCACATAGCTCTAATGGCCTAGGTCTAAATAATTGAATGCAGTTGGTGTATATATGCCACCATTCAAGAAAAAGAAGCTCAGATGTCACTATAAACTGCTCAGTAGCAGTACATGTAGCTTCACAGCAGTCCCAGTGCCAAATCTGAAGAAAACAGAGGCAACTTAAGTCATCTTTTTAAGTGTAAACATAAGCCAATGCTTCCTTTAAATTTTTTGTTATTGCTTAAAGAATAGCAAAATTTAAAAAAACATAAAAAGACTGTACTAAATGTTAAAGTGATTTTCATAAACCTGTGAAACAATTATTGCTTGTTAACATCTAATAGTCAAATATACACAAAAGAAAACAATAGCATTAGCATTTAATAGCACTAAATATTCTAGTATCTGTTTCACAGGTTTATGAAAATCACTCTATAATACTCAGATATCGTTAAAGGGAACCTCGGCTGAAAAACAATGTTTGCTCTCAAGTGTTTGTTATGGATGCCTAAGTCTGTTTCTGTGTTTGTCTCCAGTAAATTGTACACTAGATGTCATTTATGCAACAATTTTCCTCTCGATAAAACTCATTTGAATTTCCTGCGCGCCGCCATCTTGAATTTTATGACGTCATAGTGTTGTCCCTATTGTCAAAAAACAATAGCTCTTTTGTTATGCGACAACAGGGGCAACACTGTGACGTCATGATATCCAAGATGGCGGCGTGCAGGAAATTCAAATGAGTTTTATCGAGAGGAAATTCGGTGCATAAATGACATCTAGTGTACAATTTACTGGAGACAAACACAGAAACAGACTTAGGCATCCATAACAAACGCTTGAGAGCAAACATTGTTTTTCAGCCGAGGTTCCCTTTAAGAATACTCAATACTCGGATAAAAATCTTTATAAAACCAATATAGCTGAATTTTGATTGAATCTTTTCATTTTAATATCTTTTCATATCAACATACATGATATGTGCATGTAGCTTATTTTCATCATTACAATTTGTTTTATTGCCCAAGAGCATGCAGGTGTACAAATTGTGTTCATGCAGCGAAATCTACCCTGCGAGCAGAGGTTTCTCATCTCTTTGCCTGTCCCGTCCGCCGAAAGAAAGGGAAAGGACAGGAAAGGCAAAGAGATGAGAAACCTCTGCTCGCAGGGTAAGCGAAATCAAATCATAAAAAAATTGGCTGGCGGTCATTTTTTTTGTAAACTGACACGCCAAATAGTAAGAATTTGTTGTTTAGCTTTCAACAAAATTAATGAATGACACAGAAAAAATAAATAATCAAACTATAAACACTAAATATCACAATCAGCGCAGCTACCAAAAATGTCTGTGGCATAAATCGCGCGTGTAAAACTCATAAACACAAGCAAATGATAATTTGCATATTACAGAATTTAAAAGAAACTAACATGATATGGAGAGGGCCTCATACCTGTTCAGAAATGATGAAATATTCTGGTGTTAGCCATCAGCAACGACAATCCGACTACAACAATGTTGCCCAGTGTGTAAAGTAAAATATATTTTTACACATGTTAAAATGGTTCTCCTTACAGTTTTCCTTCCACAAAGCCACAATATAGTGACATTTATAGTACAATGCTAAAGTTGTTAATAACAAAATTCGGTCGAATTAAATTCCAGTGTGAAGCAGTCTCTAAAGAACGTTACCAAAACAGAATAGCTTTCAGTTTTGTCTCGCAACTCTTCCTCAAGCTACCATCGTATTGCCTATGAAATCGAAACACTTTCTAGCCAGCACTTCGACTTGGATACTCCGTTGTATTGAAAACGCCTGAAAATGAAGTACCTTTCATCACAGAAGTTTTAATCCAGAAAAAGGTTATCTTCTCCATCAGATCAGAAAAGAGTCCCAACTTCATCTGATTCCTCTGAAGAATGGTGAGAGAATGCGAAATTCTGACAGTGGTTCTTCTTGTAGTTAAGTTGTTATTCAAAAGTCAAAATATCCCGTGTTAGTTCATGTTAATTTCGACGTTAACCTTCGTGACAACTTTTCGTTGCAAATAATCAACTCAGTTAAGGCTATGAAGATCCGATAAATGTGGCTAAAGTAGGTTGAAAGTGTGATACAAACTTCGCCAGTGAAACTTAACTTTCTCCTCCTTTTGATCGCGCACATGCGACGAACGCAATCCAGACGTTGTCACGAACGCTCTGCGAACAACTATATCCGCTGGGGGTGGTGATGGAATCGAATATGTAATGCGCATGCCTATACACTAGACATAACTTCCAAAGGCCAGATTTATGGCGGGCTCACATTGAAGATTAGTTTGTGAAGGAACCAGCTAGCGAATTGCTCGTGACGAGTCCATATTGGTATTTGTTGGATTAAAGATTATTAACTGAAATCATGCGTTGGATCTCTAATTAAAAGCTTTACCTTCATTCCCAAAACTTCAGTCTGCTCATTATATTACAGAACTATAAAGGGAATCGTTGGAAGCCTTTAATTTCTCGAACCAAACCTCGACCGTGAGAGGTTTCTTGTTTAAGTTTACCTTGAGAGGTGAATATTGCTTGGCTCATCATAAATTATTCTATGCTGAGTGTGTATTTCTGGCTTCGTGTTGCGAGCGACAGTGTTGCTCTCACAGTTCAGGCGTTCAGATGTCTTCAGACTTGGATAGAGGATAGTAACCCATAACTGCTCAACCACAGTATATATATTTGCTATAGTAAATCGCTATATTTCGCTATAAGCGTCCGCAGAATTTCACTGGAGAGAAATCTATTAGTGCCACGAGTGCGCGCATACAATTAATGCATAATTTAACCATAAAGTGTCCGACGACTACTGCAATGCTGATCAAATACAACGCTTGTCGAGGTTTATACGATATTTCGGCTGGCCAGTACCAGCCTTCTTCAGTGTAAAATAAAATAAACCTGAAGAAGGCTGGTACTGGCCAGCCGAAATATCGTATAAACCTCGACAAGCGTTGTATTTGATCAGCATTGCAGTAATCTTCGGACACCTTATCATTATATGTTCTTCTTCTTGCTGATCAAGATCTGTTTTCGATCCAACGTCTGGCAGGATTGATTGTACACGGTTTTTGCTGCGGTTTCTAACCTTAACTATATATAATTTAACGCATGCGCAGAAATTTTGCTGCATGAAACAAAAATAGATAAATAACGGCCTGCAGATTTAGACTCGTGCCTGCCACAGGCAGCCCGATTAATAAACTATATAAGCTTGTTACCTGAAGCCAGTGTTGATAATAAGTTTGCATGCAGAAGCTAATTAAAATTATATTATATTATATTGTGATTCCCAGAGGGTAACATGATCTATATCCAAGCAACCAATGTTTTGCGAAATATTGTAAAACTGCAGGGACCAATTCAACGGACGAAGTATAATACCGGATCACCTGGGAGGGAACTAATCAGCGAAAATGTGTAAACAATGACAACGAAGAAAGGCTGATTATACGGTAATGGTTAATTTCATATAAATTAAATTCTAAATACTTCTTAAAGTGTATATGAAACGAAAAATAAGTTGATCTTATTTCAAAGTCCTTTCGAAATGAGGAAGGATGGCGCTTTCCGTTTGTGAATAACTCGTCTCGTTCCAGAGATATTCAGGTTTTTGTAATATGTAAATTAGATTAACTGTGACGTCATGACCTTGACACAACCTGGAGACAAATCACAAAATAAAGAAAATCTCTGAAAATAGTGGCTAAAAATAATTGATACTTTGCACATGTATGATAATAAGGAAAATACACAAAAATGTGCAAATCATGACGTTGCCATGGAAACACTTGTCCCCAGGCCACTTTCATGATAAAAAAAAAATCCTTGATTTCTCCTTCGTAATGTACAATTTACTGCTGTAGGCGCATTTGACAATTACAAACAATGTAAGCATTGTATATCCGAGGTTTAAATAAAATTGATTTGTAGAACAGAGTCATAAATTTCAATCAGATAATATTTTATGTTCAATGTCAAATGCGCCTAGGGCCAAGAGTGTTTCCATGGCAACGTCATGATTTCCACACTGATGTGTATTTTCCTTAGTACCATACATGTGCAAAGGATCAACTATTTTTAGCCACTATTTTCAGAGATATTCTATATTTTGTGATTTGTCTCTAGGTTGTGTCAAGGTCATAACGTCATAGGTAATCTAATATACATATTACAAAAACCTGAATATCTCTGGAACGAGATGAGATATTCACAAACGGAAAACGCCATCCTTCCTCATTTCGAAAGGACTTTCAAATAAGATCAACTATAAAATATTGTAAAACTGCAGGATCGGATCACCGTGGAGGGATCTAATCAGCAAAAATGTGTAAACAATAACACCGAAGAAAGGCTGATCATACGGTAATGGTAATTACTCGGGCCAGCGTAGGCTGGGCCCGAGTCAAGTTTCGCAAGTGTTTATTATTTTTATTATTTTCTGTGTCGACTTCCGGGCCCGTCAACCAATCAGGATCGATTCCCCACGGGATAAACACGCGGGACGGGTTTCTCTCTGAAAAATCCAAGATGGCGGCTACAAAGGACTTATGCCTTGTTATGGCAAATCACCTAGTTTTTGGGCCATTTTTGCTGAAACCAAAGGCTTCTTGGACTGAAATACCAAGATGTTCAGTGTTTCTAGGGCCGACAGGAGTTTTACGGGCCGTTTGCATGGAAGATTCTCACGTTTTTATATACGAAAGGAGAATGAGATTGCGTCCGCGTCCAAATTTATGTATCTGACATATTTGGTAAGTAAACACAAATGTTTAATACCAGGTTGCAGTGTTGATATTTAGTATTTCCTCTTAAAGTTTAAATGGCTTCTAATAGACTAGAAAATGGGCTCCAGAAATTGGCCCAATTTATCAGTTCTTTCGGTAAAATAGGAATACGGATCCACTTCTAAACAAGCGGGAAGATCTACAACTACAATTAATTATTTGGTGTGAAGTCAGATGACTCCAATAATCCAAAAACCGAGTGGTAATCGCATGTTTATTTCTGAAATGGACTCATGCAGTCTATAATTTATTTGAGAACTAACAATTTATTCTAAATTTCAAAGTTACATCATCTATATGTATTTATAATTTCATTACAATTGGATTAATTTTATCTGAACTAAGTTTGGGCCTATAACAGAAAGATGGTAGCCTCCAGTTTGCTTAAACTGCATTCCAGTAAGCTCAGTGGTTAAGTGTCAGTCTGTTGTGCAGGAGGTAGTGGGTTCAAATTCTGGTGGGACCTTCAAATAAGTGGGAGAACTGGTACTGCCTTTGCTCTGACATCTACGACATCTACAAATGGTTAGACCTTCATGTCTTCTTGGATCAGAATGTTAAATTGTAGGCCGACACTGAGAATGCAACCAAATCTCTGGTAGTGACCACCCTCAAGTGTAGTGGATATAGTTGTATACATAGAGTAAATGAGTTTGTCCCCAGTTAGCAATACCATGATGCTAAATACGTTGACATTTTCCTCTGTTAGTAGTAGTTAACATGTAAGTACTAGTTCCCTTGTTGTCACTATGTACATTTTATATATTAATATACAGGCTAAATCTAGTAGATTACATACATAATCATGACTGCTGCCTTAAATTCTTTTGTTGTTGTAGTATATGGATGGGTAAATAATGCATGTATTAGCAGCTTCCCCCAGGGGTGGATCCATGGGAACCTGTCAGAATTAATTGTTTGTTGCCCATCGGTGAGGGGGAAAAGCTCACTTTGGTTCATAGATCAGGAACCTTGTATGAATTTTTACTAATTGCTGTGCCCCATACCAGGGGATATGATACAACGAGTTTGATTGGGTATTTGTGCAAATCCCCAGGGTACCTGGGGGTTGACCCCTGGTGTAGTAGCTGCCAGTAAATATGCAAAGCTACTGATACAGTGCAAAACTGAATGCTAAATCACTGGAAGGAAGTTCAAAGGAACATTGCATGTGTTATTTTAAAAACTTGTTATTGAGGTTTTACTTGGCCACTTGTATAGGCGAATCCTCGTTTTTGTTTTTTCCTTATTAGCATACATCAAACTTCAAGCAATGTACATATAAACAGAGTCCATAAATCGAAAGAGATTGACACACTTGAAAATTTTAGAATGATAAAATAAATTTATTTTGAGGAAAAGTATTTAAAAATAGCAAAATGTACAAATAATGTATGGCTGTCAGCAACTTTTGCCCCCCAGCCCATTTTACAGTTTTGAAAAGTCAATTTCTCTGTAAATATTTAACATATCAATCTTACATTTTCGGTGATTACTAAGTTTAAAATTCTCTTTCAACTGATGTACTCTGTTTGTTTGTAGTTTGAAGTTTAATTTATGCTAATGAGGCAAAAATGTAAACAATGACGTCAGCAAGGATTCACCTATTCTTCCCTGAAAACCATGCAAAACCATGTGAAATCAAACTTGTTTGATAAAGAGTTGTAAAGTCTCAGCAGAGCAGGACAGAATTAACCATTCGTGTTCACTATATTATAACTGGTCTTGTGTTAATTGCTACATGTATATTGTGTCAAACATATGTAGCTACTATACTGTTATAAACATGGCTGCAATTTGCCTTCTGTTTTCCATGGCAGTTATCATCCCAGGCACTCTAAAATAGGATTATTTTTACATAACTAATATATATTTTTTATTATATATATGGCTTCTCTGGAGACAGAATCACAATTCTTCTTAAAAATAATTTATATATGTAACTCTTGTAAAAATAATTCAAAATAATTTATTATTCTCTCAAAGGCTAAAACAATAATTGCAAGTGTAAAATACTTTTTTAATCAAACCTGCAAAGAATACCAACTATTCCTTGTTTAAATTCCATATGGCCCGAGTAAAGGCTGGTACAGCCTCTTGTTTCATATAAATTACCCATTACCGTATAATCAGCCTTTCTTCGTTGTTAATCTTTTGCGAATTTACTTAATTTCAGCTGGCCAGAAGGAGATACATCTTTTCGAGATATACAGTCTACTCTCGATGTAGTCTGCCTCAAAGCTGGTCGATATTTATACAGATTAAAGATACTCTGCTTGTTTCAAGTTCATCGTGAGAGAAAATGATACATGCAAGTGTTAGAAAAAGCTTTCGTGTCTCTGGCCTCGCTTGTTCAAGTCACTTGAATGACATTCCAGACAAAGCATTGTCTGACCATGTCAAGGGAACGTCATTAATAATTCAAGAGCATAACTAGGGACAGTTCAGGCCTTTCTATTTCACTTCAAGAATTAAGCTTCTCAAGAATAACGAAGAATAGGACAAGCTAAAGGTGAATTGACTCAAAATAATTATTGCATCAAATACTTCAGAGGTAAATTCATGTATATCATTAAATAGGATTCGAAGAACTGGTTGTTTTTCCTATGAGACAAGTGTTCTAGACGGCCGATATTGTTATCTTATATTTTCCATGACTCCTGCGTTACCTACCCCTATATCTCTAAAATGTTCGCTAGGATCGCAGTTGATCATAGTTGATCATAGTTGATGAATTTAAAAACTGTATTGAAATTTCTAAGTATACGATTTTTGCCAGAATGTGGAAAGGACGAGGCCTCATTTAGTTAACATTTCTCGACGAGTTGGAATACTAGAATCACTAACGTGAACTGATTATCGAATTAGAACACGTTTAGCTTTGAAAGCGATTTCAAAGGGAACCTGTGGTTCCAGGTGCTTCAAAACGTCCTAGGTTGAGAATACCAAATTTACGGAACATTATCTTAAGAAAACGACTACTTTCCTATATAGATCTAGAATATATACTAGAGTAACTATCAGTTAGGAAGTGCGTTCGTTCGAAAAGAATCATATTTTGAAGTAATATAAATTTCATTTAGATTTTAGAAATGTATTCGTTTGGTGAAACCAAGGAAAGTACCGAAAAAATATACCTCTTCTTATTTATTTTTTACATCATTCCCTTTTGTCTGATTGCGTCAAGAGGAAATGGACAGTAAACACAAATGAATAATGAATATATTTATTCTCATTGTTTACAATTATCGTATGAATATCAATTCAACTGGTTACCCTTGTGCTAGACTTATCTGCTATATGTACACATGCAATTCTTACTTGGAAGATTTGCCTCTGGCTCCCTGGGTATAAAACTATATAGTAACATAACTAATATATTTTAACAGTTTTTAACGGTAACAGTATAAGATTTGATGTGTAATGTATACTAACATGCATTAATCGGTAGCAATGTTTTCGTTTAAATGGTCTACTACGGGCATATAGCATCCTAACCATGTTTACGGTTACTTTCTTCACTATTTTGTAAAAGTCATTGCATAAAGTTTTCAAGTAAATTCGGACCATGCAGTTATCGAAATATCGTGAGCCGTAAAATAAAGAAAACGGTAGTACGTGGCCCGCTTTAAAGCTTGACTCACTCGCTGAGCGCAAAGCATAACACTAAATAAACTTTTGCTTCAGTGTAGTTTCACGTTTACGGCAGATCCTTGTCTTGTTACTATTATTAAAAGGTTTCGGCAGAAATCATTGTAGATGTTTGCGTATTAAAATCTCAACTCTCCTTGGAGTCTCAATTTCCGGTAGTATCGTCGTGTACCGTTGAGATCCGTGGGGAATCACACCTCGCGCGCTCGGTGGGTTGTCGTACCGCTATTATAGTATATATTATACTATATTAATGTTCAAATTTCGTGCATTGTACAAAATCCAAGCATGTGATTGGCTAATGAGCGTGCATTATTGGTGACCACAGCACTCGACCCAGACCCTCTCTTACCTAGGGAAAGGGAGACCCGATACAGTGACTGACTCACTGACTGACTGAGTGAGCATTCGCTTAGTTACGTGTTTGAACGGCTTGCAAAACCTCATTACAATCGCCTATTTAACAGTAAAAATGTAGACAATTACTAGAACGGTAACGGCAGGATTGAACTCTGTTTCTTATGTGACAAAATATATATATTTTGATGCGAACATTTGCATAATCGCTCGTTGGAAATTAATGGCTGATTTGCGAGTGCTGGAAGTACGAGTCAACATGTGTCCGAGTGAATAAAAGTTTCTACTACACTCTAGCAGCCTTTATACTGAAGAAATGGATTTTATTTCTGAGACCTTACTCTGTCAATAAGAGGAGAACATGCATTAAGCAAGAATTCAGTGGATGGTTCGAAAACCCAGGATTTTTGATTTGGAAAATGTTTGCATCGGAGCCGAGCACATGGAATGAAGCTGGTTTCAAGTCAAGATTTGACTTCACTGCCCCACTGGAATCTGCAGGTTAGTTATTTTCGAATGAAAGAAACTATTAAAGAAAGTAAACTATCTAGGAGTTAAGCCGGCTAAATAATTGATATTTGAATACATGGCTCCAAGAGTAACGTTTTCGAGTTAAATGTACAATCATACTATTCGCCTCACATTATATTTTGAGGCAAACATTTGCATAATCGTTCGTTAGAAATGACTGATTTGCAAGCGCTGAAAGTAAAACAAGTGAACATGTGTCCGAGAAAAAAATATTCTACAACACTCTAGTAGTCTTACTGAAGAAATGGATTTTATTTCCGAGACCTTACTCTGTCAATAAGAGGAGACAATGATAATTCAGTACTGAGATGGTTCTAAACCCTAGGATATTTTTTATTTGGAAAATGTTTGCATCAGATTCAGAGCCGAGCACACGGAGGCCGGTTGCAATATTTCAATTCACTTGAATCTGCAGGTTAGTTATTTTCGAATGAAAGAAACTATTAAAGAAAGTAGACTATCTAGGAGTTAAGCCGGCTAAATACTTGATATTCGAATACATATATGGCTCCAAGAGAAACGTTTTTAAATGTACAAATCATATATACTCGCAAGGTGTCAACTAAACTGACCGAACGCCAAAGTAAAATATTCTTTGCAAAGTTATCTACTTAGTTGAATATTTAAAAGTCCTGTTTTTATTCATTGTCTATTGAAATGACATTTCTTTGTGGAGATATTTACCGTAGAATGATTTAATTCATGCGAAATATTTGACTTCTTTATGAAATTGTTATTGACCTCATTATGGTATTAAAACTAAAATTCACTGCTGACAGTGAACTCAGTTTGAATATTAAAAGGGTTAGAGACTTTATGTTTGTGCTTTATCGGCAAAATACAGTCACTTGCTGACTGTGCGATGAACTCAAAATGTCTTCATACTGCATTCGGCCTTCGGCCTCATGCAGTATTCATTATTTTTCGTTCATCGTACAGTCAGCGCGTGCCTGTATTTGTCGATAAAGCACTCACAAGCAGTCTCTAACCCTTATATAGAATATTTTATGAGCATGCTAATGAAGTTGATATAAATCTGGTAAAAGTAACGACTCCAATCAGCGAATTCTCTCGTGGTCTAATGGTTAGGGTTTGAGTTGGTGGTGGGTAAGTCATTGCATTGATTCTTAACCGGCCCGGGTTCGAATCCTATAGTGAGGATAACATATAATCGTTCTAAAATTTCTAAGTGTCGATTCCGATGTTCGTATAAAATTTCCGAGTCTCAAATTATTCATAGCGAACGTGGGTAACAAAGGGAATTTTATGACGCAGTTGGTTAAACGGTACACGACGATACTACCCAATTTCCATGTGCATGCAATCAGTCAGGCGTGAACGTGTCAGTCTAATTTTTTACAGAACATCAACAGAGTTTTGAAGCAACGTTTGTCATATTGAAAGACATGCAAAAACTTCTATACTCTTACCAGAAAACTTATACTGGGAAAGTGCAATTCCTTTTGAATTAAAAGAGCTTTAATGCTTCGGATCCGATCAGTCAGTTCGCGATGCCGCCCCAGCCGGAATTAGAGGCGTCAGAGAACAACGATAGCTGGATATGTTTCTCGTCTTTCCGCTCCAGCAGCAAGAATATTGAGCCGAGAAGAGACGATCTGTGGTTAAGTTTCGAATTTGATCAGTCACCACGCTTTGATGAGCAACACTTATGCATTTCTTCAGCATATTACCGAGATAAATCACTACTCACCGGCACTGTTCAAACCACGAGGCGACCCGTAAATCGTAATGCATCATGGACATGCTGAGTTAATTTATGCGCAAAGGTACAATCCCACGTTTTTCGTGTTTGGATTGCGCCTGTGGAGATTAGTATGCGTTCTCGCTCTCGCCCGAACGCAATAAGCCGAAAATGTACCCTTCCTATTTTTGTCCTGTTTTATCGACAACTAAAATGCCGAACTTTGTTTTGAAGGCAAAGTTATACCTTATACCGTGAAAACATGATTTATAGAAATGAAATATATGAAAACAGTACATGTTATACTGCACTAAACACTCTTTAGAACCGTGAAATCATGGTCTAAAGAAATAAAATATAGAAAAGGATTACATACTTTATCCAAACTAAATACAACCGTATAGGACAATGAGATGACGGTCTAAAGAAATGAAAAATAGAAAATCAGTACATGATATCCCGCACTAAATACACCTTAGGACTGAATGAGATGACGGTATAAAGAACTGAAAAATAGAAGAACATATACACTCTCCTCCCGCCACTCTGAGCAGAGTCTCTGCACCGGTTCAGCCGTATGAGGTTCTCATATGTTATCACATTCAACTGCGTTTTTATAGCTCAAATGGGGGGCTTCAATCTTCCATGTGTGAAGCAATTAATAGATGGAGCTCAAGTGGAGATTGACTATCAAATTAATAGTACTAGTGCTCTCAAAGAAATGAAGAATCAATATCAGAGTTTTAAGTTAATAAGTAATAGATGGACATCCAATTTATTTGCTAATCAACCCGATATGCTCTCAAGTGGATATCGAAGAAATTTAGTTCGTATGTATTTGTTTCCTATCAACCCCATGCATATGCTCTCAAGTGGATATCAAAGAAATTGATTGCGTAGTACTTTGTTTGCTATCAATCCGATATGATTTCAAATGGATATCGAAGAAATTTAGTTCGTATGTATTTGTTTCCTATCAACCCCATGCATATGCTCTCAAGTGGATATCAAAGAAATTGATTGCGTAGTACTTTGTTTGCTATCAATCCGATATGATTTCAAATGGATATCGAAGAAATTGCATGCGTTGTCATCTGTTTGCTATCGGTCCGATATGACCTCAAGTGGATATCCAACTTTAACATAATTCAGATCAACTGCGTGTATACAGCTGAAATGGGAGTGGATATAAAACAAATTGGTGTGCGTTATTATGTCTGATATTCTGAACATTTAAGATCATTTAATGCAAATGTGGCAAGAATATTTCGCCGCAGGGCCCTGGATTTGACTTTCAACAAAATGTTAAAATTCGAGCTCTACTGCCAAATCAACTTCAGATAATATAAATTTTGTTTTTTTATCTCCTATTGTTATTCATTTTATTATATGTATTATATTACACTAGTGGATACCGCTAACGATAATCCAACATGTGTTTTAGACGCTAGCTACGTCATAGCGCGTTTTGGGTAGTGCCATGCAACTTGCATGGTAGTGATCATAGGTGTATGGTTATTTTCTACCTACTAAGGCTCAACTGGAATTTTGGAGCACTTCTCGTGGAAATAAGTGGCCTAAACATCAGCGGAAAAAGTTTCTCCTTGAAATGATTGTTATTTTCCATCCAAGTGCATTGAATGTCATCACAAGCTCGCGAACCGACAGCCTTCCGCAGTTCATGCCGCATGGCAGTCGTCGCGTCGAGTACAGAAACCATGGTTTTAATTCTGACAGAACACTTAATCCATTGTGATTTTAAGCGGCAACTTCATTCTAGCCACTTCTAAATGTGGGAGGGTACCATTATTAACAGGAAATGCATAGGATTTTCCACCCCTCCCCCCTCAGTTTTGCATGGTTCGCATATCTTACCCCAAATTTGCAACCAATATGTTGTGTTCGTCGTGTTTACAACCCAAACTAAGATTTTAAC
This sequence comes from Actinernus sp. WN-2022, assembly GCA_030867875.1. NCBI lineage: Eukaryota > Metazoa > Cnidaria > Anthozoa > Actiniaria > Actinernidae > Actinernus > Actinernus sp. WN-2022. The sequence continues at coordinate 86,048,905 of JAOWCC010000577.1, forward strand.
GCTGCAACGTTATTTAATCCACTTTCTGGACTCGGAAAGAGCAAATGAAACTGTCCCAGCATGCTTTGCGGCCAAAACGGAAAGGGCGATGGATTTTTACCGGTAGAAAAGAACATCGTAGAGACATGGGGTTTTCACCAAAATGTTACCCATGGAAAACTGCAGGGGGTCTTCTTCATTTGGTTGACATTAAAGTTCAGGGGGGACATAACAGGCAAAACAAAATTTTAAAATGGCTTAACCCCCCTGAACTTCATTTGCGCGAATATCGCACCCAAAATGTCATCTAGTTGGGCGAAAATACATAAGATAGGCTGGTTTTTATGCCATCAACTAGGCGCTAGATACCGAACATTAATTAATTAATTAATTAATTAATTATTTATTTAATGATTGTATTATTTCTATGATTATCGTTAGGAATTAATGTTCAGTCCTGTAAAATATTTGAACAGTTCCGATCTTTGCCGCTAACAATGTGGGTCGGAGACGTGTGATCGAGCGATAAAGCAGGAGGCACGCGTATTAGTTGAAAGATAAATGTTCGGTAGAGAGCTTTAGAGGGTTTAAGGCTACCATCACGTCATGAAGTACCCAAGTTGCCTCTAGCTTCTCTCTAAGCGAGTTATTTATATGGATGAAGTATTGTTGACTCGGCGAAACTACGGCGCCTTCCAGTCTATGACCGCATAAGTAATTGACATGTAATTGATAAACCTACAATGACTTGAAAAATACAATCTGAGGTAAGATGTTATAGGCGGACGGCAGATAGCAGGATCAAGCAATTAGACCAAACGTGATCAGTCCACATATAACAATTGGTTTATTTTGGGCAGCGCTTAATATATTTGATTCGACGTTGCGTTACATGCCGCTATGGTCTGTCATATCTTGTTCCAGTTAATTATTATATTTGTGAGTAATACCAGTGACTCTCGTTACCATACTTTGATCCTGTTGATCCTATCTACGAGCTACTGGCCAATATATTTGTGTGCCAGACGTATTAAGTCCAGACTCCAGACTTTAATAAAGAAAGCTTCTTTTTTAAGACTTTTCACTGTGTTGTCAAGACTCTCTAGAGTTCGTTTCATTGTAAGTTCAATAGAAGTGTTGTTCTAGACAGTTCCCTAGGGCATAACTTTGAATGGAAAGCTTTTAAAAATCGCAAAAATAAGACGTTTGTATCGTTTGGAAGGACAAGCGTCCTTCGAATCTATACCAATATCTCTTATTTCTGCAACTTGAAACGGCTCACGACATGATATACTGATATCCAATGAATCATCTCGAGCTTCTTGTGAAGGAGGTCGTTTCTTAATTAGCTTATAATTAGATTAACTTTACAAATTCGCCCCAGTCCTTTTTTGGATTTGGTAGTGACCGTATTGTCGGCCCCCTTCGCATGCATGTACATTGGTTGGTGTAATTCGGATGTATTTCAGGAGTTAAACTCAATCTCAATCGGATATTTCTCGTTCGGTTTTGCCGTCTTACGGAAACACCTAACCATCAGAATTACTTTTCGACGTTTAGGTGAAGTCTGACAACGATATTCTACATCATTAGGTTCTCTTTCAAAATATAATCCAGGAATTAACCCTCATTTCTGTTCGAAAAGTTTGTCTTTCTGAGTCTGGCCGGGGGTCTAAATTTTGTGACGTCATCGGTGCAGTTACTCCATTGGTCTTTGCTATCTTTTATCAAAACAGTTATAAAACCATCCAACAAGATTGGCAAGGTGTGGATGTTAAGTAGTTTTGTTTTTGCCCCAAATTCTATTTATGTTATATTTCAGTTGTCTAACTTTGTTTTCTTCGAGATAGAGGAGCAGTAATTAAACTAGAGTAAAAGCTATCCGAATTGCGGAATGTTTTCTTCTTGTGATGTCACACTGAAAACCTACGGGATTTTATTGTAGCAGTTTTCTCTTGGGAGGGAGTTGATTCGTCTTATGACGTCACAGGATCCATGAAAACTAATCAAAATTAGGGATTAAATGCCAGAAATATTACAAAATTTGCAAGGTTAATACCTTTTTGTGAGAAACAAACACAATAGTACAATATATGTTTTTATTTTTTTGACATGATACTTGCACTTTAAGGATTCATTAGCAACATTTGTACAGGATTCGCTACTCGACATGTATTAGTACCGACCGTAATTTTATGCAGAATATTCAAATTCAAAAGGTCACTGGTGATTCAAACTTAATATCTAGCCTGAGAAGACAGCCGCAATTTCTGTCATTTCGGAATAGAGATACACCACGCAAGCTCGGAAATGGATACGGCACTCGGAAATGAAAATCCGCGTTCATCCACGAGTTAAAAATGGATAAATAAACTGAGTTAAGTGCAAAAGCATGTTGGACAATAACTGTAACTACTGTGACCTTTGCAGAGCATGAATCAATACCTAGACTGTTTTAGGAATACCTTTGTTTAAAGCAATATAACACGCTTTCCATGTCTTCGTTCTCTTATATATAAACACGCGGGATATGTTGGGAGAACAAAGAAAAACTTGAAAATCACGAGCCGCAAGGCTTTTATAAAATAACGAACAGGAAAACACGAGAATTAAATCTTTCGTACGCACGATCAGAAAATCAATTCTCCTAACAGTAACAGTCGTCAGAAATCGACCGATGATGAGTTTGCAGAGCGCGGGAAATCCTCCAATTAAGGCAGAACTGAGAGACGAACTAAACGAACGCAAGCTTTGTGTTCTCTTTGTCAGTGTGTGGCTCTGTTTTGAAAATATCTGCTTCAGCATTCCCCGAAAAGAATAACTCGGATTGCCTGAAATTTAAGCCATATGGCATAAAGGCATTCAAGGAGTAGCTAGATGGTTGAGTCGCTGAATGTACACGAGGAAAACATGATTGCCGTCCCCGTCTGAACTTTGAAGCAGGTTTTAGTTGAATGAACTCATTGAAAGATCTAGCTGTTGGGACCTTCTTCCAATGAGATGAGGCTAAAAGTGAAAGGTAAGAGGTAAAAACTCACTTTGTTCTGTAAAAAATTGGTTGCCCAACTTCACAAATGTCGCACGTGAGTTTGCAAAATTCTGATTTTCTTTTCATGTAGTAGTTCATAAAATGCCAAGGAGAAAGCTAAAATCCTTATCTGAATTACCAAGACCAAGCTATATTATTTCGTCACTTCGTCGTGAACAAAATGTCGGACTTGAACTTGTTAGGGTGCGTTTACCAATTTCGTCGCTAAGCAGCGACGTTGCTATGAAGGGTCGGCGCGCGCGCGCGCTCAGCAAATGGCGGGAAAAACACGGAAGTTATGACCATTCACGGGAAAAAATTATAGAACAATCAATTTTCGGTATACTCCGTAAAACGCATGCTACACCTTTTCTGCCTAACCCAGACCAATGATATATGCAAATATGAAAGCACTATCCCAAAGAAATCATGATTGATTGAATTTTTCTGTCTAGATGACGTCATAATGACGTCATCAAAATTGATAAAGGTCCGTCTCCCAGGAGTTCCCGAGTGATTTATTAATTATTTTACTTAAATTGTTGGAGTTTTATGGAGTTTTAAATTCCACTTTGCAACGGCCCAAAATAATTGGTAAACACACCCTTAAGCGTACATTTAGTTTGAGATAAAAAAGACATGGAAAAAAATCGAAAGAGTGTTGCTTTTCTCTCTCTTCTACTCTAGTCTCTAGCTCAATTTCTCACTCTATTCGTCTATCACGAGGTTGTTTAAAAACTAGACGCGTTGGCCGTTTGTGTTTTAGTTTTACCGTACAAAATAAGTTAAGAGAAGTGGTTTTGTTTCTTGAATCTCGGCCGGGATAGTTAGCAAATTTGATAAATGATAACTTCATGTCGGTCGGTTGTATTTTTGTTATCTGTCGGTTTAGTTGATTAAAATCACATTGAAAGTCAACGTTTGGTGAAGACATTCTTCCTTGTCGTTTTGCCATTTTGATTTCATTCACAATCGCGTTCCATCGCCACAGCGAGTCGAATTCCCATGTTTATAGACGCTCATACAAACACGGCTTTCAGCCAATCAGCGCGCGAGTTTCCTCAGGGGTATTTTATAAATGTTCATATAATATTTATATTTTAGTCTTCATTTATAATTAAGTATATAGATTCTATTTTATTCATATATCTATTATCTTTTTTACTATACACTTTGATATTCTTAGCTAATTGGCCGGGTTAGTACATTATATATGTTAGATTATGTTAGACAGCATAGTGTCCCCAATTAGCTTGTCAAAGCTAAATAGCTTAGAAACTTAAATAAAGTTATTATTATTATTAATTAAATTCATTTCAATCTGAGAATACACGAATACCCTATTCCCTAATACCCTATTCCCTAATGTCCTATTCCCTATCTCCCAGATAACTGGAAATAAAGGTTATGTATGATTATTCAAGTTCAAGGCTAATTAACGTCATCCGGCTAATAACATATTTAAGTGCCCAAGATACATTATCAGATCCAACCCGGAGGAAGCACTGGAGCCGCCTAATGTGACTGATCAATATAAAGATAAGCCATTACGACAAATAAGGCCACTTGCATGCATGTAAGAATTAGAAAGACGCAGCGACCAAAGAAGACTATCAGGTACGTGTTTTTTTATCTTCAGTGTGGTTTTCAATGAGACTACAGACCTTTTCGGGCCATGTTTACACCATATAATAACAACAATGGCCATATCTATATAACGCCATATCACCACAGGCGCTTTACATATTACAGACATATCCCATCAGTGATGATTTTTTCGGACTGCTTACGGCGCTAACAGCTGCAACGCAGTTTACAATGTTGAGTGTGTGGTTAGTGCAATGACCATACTGCTGTACCGGGTGACAATCCCCTGCTCTTTTTCGAGTAGTACAGCAGGTTCTTTCACGTCCCCATATCGGATAGTTTTTTGTATACGATCCGCTTTATTGTGAACAGCTAGACATGGAGATAGTCCGCACAAAAAGCAAATCGCTACAAAGTATATCACTTTCACTGAAGACCAGAGAGACGCAACGACGCAATGATTAGAGGAGAAACAGTGAGAGCTAGAGAACACGACAGAAAAGAGACGGGACCATAAAGTCCCGGGGGGGGGGGGGGGGGGGACTCCCCATAAAAATAGACGGGGGTGCTCGACGTGAGAAATGAAATTCACCCCTAAAAGATAGCAATATGGGCGTGGCTCACAAAAAAATTACCCTTAAAAGATAGCACTCCCAAAGACAAGAAAATGGCATTAATTCGATTTATTAGAGACTATATAAAGACATTATACCGATTCAACTTGTGGGGTCTCATGCTCGAGCATCCAGCGCTATTTTTTCTCGGCCACAAACATTTTGGGTCTCGGAGACCCCTAAAAGATAGCAGACCTTTGGAAGACCCCTAAGAGTAGCACTGCTAACGATTTTAACCCCTAAAAGATAGGTCGAGCACCCCCGTCTATTTTAATGGGGAGTCCCCCCCCCCGGGCACAAAGTGTCCTTGTAGCACAACTGATGGAACTTCTTGCAGCACTTTAAAATAATTGACCAAACGACTACGGCTATAAGCACCACTCTTTTTTTGCTATTGCTAGGTCTCCCTTGAAAAGGGGTATAATAGGGAAAGTGAAAAGTGCGAAACGGGAAAAATACTGATTAGAAGAAAACAGTTGTGAACAACATAATTTTGTCTTAATACTTCAAACTTGAGTTCTGTTTCTGAAAGGTAAAATTATATTCCGTATTAGTATATACCACACCAGTGAATATCACTTTTCGCGCGCTCTGATTGGCTACTCAAACAGTGAATATGATTTCATATTCACCTCCGAGCGAAGCAGCGATCACCTCGCGCGAGTTTTTATCCATTTGACAGAAAATAAAATAACTATTTGGTGCTGGCTATTCACCTGCAGTGTGGTAAAAAGCGGCTCGGTAAATATCCACCACTATTCACCTTCACTTTGGTGAATAATTGTTAAATATACGCTGATACTACCATTATTTGGTTATTGTAATATTGTATGGGTAGCCTACGCCTTTAGCCGTTTACCCACCCTCAATCGGGAGGGAACGTCTACGCAAAGCTGGCACTAATAGACCACCTCGAAGTTTTCCACGCCATTTTGAAACGGTATGCAACATTTCCTGGCGTGGTTACTCAGTCCCCATACAAACCTGACCTAATAATTCAACAAGAACCGACAACAGAATCAAAGGTAAGTTAAGAACAAATATGATATGTGAATTTGAACACAGTAGTGTGACTTTTCCCGGATGATTTTTGATCGGACTTCTGTTCGGCACTTACCCTGGGTGCCAGAGGTTCTACTGCCCTCTCTAAGCCAAAGTTTAGGATCGCAGTAGAACCTCTGGCACCCAGGGTATTCGGCACTCCGAATACGGTGCAAACTATTCAGACCATGGCGTCGTCGTCATAAGCACGTGGTGTGAGAGCAACATATTTTTTGTTCTCTCTCTCAAAATTTATTTAAACCACATAAAGTTTTATTCCTAAATATGATGTTTACTTTAACCCCAATTTTAATATTCAGTTCGCTATTTCAATACATTTGTGATCCGTAATTTCTCTTCTTTCCCAGTTCTTCTCAGAGTTCGATCAAAAATCATCTGGCAAAAGTCATCCTACTGGGTTTAAATTCACAAATGATCTTCGTTATTATCTTTGATTCTGTTGTCAGTTGAGCTAATTAAGTCGAGCTTGCATGCATGGGCTTTAAATAAACAGGATTTTACTCAGACTTGCAACAACACTCAATTTCTTTTGAAGTTGATTTCCGACAAAGGCGGCGAGTCGGTTGAAGGCCAACTTTGGCTAAACTTGTGGCTAGCCGCTTCCTTAAGACTTTTCAATATCCTGTAGATTCTCGGTCTCGGGTTTTGTTTTGTTTTTGCACTGCCTAAAGATATAATCTAAATCCGATGTTGCTCATGTGCAGGAAAATATCTTGCTGTTTTATACCTCCAAGACGTAAGCAGTTGACTTTTTGTCCTCACGCAGTATTAGCCAATGAATGTTATCGAAAGAATAATCCAATGAGAAGCTATTATACATTTTAGTGCATAAGGCTCTGACGTCACATAACACGATTAGTGCCAGCGTTGCGTAGACGTGGCTATTGTATGGGCGACAGAGTTATATCAGTAGTACAGTATTTACAACTCTTCACCCACCTCCTGTGTCCTCGGCTACAGAGGTACTAAACCAATTAATTATCTTGGAAGCCTTTATAATTACTTAGTTTGACCATATCAGCATTCATATGCATAAATGTATGAAACATGATTGCATAGCCACAGCACACGTTCGAAGCGAAACCTCCGCAGACCATCTACCGTCGTTGGGGTCTAAACGTGAAGCTGCAAAACTCTAAACTTTCAAGAATAGATTTATAAGCCAAAATTTCTTAGTTTTTAAAGTTGTTTAACTTTTTAATACTGTTATAATTAGGTGTCAGTGGCTGTACCACGTTGACCGTCATGTAGATCAGTGTTTAGCCGTTATGTTATAATTTTTGAAATAATGATTTGTTAGTAGGACCCAGTAAACCACATTAGGGTGAGGTAGGCCTCCTGGGTAAAGACGTTTAATTATTTTTATTTTGTTTCAACTAACTCAGTGTATTAGTACTCTATAGTGATACACAGACAACATGCAGACCCCTCATCATTTAGTTGTATTTAACTTCAACTGTTTAATGCCACTGTAAAAATGCCGTAATATATAGCAATGTGAAGGTCAGTATTGGCTATGTTCTCCATCTTTTTTCCTGCCACATTTAAAGCATCGCGCATATTAGCCATTTAGGAGTTAAAGAAGGGATCGGACTTGCTCCGAATGTCAAAAATAATCTTATTAAGAAATGAACTCTATCGATGACAAGAAATATCACACTTAAAGTACAAAGCTTACCGAGATTGAGAATGTTTGGTACGAACTGCATAGCAAGCTTTCAAATATCGCAAAAAATAATAGAATGTATGGTTTTGGGGGAGGCAACCCTCTTGCCCCGTGTATAATACTTCCCAAAAGGCTCCCACTTTATGATACATGATATTCCCCCGGACATTACGTGATGAGTCATTTTAAGTATTATAATAGAAAGAGATGTCTGAAAGAGAGCCGATAACAACTTAATGCTTCTTCACCGACTAATTTCCAATACAAGTGCGATTATATTTTATAGCTAAGATGTTGTTTGTTTTACTATATGGAAGATCCAGTTCAGAATTATTTAGCATCGCAACATGTTCTAAAACGTCAACGTTTAAAAGCAATGGAAAGCTAGTTTCTGTCTGCATCGGCGACAAAGATGTCGTTTATAAAGGAAATCATCACCGTACGTGTATGCGAGGAACCTTATAAAATGTGCCAGTTTCATAGCTTTTGTGTTCGGCAATTCCTATTGGTTGGAAAATGATTTCCTCATTAAAATGGAAAGAAACAAGCACTTTCTACAAACTTTATTTCAGAATATTCACCCTATCAGTGTATCTATACTCTACAAACACACGAGAATCCTATGTGAGAGAGGCTCATTACCGCAGAACAATGGATTCTGTTATAGTTCTTAACTGAATCAGTACTTAATGGTGTGTCTGAGTGATGTTTATAACAAAATAACAAGGCTAGCCCGAAGGACGAGTGTTATGCGCACTAGTGTTATTTGTGGAATTTTCAAACATCACGAGCATCGAATTAACTGTCTGCAGTGCTGTTTGTGATTAACATGTCTATGCTCAGATCAGCCAATCAGAATTGAGTATTTTTGTGTCTATATTATTAGCTGGGAAAGTAAGACAATAACTACTTATAAAATTGTCGTTAACAGTACTTTCAAAACCCCATCCGAGTGGAAAGTGTTTGATACAACAATCTTTATTGCTTTTAAAAGTCGTGAAAATATCAGTACATTTTGTGTTTTGGTGTTGGACACCGCTGCATGATAGATAGATAGTGCTTCAGACTTGGACGTCATTTTTAAAATGGGCCCATAGATTTTAATTAAAGTTATTGCGATTTACTAGTCTGAGCGTATAGAAAACTTTCATTATGTATAAGAAAATTGTACAATCGGAAGATTGTTTTGCGCGCGGAAATGTTTCAGGTACAGCGACCGTATTTAACGTCGATGCCTCGATCGTGGCAGAATTAAGAGATTGATAAACTCGAGGCGACGAGAAGATGTAAAGGTCTGAACATCTGCAGTAAAACCTGAATAAATGAATAATCAAATTTCCTTAGCACAAAAGTTGAAAGAATACCGGCGGTGACACCCACGCAGTTTCGGTCACTTCCTTATCGAACTCTCGTATCGTGCCAATAGATGTGGCCAAGATAAAGCCTAAATGGAATTAAACTGTATAGTATGAAATACGTCAGACAGTCATGCAGGGTCTCAGTATTTCTATGTTTTCGCGCACGCGTACCAGCAACATTTCCATTTACACGACAAAAATATAGGATGCCGTGCCGAAAGAACATTGGCGTGCCTAAAATTTATGAGTGCCGTGCCCAAAGTTATTGTCGCGTAAATTGGGCTTTCGTCTTCGTTTCAAGAAATAGGCCTATGTCTCGGTGACAATTCGTAATTTAGCATGCAGAACATCTTGTGTAATAACTACGATCAAATGAATATTTTTACTGAGTGTATGTGGCCATTCAGTCTGCTATATGGTCGCGCGGCTTGACTGTTGTTCTGAATATCAATATTAATTATATTATATCGTGTTTAAATAAACATAACGTATATCCGTAAACTCGCTATCAATACTGATATTGAACACTTCCGAAAGGGTCGGCAAACATTCAATATGGTTCTTAAGACGAGCCGACGAAATACGCGATATTATTTTCATTAAACGCAGTCCCTTTCTAACGGACGATGTAAATCGTTTTTCTTTCGAAAAAAACAACACATGTCAAATGTTACAATTAAGCAACATTGTATTAAGAAAATACAGAAAAGGCAACATTGTATTAAGAAAATACAGAAAAGGCAACATTGTATTAAGAAACACGGCGGTATTTCCAATAATTTAATCGGTCAGCAGTTTTAACGTTTGAGTTTATAATATCTTATACCTTCTTGGTTTGTGACAGAAAAGAAGACGATGCAAAACATCTCGCCTGTATTCTTTTTCTACTTGTGTCTGTGTTCAAATAGTCAATTATGTTTTCATTTAACACAAACACTTATATTTCATTTAACACTATACTAACTGAATTCTGCTTATAGCCTGACTTATATTTCTAATACTAACAAGTAACAATAAAGGAACAAAAGCATTTATTATAATTTAATTTTGCCAAGAACGGACAAGATTGTACCAAATATACTGTTCCACGGGTAGTTAACAGTCAAGTGGCTTCCCAACACCATTTCTCGAGCGAGCGCGCAAGCAAGGTTAAAGAAAATTTCGTTTCTTAGCAGAATTTATATAATAAACAACTTAAAGGCTCGCCAAATACGAGTGACTCCCAAAATCAGCACAGTCAGCCGTATTAGATGCTTAGCAGACGATTAACCGCTATTTATCACATCTATAAATAAAACACTAAAAAGTACTAATAAATATTGCAGTAAATATATACAAGCTTGTCGGAATAAATTGGAAACCAAATTAATCTATTATGAATATATTATAACTATGTTTAAAAGACTGTAAAGTTTGGGGAGCGGCGAATATTTTCAGGTTGTTGCTCACACTCCGTGAAAGGAGAAGGCTTGTTTTCCAAAAGTAGAATTTGGAGAGGTTATCGATCAAATTGGCAGCAACGATTTCCCAGAAAACAGCAATGGTAGCCAATAACTCAAAGACAGAAGACCAAGGCACTTAAATAGCCTTTTAAAATCAATAAGCAACGAAAATCCACTTATAATAGAAACGCCAGAGGCTGAACACTAAATCTATAAAACGTTACGTTGTTGTAGCAGTGTCGAAGAAAACGTTTTCTGGTTATCAACTGTGATTTAACCAAGTGGGAAACGTTTTTAATACATCGACGGACAAAAGGACGGCAGAATAAACTAGTAAGGTTAGTCAAGACACGTTTTAGCCTCATAGAAATTATCTTTATGAAATGTATTGTTTGTTAGCTTCAAACACATTTTTACAGTTAAATTATTTTTTCAGATTAGAAAATATATCGGCCTGGACGTATTGAATTGGATCAATTTTTCTCTAAAAATTCCCGAATGTTGCCAATTTTTCCTGAAATTTTCTCACAAAAAAATAACAATAAAATGTATTTTTCATTATATAAACATGTATATTTGAATATAATTGCATAGTACTAGGCTCCATGGTCATCTGGCCCGATTTGGTGGGATGGAATTTATTGAAATTGCTCCACGTATACGGACAAAATGGCAAAGAATAATAAATGGAAAGTACATTTATAACTTTTCATTGATTTTCAGAAGAAAGAAAATCATTTTGTTTTATCTTCCCCAAAACCGTTCCTATTTTCCCCGTAAATTTCCAGTTCTTTCTGGTGCCTATTTTCCGAAAAATATTCAGGGAATAATTTACACAGCCCTAGCGGTGATCAAAGTTAACGCAGATTCCAAAACTGTACAAAAAGGCATGAAATTTTCAACGCACGACCGTGTGTGGTCGCTGCTGTGTTAATGCGGTGGATGAGGAACGTGAGCCTAGGAAATCAAAAGATAATTTTCTGTACACAAGCAGAGATACGGCCACTGAATAGGTTCTATTTGTTTGTTTTTACGTGTATAATTAACGGAATAGATATCGATATAATAGATATATTTAGGCAAGCCTAAAAGCGCAGCTCCCAATTACCCAACGACCCGAAAATAAAAACCGATAAATTATATAAAGAAAACAAAGATAAAAACACAAACATAACGGGTACAATCAAGAGAAATTTAGAAGAAAAAAAGAAGACAATGGAAAGTGAAAAAAAAATCACAAGCTGCTGGCCAAGATTTCGTTCCGGGTCGCCTGGTTTCAACAGTGCGCGCGCATGTGCAGTACGTTTTTTAGGTACGTCGCTTGGCGTGCTTGCGCTTGGGGCGCGACGGAAACCGGAAGTGAGGCAATTTTTGCTCTTATCCTATAGCTATGGTGCTCCGCTTGCGCCGGCCTTCCCGCTCCACTGTTACTTTATATCTCTTCAGGACATTAAGCCTTTGTCAGGAAACAGCCACGGCTGATATATCACTTCAATAACCAATGAATTGTGCTCGTAATCCCATGGGAAAGGATTTACTGGACGGCAAACAAGTTGTAGAAAAATCGACAATCGATTGGAGGTGTAAGCAGGTTTACCTCCAATCGATTGTCGATTTTTCTACAACTTGTTTGCCGTACCGATCACGTACAAGTGCCTTTTAATATACGAAGGCCGTCCAGCACAACTACGTAAATTGAATTCCTGCAAAGGGTCCATTCCCCACTGATCATTCCCCAATGATGAAAAGTAATAACAACGAACATTTTTCACCACTTTTAAGTACTATTTCAAACAGGAATTGTAGTGTTTTATCAGGGGTTCCAAATATTTCGAAAACAAATGAAACCCGAAAGGCGTAGTCTCGATGGTTTTGTTGTTTTTGAAATATTTGGAATCCCCTGATGAAACACGAACAATGAGTGTTTGAAATGACTTCTCATACGAATGGCTAACATTTACGTACGCTTCTTTTCAAACATCATTAGCAAGTATTTTTTAGTGTTTGACTGTTGTATATAATTATTCCATAGATGGCTTATTATTCGTTTTTGCTGGCAGTGATTTCAACTAGTGTACTCAGTAGTTTAGTGGCCAAGAGTTACTACAAGCAGTCGGAAGGATCGAGGTTCGAACTCCAGTTGAAGCACACTTTTTCTTTCGATGTCGTTCTTTACTTCTTCACTTCTTTTCATGAATTATTAATGAGTTTGATCGCGAATTATGATTCAAAAGAAATAATGTGAAACATGCAGGGTTCATACTACAGATCAAAAACAATGCACTGGTATGAAGTTTAAATGCACAGAAACATTGTTTCATTTGATGCCACATTTCTTTTATAAATTCGAACTATTTTGCGAAGCATAGGAACGAGTAATTGCGATGGGGGAATAATGGCTTCTGAGCTGGAACCAGTTTACGTTTTACTACAACACTGGCCAATTTAAAACCTTGAACATTCTGAGGAGTAGATTTTTTTCCTTCAAATAATGAAGAAAAACAAATCCCGTGGAGGGTATGGATATTTTCACATAAACTGCAAAGCAGTTCTGTTAAAAATACTTAATCTCGTATCCACGAGTTGGGAGCCCTAGTCTAGGAGTTCGAGTAGTCGGATGCAAACTATGAATATGTGTATATGTTCGCATATACGCGATTTAATTTATTGCTGAAACAGGTTCTGTAATAAAAATTTAGCAGTCTTTCGCGGTGATTTGATATCATGCTATTATTAATAATCCTTTAATTTTCATTTGATACCAACGCAATGAAAATTTCATATATATTTCAAATTTCCGCATGAGGTATGGTTTACCATTTGAAAAGAAAACTATTATTTAAACGGTGTTTTACTGCAGGAACCGGATCTCAAACAAATATCGCCGCGATAAAATAGAGTAGTTTTGTAAACAATAAAAAACATAATCAAATATGTCAGCGAATAAAAATGTATCGGTAGTAAAAGGTATGGTCAGATGACAGAAGCGGTCGCCGACTTTGTAAACTAATCGAAGGTTAGATAAGAGAGGCAATTGAGAAAAGCTATACTGAGAACAAAGACTGAAAACATATAGAACATATCATTTAAAGTGCATACGAGCCCTAGCCAGTTGTTATCGATTTAAATGTCAAAGTGGAAAAAAAGACAGAAAAAAACAACACATTTCAATATTAAGGAATCAAAATTTCAATGACATCACCAAGTCGCAATTCACTCTTTTCACGAGGTGGCCATCTTGAATTCAAAGCGAGGCAATCTGCTGTAACTCGTTCTGATATCCCGCTCAGTGCGAGGCTAACCTAGCAAAACCAAAGGATTGCCTCACTTTTACTATTGTACTGATTTACATGATAAGGAAATAACTCTCTCTCTGTCTAGATTCGCAGACTCAGTAGTGCAATCTTATCTCGCGATTACTCTAAAATATACTTATAACCCAACATTTTGCTATTTTGCTACATTATAGTAGTTCCTGACAAGCTATAGGTCAAAGACAATTTTATGTAACTATATATGCGGCCGCCATGTTGGTATCCCGTTTTGGGACACCATATGGCGGCCTCAAGAACTTAGAAGAAATTAAGTTGAAATTGCCAATAGTATTATTAGATTTCACCAGAAGTCCATAACGAGAAGTGTCCATCTAGGTAGCGGCCCATCAGTTTACAGAGTAGTCTATATATAGAAATGCTAATCTCAAATTTCGCGGGCAAAAAGTGGCGGACATTGGGTCAGATCACAGGAAGCCCAGGCTTGTGAGGTCAAAATTATAAGACTTTGTGTGGGAATTTGCGATTGTAAAATGTCTCGGTATATATTTCACTAAAGTAAATATGACTTGCCTGAAGAGTAGTTGGTATCCTTCATGCTCTCTGGTGGCAATTTCAAGGGATTTCCACGGATTTTAACCCTCACTTTCCACTTCTACTACTTCTTTCCCTCCCACCTAGAAAAAAGGGAAGAATCCAGTTTTTCACAGATCTAGTTATTCACTATCATAAGTCCATAAGCAGAAGTCTCAAATCATACTGGGTCTTGGCCCATCAGTTTACGGTATAATCTATTTTTAGAAAACGATGCTCACTAAAACAATACCCAAGAGTATTGCACCTAATTGCACCAGCAATTCTGATTGGTCCAAAACATGAAAGCTTTTGTTTTAATGAGACAACTAATTTTGTGTTTATAAAAGAAACATGGCTGCCAAATATAATATACGAAATGTATATTATATTCAGTAATAATAATAATAACGGCTTTATTTACCGAGAGTCTCCCAGATGAGCTCCCGCTCTTGGAGCAATTGTACTTAACAAATTAAATATGTTTCAATAAAAAGAAAAGTAAAAAAGGGAAGGAAGGAGACTCGACAAGTCATCTCGAACTCACACACATTCGATTGACAAAAATGGGAAAATCACGTTCCCTCACATTCAAACTCCGCCAGTGCACAGACAGATACATTTCCGTTCTTCTGACGCCCGTCACCCGTAGAAACAGTCTTTCAGCGAGATTCTAAACCCAGAAGAAGTCAGTCAAGGTACATTAGAAAGCAGATTAGATGCCCGACCGCGGAGATCTGGCTAAATGATCGAAGAGCCGTTGGAATGTCAAATTCGCCCTATGGGAGGTTCGGTGGATCTCAATGGTTAGATATATTAAATTCACACCACCGGTGTGTGGACAAAAATGGATCGCCAATCAACCTCGTTCTCAGGATCTTCTCGGCCAGATCGAAGATGGCGGCTCTGGCGCGGCCGCGTCTGGCGGCTCCGTTTGGCGCGAAATATCTGCTTTCTTACGATACCTTGACTGGAGCAACTGCAGAATACTTGGCGCTGTCCCTGCAGTAACATTTAATCAAATCTTTCGTACTATTTTAAAAGTAATAACACACATTAATTGCCTTACTTCTTGCCCAAAACACTCACATCAACCGTAGTCCATTATATTCCTGTAGATGGCACCGAATGAGAACCAACAATTTTAAGTCTGCCGTCATGTCAGTCACATCGTCTTGACCTTTATCGATCTCAACCACGAAACCAATTTCTTCAAATGCAGGATTATTCTTGTCCCTTGTTCTTCGCCACTCTTTCAAAATCTTCATTGCCCATTTTATATTTACCGAGCAAGTTGACTTTGGTCAGTGCAGTATTATCTAAAATTCCTTTTCCTCAACGGCACTTTCAGCATTGCGAAACGTTCGCTTTGAAGCCAGCCAATCAACATAGTATGGTGAGTATGTCATTCTCTTGAGATGTTCGTCTTTGTCTATGAATTCGCAGGCGGTGATTACTCGAATATTTGAATGGCATTGTGAATACAAAGCTTCAATAGTTCATTATAAGTTTTTGAGGCCGTTTAATAAACTCGCAGCACGTGTTTTATTAGATCTAAAACACTAAACCCGTTACGCCCTTCACGAGCAATTCGTGCGCCAATCTAATCAAAATTTGAAACATGAAATGCGGGCATTTTGTGAAGTAATTATTATTTGATTCTTTCGCGCTATATTTGCGTGGTGAAATCCGTGTATATAGACCTCATTCATAATGGCCGCCACCTAATTTGCATAAATTGGAAGATTAATGTGCACAGAGAAACTCAGTTGCTACCGACATGAAAGATCGTACCTAAATTAGTTATTGACCACAGTTTGAAAGCAATGTTTCAAATTGCTGTTATTGGCATTTTAACTGAAGAAAATACACGAAAGCGATGCTGTAAAGGCCTACATGGTTTTTCTCATACAAATCTCTCTAATTTCAAATTGCTGTAACTTTACAGCCTTTTATGCTACAACACTCAAATTCTCGGCACCAACAAAACCTGGATCGGATCGGCTCGAACCGGATCGGACCGGATCACGGATCGTATCGGATCACGGCTCGGATCACATATATTATGATTTCCCACCAAAGAAATCGATCACAGGGCCGTTTTATCGGTTCGGTATTTTGCTCGAGGGTTTACCTATCCTTCAAGTCAAGATTTAAAGACGGGATTTCGAGTCAGGCTTTAGGGTTTAAGTGTACTCGCATACTGTCGTGGGGATTTATGTCCAATCACCCAGATCACCGATCCATAAATCAAAGTATATCAGGGACATGGTGAAACGGTAAGTGTACCAGCAGACATTCGCATACATTTAAAGCTTGGATGATAATTTGACAGGAATTTTTACAATGTGAGTTCCAGTTTAACTTTCTAAATGTTTATTTTTTCTCCACATTACAGGGGAATCGATCCAGGAGTGTTAACAGCGCGACTGGTCTAGACAGCAAAAGCGCTGAGGTCGTATTCAAACGAGTACTCGAGTTTAGGGAAGCGTCACATATTGATTTTTCCACGAGAAACGTTCAGTTTCGGAGCGATCGGAGCGATTTATCGATTTTTAGGCGCCCATTGCGCATGCGCAATCTAGCCTTATGTAGTACTGAAGTTGGGACTATATATGTCCCGGCATCAACCAATAAGTGACAATAGAACTCAGGGGGGTAGTGTTGAGTCAGGCGAGGAAAGCTGAAGAATAAAGATCTGTGTTATTATTCTTTTGTTAATATATTCGACAACAGAACAGGCATTAGTTTTATTGCAAGTAAAAAGGTTTCGATGTGTTGGCTCTTCGTTGTTTCTCGAATAGAAATATTATTTTAACGAAAAGCCCGAGGGACACCGGCCGTTTGCCAATAAACGTAACAACTAAATCATGAGATATGACTTGACAACGCGGCCTTCGGCACCTTTCCTTCGGTGAGACTCACGGAAGAATAATCGGTGAGAATTTTGTCCTGCTTTGCTTTCATGTTCGTTCTCTTGTCAAACTTACATTTGCATACACAGCCTTAGAATATCTACGGTCAAGAGACGCAAAGCTCGGCACACTAAAATCTTTTAGAGCTGTTTTTAACCTGTTTTGAGTCTTGTGTCTCTCCAGTCACTGTCGTATTGGCAGGCGTAATAGCAAACTTGAAAAGCTTATAAAGAAACATAAAGGAATATAAGGTAATATATAAAAAGCTGTTTTCAAACTCTGTGAACGAGACAAGCTATTGCTAAACCAGAAGCTGACATTCAAGTGAAGTGAACTGACGAAGGTACGTGTCCAAACTGAATCAATATGGGAAATGTCTTGTGCACTATTGATGGGGTGCAATCCATCCCCAGAGATTCAAATAACAAAGATGTGGTCGCCATGTTGGATGAACTAACAAGAGAAGCTAACGAGAAATCCTTTGAAAAAGGGAACCAAGATGGCGGCGATGACGTGCACCCCAGCAATAGCAAATATAAAGGGCTGTTATTGGAATGCATTCGATGTATTGGAATGCATTCGATGCAAGTTTTGGAGTACTATGGTGTTATTGTTTTACATACGATTGAAGGTGAATAAGTGCAGCTCTTCTCAAAGTAGAACTCGAATCGAATTGAACTAAGATTTTTCACCGTGAAAGCGACATGTGAAATCTCTCAACCTCAAATAAACCTACAAAACTTTGCCGCGAAAGTCCGTACAAGAGCCGCTTAATCGGAATATTTGTAGTTTATTTCTAGTAAATAAGTTGATCGTTAAATAGACAAACGGCCCGGGCAACCCATCGAAAACTTTAGTTTTAATAGTAGCTGATCGTTAACAGAGAAATACCCTGCGAGCAGAGCCTTATTTTCTTTGGTTTTCTAATCTCCTTCCACGGAGAGCGAAGTTGAAGGAGATTAGAAAACCGAAGAAAATAAGGCTCTGCTCGCAGGGAAACAGAGAAACGACACTTTGCCGTAAAGGGAAACACATTGAAGTGTTAAAGTGCAATTAACCTCTTTTGCGATTTTTATACATATGAAACTTTGAAAGGTTTTGAGTACTTCTGCGAAGAAATTTTTGGCTTACAAAGAATACTTTATGTTCTAGGCTTGTTTGAAATGGTAAAAAAAATGACCTTTCCTGACCCATGACCGCGTAAGAAAAAGCCTGGGTCGATTCTGGATCTTACGTCATCTAATTCATTCGACTTTGCAATAAGTTGAATAAATGTTTAGCATTTTGTCTAAAATAACTGTTTTCTTTGCTAACAACTCACAGACTGTATAAATTCTCTATATATCGATGTTGTTGTGGTAGAAAGGCGCCATGGAGAATAATGCATTAATGAAGTGACGTATATAAGATCCAGAATCGACCCAGGCTTTTTCTTACGCGGTCATGGGTCAGGAAAGGTCAAATTTTCACCATTTCAAACAAGCCTAGAACATAGAATATTCTCTGTGAGCCAAAAATTTCTTCGCAGAAGTACTCAAAACCTTTCAAAGTTTCATATGTATAAAAATTGCAAAAGGGGTTAGGTACACTTTAATACCGCGAATAAAGTTTGAAGTAAACATGCCAGCGAGGGAAAGGGAAACACATCGAAGGCAAGGAGTACTCTGTAGCAATTAAATAATAGACGTTAAAGGGTAGGCTTGTGAATCAAAAATAGAAGGGGAGGAGTGACCAATAGAAATTAAATAATCGAAGTGGACAGGTAGGCTATATTGAATCAAAAATATAACGAGAGGGGTAGACCATAGTAATTCCAAACTCAATGGTGTGTGGCCTATAATAATTAAATAATACAACAGGAGGGGTACCCTATAATAAAATTAAACAAGGAGAGGTTACCAAAATTTATATCCTCAAAAAATATAATAATGGTCGCCGATGTTCGCATTGCGGACCTATTTCTTTATGGAGCATACGCCATATATGATTTTGCGGTAATTGGAATCATCAAAACCACGGGCTCAATTTATGTTGGTTGAAACCGCTGATCGAAGTTATTGAAGGCGTAGAAAACTGCGTAGCGGCTAGGGGGACGTCGGAATGCCGCAGGCAATAGGCCCTTTGCAGCTAACAAATCACGTGGTTGTACTGGAAAGCAAAACAATTCTGACTTCATTTATTTAAAGGCCTTGTACGAGATTGGTATTGATATTAGCAAAACCTGTTTGTAAATGCTATTTTCTACCTCCAATCGATTGTCGATCTTTCTAAAACAGCGTTTTTAAAGATAGCTTGCTCTCCAGCATCCATGTGGTCACGAGCTCAATTCATTCGTTAACGAAGTATTATATCAGCACGTGACTGTTAGCTGCAAAGGGCCTATTACATTAATTAATAAGGACCTGATCAAATATGCAAGACATGAGGTTACTGAATTATGCATATGTGATTGTTACTGAAAACTATCGATTTTTTCACGGAGAAACGTCACAAGTCAAAACCCACCCCCAAACTTCGCTGGACGTTTCTCGTGGAAAAATCGATATGTGACGCTTCCCTTAGCAGGGCTAGGAAACGGCCAAACAAAAAGGGAACCAGTTCAGGGAAGATAATATTGTGTATTATCCATGATTTTCTCTTTATTTTTGTGGAAGAATTAAACTGTTTGGAGCCCTTTCATAGCCTTTGAAAAATGTTTAGGTCGCATTTTCGACATGCCGGACTAAGCTTCATAGAATTGAACTACTGACTCACACCACGAAAGGTTTCACTTGAAATTCGGGGGAAACGCCGGAGGAAATGACTGTCAAAGGGCAAAATATAAAGATAAACATATGTATTTTATACTTAGCTGTCAAAGCAAAAAAATAAAATGTGATATATAAACGAAACGGGCCGTAATTGTTGTGGGGGAAAAATATAATTCAACCGTAAATGTGATCCGATCCGATCCGGTCCGGTCCGATCCAGGTTTTGTTGGTGCCGTCAAATTCTACAGAATCACCAATGTTGGTATGCTCTTTCGCATGGCAAGGATGTTGTTTGTCATACATTGAACATGTAGCTAAACTGTTAAACTACAGAGACCACGCCCTTATGAATTAGGTGTATCCGCCGGTCCTTTCGGTCGGGTTGTTGTTCTCTCTCTAGGAATTTTTCTTTAGAAAATGAAAGGTAAATGTGTGATCTGTCAAAGATAAAGTAGCTTTAGGTTCGTACATTTGACAACATTTTCTGTCGAGCAGCGTAAGGTTATCGTATAGCTTCAGAGCCGGAAGATTGCGTTACATATTTTGATTGACAGCTCATACACCACATCAAATCGTCAAGAGCATTTAACCGTAGCTAAGCGCTGGAGTCGTTGTTTACCGTTCAGTTCGGAGTTCGGAGTGTTGTCAGCGTTCTATCGAATCTTTTCTCACATAAATATGTCATCGTGACGTAAATTCGAAGCGTATTCGCTAAAATTATCCGTAGATGTCTTCTTCAAAACAAGTATCTGGTCCTTGGAGTTCAAGAAAGAGGAAAAAATCAAAGAAATGTTCGAAATTATATATTCTTATTACCACTGGCTAAACTATTTTGTTGTACATTAGGCCGCTTGATTCCTCTTAAGTATTTCTACAATAACATGCCCAATCTCTGACATTTTCCGGAGCATATATTCACGGGCTGATTCTTCGGGTAATTTATCTGTCCTCGTGCTTTTCTTTCGCGTCTTCCGCGTCCGTTTGGTCTACTTTGGTTTTGCGCGCCTTCTTCTTGTCTTTAGCTGGTTTATCCTTTGCCGTTGCAATTGCCGGTTTATTCTTGGTTTTGCCCACAATGAAGAGTGATTGAATACGCGAAACTAACTCAACTGAGCGCGAAGACCTTTGATTGTGTTGCTTTCATGCCGCTGAGAAATTGGTGGGAAGTTTTGACTGTGACTGATTAAACATCATTGGCTGCTTTTTATAGAAGGTGTTTGATTGCTGTGAAAGAGGCGGGGCACCAAAATCAGTCTCGCCGGCCGGCTAAAACTTTTCAGAGCGTTTTCTTGACTTTCTATTTTCGTTCTAAACATGGTTTGAAAAAAGCTCCAACTCGACGCGAATTTGTGCGAATTACTTCAAATTTTCACAGATTGTTCGCAATTTATATCAGCTAAAAGACAGTGTTGGCGATTTTTTTTTTTAAAAGAGAGACGCTGAGAGCGATTCCCGCATTTATACTTGGATGCGCGTTAGCAGTTTCACGAAGATTAAATATCTTCAGAACGGCTTCGAATTTCCACAATCGCCGACACAGTTTCGTAAACAAGGTATGTGGGAGTCCAGAAAAGCAAACAGATCTTAAATTCATTAAATCGCTTGTTAGGAAAAGAAGTTTATTTAAAACTCGCACTTTTATCAAAATTGTAAACCTTAGGTATATCGTTGTAGCCAATTTTATAAGCTTTAAAATGAGGTATACTTTATCTAAATACGACGAATATTCGAGACGCTACTTAATTTTATCCGGAACAGTACCCTGAAGGTATACGATAACCTTAAATGATGTTTTTGAAAAAGAGGCGCATTGGCGATCAGTTTAGTTGTCTCGATCGCTCGGAATAATCTTAGACTCAGTCATTTTGTCGACTGTCGAGGTAAAAAGCAAGTTATAGGGTTTTGATGCATGGAGAAGGGCACGGGAAGTGATGACTGCGGAACGGAGAATGAGCAGACTGATCATCTTCGTACCTGTGTGGGTAATTTTTTTTCACTGGAATCATTACCTGTTGTTGTGCTTTTAAGCCTTCTTAATATATTTGTAGATCTGGTACATTTGATTGATTGTTCTAAACATGCACAGCCGTATTATAGATCTTGATTGTATTTGGAAAAAAATGGTTAAATACTCTTTCCCTGGATAAACATATACTACATAAAGAAATTATTGGATTTGATGTTTCTTTTGTAATAAAGAAAAGATTGAATGAAAGCCTCAAATATTCTGATTTCAGCTATGAATGTGGCAATTAAGGGAAGCGTCACATATTGATTTTTCCACAAGAAACGTCCAGCGAAGTCACACCCCCCCCCACCCCCCCTAAGAAACGTCAGAGATTTATCGATTTTTTTTCAAAAGTCATAGGCTACCTCTTTTCATTCATGTTCGCCATTTTATTCCAACTTAAACAACTTGTCACAACCTCTGGGTCCCAGAGTGGAACGTTGAATTCATCATGAAACCTTTGAATTCACTGCTATCTATGACAGTGAGTTCTCAAAAACTTAGGATATTAGATGCGATATCTGTGGGACAACGGCAATCTGCCATTTCTCTTCAGGGGTCTTTACATATCGTCGCAGATAACGTTTTAATACTTAACACGTGCTCCCTAGGGAAAGCAACCCGTGCACAATATTGCGACGTCCATCCGGTAAATAAATTTAAATGACTCAAATAGTCCAGTGTTTATTGGTTTAAACAAGATCTCGGCCAACTTTAGATGTGGAGCGATCCCACCCACCCTTTCGCAAGAGCAACTTTTGCCTTCCTCCAGTCTCCTCCGTCTTATAGATTAGGTGAGTCGGAGGCATATAGCACTAAACAATCAACAGAATCGAATATAATCGTGCTAACGTCCGCAATTTTTTGATCAGCGTAAAAAAATACCCGAAAGTTCCTTTGACTAAGGGGTTCCACAATGATACCATCCCACAATTTGTCTAGTTCACTTTGACCTTTCTTCCAATGGAATCATCACATACATCCTGTACAATTCGAATTTCATTCCTGTCAACGTCTGCAAGCTCCCCGTCCTCTGGAAAGTAGACGCGATAGATCTCCTCTGTCTTCTGAACTACTACCCCCGTGAACCACTTCTCAGCAGGAGTTCCAGCGTCATACAAAACATTCGCCCTTTTCCCAGCGAAGTTGTCAGTGCATGGTTCAGTTCTTGGGAGGACTGGGTCCTAAGGGCTCATCACTACATTCGTTGGTAACAGGCGGTGTATGATCATCTCTCTCTTCTTCTTGCTCAGTGCTGCAAAAATCTCGCTATGGTTGCAGTGGGGGTTTCCCTTCTTGAAGTATTTGGTGTCCGGCGGGGAATGGTTGTTCTCAGTCTTTTTGTGTTGGTATAACTTGTGATAAGAAGCCGGTAAATGCTAAGCCACAGTAGTTGGCGATCTTTTCTTTATGTGGCTGTTTGGAAGACTGCTTCCCTTTACGGTGGAAAAGGGAGTCATGCCTCTTCTGTTCTGTAACAGAAGAGAAACTATAAGATTGGCAAATATTACAACGACCGAGTCCCTTGATTTCCACTGATGCCTGGTTTTGGTCGTCATCCTTGATATCTTAGGTAGGCATCTTGCAAACTTCAAAGAACGTGGCATAATGTCCTGGATGGTGGACAGACTCCTCTGGTCGGCTAAACATTTTGAATTCTCTCTTTTCGAGAAACTGTTGGACCATTTTAGCCTGCCAGGGTTTGCCTCCGCATACTTCACAGCTAGAATCAGCGCATTTCATGAAGACAACTTCATTAGCTTTGCGGTTAACATGGGTTATCATCGATTTCATTTTCTTTAGAATGTGCTTGTTGTCGTCACGGTCAATATATCTCAATGGTGTTTTCACAAACGTTTTCACTTCTTCCAGTCCAGAAATAACCTCAGCTTCTTCGTGCTGGCAAGAAACGAATATTGGTTAGTTCTTCGAGGGCTCTATCAAAAACAATAGCCTCTTTGTTTTCTCTCTCTTTGTCATTCAAGTTACGCATATTTGCTGCTGGTATGGCGTCGCCTTCTAAGATTGCTGGCAGAATGACGCCGGCCAATCTCCTAGACAAAGGAGCCCACAAATGCTCGATCTTGTTGAACACTGAATACATTGCAGCATAACAGCACACAACGAGAACGTCTAGTTCCAGTCCGGCCCACCGTCTGACAGTGAGGACAACGACGGATTTCCCCAGCTCCTTTGCTGACTTTAACAATGGGTAGATGTCGTTCATGTGGGTCTGAACAGTTGATTTGTGAAACTTTTGTGCGCGAGCAACTACTAGTGCCGATCCCGTGTGTGCCGGGCATTTAACATGAGGCCTCATCAGCTTGTCGTGTGTGCATTCTACTTTAACTTCATTGGAATTACTAGTGGAATTACTAGTGCCAGACACCTTCTCGGTTAGTACTACATCAGGTCCTGACGTGCTATTCTCACTAGAATCCACTGTAGGTTCTACAGCAGCTGTTATGTCATATTCACTATACTCAGTGAAATCAATGTCTGCTTTGTCTCTCCCTGCATAGCTTGACGGTGCCGTGTAGTGCTCATGGCCAGGTGCAGCATTGAGAGCAAGGTTAACAGTGTTCTTTCTTTTCCCAATTATAATTTCACTATGATTTAGGACATTTGTAAAAATGCGAAGAGAAATACCAAATGTCTTTCAAGCTGAAAGCGGCACAGCATCCATAAGGGTAGTATTCCATACAGGAGTGCGCAGCTGAGTTACTGCATGGTCGTACTCGTTTTGTAGGCGTGACAGCTTAATGCGTTCGTCTTCTAAACCATCAATCTCATCTTGTACCCCATTGTCGACTGACAGGAAGCCAATCACTCCGTCCTTGTTCTTTGTGAGAGTGTCACATACCATTTGCATGGCATTCTGTCTGAATACATCGGTGCCAGATCGTTGAAGTTGAATGGCACGACTGTTAAAAAACAGTCCCCATCGGCTTTCACATCCCCTTCAGCGTCAACGACGAGGTCATGCCTTGCTAGAATATGATCCAGCTGCTTCCGATGCACATCATTCTCAAGCTGTGTGTGTCTGTGTTTCTCTAAGCTAAGGCATAGAACATGCCTTAGTAAATGCTTTGTGTCGGCAAAGTAGATGCTTCGATTCCCTGAGTCGTATGACCGTTTTCTGAGCTGACATCATCTGATTCGGATGGCGAAGTCTTGCTTAAATCGCCATATTCGATTTTACGGTAATTACCACGGGCTCAATTTATGTTGGTTGACACCGCTGATCCAAGTTATTGAAGGCGAACAAAATTGCGTAGATAGCGTTCACTTGCATTGAAATGGCTTACCTGCCAATCACTTAGTTCTCACACTTATCCCATGCATGTTTCCACTTTCGGCGGTCCAAAAAAATGTGTTTTTCGTGTTTTTCGATCCGGTAATATTTCAAGTTCGGCTGATGTATAAATATCATTTCGCAAACTCAAAAATTCTAACTCGAATGTAAAGTACTCACTTTTTCGAGTAAACTTACATCAAGCCTTAGTATTTTCTCAATAATAAAACACAATAGAGACTGTTCGTAAAAGTAAACTGAGAAAGCAAAAGTAATATCACTCCGTGGATCAACTTGAAATACACAGCTAAACATCTCCATAACAAGTCGACTAGGAATCTTTATAAAATAAACGGCGAAACATGTACTCTGATTGGTCGAAAGCCATGATCTATTAGAGTACAGATGAAAATATGACGTCACAAATTATTGTACTCTCCTCTTATGGATGCACAGATGACGTCATGACGTGACGAGAACGTTAGTTACACTTCTTTGTCATCCTTTGTGTAGTATAAGAGGGCAGACGCACGGCAAAATGACACCTATTTGTTCAATACCTGTAGACAGCTGAAGTATCATCCCTGGCAATATGAAAACAAGGAGAAAAGACTGATCTAAAACAAGATTAGCGTAATTTAGCGGTTATTTATATTTAATTGTACACTATCAAATGCGGCGCGCTCTGATTGGTCGATAGCCATATGATGACGTCATACGGTCACACGCGCGCTCTGATTGTTCGATAGCCATGTGTTATTAGAGTACAAATGTTCAGATGACGTCATAAGGTCACTCGCACACTCTATTTTGTTGGGGATGTTCGTTAATTATTGTAAACAATTTTGCCGTGGGTCTGTGCTCTTATATATGCACAGATGACGTCACAACGTGAAGAGAACATCAAGTGACGTCATTGGACTGCGTCTCGTGGCGCACTTCTTTGTTCTCATCACGTTGTGACGTCATCTGTGTTGTCGATAAGAGAACAGACACACGGCAAAACGTTGTTAAATATTTTGATTTTTAGGGCATAACTAACTGAATAAAATCTTGCTAAAATAATGTTATAAACGTTTTAGACCCCGTTTACACGTATCCGTTTTCGTATCGTTTTTGTATTGTTCTCCGTCCTCAAGGGAATAGAAACAATGGACTAATTACCTGAAACAATACGAAAACGGATACGTGTGGACGGCGTCTAAGACTAGTTGGTAATTATCATATCTACCAAAGAACGCTGCTGACGAACCTAGTGATTCGTAAGGGGTGGAGCATTAGAAATCGGGGAGGGGGGGGGGGGGGGGGGGGGGGGTGACAATTCTCAAAAAAAAAAATAGAGCCAGGAAAATGGGCCCCCCAAAAAATCATGCAAGCACTTGTTTACCCTAAACAAATTCATGCAGAAGAACATAGACGGATCCTGGAAAATAGCAGTGTGAAAATATATCGTACAGAACTGACTCAAATAGTCCCCAAAAAATCGTGCAGAGCCAAAAGGGGTCCCCTGATATGCAATGGCCCACCCCTAGTGGAATTAAATCACAAACGCGTAGCAGTGATGTCGGTTGGTGAAACAAGAGTAGCTGCTAAGGACTGGGTCCCACTCGCGACACAAGATTGATAATCATGATCATGAACATAATCAAAAACATTTGACCTCTTGAGTGTGTAAAAAAAATTGGAAGAGTAAACGATGTACTGAAATGGACGCCTAGTCCGCTCTTCTTTACTGGAGAAAGCGATCGAATACGTCGACAATAATTTACTTGCCTGACGTTGAAATATTATGCATTGATATTTTTCCGGGGATATTAGCTTTTCCGAGAAGCGAAAGTTTCGTAGGAAAACAGTGAGCTTCAAATAACGGATAACATCCAAGGACAAATATCAGTGCATATTTCAACGTCGCAAGTAGGTTTATTGTTGACATATTTCAAAGCCACAAAGTATTTTTTACGGGAGACCTTGCGCGCACTATACTCACGGGTGGTTTATTCGCTGATAGCTGTCAGTTATCAAGTCACATCATGCTATGGCACCAATCACGCGGGGAGAGAACATATTTGATGGATTGATGACTGAGAATATGAAGTAGATCTTTACACGCCAAGTTTATGTATCCAGCTTCGGAGCTATGAAGAGTCTTTCGCCTTTGTTGAAAAAAATGCATCAGTTTAATGTTTTATAAGAGAATTTGAACATTTTAAATAAATTATTCACACCACCTACACACATGTAATACGTGACCCGTTAATACGTCGTGGGTTAAAATACGACAATGCGTCAAAGCGAGAAAACCCCGCCAAAATATTGATTTATGGAATTATTTAGATCGGCCAGTGCCACATCTGTAAAAATACAGCAGATAGCCACTGATACGAACGTTCCTATGTATGTTTCAGATACACAATTGTATAGTCATTGTATAGTACTATTTCATTTCTAACATGATATTATTCCATCACATATACTTTGATCAGATAATATTATGCCTTGGTATACATGAGAGTATGCATATATCTTACATAAATGGCCAGAGTTGAAGAGCCAAAAAGATAACTGGCAATATATAATTAGCAATCTTTCGATTGTGCAGACTAATCTTCAACAGGGTGAATTGACAAGAGTAGCCGTCAAAAGCAGATACCTTCACATAAAACAAATTTTGCGCGCTATAGATTTTACACATTCGCGTTCCCAGCTTAATTCCGGAGGGGCTTATTATATTTAGTGGTCGGGGATTCACGGCGTATTTTAGGGATTGAAATTGGCTGAACCCTAAATCAATCCGATGACTATACAAACTTGTTGAGAGAAATAAGTTCTGCTATTTTATTTCTTTGTGGTGTAGGTCTAAAAAGAGGAAATACGTTTGAAGGTCGAAAAATTTCCGATTCTCCGCCGATAAAGCTAGTTTGTGTGGCGGCTCAATTCAGTGCTTTTCCCATATCGCACGTCATGCATACCAAGGAAAAACAACCACACCATCAGCACAAAGAAAGCACAATAGTGCGCAATTATGAGTCGTTAGCCCATCTATTTAAAGCCGAAAAAAACATGACAAAACTAATTTATTCCCCGTATCGTACGTCACAGATTTCAGGAATATACCATTTTCTCAAGTATGCGCACGCAACAGGCTTGACGGGCCGGTAAATACTTCACGTGGGAATCATGTAGTGGTTTCCTATAACCCTCCCTATTATTTCAACCAATACTAAATTCAAGCTTTTTTGCTCTGACGAACGGCTAACGCTCGAAACGTCAGCTGCTATTCGCTTTCCACGACGGTTAGCATACCTCAATCGACTTTAGTTGATTACATACCAGTCTAAATCCAAGCTGCCTACATGAAGTATTTCTTGGCGGGCCGTGAGTTTTGTTAGCTTTTGTTAGACTCGTTCTGATGCGACATCCTTTGTTATTCAGATTATCGGCTATTGTTAAAAAATTGGCGGCTATTGTTCAAAAAGCGTTGCGCATACCTGAGAAAATGGTCTACTGAGCCGTCTGTGCTTAGCGGCGGTTGGGAAGCTTTGCAGATTTTCTTTGCTTAAACGCAAAACGCAGTAAAATAAATTTTAGTATGACTCTTTTCATGTTTAGATCTACTCATTGAGGTAAAGTTGGTTTTAGGCTTCAGTTCTCCTTTAAGGAAAAATGCTTCTCAAATCTGGTATTTTTAGGTGGTACATTAGGCCTTCGGAAATTTAAGAAATATGCTCGTAATTAAAATGAACACATGCAGGCTCGTAATTAAAATGAACAAAGGCTCGTAATTAAAATGAACACAGGCTCGTTTGTTAGTGAGAACATTTTCTATCATCTGCCTTATTAGAAACTCCGTGCGAGTCGACATACGCCAGCAACACCAGGTTTTTAAGGTATTTTTAGGGTAGTATATTTTCTAGGTGAGGCGTTTTTAGAGTATTTTTCCAGCTTTTCCGAAGAACATCCCAGACATTGCACCCCAAAATTCATACGAATAATGACTACAAAAGAAGAAGTAAATACGTTACGATTCCCAGCTGTTTGTGGTCTGAGAATAGATACACGTGTATACATACATACATACGTATAGATATATAATGCTTGTATACGTACTACAATTAGAACAACTTGATTATATAATATGAGTAATCCATTATCTCTGTTTATGGTTTCACTTCGTAAGTAAATGTAAGTGTTTATAATTACCTTACGGTAATAAGGGCTTGTTAACAACATTCAAAGTTAAGAAAGTCTAATTGAAGTAGTTAAAAACTAAGGCCGTGGTCACACTTGCGCTAGGCATACGTACTTAGCATGCAATTGACCTATATCACTATGACGTCATATCAAAACAATCTATTGTTTAAACGCTAAGGATCACGGTCGTGGGAGGGGGACAAAACAGGGACAAAACAGCAACAACACAAAGGAAATCGCTATCAAATGCATTTTGAAGAACGTAGAATAGCGGTAACAGCCACCAAATACGGTAAATATTGTGGGATAAACATTGATACAGCTGATCTGGAAACCAGACAATTCGAAGTGAAATTTTCCTCAGCAGAGCAGATTTAGTTCAAAATTCTATTGTTGATGTCGATTCTGTCCCCCTCATAAACAAGCCGTGACGTCATAATGATATAGGGTAATTAGCCGTGTTTATTTTATAGCCTGACGCTTGAGTGAACAGGGGTGAAGCACATTTGTGTTAATTAATTATTGTCACTTCATGTGTCAGGAGCAATCAGTCGAGAGTAGTGGGTTTGTAGCCTGCGTCACATCCGGACTTTTCTCTGGTATAGTCCGTCTGCGAAGCAGCGACACAAACCGTGTTCTAGACCCCAGCAGCGTACCGTGATTTGAGCACACGTTCTGATTAGCTTTTAAAAATGCTCATTTCTTACACGTCTTCTGACTTGCCATTCAACTGTCACCAGCCTGTCACCTGTTAGTCTCCCCAGAATCCAAGAACCACTCGCGCCAGAACACTCGTCTGGTAGGAAATCGTTAGTGGAACTATAGAGGCTAAACTTAAAAATATGGATGTAGAATCGGTTCAAATAGCTTCAATACAATACAATACAATACTTTATTTCACATTTCACAATGATTTTGTTTCAGTTACATTTTCTATATTTAGTTTGAATTTTTATTATTTTTATTATTATTATTACAAAAATATACTAAATATAGTAACACAGAAGGAAATGCCTAGAGTCTAAATAAACCGTGAGGTTATCGAGTTAGACACTAGACTGTTATGTTATATTTGAAATGTAGCACACACACACATTAATCTCAATTTGAATAACAATAGAAAAGAAAAAAATTGATGTACATACATACGTATATATATATACACACACAGCATGCTAATCATGCTATATCTAACACACTAATTAGTAAATACGAAGGAGAAAAGTTGAAGATTCAAAAAATTTTAGTGGAGAAAAATAGATGGAGGAAATTTAACAAAGAAATTCAATTAAGTTGATCGAAGCAATTAATTTTGCTTAAGGAACAGTTGTTGTTTATTTTTTTTGGCGAAACTGAGTTTATTGAGCTGTTTTAATTCATAGGGAAGTTGTTGCCATAAGTCAGTTGCCATGGCGGAAATAGTTTGTTTGCCAGCGTTTGTTCTATAGTGAGCCTTATAAAAATTATCTTTTGATGCAAATCGGGTATTATATGAATGTATCAGTCTTTGGCATAACGAAAATAGTTATCAAAAATTCCTGGTAATTGTTTTTTATGCCATTGATGAATAAATTTTAGGGCCTGAAGTTTGTATACATTGTCAACTGTCAAAATATCTAGCAAGTTTAGTAGTGGTAAAGCACTTTCAGTGTTTTTTCCATATAGAGTGGCAAAAAACAGGATTCTAACAAAATGATTTTGTTTGGTTTGGATTTTTTTCAAGTGGGATTTATATATTCTGTTCTTAGCTTTTATCAAGAAATAACAAATATTTTGGAAGAACTCATTTATTTTTAGGCTGAACTAGTGAGCTCGTGTAAAATGCCGACAAAAGCGAGTCGTTGCTTATTTAATTTGTACATTTACGCTGTAATTGGTCTAGACAAATGGGGAATGGAATGTCGTGCTGATGTAACCAGCTGTTGGAGCTATCGCATGGCGTGACGATCCTAGTCATTTCAAAATAGCCAGTCAGAAGGCGTGTGAGAAAAAGCATTTTTAAAAGCCAATCAGAACGCGTACTCAAATCACGGTACGCTGCTGGGGGTCTAGAACAAGCTTTCCGTCGCTGGTTCGCAGACGACAATAACAAGGTTTTGTTCGGATGAAACGCAGGCTATGGGTTTGTTGTCAAAAGAAAAATCATGGATAGCCAGCTTAAGATGAATTTGTTCCTTTTCTTGCTTCTTTTCTTTACTCTGTGTCGACATCAAGCAAGCTGACTGCGACGGAGAATTTCTATGAGACGCCGTGTTCCATTTTTTTTGCCGGCATTAACTGTTTTGGCGGCCAATGAAATGGGACAGGCGGGAATACGGTTTTGGTCAATCCCGAGACCACAAATGTGGTTTGAAGCCTTGTTAAACCACAATGGAATGGTGGTATACTGGAAACGACATTTCCGCATGACGAAG
The DNA here is from genome assembly GCA_030867875.1 of Actinernus sp. WN-2022. Lineage (NCBI taxonomy): Eukaryota > Metazoa > Cnidaria > Anthozoa > Actiniaria > Actinernidae > Actinernus > Actinernus sp. WN-2022. Next base: position 86,081,059 of record JAOWCC010000577.1, read on the forward strand.
GAGACTTTTCTGCGGATTGTACGAAACAGCGCGGCATGAAGTTCAATTCTGACTGAAATTTGCATAAGGAGTCTGACAACCTGACAATCATTATGACAGCTCTGTCAAATTTTGTTTGCATAGCTCGCTTCTAGCTAGAGTGGTTGTACTGGAGTTGCTAGCGCACGTCGGCGCATTAGAAGTTTTGTATTAAGTAGCGTCGAGTTACAGAAAGCGTACGTTTGCTTCATTTTGAAGGTCACACATGCTAGCGCGGGCAGCAGAGTACGCTATTTCTATAGTAACAACGAACGTATTACTTTGCGTAGCGCAAGTGTGACCACGGCCAAATGAACTACATTCTGATTGCATTTTAAGCGATTATACGTCAGTGTTTATTTATTCGCTATGTGATTTCAACGTTGATTTATTCGTTATTAAAGGGCCGTCGACATATTCGAAATGCCCCGCTTAACACACAACGGACGTTTAGGGGGGTGGGGGTAAGGGCATGGACGTTAGTGTGGGGCATTTAGAACAAACACTTTTTCATCAATAGAAGTACACTTTTTAATCAAACGTTTCCAGTCAGGTCGATTTACATTAGAGCGCAATTTCTGTTGAATTTGTCGGAAATTTCAACAATGTCTTTTGATTACAAGTATCATGAAATACCTCAAACCTCCAGATAGTGAAATTCAGTTTTATAGTCATGTGGATAAAGAGTATTTTAGTCAAGATCCGAAATGAGCTCGTACGGGAATTCGAGGTACTGAAAGCTTGTTTTATACTTTGTTTATAAGTGAACTCCCGTATATTTCATTACTGTTTTTCCTGACCTTATAAAAGCATAAAACAATGGGTGGACGTTAAGGGGGAGGGGGGAGGGGGAGGGGGTCTGACCTTCGAATATGTCGACGGCCCCTAAAGCTTTCGTTTATGTTTTACCCTTAGGGAAGAAGCTACGCCGAGCGAGGAGGAACACGAGGTAGGAACACGATAGCTTAACATAGTAGTGTACGTTTGAAATTTCTTAAAGTTGATGTAATATTTTTCAATCATTACAAAGATCTGAAAGATAGGAACTTTTCATATATTATGATCAAGACTTTATCTGGTCCGTCTATGCATGGTAATTAAAAAATACATAAGTCAAATAGAATGACATTTAGGTTCAATTCTTTCTTATCAAGTGTTTCATGTTGTTTTCTCTGAGTTGAATCAATTCTTTTTTTCTTGTCCTTCCCAGCGCAATCTTTATACCAAGTTCATTCCTTATTATTTACATTTCTATTCTATTAGGTATTCTAATTTAATCATGTTTATTTTTTAAAACTTTTATTTGTTGGCGTACACATGTAGATTCAATTTACGGAAGAAGACTTCTCTTCCTTTTCAATATTAAGCTTCTCTGTCATGTATTTGATTTCTCTTTCGCTATTAAACCATGCTATCAAAGCTGCATTCCGTTGAGTTCATTTATTACGAAACATACTTGCTTTCTATAATTCGAACATTTACTTTCGAGTTTTTGTATTTCCATGCCGACGTTTATAAACGTTTAATTTATTTGTTTCCGCATATTTAATTTACAAAGGTAGGTTTACTTCATTTACAAATTTACAAGCTTTTTATATTACTGATTATATTTTCTTATTCCTAATAATGCTTCAAAGCGTATTCTGTTCCGAGTTCATTCACTATTAATAATATACATTTCTCATCTATTAGAATATTTTTTCGGTTGCTTTCTGGCTTAAACTTTTGTTTGCGTATCTTCGATTTACCATACCAGGTTACACTCCTTTACATTCAGTCCATTTATACTAAGTTTAATACTTTACACACAATTAATACGAAATATATTGATTTCTTTGCGTAGATTCAAGTACCAATCCAGGTTAACATTCAGTACCTTTATACTAAGTTCAGACTTTAGATCTTAGCTTTATTTGTACATTTCTTACAGTTACAAATGACAAATAAAAAAAAAAGATGACTATATATGTAAAAAATAAAAAAATTACAAGTACATATAACTTTAGAGGAAGAAAATGAGATTGTGCATAGTTTTCGACGAATTTCGACGCTCCAAAAGGTTATTGTTTTTATAAAATAAAAATCAACAGACTTGATTCAATGTATCTGATGCCAAAAAAGAAAATGGTCCATTTCAACATTAAAAATAGACGTTCTGTTCCAAAATGGCAAATATTGTTGGAATAGGTATATAGAGTGTAGTAAATAACAGTTGAATAAATAAATGCTATCATGTTAAAGATATGCCAAGATTAGCGATACTCTGAATTTTAGTGGTGATAGCATAAAATGGTACTAAGTTATTGAGATTTCAATATATAGAGTTTTGTATGGGTTTGAGCCAGTTATACTAACTAGCCTCGTTTTCATGTTTGTCTCTGGATTTAAATGTCAACAACTTTGCATCAATGAAAGACCAACCTCCCAAAGTGCTCAACATTACTTACTATGACATGCTTTAATGCAAGCAGCATTCGCGCTACCTAATATCCTAAATGTTTTGGCATTATGCAAATTCGAGAAGCTATATTGCATTGGTATATGACAACTAATGGTTTTGCCTATGAGAGTATACATGAAAATTGATCCGTATATAAGCGCTGCTTGTAGTGAAGCACCCGCTTTAGATAGGCGTCTATCAACAAAACATTAAAAACATCAGTAATACAGCATTTTTTTTTTTTTTAAACTACAGTAGCTTCTCTATGATTTAATCACATTAAAGCTACTTGAAAAATTAATCAGAGAAAAATCATTGCATAAATTATCTGCTGTTTAACAGACTTATTTCAACCTTTTTTTGTGCTCTAGTATAGTAACTTAAAGCGTCTTAGATAAGACGTGCAACTCCTCATGAATAGACAGATGTCCTTGAGCCAATTCGCCGGCGCTTACCCTATATATATTATATTATCTTACTGCCAAATGTTAGCAATAAAATACGTTATCATTAATTTGAGCCAGTATGGGACTGAAGCGCTTTTGAGTGTTTTTCACAATAAATTTGTAAATGACATAATCGAGAAGAGAGATAAATGGCTATTATGGTCACACCAGATACCACATGTCAACCTGTCGTTAGAAGGAGAAACCGATGGAGAAACAAAACAAACCATTTATCACATTCAAAGAGAGAGCATGGTAAAATAACTGATTTAATGTTGTGGATATTATTCTATGATGTCGTATCAGTTCGAACTTGTCTAATCAGGGTTACCCAGTGAATTAGATAGTTTTGAAAAAAAAATCATTCAATAATTAGGAATATATTGATTGATATTTACAACAGAAGCACGGCCCCAAGCTATATTTAAAAACAATTGTATTGCCGCATCCTAAAGCTAGCCAGTGTGTCTGAGATAAAATAAACAAGTTCAAATCAACTCAGGCGACTTGGTGTTAGCTTGTTAAAAAGTGTTTCTGATCTTGAGGAACGTTGTTGTGCGTGCAACTAAAGCGACGTCAACACGAACCCTTACTGCTCTGTAACTATTCTCTCGGGTCTATCAGTTCCAAGATTTACGCTAAAGTTTTTGACAAGGTAAGTCAAGAGAAAGACATTCAAAGAAAATATAGGCTTAGCGAGTAGTTTTGTTTTGGCACCTTGTTAGAAGAGGGAGTGAGTTAGAAAACTGAAATACATGGGTGAGCGACGATTTGTGGACACTCGTGTGTATTGGTACTGATTCGTACTGAGTCAAAAACTTGTAATGGTATTTGACATAAATACCGCGCGAGTGATATTTCAAAATTGTTAGTAATATATGGAGCCGGGAACTATTATTTGTATATAATATGGGCTAAGAAATTTTCTGAAAAAGACATTTTCTTTCACGGTCACCAGGTTTATTTACTTCTTTGTAGCCTGCTAATGCAGACGTATTTTTCACACTCATAAATTCAAAGAAAAAATAACGTCTGTTTACCCGAGCGTTTAATTAGCTTCCAATATGCAAGCATGACGTCGGCATTTTTGTTTTATTTTTCTTCCCAATCAAAGCCATTGTTAGAATGTTTTGAATTAGCGCGCCATGCAACCGTCATGAAATCTCAGCTGGTTGGCGCTATGGTGCAAACATATCAAAACAATCAAGTTACCAAATCTGCTTTTAGAGTCTCCGAAGCCAAAATGTAACTCTTAACTAATTTAACCGTTTCTGCTCTTTGTCTCATACAGCTTTCGATTGAATTTTATTGAGCTTTTGGAACATAAAGGATGGTCATTGTATTTTTGAGGAGGGGGAGGGGGGTTGGGCAAATACCCCCAAAACCCCCCAAAAAATTCCCGCAAAGGTTGGAAGAAAAAAAATAACATACCGAATAAACAAAATCGTGCAAATTCCATTGTTAAAGAAAGTATCAAGTCCAGTCTCTTTACTTTAATTTGCATCTCAAAATTCAGTAAATACCATTCAGGACCCAGATTTTCAAAAAAAATTCGGGACCCCCTACTCAGTAGTGTTTCTTCCGCCATAACAACGATCATGCACCGCACTTGGGCTTACAATACAAATATATGGCAATATTCAGATTCCAGATTAACATTCGGATTCATTTATTTAGCACTATTTCTCCTTTAAAAAAATATAATTTACAAATATGTAGGAAAAAGGAATGATAATATAAGCTATTAAATTTAATGAGCTACGTTAGATGTGCGTAGTGCTCAAAGTAGCTTTCGAGTTGATCACTACCATAGGTATAATAGTCGAGGAAAAAACACAGAAGAATAGCCCACTTCCGCGATATTGCTTTACTTGTCACGCACAAAGGTTTCAATACGAGGCTCCGTGCTAAATTAAATTAATTCATTTCTCTGCGAAAAGAATAAACTTAATTTAGCACGGGGCCTCGTATTGAAACCTATGTGCGTGACAAGTAAAGCATATCGCGGAAGTCGGCTATTATATAAATAGAAAATAGGAATAAGTGCAGAGGAGAAATCGAGGGGAAAATTCCAGGGGAATTATACAAAGGAAATAAGGAAAAGAGCAGAGGAAACGGGTGCTAAATAATACGAAAGGAAATATTGCTATAATTGGTTTACATATAAATAATTTCATGAACATAATAATCCTAATGATAATGTTGATACTTATGTCAATTCTAATGCTAATACTAATTCTAATACTATTACAATACTAACACTGCAAATAATACGAGTATTAAGACAATGTTTCTCAAGAATATAGTAGTAGGCTAGGGGAATTCGAATATCTGTTTTAACATATTTAATTTTATGAATAAGAGTATATATTTTAAGGTTAAAGGCATTCTCAAGATTAGGTATATCAGGGAGCTTATAATTTGGAGCAGCACTTTCCTTTTTTAGCAAAAAAGATAGTGCGGATACATTTATTTTGTTTTGTTTTAATTACTTGTAACCGAGATTGACAAGCAGTACCCCAGCTCATCAGGCCGTAATTAATATACGGATATATCAGGGTATAGTAAAGTTGTTTAAGTGTGCTAATAGGAACATAGTATCTGGCTTAGTTTATTTAAAATACCTATATATTCTTTGAAAGTTTATTATTAACATGTTTTATTTATGCATGCCATTGTAAATGGTTGTCAATAAATACACCTAAGTATTTTATCTGCGTTTTTTCTTCTATATTACATGTTGTTATAGATATATTAGGCTTTTTTTCTAGGGGACGTAATTATTAGCATATAATTTGTCTACTTAAAGTTGATTGAAAGTTTGTTAGCAGCACAGTATTTTAGAACATTAACAAGTTCATTATTTACAACCCTTTCTAATTAATTCGGTTTTTTTGAAGAATAAAAAATATTAGTATCATCTGCAAATATTCTAAATAGCAGTTTCTTAGATGAGTTTGGAAGGTCATTTATATATTGCAGGAATAGCCGTAGGGGACCTAACGTAGATCCTTATAGAATACCGCATACTATAGGCCTAAAACTAGATTCTGTATCATATATTTTTTACATATCTGGTAAACCAGGCATCGGGTAATCCTCGGATTCCATATTTGTACATCTTTGCAAGCAGGATCTCATAATTTATTGTGTCAAATGCTTTGGAAAGATCCAAGAAAATTCCGCAAGTTATTTTACCTTCATCTAAAGCTCTTTTTAGGTTCTCTACTGTTTCTAAAATTGTATACTCAGTTGAGTAGCCTTTCCTAAATCCAGATTGATAATTATACAGTATACCTTGCTTTTCTTGGAAAAACATAAGTTGATTATGGACCACTTTCTCAAGAACTTTACACAAGACAGATACAATAGCTATAGGCCTATAGTTTCCTGGTTCAATAGCACTTCCATTTTTAAATACCGACGTTCTGCTTCTGGTACATTGTAGTTCTGGTATTGAAACAGCAAAACATTTCTTTTTAGTCTGTCTCAACCATGCTGCTCTGAGAGTTTCGCTCTTTGCTTCGACTGCTCGCCTTTTAGGTAATATTTGGGTTGAAGCTACTGACTCTCGAAAGTATGCTCTACTTATTTATGGCCTAGTGATATTTCATTGAATATTAAAACTAAATCTCTTTTTTTTTGTAGAGTTCAAAGTTTCATTATTGACACTGGGAGATTCACTGCTTCAACCTAATTTTTGTTACGTATACTCTTTCTTTTTCTATATTGTAGGCCATTCGCAAATTTCTATGTAAACCCCTTGATGAGCGCACAATAGTGCTGCTCTTGGGGTAAACGTAGAGAGAAAATATGGTATTATTGAAATCTTAAACATATCAGTAACTAATCCTGTCGAAATTGACTCATTATATATTTTGGTAAATGGGATTGATAGAGGGGCACTTGCAAGCTTAATAAATTTATTAGGTATGTTAAAGTGCAAGTATCATGTCAAAAAAATAAACAAAAAATTTGTTTCTCACAAAAAGGTATTAATCTTGCAAATTTTGTAACATTTCTGGCATTTAATCCCTAAGTTTTGATTAGTTTCATGGATCCTGTGACGTCATAAGATGAACCAATTTTCTTTGTGATATCACAAGATGAATCAATCCCGCAATTCGGGTAGCGTCTATTCTAGTTAAATTTCTGCTCCTGTCTCTCAAAGAAAACTAAGTTAGACAACTGAAGTATATCAGAAATAGAATTTGGGGCAAAAAGGGTTCATGTTGTTCTATGGCTTAGGCTAGCAAAAAGAGTAAACACTAAAACATTAAATTCATTAAAACTGGATTCATTAAAACTGGAGACAAAAAGAAGCTAGAAGATGGAGACTGGCTTATATACTGAGTAGGTTCCTTTGTTGTTGGAAAAGTTTTTATCTTACTTGCCAGATATGGCCCTACATTTACAAAGAAGTCATTAAATTGCTCGGCTATATCAGCCGCTATATCAGCCGCATTACCATAAGTAATTCTAGTAGGGAGGGACTGTCCTTTAGTTTCCATTTGAATAAGATTACCTATAAGCCTCTAAGTAGAATTAAGATTAATCTTATACTTTAAAAACTAAGAGCTATAGTAACTTGTTTTACATTTATTTTTCAACTGTTATAGCATATTTGCATATTTCTTATATTTCTCTATTTTTTCTGGTTCCTTGCTATGAAAATGTGTATGATACATTTTTGTTTTATTTTGATCGATTTAAGAATACCAGCTGTAATCCATGGTCTATTTAGTTGTTTTTGTTTACTTCGGGTAACCTGTTTTATAGGGGCATGCTTATTAACAATGTTGTTTACTGCAGTAATTGCATCATGGCTTTTTTCATTCAGATTTTGGGTAGGATTTCTTCCCAATTTATAAGATTTATATCATTTAAAAATTGCTCACTCATTATTCAAAGTTATGTCAGAGCAGTCAGCAGGAGATCTCCAATCTGATTCCTTCAACTTTCCAGTAGCGTAGCGAGCAAACAGGCAGACGAGGCAAATGCCTTTTCCAAAATGTTGAAACTGCTCGAAAGTACTCTCCGTTATCAAACTATTATTGAGAAAAGTGTCGTTCATGAAAGCTCCCTGTCATATTCCATATATGGTCAATATATTCCACATTTGGAAAGCAGGACGAATTTTTCCCTTGTTGTAGAATGGCATCGAATACAAGAACACGTGGAAGTGCGATAACAAAAATCGAATCGTTTGTTCAAGATTCGATAGCGAAATTTGAAAAAGATGAGCGTATGTTTCACTAGCATCCAGTCTCCCAAATATTATTCTGAACGTGACAACTTAATCTAAGATCGTCTTTTAGTAAGCGCCTAGTTGTTCCACTATACAATCTTCGCTCTTATGGCTATAGACCCTTTCCTTATGCTGCGCCTACCTTATGGAATTCATTGCCACAGAGCATTAGGCTTTGTAATTCGTTAGCAAGCTTTAAACAGCAACTTAAAACATATCTGTTCAAGAATGCATTCTGTTAGCATTGGTTATTTTAATTTGAATCTATTCTTATATGTTCTTATATTTTTTTATTAAGCTATCCATTATTATTTATCTTATTTAATCACGTTAGTGATTAATAAAAAATATCTTTTTGCAAGCTAACTGTGTGATAACAAAATTCTTACAGAGCTTTTAGTCGTCAAAATAAATTATTTCCAGAAAAAATTGCCCAACCCTCCCCCCTCAAAAATATAATGTCCATCCCTAAACATACGACACACATGAAATGAAAAACAATGAAATAGAAATGTACAAATTAGTCTCATACACTCAATCTCGCATCCAGACCCCATTTGTTTCTTACTGCGCATGCTCGACGAAGAAATAGGGCTCTGGAATATCCGATTTTTGTGTATTGTGATTGACTGTTCTGAATAATGCAATTTCACCTGAAGTGAGAAGTTTATAGCAGTTTGATACAGCAGAACGAAACGCCAAACATGAAGCCTTTTGGTAGGGTCGATTTATTTGGACCAAAGGTATCGAAAATCGGGGGTTATCTAAACGCTAAAAACCGTTGGATTTTACCTAAATGGTTGCCGATCTCTTCAGGGATTCTCGGGAGTTCAAATCACTTCACCGCCAACACAAATCGAACCCAAACGGCAGTAACAGTTGTTGATATAGCCGAGGGATTTACCGCGTAACAGATAGGTAATACTGCACATTCCGGCCCATATTAATTAACAACAATGTTCGTAAGTGCTCTATAGGCAGAAGTGGCATTTTCCGATCTCGTAAACTTTTGCACAGGCGCAGATCGCTTCTATGGGAATGCAAAACACCGCTTAAAGTGCCCCTACGATCAAATTTTGACATATCAATTTTTTCTCATATTCGTAAAGTAGAGTGGCTATATTATTACCAGTTCAAACCGTTTTTCGATATGACGACGGGAAGTCTTATTTTTTGAACTCCGAATCTTGAATTTTACATCCGCCATTACGCGAACCTGTTCCTGTGGGCGAGGAATGCCTGGTCATGTTTTAGCGTACGTGACGTCATACACTTAAAGTTATCGTATACCTTCAGGGTACTGTTCCGGATAAAGTAGCGTCTCGAATATTCGTCGTATTTAGATAAATTATACCTCATTTAAAGCTTATAAAATTGGCTACAACGATATACCTAAGGTCTGTAATTTTGATAAAAGTGCGATTTTTAAATAAACTTCTTTTCCGAACAAGCGAGTTGGTTTCCAGGAGCTCCAACTGCACGGCAATTTAACGAATTTAAGATCTGTTTGCTTTTCTGGACTCCCACTGACCTTGTTTACGAAACTGTCGGCGATTGTGGAAATTCGAAGCCGTTCTGAAGATATTTTGGTCTTCGTGAAACTGCTAACGCGCAATCCAAGTATAGATGCGGGAATCGCTCTCAGCGCCTCTCTTTTAAAATTTAAAATAATCGGCGACACTGTTTTTTAGCTGATATAAATTGCGAACAATCTGTGAAAATTTGAAGTAATTCGCACAAATTCGCGTCGAGTTGGAGCTTTTTTTCAAACTTTGTTTAGAACGAAAATAGAAAGTCAAGAAAACGCTCTGAAAAGTTTTAGTAGGCCGGCGAGACTGATTCTTTCAACCAGTGACTGGGAAATGTCACAGTCAAAACGTCCCACAACAACACGTGTGGCTACTTTTCCCATACAAACCTTCACGCGAACTAACATATGTAGTAAGAAAGTGTACCATTTTCCCGCTTTGAAAAGCAAACAAAACGTTTTGAATAGAAATAATCGTTCAAGTTTGTGCATTGTACAGGACTGTAGCAATTTAACGAACTTCGCTACATTCAAGCCTTCTAGTTCAATACCAAGAATACGGTTTGTAATTCTCTTCAAGCCTCATGCAAGGATGGTTTGTGTACGTTTTGAGGACAGAAGCTTCTCCGTAATTGTTTGTATCACTTGGAATAGCCGGTAAGACCGTACTAGTATAGATTGACCGAAAAATAAGCGGCTACGTTTGCTGAGAACATAGTTCATCATAAATAACTCATATTCAGTGCTGTTTCCTATAAACAGATAAACCTATCGATGTAGTATGCCTTTTAATTTACTGCTAATTTTATTTTCAAGACAATAAACCACAGAAGAAACCACCAATATTATTTCATGAAGTACCTTGCTGTTTGTGTGTCAAACAGAAACGGGGGGCGCGAAGTTTGGTTCTGTGATAGCCACTGTAAAAGCTGCAGATCAGTCAGTTTCAATATATTGTTTTAGTCTCTAGTAAATCCTTATCATTCACGATTTCCGATGTTAGACATGAGAGCGATTTAATTTTATTGCAATTACATTGTATTTTAGAATGTAGATTCGTCGGAAAATCTATTGCCGTGACAGATAATTCTCGATCTCTCTTATTTACGAACTAGGAATCCGGGTTTCACTATAAACATTTAACAAACTTTGGACTTATAAACTGCTGATCATTACCTTAGTGATTTCTCCGCTGAATTCTCCCTGTAGCCCGGATCCAGTAACAGCACAACCTGAAAGCCGAACCAGGGAAAATACCCTGGGTAAAAATTACCCCAAAAAGATAAGAAACCTCTGCTAGCTAGCACTACTTACTAGCAGGCCACTTCCCAAGCGATTTTAGCGACTATTCATTCGTCCAGCTTTCAACTCGGTCGCCAGCGGCTCTATTTCCACCTAAATCATCAACATCCGGCAATAAATTTAAACAGAAAGACACATTACTATGTTCTGAAGAATCTGATGCCGATTTTAGGTCGTTATTTACTAAACCACAGCAAAATTCGCAGTGTGAGTTTGTAGACAATATAAGAAGAAATGTATGGGTTCGAAGCAACTTGAGAACGATGCGTTAAGTGTATGACGTCACATACGCTAAAAATGACTAGGCATTCCTCGCCCACGGGAACGGATTCGCGTATTGACGGCATATCAAGCAATTGTTGTCGTTCAGAGTAATATTTGGGCCTGACTAGATGCTAGTGAGGCATACGCCCATCCTTTTCAAATTTCGCTATCGAATCTTCAAAAACGATTCGATTTTTTTAATCGCACTTCCTGTAGCCTACGTTGTATCCGCCTCTCTTCTGCCGGCTCGCTACACTTCCTAAACGTGTTCTAGTATTCGACAATCCGTCCAGCTTTCCAAATATGGAATATATTGACCATATATGGAATATCACAGGCAGCTCTCAGGAACGACACTTTTCTCAATAAGTTGTTTGATATGGTAAACTCTCTTTAAAATGTGTGGTCTAATTGGCCCCTTTGCAAACTTTTTTCACTGTTTGGATATTTCTGCCACTGTTTGTTCCTATGGAATACAAAAAAGTGGCAAAATCCAAACTAAAAACGGCAGAAGATGAAACTTAAGAGACTCCAAAGGTTTGCCCTGACATTAGCAAGCAAAAGATCACTATCAAAATACCGGGCGAACTTCCAAATCCAAACCAAAATCTAGGCCTGAGGCGCTGAGCGAGAATATCGAACACGAACTTGTCACTTTAAGGGGACGTAACGATACGCATGCGCAGAGTCACCGGAAGTGCGTGACTCGCGGATTTCCGAAAACGGAAGCCCTATTTTTGTGTCGAGCATGCGAAGTAAGAAACAAATGGGGTCTGGGTACAAGATTGTGGAACACTCTCCTATGATTGGTCAATGGCAAATGTATTGTCTGAATTCCTTTTGAATGTAACATCACGTCACTTTCAAGGATATGGAAGGTAAAATCTGATTGGTCCATAACACAATGAGGTGTGCTACTTGAGAAAATGGTCTATTAGCACGCAACAGGCTTGACGGGCCGGTAAATACTTCGCGTGGGAATCACGTAGTGGTTTCCTATAACCCTCCCTATTATTTCAACCAATACTAAATCCAAGCTTTTTTGCTCTGACGAAGTGCTAACGCTCGAAACGTCAGCTGCTACTCGCTTTCCACGGCGGTTAGCATACCTCAATCGACTTTAGTTGATTACAAACCAGTCTACAACCAAGTTGCCTACATGAAGTATTTCTTGGCGGGCTGTGAGTTTTGTTAGCTTTTGTTAGACTCGTTCTGATGCGACAGCCTTTGTTATTCAAATTATCGGCTATTGTTAAAAAATTGGCGGCTATTGTTCAAAAGCGATTTGGCGGGCCAATATTGCGTGCGCATACCTGAGAAAATGGTCTATTAAGTGCTCGGGAAAGTAGACGTTGCTTTTTTCTTCGAATTTATAAGACTAACTTCTTTGCCGCTGAAATTAATAAGCTGAAAGTACGTTTGGTGTATCATTTACGCTTATTACAAAGTAACCGAACAGCAAAACCTCAAAGAAATTATTGATAATCGACTGGACTGAATCAAAATAATTAACCTGTGAATAAAGGTTAATGCTGAAGCAGGTATACTAGTAAAACGAGAAGTGTAATTTCAGTTCATCGCCGAGCATGAGTACAATCAAACTAACAGTTGTTACTTTGCCGTTTTAAGACACAATATATCTCTAAAAAAACATAGTTAATAGAGGGGAATGGTTAGGAAACCCGGCAAACTTCAAAGCGCCTAACAAAGGCGCTGAGATTTATGTTGGAAGGGGGTAAGACAAAATATTGTGCACGGTCATAGCTCATTAGCGTCCCCCGAACGACTGAACCCACACGTTTCTATTGGCTGATTAATTAACATATTCCAATATCTATTGTATTGCGTGCAAGTCATACAACAAAGAAGGTCGCTGGGTTTCATAACCATGCCCTCTTTTAACTATGAAAAAACTTTATAATCGAAGAAGAAAGAAACCATTGTAGTTGGGAATGAATGTTCTGCATTAACATTAGTACAATTAGAATCTATTGTCCCAGCGGCTCACATGCGGCCGAGTTTGCCAAGCTGGTTTCTTGTCAATGATCATGAACAAGACACTTAAAAGAACACGTGGTTTACTTTGCTGGTGTTTTGTCCTTGTATATTCTCTGTCAGCTGTTCCTGGGCAGATATTTGAGCGAGAGGAAGGTGAATTTTCAGAATGTTCTGAGGATGACTTCTGTCAATCTCTGTTATGAGACTGGGCTGAGGGGGTGCAACTGCCCCCTCTCTCCCCTCCCTACGCCACTGCTCAAAGTCTTGAAAATCACTTTAAACGTTCTCAAATCAACCCTAGATTGCGCTAGCAGTATATTGGATTGGATTGCACAATTTTATTTAACCACGGTAGGCCATCATGATATAATGTATAAAAAAAAAAAAATATATATACTAACATATTATAATATACTATAATATGTACTAAAATAAATGCTAATATAAACAAATCTAAGCTACGATAATTATAATAATCTATATCAATTTATAGTAAAATATGCTAATGTAGTAGATATATATCTAATATAAGAAAAACTAAATTCCTGCTTTCGTAGGACGCCGTGCTGTAACTAGGTTAAACACTCTGAAAAGTGTGCCAATGTATCTGTGACTTAAAGGTCGTCAGTGACGACGTCGGTCTTAAATTTAATGGTAAGCTATTCCACAGCACCCCTCCGCTGTAACTGAAACATTTAAAAAGTAATCTGAACGCGGGCTTATTTGAAACATTTCTCAGGTTGTAGGACGTCATATTTGGGTGTGCTTTATACATTAAAATGGATAATCTAGTTTTTTTTCATTTCAACGAATGGAACAGTTCGTCTGCGTTAGCATCATAACTCGAGAAAGTGATTATGCGCGCAGCGCGGTTTTGGAGTTTTTGGAGTTTTAGCCTTCGTTACAGCCACTGCACCCGAAACCACACTACAATAACTGTATGGAGCTTACAGTGCCTATTAGCCCAATTTTTAAATATTAAGATGGATTAATCTACATCAAATGAGTAGTTGAATTGTAAAATATTTCTTCCTTTGGGTGTTGTATCTATGAGTTATAGAGGTTTCTAGTTCCAATATGCTAATTACGTGATATCATACTATGACATCACATAATTAACATATTGGAAATAGAAATGTCTAGAACTGCCGGATGCAACACCCAAAGGAAGAAATATTTTACAATTCAACTACTCATTTGATGTAGAATCGATTTTAATGATAAAAAATTGGGCTGACACCGCTTGCATAATAAATAAGGAGTTGTGTCCCACAGACGGTTTGCAAAAGAAAAATAGTAAAAAAAATTGTTTAATCAACCACAATTTCCAAAATTATTTTGAAAATCATCCCTGATTGACAGTTATTTTTGCTTCAAAATTAGACCTGGTTTGCCAAACCCGCACATCCCATTCACGCCGTGTGCACGAGTGTTCCCCGGAGCTTGAAATACCACTCCTTGGAGATTGTAATTTTCACTATTACTCTGAAATACCACTCCTCTTAGCCAATCAGATTTCAGGAATGACTTACCTTATATGATAAGTAAGGCTATGTTAATATTTCACGTATCTGCCGTTTTGACCAAATTCAAAATGAGTCAGTTTGAACAGTTTTGAGTTGTTTTTTCTTAATTGTTTTCATTACACAAGAAGCGTTTTCATAATAACGTATTCATAATAACGCACGTATTCATAATAAAATCCGAAAACAACATGACCAAAAGAAAAAATAGAATAAGATGTTTATAGGTATATTCCAGAATTCTAATTGGAGTTTTCGATAACTGCTTTAAACAGTACTAAAGTCAAAACTTAAGAAAAAACAGATGTAAGGTTACAGCAGCTTATATGATAACAAAATAATAATGATGCCCAATATATTACACATTTAAAATACTCTATATCATTCATACTTAGTGTGGGAAAGGTTGAAATTTAATGAACATATTTAATGAAAAACCCCGACCCAATTGCAAATGATAAACTTTCTCATGGCGAAAATCAAAAATAACTACTTGGATTAGCAGTATGTGCTTTTTAAGGTATACTTGAATTTTGATGAAGGATTTTAAGAGTCGAGTTGATCAGTGGAAAATACTGCTTTTAAGAGAAATTTAGAGCACTTGAAAGTGGTTTACTGTAATCGAAATCAAGAGTAGAATAAGTTTTTGGAACCATTTTAATCTTTGCCACCTCTATCGAACAAAAGGAAAAGCATATCAGGACATTAACACGGTAGTTCTCTTCTATCTCAGGGTGTCATTTTTGTAATTTTGTTTTGAAGAAACTTGAAGGTTCAATTCGGTTGTCAAAGTCCCTTTGACTTCTCCATACAGGTTCATCTATTTGTTGTTATGTTTTTTTTTGGCATTTTCCCCCTTTTTTGTGCTAAAAATTAATGATTCTCCTAGCGAAAGATTCTATCTTGTTATGCAGCACTTCGTCTGTTTTATTATGATTACGCTTGCAGTAATGTTGTACTAAGTTGACAACCCGTTTCCTGTCGTTTTCAACCAAATCGGAACTAGAAAACTGAAATATGTTTTAGTTTCCTATTTCAAATAGAGACATGGCGTCTCCGCGAAAGTTTTCGTATTTCGCACAAACGGCAAAAAATCGTGAACATAAATTGTCTTTCACTTGGGTTAAATGTGAGATTCCCGGCTGAAATTTTGTAGTTTTAGAATTAATAATCATACCATTGGCATTTGCATAATACTTTCTCTATATTTGTTATTTCCTGAGGTTAAGAAACTAGGTTAATTAACTTGGTTATAGAAGGAGCTTTCATTCCCACGACAGTAACTATCACATTTATCCAAGTTTTTTAATGTTCTTTTTATACAAATGTACGTATTTGATTTAAATCGCTTACTTGGAACTTCTGTTGTCTCCATTTCGGTAAGTTTTTGTCCATGGAGCGTAATCAACAAAATCACAAAATCCATGCTAACCTTAATTATCGTTTTAGATATTTTGGTGTATAAAATGCGTAAGACTGTTTGCGAAGCCGCAGTTCGTTAAAATTGGCATTTCTTTATCGAAATTTCTCCGATATTGTCCTTCTTTGCTTCTCTGATTTCTAAAGACTAAACTAAACTTGTGTCAGCGCTTCTTGTTTTCAATTCATCCATCCAGTACCTTTTAATCATAGAATCTTTTGCGAAAGAATATAACCTCATTGCTTAATAGTTAACTGCATCTCATACACATGCGCAGTAGATTGCCATAATATGATTAATTAATTACCCCAACAAGTAGTAACATTTCATCTTAAAAGCAACGGAACTCGAAACGCGGCTGCTTTCTTGTGGAAGAGTGCACATTTTGGATATGCAATCTAAACTGAACAATATTTGACATGCTTAGATCGTCGGTGACATAAATACGTTTTCAATCAGGAATTCACTGATTTTTCCTCCACTAATAAACGGTGTCAACCGAACATCCGGGCTGAGCACCCTTCGGTGATTCATTGAACAAGTTATTTATTCTGGAGGACAACGCTTGATAAACGTCTATCTCCGTTTAGTTTGTGTGAGTACATCGGTTGATGAGATCGACGTCGTTTGAGAAAATCTGCTTTCCCTAAGATGCCATAAAGTAAGTGAAAATATATTAAATCACAAGCATGTTAACTGGAGGTAGACTTCTGAACTTTGATCGTTTGTCAATAGTCTTAAGTTTACCTTTATTCTTATTATTTTATTGAATAATTTTCAAATCTTGAAACTAGCGAAATCATGAATTTTATGAAGCTATGCATCCATTTAATTTATGTTTGAAGAAAAAAACAGAATCTGAAGAAAAAAATAACAGATTAACGACCTGTTTAGGGAAGTGTAAGCACTTTGTATTTGAAATATGAATTTATTTTCAATTGAAACATTTGAAATGTGCTAAGCCGAACGAGATATATCTTTTGGAACGGATCATTAATCATTACGATTACTAAACTTAAAGAAGAATTTTCATATAAAGATACCAGCGCTCATTCAATTCTGAGAAGTCTACTACAAGTAAATCTACGGACCTCGTTGTCATTACAGATGCAAACTCTTTTAGAGTCTCCTCGATACCTTCTTTACGTATACGGTCATCCCATTTTAGTAAGATACATACAGTATCGGCACACAGACATACGGAAAAGTAAAATAGAACAGACAATTTCATTCTATGACATATAAGAACTAACAAATATTAAACTACAGATGCAGAGAGTAAACCTATAGTAAAAACTTTATCTTCAGAGATTATAAAGAACTAGTCTCCGTGTAGTTTCTGCTAATTTGAGTTGTTATCATCCTTGGTCAGGAGAAAGGGTATCCTTTTGGGTCTTGGTTGTGTTCTTTAATATGAAAGGATTTTTTAATACCGCAAATGTTTATATTGAAAACAATATTCGTGAATAGGTAGATATCCTTATTTGGATAGTTACTCCATATCTTGATAATTCACCAGGGCCCGGTTTTTTGGAAGCAAGGGTAAGTGCTAGTCGCTTATTACAATTACAGATGTAGCGCTATCCTAGGGATAATTAAAGTTATCCTTGCTTTGAACAACCGGGCACAAATGAAGATCACTAGGTAGTAAAGTAAAGAGGTTCTATATTTAACGCCGGGAGCACCTTCAGTCTAACCAACTGCTCTTCCAGGAGACCGACGGTGCACATCGTAACCCCCTTCTCTGACAGAGATCCCGATTAAGAGAATTCAAAGCAATACAAGCTACTCGGATCATATAAGAGTTGGTACGGATGTGGCGGCGCGCAGCAGGAAACCAAGTCGGGGCCACATGCTCCATGTTCCACGCACTAATCCATTGCGCGACGCACCTATATGTGATCCAAATCACTATAACTGATTTTCCTCTGGTTGCCAGCGCCCCTCGAGATTCGTTTGCTTCCTAGGCTAATTAGGCCTTTTTTTTTTACATATGGTCTATATTTTACTTCAAATTGTACCTTAATTCATTTAATTAGTTTTTGAACTTCAAAGAATAGAGCTGAAAAAATGATAATTCACCTACATTTTTGTGTGTGCTTTTTTCATGAGGACATGCAATCAGGACACAGGATACGTCTCTTCTTAATTATCTTTTTCATTTTATTGACTCATTTTTGTGGCGTTTTATGTTTAAGAAGCAAAATAGAGACAGTTTTACTGCTAGTAGCAATAACAAACTCGCAAACTGTCTTTCGCTGAAACCGCCACCAGCAAATGACATTTCTTTTAAACTTTAGGAGTTAAAAGGAAACGTGCCGCTTTTAATTTCAAGTTAAAAAATTGTCCAGATTCTGCGTTTATTAAATGAGAATATTTCTGAAAGGTATATTTGTATAGAAACATAACTTGAGATTGTTGTTCATTAATTGATTCAACTTGTTTTAAGTAGCCAGAGGTAAAACCATTGCAGGTGTTCTAATTGTCACTGCCTTATTTTCAAATACATTTATTAACAACGACAAAAAAATCGCTTCTCTCTAAAAAAATACTGTAACATTAGGACAAATCTTATCACCGTTAATAAATGTAGATTGATCGTAAAAAAATAGAACTGAGTTCTCAAATAGCATCAAAATTAATTATGAAATGTAGTTTATAAATCCTTTCTTAGGAAAATTAAAGTGCGGGGCAACTTATACAACGAGAACTAAACACATGCAAAACGAAAATAAAACGTTTCAAAGTATAAATCCTAGCATATCCACGCGATGTTCTTCATTCGAAAGACTTTGACTTCCGAACTAGTCCACCAAATGCGCCTTTTATCGGATCGAAGCTGGAGCCAGTCGAAATGCTATTGTCTTGTAAATCAACAATACATGATTGGCTCAAATAACCGTAAGTTGAAAAGCTTTGTTTTCGTTCTGCAATGTGATTGGTTCTCGTTGTCTATTGGTTCAGTAGCCGCACTGTAAAGTCTTCTCAGCAAGTGTATGTTTTTAGTTTTGCCTTCAAGTTTCGCTTTTCTTTCACGATTAAGAAAACAAAACGTGAAGTGCTATCCTGCACAAAAACCACAGCATTCAAGTATTATCGGAGCTGCCGAAGGATGAAAATTTTGACGAACATATGTATTAGGCCCGATTCAAATTGACAAATTTTCGGACTTTCTAATTAGATCATAAGAAGCCGCCTAGTTATCTTTTATTTCAATTACGTCCGGCGCATGAAAAGTTGGACGTTTGAATCAGGCCTAATTAGCTTTTCAATGTGATTCTACAGTCACTCTCCTTCGCTTGAGCCTTTGTGCTGTAACTCAGAGATCTTACTCAGCTAAGATATGAGCTGCTACAAAATTAGACACATATTTTCTGATTAGTTAGCCGTCCAATGTCAGGTTTGTTATTACTTGAACGACACATACTTTCAGCAGTCAGAAAAAAAACCTTTTTTCATGAAGTGTATTACAAGCGTGATAGAAAAACTGAAAATTTCTGATATTACAAAATTGCAATAGATAAACATATTGTCCATCATGTTGCTAATATTTTCTTAATTCAGTCTTAATAAGTTTTGAATTACACGATTTAAAGCTCTTAAAGACAGTATTTTACCTTGTTTCTCTTAGCAGTCGTTTTTGAATAAGAGCAATTCGCGGTGGCACAAAACGACTGTATCCGCCAAACCTCCGGGTTCTCCTATATTAACTATTTCTGTTTTGGTTTTCCTTATATTTGATCAGGAAACATTCCGTTTTTGAAATATAAAATAAGTTTACAATTTCACAAACTGTCTTCCCTTGACACAATGAGGATTCGAATCTAATTAAATGATTCTGGCGCGAAAATTGGTTGACGTGTGGTTTAGAGAAAGGTGACAGTTTTCATTTTCACGTGCCTATTTCACCGTCAAAGTTCACGCCGTGATCAAGCTTGAAGTTTTAAATGGTGATAAAGCTGCAGCATTTCACGCTTAACGACGTTCTGTCCTAATCTCTGCTTACTGTTGGCTAGGATACTGCTACGGCAGCGGTGACAAATCCACCGGCAAATTTTGGTGCGTTAAAAGTGGGAAAAGTCTTTTTCAACAAGAACGTAAACGGTATAACAAAATTGGAAAGGACTTTGAGATATCCTAGCTTTAGGGAGAACCTCCCACAAAATAGTTACCATTGTTACTCTAATAAGAACAGGTATATGCTACACAGTTAAATAAACAAGGAAATAATTATGGGGGAACTCACAATCCTTATCGGCTCATCAACCTGAGGCTACAGGTATTCAACTGATTATTTTGCGATGTTTTTAGAAAACCTCGAACTCGTTTTGTTTCAGTTCTTTAAAGGGGAACTCAACCCTAAAATCAACCCAATGTCTATACAAACATGTATTCGAAATAAATAGGTTCTGCTATTTAATTTTTCTGTGTTGCGCGTCTAGCAAGAGAAAATCCGAAAACCTTCCTCACAGCCTCCGGTATGTACAGACGGCTCAAGTCTTGTAATTTGTGACGTAGTATACGGGGAATAAATTAGTTTTGCCATGCCGTCCCCTACATTGAATAGCAGGCCTAATGGCTTTTAATTGCGGACCATTGTGCTTTCTTTGTGCTAGAGGTGTGATCGTTCTTCCTTGGTATGTGTGACGTACGTTATGGGGAAATTTGCACTGAATTGAGCCGCCACACAATATAGATTTTTCAGCGGAAAATCGAACTTGGAGACTAATTTTCTCCTCATAGACGCGCAACACAGAAAAATAAAATATCATAACTTATTTCTTTAGAATACATCTTTGTAAAGACGTTGGGTTGATTTTAGGGTTTAGTTCTCCTTTAAATAGACACCTGACGCTACGAAAGAGCCGATTCGGCAAGTTAATCATCATGTTATGACTTGCCATGTAGCTTTGCTTGTTAATACTCAATTTCAGAACGCGTTTTGTACGTGTTCAAAAATAGAAATAAATAGCATTTTTTATTGTCCTTCATTAGGTTTAATAAGTGGTTCAGTCTGTTGAAACCTAGACTTTCTGAAAGTCCTTTTTAGCTCCCCGCACGAAGGACGTTTCCCACTTGCAGCGCGCCAAATTTACCGGTTGATTTTTCAACCGGAGGCGTGGCTTACGACGTCCTAAGATTTGCCCAATCACAAAGCGACAATTCTTCAGGCATTGTATGTTGACGTGTCAAGTCAGTCGACCGTGGAAGTGGTATTTACTATTTGATTGTACTCAGAAAGAGTTTGTCAAAGGCGCGAAATGTAAGCCCTGAAACGTGTTTTCGCGCCAAAACATAATCCCCCGATTCAATTTCCTGCAAGTGAAACAAGTCGAACTCGCCTCTCCCTTCGATTCTCGCACTCGATTTTTTGACCCAGTAATCGCTTACCCAGTGACTCAGCGAGTTCGACTTGGAGCAAGTCTAGTTGAAACCTTGAAAACACGGACATGCGCAATACAACTAACACAATTTAAGATGAGAAACTTATCATTAGTTTTATAACTTCTCACCATAAATATTCAGTTTAACTATAGATGGTTTGCACTCAATCCCCAAAGATTCAAATGACTAAGGGCATGGCGGCCATGTTGGTGTACAGAACAAAAGAAGCTAACGAGGAATAGATTAGGCAAAAAATCGGTTAAAGTAGTACGCACCAGAAGTTTAAAAAAAATTAACGTAAACAACTTTCGTCATGACCTTGAATGCCAAAAATGGCTTCATCAAGATATTTTGTAGCCTGCGTGCAGACGTTCTTTTTAACGTCTGCACGCAGGCTAGATATTTTGTTGCTCAATACGGACCAAATTTGGGAAACGTGGAAAGCCATGTTTATGAACATAGTTGATAAACATGCACCACTAAAAACAAAACGCGTTCGATCAACCATTAATTTACCTTGGGTAACAGTTGAAATAAGAGAAGCCATGCGTGAAAGAGACACTATGAAACGAAAGTATGTCCTAACAAAAGACAAAACTTACTGAATTTAAAGAATACATTAAGGTTACCGGATACCTTCAAAACCAAAAAGATGGGAACATATTTTTTTCGCACATAAATTTAGTATTAGTGTCTCATATACCAAAAACTCCGTAAAAAAATAAATTATATTGACGGAGAAATACCAAAAGGAAGCTTTTAACCGGAAGTAAAATGTTCTTTTTGATTGACAGCAGATCAATAAACACATGACAATTGCTCACTCGCCCGTAACGACTGTGCGGGGAAGAGCACATATGAAATTCATTTCATATACTGTACCAATGTTTACGTTTATTGAAAAAAAAAAATTCACACACGATTCCACAATTCCATCGATCGTTGGCCTTATATCTTACAAAAAGCAAGCAGGATGTCCTTAGCTTGGAAAACAAAGAAAAAAGAAAAGCAAGACGAGGCCAAACAATGCATACGACTACAATTACAAAGCCAAATAGGAGTCCTCGCAAAATCCGAACAAGCGTTTCTTTCAGACAGAGTGCCGAGTGGTCCACATCTGAACGTAAAGAAGAATTGATAAGAGCCAGCCGAGAGAATATTTGTTTCCAAGAAAACTTAGATGGAAATGTAAAGTCTGACGGTGACCCTGAATCGGTTGAACCACGACAGATCGGTCTCGCTATTGCCGTGCTGTTTCAGACGCCTGCAAATTGCTGTCTCCTCTACTAACTATGCTGGCATTCAAGGCGTCTCTATAGGTGTTCACCTTCGCTTTGTCCCTCGAGGGAAACGACTCTTACCGCTACGATTTTTCAAGTCACACAAAAAAGAACAAACATTTTCTCGATGCGGCGCGTAGCTTTGATCGGAAATCAACATTGGCGGGAAATCTTGACAGATAGTTGAGCTGTGATGAGAAATGATTGGCCAAGAGCTCGCTAATTGTTGGAGAGGTGGGGCTTCAGATTCACGCACGACAGACGGGTATATCTTTTTTAAGTGCTATTTTCTCGCTTCCGATTTTCAACCAAAATAGAGTTTTAAAAAAGCTCCCACTCAAGAGGAATTTATTCGATTTGTGCGAAATTGTCACAAAATGTCAATTGATATCTCAGCTGCAAAACTGTTTCGGGGAATTGGGAAATTCTAAAAAGAGAGCCCTTGACGACGTTTCCCGCATATCTACTCGGATTATTTTTCGCCTTTTCACGGAAAGCATGATAACTTTTGAACTAAATCAAATTTTGCAATTCCCCGACACGTTTTGTAATACGATTCCTCTGAAATGCGACAAAGCAAACAGATTTTTAAACTTTAAAATATTTTCGGAGTCGGAGCTTCTGAAAGCCATCTCACTAGATCGGAGAAACGGGATGGCGGAAAATTCGAGATTTTCAAAGAACTCAAAACTTTTTATCTATTCTTGTAGCCAATTTTATAAGCTTTAAAATGATATATGAATGATTTATCTACGATGTTTCCTCGAGGCGCTACATAATTTAGACTGGAACGCACCCTGAAGGTATCCGGTAACCTTAAGCAAGTATCATCCGTGTTTGAGTTTAATTATACGAGTCAAGCAAAAGTGCTCAAACTAATTGATAAATTATCTTCAAATAAAGCAACAAGACTTGACGGAATATCGGCCAGAATTTTGAAAGCTGCGGCACCAGTGATTTGTGAACCCTTGACTGTTCTGTTCAATATAATAATTGAGTCAAGACAATTCCCGTCTAACTGGGAAAAGGCCCGGGTCAGTCCTCTACACAAAATGGTGCAAAGAGTGACCTAGATAACTATAGGCCGATATCCATCCTTCCGGTTGTAAATAAAGTTTTTGAGAGGATAATGTATGATCAATTGTACAATTACTTCTCCACAAATAATTTATTAACAAACAAGCAGTTTGGCTTCCGACGACTGCATTCAACCATGACAGCTCTTTTAAATTCTACCAATTTGTGGTCAGTTAATATGGATCGAGGCCTATTTAACATCGTTATTTTCCTTGATCTAAAAAAGGCTTTCGACACCGTTGACCATGAATTATTATTACAAAAATTACAACTTTATGGAGTTGTCGATAGTTCGCTTTCCTTATTGCGGTCCTATCTATCGGGAAGAATGCAGTCGTGCAGAGTACAATTGCAAAATGCAAGATCTAGTGAGAAGATAATTAGGTGCGGTGTAACTCAAGAACAATACTCGGGCCTTTATTATTTCTCACCTATTTAAACGATCTGCCAAATTGCCTCGATACCTGGACACCATGCTTATTTGCAGACGACACAAATGTGACAATTTGTGGCGCAGATGTAGCCGACGTTGAATTAAGAGCAAATCGTGAATTAATTAATATTAATAACTGGCTACGAGCAAACAAATTGCATCTTAATGTTGCCAAAACGGAATTTATGATGATTGGTTCGAGACAACGCCTATCGGCTCTGACTGATGAAGAAATGCCTTATTTAAAAATCGGAGACAGACTAATAAAAAAGGTATCACAAAGCAAAACAGTTGGTGTCGTAGTAGACGAGCACTTAAGATGGGAGGATCACATAAATCATATATCGAAAAAGATTGTCTCAGGTCTAGGAGCTCTAAAGAGAATCAGACCATTCGTGCCCCAAGATACACTAATCAAGGCATACGACTCTTTAATTCAAACGCACATGGATTATTGTTGCGAAGTATGGGATACCTGTGGCAAAGTTCTCGCAGATAAACTTCAGAAATTTCAAAATAGAGCCGCTCGACTTATTCTCAGGGCAGATTATGATACAAGTACAAACGCACTTTTAAGTGTCTTGGAATGGGACAAACTAGATGAACGCAGAGCAAAACATAAAGCCATCGTAATGTTTAAGACCCAAAATAGCCTGGCGCCAGCAAGCCTATGTGATTTATTGACTACTGTTGGAAGCTCTACCGACTATGATCTAAGGGGCCGTGATACGAGACTTTGTCTTCCACAACCAAAAACAGAATTTATGAAGAAAAGTTTCTCGTATCACGGCGCCAAGACATGGAATGACCTTCCAACAGAATTACGTGAAATTAAATCACTAGGCTCTTTTAAAAACAAAATCAAAACAGTCGCCGTCCTAAATGACCAATGATGCTTAATTGATAATAGTATATAGTAGTTTTCATAATTTTAGGATATCATATTATTAGTATAGTATATATATTTTTATATTATTATTACATTGACAGTTCTGTATTTTTATATATTTAATAGTAGTTAACACGGCTTCTATGTAAATCAGTTTTTCTTATCTGTTAGAATTCCGTGTATAAATATTAATAAAGTTGAAGTTGAAGTTGAATCTATTGTTAACTGTACACCAACATGGCGGCTATGACGTAAAGTGCAAAGCTTCCATACTGTTTCGTTGCTGTTGCAATGTACTCTAAGAAAACAGGGTACCTTTCAAAAACTTTTTCAAAGATACGCTTTCCTTTCTTTAATCGATACTATATATTTCTTGGTTTTGCAATGTTGGTAATAATTGGAGTTTCTCTGGACATCTTAATAAACGTTGTCGGGATTGGAACAGAAGATATTCAACGAAGTAAATAATAAAAAAAAAAATCTCGCAAGTATTGCAAAAATAATTTGAAGGAAGTTGTTTATGTTTATTAACGTTTTATCGTATTTGCTTCAAAAGCCCAAAGTTGAAAATTCATCTGCCCACTTTGTTTTCATTTATAAAGGTGTGTACAGTATACCTGATTAATCTAGGATCTTCTCTAATCATTGGATACCTGTTTTTATGTTGATAATTGTCTTTTAAACTAAAACAGAAAACTGATTAGAATTCGCCCATAGCACTTGACTGAAGACTGTCTGGGATAGTAAACATCTGTCTTTTTCAGCCACCACGTATCTCTTTTAAACGAGACAAGAACCTTCAGGATTCCTTGGTCAACATATGTGTTTCACTAAAACTGTCACACCCACTGATTTCAGGACCTAAAGGCATTTTGACTGTACGTCTCGTAATGTTATTTATTGTATCACCAGCACAAACTCTACATCGGAGAAAAGGCCGAAGATTAGGAGATCGATTCCGCGAACACTTGCTAGATGTTACAAACCAGTATCTCGCCATTTTAATCTTCCTGACCATCCTGTTAATCACATCACTGTTGCGGCATTTCTCTTCATTAATTAAGGTACTACCGAAACCCGTAAACGAAAAGAACAGAACTTTATTTTCAAATTAGGCACTTTGGCACCTAACGGCATTAATGAACGCTTTTCGTTCATTTAATTTCATAATTCGCGTATTCATTCGTACTTAGATCAGCATGCTTCATTACTTTTTTCATAGACACTCTTTATTGTATTGCGGCTATTAGCATTTCTTTAGCATTTCTATTATAGGCGCAATTTCCTTTGATCCTAATGGATACGAGTACATGTTTCCTCACCGGCAATCATGACTCAACACTATATAAACCGTTTCCCACCCACAATTTTCTCTTTTTCTTTGACGAAGGGCTAGCGCTCGAAACGTCAGCTGCTATTCGCTCCCCACGGCGGTTACCATTCCTTAATCGACTTTCAGTTGATCATATCGGTATTTATCTTCCCCGCCGACGCAGATCAACACTAGTTTGTACAGGAACTAGTCACCCATCGTTTTATGATAAACGTATACGTACCTGCAGGTATCTCTTTCGTGGCGGCAATGGAACGAGTTTCTCTGATGTAACATTGCATGGGACCAAATGTCTGAAGGTTCAAGTTGAAATTGAATGCAAATCATTGATGGAAATCCTTTGAGAAATGAAACGATTCCAAAAAAATACTGCGACTCAAACAATATGGAAAACACTTCTTTTATTCGTACCTGAAGAAAGGAAAGTATTCGTTATTCAAGATGTTTCTAAGGTCAACAGAAGTTATCGTGGGTGTGATACACACTTGTGTATTTCTGCTGTTGTTTGTAACTGGTGGTTTATTGAATAAAATGATGATGATAAAGATAAGAGCAATAAGCTACTCATTGACAAACTTTAAGGCCAAAATCCACGACTAGTCAATTAGCTATAATTTACGTTGTAAATTTAACGAATAAATGTTAATATGGAATCAAAACGCCGGGAATAACACTCTAGGACTGACCGATAGTAAGAAGCTGGTCATTGTGTATATGAAGATTATTGCATTTGTGCAACACAGAAAAAGACAGATGTTTACTATCCCAGACAGTCTTCAGTCAAGTGCTATGCGGGGCGAATTCTAATCAGTTTTCTGTTTTAGTTTAAAAGACAATTATCAACATAAAAACAGGTATCCAATGATTAGAGAAGATCCTAGATTAATCAGGTATACTGTACACACCTTTATAAATAATAAAAACAAAGTGGGCAGATGAATTTTCAACTTTGGGCTTTTCAAGCAAATACGATAAAATGTTAATAAACATAAACAACTTCCTTCAAATTATTTTTGCAATACTTGCGAGATTATATTATGTTTTGATTTACTTCGTTGAATATCTTCTGTTCCAATCCCGACAACGTTTATTAAGATGTCCAGAGAAACTCCAATTATTACCAACATTGCAAAACCAAGAAATATATAGTATCGATTAAAGAAAGGAAAGCGTATCTTTGAAAACGTTTTTGAAAGGTACCTGTTTTCTTAGAGTACATTGCAACAGCAACGAAACAGTATGGACCCTTTGCACTTTACGTCATAGCCGTCGTTGGTGTACAGTTAACAATAGATTCCTCGTTAGCTTCTTTTGTTCTGTACAACGCCATGCCCTTTGTCATTTGAATCTCTGGGAATTGAGTGAAAACCATCTATAGTTAAACTAAATATTTATGGTGAGAAGTTGTATAACTAATGATAAGTTTCTCATCTTAAATTGGGTTAGTTGTATTGCGCGTGTGGGTGTTTTCAAGGTTTCAACAGACTGAACCACTTATCAAACCTAATGAACGACAATAAAAAAATGCTGTTTATTTCTATTTTTGAACACAAAACGCGTTCTGAAATTGAGTAACATGATGATCAACTTGCCGAATCGGCTCTTTCGTAGTGTCAGGTGTCTATTTAAAGAATAAACAAAACGAGTTCGAGGTTCTCTAAAAACACAGCAAAATAATCAGTTGAATACCTACCTGTAGCCTCAGGTTGATGAGCCGATAAGGATTGTAAGTTCCCCCATACTTATTTCCTTGTTTATTTAACTGTGTAACATATACTTGTTCTTTTTATTTTTTTGTGGGAGGTTCTCCCTAAAGCTAGAATATCTCAAAGTCCTTTCCAATTTTTTTATACCGCTTGCGTCCTTGTTGAAAAGGACTTTTTCCACTTTTAACGCACCAAAATTTGCCGGTGGATTTGTCACCGGTGCCGTAGCAGTATCCTAGCCAACAGTAAGCAGAGATTAGGACAGAACGTCGTTGAGCGTGAAATGCTGCAGCTTTAGCACCATTTAAAACTTCAAGCTTGATCACGGCGTGAACTTTGACGGTGAGATCGGCACGTGAAAATGAAAACTGTCACCTTTCACTAAACCACACGTCAACCAATTTTCGCGCCAGAATCATTTCATTAGATTCGAATCCTCATTGTGTCAAGGGGAGACAGTTTGTGAAATTGTAAACTTATTTTATATTTCAAAAACCGAGTGTTTCCTGATCAAATATAAGGAAAACTAAAACAGAAATAGTTAATATAGGAGAACCCGGAGGTTTGGCGGATACAGTCGTTTTGTGCCACCGCGAATTGCTCTTATTCAAAAACGACTGCCAAGAGAAACAAGGTAAAATACTGTCTTTAAGAGCTTTAAATCGTGTAATTCAAAACTTATTAAGACTGAATTAAGAAAATATTAGCAACATGATGGAGAATATGTTTATCTATTGCAATTTTATGATATCAGGAATTTTCAGTTTTTCTATCACGCCTTGTGAAACACTTCATCAAAAAAGGAGGTATGTGCCGTTCAAGTAATAACATTTGATTTACTATATTCCATGTAGCTCTCATATTGCCACTAGATTTTTCAAGTAAATTTATATAATAGTTGTTTTATGGACCGTATTAAGTGGTTAAGTTTATTACGGCAAACTTTCCATTTAAGAATATTACTAGGTGTGGGATATTTAGGGTGCGTTCGATTGACTGTATTCCAGAATAAGAATACACAGAATGATCACTACAAATCGCTTATACTGGGATTTTGTAGCCACTGGAATACTAATTATACCCTAAATATCATATATCAGCAAGCATTTGTAGCTTACAGTGCAAAATATGTCCGAACCAGTAATTTCCAGAGACTATTCCAACTATTCTTATTCCGGAATACGGTCAATCGAACGCACCCTTAGCATTGCCAGAAATGGCGCTCGCGCATGCGCAATACATTTGTCACTTTCTGACTTTGAGCCGAATATCTGACTTTCAAATTTCTTTCAGAATGATCACGAATAAAGAGTTTTTCCACTGTAGCTGTTATAAACGAACGGATTGACGTTTTGTCGCGCTCGATTACAAAACTAAAGTGGTCAATATTTCTTTAATTGCAAGAACTAATCAGAAAAAAATGAAATCCAAGTGCGATGTTTTTTCAATTCTAAAAACCTGCGGACCATTTACGAACGTTTAGGAATTCGACAATCTTACCTAAAATCCTTCAAACTCCTTGTAGCCGTTCATCGGGACAGCACTTGGGGATATTTGCCACGCTTGATTTCGAAAGTTTGAGTGTTTCTCTCCAACATATCAAAGATCGAATCCAAAAAGACAGGTTGTTATTACGTTTTTTTTTGGTTATTTTCCTGGAAAAAGTCCTCTGACATGAATGCGACCGTTACCATTCTTGTCGAACTCAGAAACCAAGGCACGCGCCCGACGTTCTGCTCAGAAAAACGTCTGTTTTCGAAGATTTAACCTCGGCTGCCATCTGGTCCGCCATATTGAATTTGTTCGAGATAACCAAGGAAGCAGTCAAGATATAAAAAAAACAAATGGATATTAATTACCCTATATCATTATGACGTCACGGCTTGTTTATGAGGGGGCAGAATCGACTTGAACAATATAATTTTGAACTAAATCTGCTCTGCTGAGGAACATTTAACTCGAATTGTCTGGTTTCCAGATATCAGCTGTATCAATGTTTATCCCACATTATTATACAAACTTCGTACGCTGACCAAAATTCCAGCAGCTCATTGGCTAAAATCAGTCACGTGATTTCATTGTATCTGAGGACAACAGGCGTTTTGTGATTTTAAACAGTTTAGTACACACTTCGAGTGCAAATGGCAGAAAGAAAGGACAGATTTGAAGAACTTAACGACCGTGAAATGGAATAATTTATAGATGAAGCCATTCCACTGAATTCCAAGCGACAAACGAAGTGGAGCATTTCCCTATTGAAAGGTAAAACCCAACGACTGTATTTAAAACAGACTTAAAACAAAGCGAGTTTGTTGTGGCTTTGTCGATATTTAATATCAAGTGTGCCAGTGTTGAATGAAAATTTTCTTGTTTAAAGTGTCAACCTAAAAATAACAGCTTAATTTTGTTTCTCATTACAGAATGGCTTCATCAGAGATATACCGAGGAAGTTCTGGAAGACTTAGATAAAGAAATCCTTGTGGAAAGGCTGAAAAATTATATCAACTAATCAAGAACTGAAAGTCGACCAAGAAAAAGACTACAGCCGCTCGGCTCACCTTTGCATCAGAGCAGGTATCAACCGCTACCTAACTTCAGAACAAGTTGGAAAGACGTTTTCTATAATAACTGATCCCGTTTTCAAAGTCGCTAATAAATTATTGAGCGCTAAATTGAAGAGAATCAAATTTACGTTCAAATTGGTCAATGACAAATTTCAAGAGCAGCATACTCAGTTTGCATATTAAAAGGGTTAGAGACTTCTAGTTCGTGTTTTGTTGGCGAATAACTGCACGCGCTGACTGTATAATGAACGAGATATTTTAAATACTGCACGAGGCCTCCTGGCCGATATTTACCGTATTTGGTGGCTGTTACCGCTATTCTACGTTCTACAAAATGCATTTGATAGCGATTTCCTTTGTGTTGTTGCTGTTTTGGCCCCTTCCCACGACCGTGATCCTTAGCGTTTAAACAATAGATTGTTTTGATTTGACGTCATAATGATATAGGTCAATTCTAGTTCGAGATAGCAGGGTTTTCGAGATAACAGAGTTCAAGATAGTGGGATTCTACTGTAGATTATAAATTACAATTATATTAGATAATTTATAAGTTACGATTTAAAAGTAAACACTTGTATCAACCAACATCCATAGCGATAGTGAATAACACTAAATAGATGTTATGTACATAAAGATGAAAGACCAGATTGTTCTTACATTGTACATGTACATGGTTAAATTGTTTTAACTTTTAGGTCATTTTTCAAAATTACCAACCTTTGATTTGCAAACTGGTGTTCTCAGAGCTACAGGGGTTGATTCAATCTCTGAAGATCCTGTCATATCATCTGCATTTGAACTCTGAAATAAAAAATATATATTATAATAATAAAAATACTATAAGGCTTCTAAAATGCTTACCATTTTGTATTCTAACTGTCACAATATACATTTATGTGCATACAGGGTTGTCAGCAGAAGCCATCAACCGGCCTGTTCCCCAAAACGTAGCCGCCTGTTCTGTCATTTTAAACAAGATTAGTTTACATTTGTAGTAAGTTCTGCTGCCAGCTGATAAAAATTGTACTGACAACCATGGCATATCAGAGTTCACGCAATCTTTATAATTATACACAGAAAAAAGTAAACAGAATAATATTACCTCTATTATATTATTAATATTGAATCATTGCTTGATGTAGAAGCTGGTGACTCTGGAACTACTACTGGTGAACTTTGCTCTGCTTTCTTAGGTACAGGCACACTGTCAACATAAAAAACCTGCAATTTAAATATATTTAAGCTTACAATGTATTTATACATGTACTTGTCACCAGAAAACAACATTGCAACAATCAAAACAAAACTAAAAAAGCTATCACAATCTGAATCAGATGCCAGGGTCATTTGATGCTGAAATAATTTTTTTCAGTTTAGCTAAATAAAGGGCTCTTTCTCAGTACATGTATATCAACTACAGAAACAGGGTGTCTCTCTATATCTATGGATCACCTCCATTGACTTATTGAGTAGTGCTACTTTATAGTTAAATAAGACTTTTAAAAGCTCACTAGTACCAGCAAAAAATGAAAACAATATCAACTTCAAACCCTATTCTGTGTTTTTCAGACCTCCATGAGAAATATTTCAAACTGTACAACCTTCAGAATTTGTCCTTAGATGTCAGAAATCCTAGCTGTCTCATTGATGCACCTATCAGCGGCTTCCCCGAGGGGTCGACCCCCGGACTGACCAGGGGGATTTTAAAAAGACAGAAACAATCTTGACGATTTCCCCCAGGGGTAGGGGAATCATCCTTTCAAAGTCCCCTGGTTCTGATCTTCCATGACCTACAATCCCCCGTAATTTTGTTATAAATGAGACGACTGAATAACGGCTGAATTGACGACTGAATATCGTTACTAACGTTATTTCTATAACATTGAACACTATTTTCAACAGAAAATGGAACTTTATTAACACTTCAATGAACTTCATAGTATCTTTAAGGAACAAGACACACTTCAATGTACTTCAGTTAGTAGCTAATCAAGGAACAAGGCAGAAAGTCTCGGTATATCTCATCTGATCACGCTTTAACTCTTGTATTAACTGAGGAAAAAACAATATCCGTGGTTTATAGTTTGAACAAATTTGAACAAATCCCCCACCCCAGTTTTCCAACCCTAAAACAAAGTCGAGCATTTCCATGGCCCCAGGGGCAATGTTTGCATTCAATCCTCCTGTATTCCCCCACATATCTCTGTGGTTAACCCGGGGGTCGACCCCTCGGGGAAGCCACTGATAGGTGCATAAATGCATTCATAAATGGCTAAGTTACGTATTTACTAAGAAAATGGTGTGAAAATATAAAGTCACGAGTTTAGGAGAGTCTGTGAATGAATGGTACTGAGAGATCAGCTTGCGAAAGACAAAATAACCTTTGAATACCAAGGTTATTCACAAAGAGGCAACTTCACAGTTATAATATGACTAGGTAACTTTGGTAAGGTATGGATATCTGCCTACATGTGTATAGTCTGAAATAATAAGATCATTACATTCTAATCTTGGTCGGATGGATAAACGTGGTCGAAGTCCATACAGTGTACGTACCATGCCTCAATAAATTGACTGATTAATGGTTCCTCATCCTACAGGGAAAGAATAGAGTATCTAATTAGTTTTGTGTTTACAGAAGTTGCGGTCTGGACATTGCCAAGTGGCAACTAATATGTTGATTTTAATTTCGAGGCCTGACTATATAATGGCACTATTTTTAGAGTATGATATAATTGATACAGTCACTCTGCTTTGGTAATATTCAACTCTAAGATCTCATGTGTTATGGTCACTCTGCTGAATATACCCAGCTCGAAGATCTTGACATAATTATATGTTACTCTACAACAGTACCAATACCAAGTCTGAATTTGATACATCTAACTGAGACCTGTCTGACCATAATGACCTAGACCCTCTTTATAGAGTAACCATATTACCCCCACCTGATGCTCAGTAAACTCTCTACATTCCTATCAATTAGATGCAGCTCGAATTATCTCTAATCCCTTTAACTATGACAGCTTTCAGCAGGCTTTTCTCAGTACTGACTAACTTGAAGTCAATCATATTTTGGAAAACTTGCCGGAACACAAGAAAAAAAATAGTTCTATATCCCAGAAGCACTCAGGGAGCCTATAAGCTGCCAGGACTTCCCACTGGATGAACCAACTGGGGATATAGAACTAACTTGAAATCCATCTTATTTTGGAAAACTTGCCAGAGCGCTAGAAAAAGATAAGGTCTATATCCCTGAAGCAGGCCTGGAAATACTTTTTCCTACTTAGCATGAAAAATAAGTATATTAGTAATTTATATGCATGTGGCCATTTTCTGTGACATTGTTGTTTTGTCTATTTAGTAGCTTACAGGAAGTATGCACTTTTAACTAGCGCCGGAAGTTCTCACATAATTAGCATATTGGTGCCCGTGAGGATTTCTGAGTCGAGCTGAGACACGAGGTTCAGTATGGTTTTGACTTTTGTGTTGTTCTTTTCATTATTTGCTCGCTTAGAAACGTCCTTGTTAAGTTAGAACTATACTCAACCACAACGGAATGGCCTAAGATTGTAACTAGATGGCTAATTCGAGTCGCCAATATGTGTATTTAAGCGGCACCAACAAAACCTGGATCGGATCGGACCGGATCAGATCGGATCGGATCGGATCGGATCGCGGACCGGATCGGATCGGATCGGAACGGATCGGACCGGATCGGATCGGACCGGATCGGATCACATTTACGGTTGAATTATGTTTTTCCCGCCACAACAATTACGACCCGTTTCGTTTTGTATCACGTTTTATTTTTTTGCTTTGACAGCTAAGTATAAAATACATATGTTTATCTTTATATTTTGCCCTTTGACAGTCATTTCCTCCGGCATTTCCCGCGAATTTCACTGAGTGAAACCTTTCGTGGTGTGAGTCAGTAGTTCAATTCTATGAAGCTTATGGTTCGGCGTGTCGATTTCATTGACACAAAAATGCGACCAAAACATTTTTCGAAGGCTATGAAAGGGCTCCAAACAGTTTAATTCTTCCACACAAAAAAGAGAAAATCATGGATAATACACAATATTGTCTTCCCTGAACTGGTTCCCTTTTTGTTTGGCCGTTTCCTAGCCCTGCTAAACTCGAGTACTCGTTTGAATACAACCTCCGCGCTTTTGCAAACTGTCTAGACCGGTCGCGCTGTTATAAACACTCCTGGATCGATTCCCCTGTATAAATGTGGAGAAAAAAATAAACATTTAGAAAGTTAAACTGTAACTCTTACATTGTAAAAAATCCAGTCAAATTACCGTCGAAGCTTTAAATGTATGCGAAAGTCTGCTGGTAGACTGATCCGTTTCGCCATGTCCCTGATACACTTTGATTTATGGTTTCGTTTATGTATTTCACGATCGAACCACTTCTTTTGTCGGTCGGTGATCTGGGTGATGGGACATAAACCTCTCCGAGTACACTTAAACCCTAAAGCCTGACTCGAAATCCTGACTTTAAATCTTGACTTGAAGGATAGGTAAACCCTCGAGCAAAATACCGAACTATAAAACGGCCCTGTAATTTTTTTGGTCGGGTGATCCGATCCGTGATCCGATCCGATCCGTGATCCGATCCGATCCGATCCGATCCGATCCAGGTTTTGTTGGTGGAACAACGGCACCAACAAAACCTGGATCGGATCGGACCGTATCACGGATCGGATCACAGATATTATGATTTCCCACCAAACAAAATATCGGTTCGGTATTTTGCTCGAGGGTTTACCTATCCTTCAAGTCAAGATTTTAAGTCGGGATTTCGAGTCAGGCTTTAAGGTTTAAGTGTACTCGCATACTGTCGTGGAGATTTATGTTCCATCACCCAGAAAGAAGTGGTTCGATCGTGAAGATACATATTTATAAAACGAAACCATAAATCCCGGCATAAATCAAAGTGTATCATGGACATGGCGAAACGGATCAGTGTACCAGCAGACATTCGCATACATTTAAAGCTTCGACGATAATTTGACAGGAATTTTTACAATGTGAGTTACAGTTTAACTTTCTAAATGTTTACTTTTTCTCCACATTACAGGGGAATCGATCCAGGAGTGTTAACAGCGCGACTGGTCTAAACAGCAAAAGCGCGGAGGTTGTATTCAAACAAGTACTCGAGTTTAGCAGGGCTAGGAAACGGCCAAACAAAAAGGGAACCAGTTCAGGGAAGACAATATTGTGTATTATCCATGATTTTCTCTTTTTTGTGTGGAAGAATTAAACTGTTTGGAGCCCTTTCATAGTCTTCGAAAAATGGTTAGGTCGCATTATAATTTTTGTGTCAATGAAATCGACACGCCGGACTAAGCTTCATAGAATTGAACTACTGACTCACACCACGAAAGGTTTCACTTGAAATTCGGGGGAAATGCCGGAGGAAATGACTGTCAAAGGGCAAAATATAAAGATAAACATATGTATTTTATACTTAGCTGTCAAAGCAAAAAAATAAAACGTGATACAAAACGAAACGGGTCGTAATTGTTGTGGCGGGAAAAATATAATTCAACCGTAAATGTGATCCGATCCGATCCTTTTTGTTAGTATCATTAAGGCACCTACTGATGAACATATCTACTTGTAGTTGTAAGTAAATTAGTAATTACTTTAAAACTGATGTAAGGCTTACCGTCTATCATCTCCAACTGTATTTAGTCTTTCATTTTCCTCCAAACATACCAGCCCAATAGCCATTCAGGGTCCAAATGACGTCTTGATGAGTTCTTAGCTTGGTTCCAAAACTCTTAAACTAGCTAACCTTCTGTAAATCCATCGAAGTTGTAGGAAAATACCACTCAGAATGCAGAAAGTGCTTAGCTTCGCCGCGAACCGTTGAAGTTCAACCGCCGAAACCTGATATAACTCATGAGCATGCGTCATAGCGTTGCCGCTGACCGATTTACAGTACTGTAGTTACCAGTCTCTACTCGTGTATCAGGAGACGGACTATTTTCATAATATTATTTTGTACTATAGTATATTTTTCATTTATTAATGCATAAGAAATTTACATGCTAATTTCCTCTGAAAAAAACTCTGAATTTATAACGAGACCTGTGGGCAGTGCCTTCTTTTCTTCTAGATATTTCCTTTTACTCAACAATGTTAACTGCTTCAAAAATTATGAAATGTAACAAAACAGGAAATTTATCAGCGAGTGGATTGCTTTCCATTTTTTTCTTCACTTTTATGAAGTGCTGTCTTCTAGTCAAATGACTCCTTCAAAGAGTCACATGACTCTTACAAAGGGACGCATGACTCCTTCAAAAGAGTCACATGACTCTTACAAAGGGTCGCATGACTCTTACAAAGAGTCTGCTTACTCCACTAAGGGTCGCGTGACTCTTTGAAGAGTTAAAGAACTCCTATGAAAAGTGGTTTTGGCTCTTTATTGGAGTCAAAACTACCCTTGGGGTCAAAACGACTATTGAAGAGAGTCAAAAACTACTCTTTGGTTAAAGAGTAGAAATCACTCCTTGGGGTCAAAACGACTCTTATATTTTTACAGTGCACTCACGGCTGCTTATACCAGCTCGACATTCCATTCCCATTGTTTGCAATAGCCAGTCTAGACCAATTACAGCGTACGCGTACAAATTAATTAGCAACGACTCGCTTTGGTCGGCATTTACGAGCCTCAAAATATATGAGTTCTTCCAAAATTTCTTGATAAAAACTAAGATCAGAATGTCGATGAAGCTGTATTAACCGATTCTACATCCATATTTTCAAGTTAAGCCTCTATATTTCCACTAACGATTTCCCGCCAGACGAGAGTTCTGGCGCGAGTGGTTCTTGGACTCTGAGAACTGAATTCTGATTGGTCAGTGCCTTGGAATGGAATGCCGTGCTGGTAGTGGAGCTAGCGCATGGTGTGACGATCCTAAGATCGGCTGCGAAGGATACTAATTAAACATGTTTCTAAAAAAATCAAGACGTATAGGTGTTCTATGCAAGATTCGCCATTATGTTACTTCCCAAGTTTCATTCAATTATATTATTCCTTGATATACCCCCATTTAACTTATGGATAATATGTATACTTCTATACTTCTTCCCTGAATCCTTTAACAATTCTAGAGAAAAGAGTTGTGCGAATTATTACTTTCTCAAAATATGATGAACATTAAAGCCCTTTATTCAAACAATTAGATATTTTGAAACTTATTAATCTCATTTTTCTATATAATGCATTGTCAGGAGCCCATTACCAGGAGCGTTAATCTCCCATACTAGGTCTGTGAGTCAGCGTATGACCGGATTGAGCTATATTTAGAACAGATCTCACGGGAGTTCACGTGCCCACACTTTGGGAATCCAATCAAACCATAGTCAGGACAATGCAGCGTTAGTAAAATCACCTCAAAGAACAATAGATCATTCTTAATCTCGATAATTACGGCAAGCATATGCACGATCGCAGCAGAGTCAGAAGGCAGTTACCCGGGAAACATGTTCTAAAAATAGCTCAAACCGGTCATACGCTGACTCACGGGTATAGTATATATGGACGCTCCTGGCTCCTGGCATTATCCTATAAATCTTATATTTCAGCCAATCAGAGCTCAGCTTTACTATGAAATACAGAGCGGTATTTCATGGTTTTTCTATGAAATACAGAGCGCTATTTCATGGCTAGATCAAGGCCAATCAAATGCAGGAAATGTCGTGCCCTTTCTTTATCAGCCATTAAGAATTAAAGATTTTGAATACATAATTAGTCTGCAGACGTGTCCGCCACTCGAAAAACGTTTTCCAGCAGGAACATTTTCAGTCTATCGTCCGGTAAGTTACTTTGTTTTCGTGCTAAATATTCCGGTAAATTTGTTATATATAGGATAATGAAATATTCGTCCGTATTCCATAGAAAACCATGAAATAACCAGTAATTATTCATGCATGATTCTAAAAAAAAAACTTACTTCTTCTTTTGATAACCTTTTCAAACATATAAGAAATGTACACATCGATCACGATCTGTTCAGCATCTTCCTCTGATGTACAAGGGATCCCGATTATTTCGATCATACTTCGTCTACCAACTATAGATTACCGGGTAGAATTGGCATCAGTACTACTCGAGGTCATTTGTGGCATTCATTGCTTTGATGGCGACACCTTCGAAAACTTGCATTTGTTTTCCAGCATTTCCAGCTCATTTTCTACCTTCACGTTAACATTTTTCTTCATAAGGTTGTCATATAGTTTCTGAGTTCATCACACTTTAGATATATGAATTCTTGACTCGTGATTACTCGGACAAGTTTCCGTTTCCAATTTCTTTCTCTCTCCCTGATAGTTCCGGCCATTTCTTTCAGTGCCTTCTCAATACCCTCAAATGCAAGTCTCTCATCCACATCGGCCATATCGTTGTTTATGCCTTAAAACTTAACCAAAATTCGACGTTTAGCATTTAAGATAGCATCAAATATCGGATGAGTTTCCCGCACAGAAGAACACGACCATCCGCCATGATCGCACATGCACACAACTCTTCTGTTGAGCTTTCCTTCTTGTATAGCGTCTTCTAGTAGTATTTGAAGAGTTAATTGCGATAGTCGCCATGTTTGTTTGTGTTCTGTACGATGCGTGCTCCCGGATCCCAAGCGCCTTTGCGAGATTGAACTCGCCCCAATCCCTTACTCGTTCCTGAAGTCGCCTATACAGGCGACGCATTTCGTCAAGTGCATGAGGGTTAAGCAACCACGACGACGACGTCTAGGACGACGGCATAAAACAATAGCCTTAATTACAAAATACAATAAATGCACGTGAAAATGCACGCAGTCACCACGGTTTGACCGTTCTATTAAAACAACAGAACGTGAAAACTCCAAATTCCACGTTCAAAGGAGAACGCGAACGTAAGAAAGTAGTTACACAGTTTATCGTTCGGCCTGAACGGAACTCTGTCCTGATCATATTTTTCGAAAATCTGGTTATAAAAGGCACCTAGAGGCAAATAAAGGAAATAGTAAGCACGAATTTTGGGAGAAAACACTTTCCTACGTTCCGTCGTCACAGCCGTCGTCGTCCAGCTTGCTTAAACTCCCTATTACCCGGTAAAGGCCGTGTGGCACTGACTTTGTCACGTGCATGAATCTTGAGATCCAATCAAATGACACTGAGATCAAGATCACTAGTGATTCTCGATGTCCATTCGAATAACAGATGAATCTTGAAATTCAATGGAATGATAGATCAAGATTACTAGTGATTCTTGATGTCCAATCGAATGACAGATTAAGATATATCACTGGTAATTCTTGATATCTAATCGAATGACAGATGAATCTTGATATCTAATGGAATGATAAATCAAGATATAGTACTGGTGATTCTCGAATGACAGATGAATCTTGATATCCAGTTGTCTTAAAGATCGCAAAATTGGAGTTGGTCAGAAATGTCTTAGTTTCTGTCGTACCGCACTGTAGTGTTCTATTGTGTCATAGGAAATTATCGTTATTTTTCGCCATCGACTGCGACAAGCCGGGATAACTGGCCTCGTTTTGATGCCTTTATGAATAAGGTCAGTGAAGAGTATAAAAGAGCCAAAGCCACTGACATCATCAGTTGTCACTCAGCCTTTGTCGAGTGAACATCTCCGTGATGTTCCGTTTGAGTGACCCCTACTGATTTCTTGTCGCGCGAAATTCAAATCAAACAGATAAATGTTAAACTTTAGTTAAGGGCTACAGAGTTCGTAAACAGTCATAAAAGAACGCCCAAAGTCTTTAATAAACCTATGTTCACTTTTGATGGTTTGTTTGTTTTTAAACCCTCCAAATGTTTGAATTTTGACAAGATAAGCTGATTCACTCGCCTTCCTTCTTCACTGCTCTTTTTTTTTCAATTTCAAATTTCGAGTATGCCACGCGTGAAAAGAGGAGGGGCTTATCCTTATATACCGGAACTT
This sequence comes from Actinernus sp. WN-2022, assembly GCA_030867875.1. Classification (NCBI taxonomy): domain Eukaryota; kingdom Metazoa; phylum Cnidaria; class Anthozoa; order Actiniaria; family Actinernidae; genus Actinernus; species Actinernus sp. WN-2022. Next base: position 86,121,882 of record JAOWCC010000577.1, read on the forward strand.
CTTGTTAATTAAGGACGAATCTATATCAGATTTACAACTACTCAGTGAACAAGTGCAAGTGCCGAAACAACTTCATGAATTATTAATTACTCTATAGTATTCAGGTATTGGATGACCTCTGCGTGCAAATAATGTTTGAAATCGCTTTTCATACGAATGACAATATCTCTATTCTTTGGTCATTAGGAAGTATTGTTTACCAGACAGTACTTTGTTGCAAACTATTACTGATCCCAAGGATTTCATAGTTTTTCCTCTTCATCATTTTAATCGAACGTGCCTCATAGTGTAATGGACAGCACAAGGGACTAGATGTCGGAAGGTCGATAGCTCGAGACGCACTCTGTACGCCGTTTTTTACGTAAAGCCGTTTCGTGCAACGGCGTTGCGAGGACAGTTTCACAGGGTTGTCACGTGATGCAATGTCGCAGCAGTTGTCTGGGTAGAAGGCAGTTCTACTTTTCATGACACTCTAACGCAAAAAGGTCCACAACGTTCACAGTCGCACCTAGTAACAGAGCCTTGGCTTTTTGTTTCAACAGGCTCGATGTTCGACTGAGTCATTTTTGAAGATTGTTTGCTCTCAAGAAAAGTCTTTCCCATGGGATCACGAGCTCAAATCACTCGTTATTGAAAGTGATATATCAGCACGTAACTGGTTCCTGCTAAAGGCTTATCATACCTTGTAACAGAGCCTTGGATTTTTGTTTTAACAGGCTCGATTTACGAATAATTCAAGCTTTTGTTTTGAGTTAGTTTTTAAGTTTCGGCTGTTTTGTGATCATATCATTAGTGTGTTTAAAAACAGTTTTCTTTTGTCGTTCAATATCTGAAGGGCTATTAAAATAATTCATATTATGCCTAACTTAAAATCAAGATACATAGTATATATCAACATACAGGCAAGAGTTTTCAACAGGCAGGCATTTGATATTAACAATGTCCTCAGCTTCCTAATAATAGACCGGTAGAAAAAGATTATAGCTACACAAATACTGTTCACTTTAACTTTAATTTAAAAGCCGGCTTAAGAGGTTTCCAATGAGCCAAGGATTTCTTATAAGTTCTAATAAATTATTCGCTCGGTTAAATACAAGCTTTAATTAAACAGAACTATCAATGACAATATTTAGAGGGGATGATGGAGATAAACAATTATTTTCTGCGATTCTTTTAACCTAAAGTAGAAAACAGTCAGGTTATCCCATTAAACACAAAATCAATGTGTGCAGTCTATATGTCTCCCGCTTTTCTCGCGACAAGATTATTACACGTCATTTGATTAGTTTTATTGCGTGTTGTCGACTTTGCGTCGCTTAACTACATATATATGTACATCACTTCTTCATAATTGGTTAATCTCTTCACGTCCTTAGAAATATGTCAACAGTTTAGCTGCACAACGAAGCACGTCCGACTAAAAAGTTTTTTTTTAACAACGCAGGTGAAACAGTGACGACTTCCAAAGGTTATGTACTGACGACAGTTCATCATCTGGGATTTGAGACTGAGACACGTACGGCCTCTAGGATCAGAAAGCCCCCGACGAGTAAGTCTAATTTGATTCCGAAAGCCTTTACGTGCTCCGTGGATTATACGCAAATATAATAATCAAAATCAGAGATTATAGACGCCACGTTTAGCTGCACAATGAAGCACGCCTGACTAAAAATATAATTTTTACCACACAGGTGAAACAGTGACAGCTTCCAAAGGTTATATATTGACGACAGTTCCTGGGATCAGAAAGTCTCCCGACGATCAAGTCTAATTTGATTCCGGCTACGTGCTCCTTGGATTATACGCTAATTTTTAAACAAAACCAGAGATTATAGACGTCCCCAACCAAATTGAAGTGTTAAAAGAAGATGTTTTGACTGCACGTGCAAATATACCGACATCAGGGCGAAGAACGAGGGACATTACATCGAGACATAAAACAAGAATCAAGGGACGAGGTTAGATGGCATAAATTTCGATTCTCATTTTTAAATCTGTGGCTTGACAGATTCATAAAGATAATCAAGATAGGTTTGCGGCGAAGGCTTAATTAAACATTCCCAGAACATGATTGGTAAACATAACAAGATGCAGTAACGAATGAACGAGAGTTTTCTACATTCACAAACACATTTGGGCATTGCAGTGATTGTTTACGACTTACCGATCGGAGACACATCTGAGGAGAAAGCCAGAGTTTGTACTGAGTTGTAAAGGATACATTCTGGTACCAAATCATATCAAATTGGAAGAAAGATCAAGTACTGTGCGATTTCCGGAGGAAATTTTGGGACTTTGGGTGTAAGCAGGAAATAGAAAAGTCGGACTATTTATAAAAGCATGAACATAATAGCCAGGTTCACAGGATGTAAATGAATAGCCAACCAAAAGGATAAGTAGTTATCAAAGTTACTTCAGCATTTCAAAGTTGCATGCCTTTCGGCATTGGTTTCAGTTTATCTGGAGCTGATGTAAGAGGTATCTAAGGAAGAAACACAGTTATATCAAAAATATTGTCTCTGAGTTTCGAAGCACCGAAGAAGACCCTGGAGAACTTCAGCTAAGAAGACCAGAACCTCAGCTAAGAAGCCATTGAAGACTAGAACTTCAGCTAAGAAGACCACAACGTCAGATAAGAAGCCATCGAAGACTAGAACTTCAGCTAAGAAGACCACAACGTCAGATAAGAAGCCATTGAAGACTAGAACTTCAGCTAAGAAGACCACAACTTCAGCAGAGAAATTAACAAACAAACATCAGGAAAGGATTTTTTGTATTTATATTGTATCGGGGCATTAATAAGACAATGAATACCGATGTCATCTATGCTTTCATTATTTCATTGAGTTGCTTGTGTGTGATTATTGTCACATTGAACGCAGCCGTGTGTTTATTGGTATACTTGAACAAAAACATACGAACTTACACCAATGGATTTGTCGTGTCGCTGGCAATATCAGATATCCTAACAGGTGGTGTTTTCTTCCCCTTACATTTAGCTGCGCCTGACTTCCCTGGCCTTCCGTACATGAACTCCATAGCCCCGTTACTGGGCGTTGCAAATGTATGTTGCGTTACCTATGACAGATATATATCCATATCGTCGCCTTTAACATATATAACTGACATCCGAAAATGCTTCAAAACAATGATCATCCTTTGTTGGACTGTTCCCGTTGTATTCTCCTTCATTCCGCTCTTGTGGGACGCCAATCCCACCTGTCTTGCCCACACGATCTACATCTATGTGTTAGAAATCTGTGGAATCATCATACCATACATCTTTATCTTCAGTATCTATACCTACATTTTCAAGCAAGTTCGCAAGTGTACTGAGAGATTAAATATGGATTTAATTGATCAGAAAACCATGCATCAAAGAAAGCGGAGACTCTTCTCCGAGGCTAAAGTCGCCAGAGTGTTCGTAACAGTGGCGGTCCTTTTTCTGTTATCATGGTCACCTATTCTATATATTACAACCGCATTAAACATTGGTCGGCCTGACTTAGTACCAGCGAGTCTACAACTTTTAGCATTCTACATGCTAGCACTAGGTTCCTTGGTAAATCCTATACTATACTGCTTTCTGAAGCCTGACATCAAGGCTATTATTAAGAAGATAATCTCGAGAACATGGCAACGAAACGTTTGGGTTAGTTTTAATAGAAAAAGTGCCAGCGCCAACATAACGTTTGCCTCGAATAACAGCAACAGTAATGAAGCCTCGAGAAGATTCGACCGGAGTTGTTGACAAACGATTTCACAATAATTATGATTGAAATGTCTTCTTACCATCGTCGATGCTAGCCCGCTGTGCCATAGCAGCGGTCTTGTGTATCGACCATGCGCACAAAACACTCCATTGTATTGATCTGAAGTGAACACGGTAATTTTGTTGGGTCCCTTCCACTACTCATGCATTCTCGTTCCCAGTGCCTCTTCAACTAACTGAAAAATCAGAGGCTCTGGTAAGATACGAAACCGGATGTCCTAGATTCTAGGACATTGAAACTGCGCATGCTCTTAGCATTCTCAGTAATGGCGGACTTCATCGAAGCTATTCAGTCCGCACTTACAAAGCTAAATACAGTTTTCTTTAAAAAGTAAGCAGTTGGAAGCTATTCGTGTAATTAGTTTAGATAAGGAATGATTCTGTGTCCTTCAGACCGGTTATGGGAAGTCGTGTTTACCGTTTGTGTTTGATGCACTTCAAGTTCAAGGATCATCCAACTCCAACTCAATCGTGGTTGTTGTATCTCCCCTGCACGCAATTATCGAGGAGAACATTTCTAAACATAGGGCGAAAGGACTTCAGTGTGCTGTGTTGAGGATTGCTGAGGACTTTGAAGTTACGGTAATTTGAAACACCCTGAGAATATGTGCCTTAATTGCATGGCCTTGCGGTTGCCATAATTTGATAGCAGCAGTTTATACAATATATGAGGCTGAAGTTGCCATAATTCAAGCTGAGTGCAAAATGGATTTGTATTGTACTTGGATTGCTGTACCATTATTTTGTATAATTGCCATTGTCTTACTTTTCAACTTTATACAACAAGTAAAGACAGAGGTTTGTGCAGATAAAAATAGTTTTCTTGAAATGAGGTAATTTCCCTTGCCCCAGTTATGGTCAGGCTACATTTTATTACATTGTATAAATTCGATCAAATGTTAAACGAAATTTGTGAACAAGATTTTGAATAACTACTTAAAGTATACTTGCTCCAAATAGGAGTCTCTCCTGCTGGTCCTCAGTGGTTGAATGTTATCAAGACATTTGAAATATGGGTTCAGAAATCAAAGTAAGGGACCGGTCATTATTTATGAAGGAGCGGGGGGGGGGGGGGGGGGGGGAGGGATAGGGGTGGGTCATGTGCATTTTCTTTAGTCAATAAGGGGTGGGTCAATTCTGAGTAGTTAAAGAAGGGGGGGTTGTGATGCAAAATGTTATTACCACCAACCGAGTAAACAACCCAAAGTGGATGCAAAATGGTTATGCATGTGCAGTACTAAACTTAGTTGACTATCAACACGATCGTAGATTTACATCTTCCAACAGTGTCCACAGGTAAGATCACATTGCTTACAACATGGTCTCTCAGTGCCAGCCCTGCTCCGCTTGCCCAATACCTATTAGAATGGTTCTCCGGAATGATGTGTGTTGTGTGTGTTGGGGGATCCCCCCTCTCATGGGTCACTTGTCATTTTCAGGCCTGAGGAAGGGGGGGGGGCTTTAGTGAATTTTGTCTTTAATAATAATTTTTCCCCCGACCCCCTCCTTCATAAATAATGACCGGGCCCTAAGTGTGTTCTGGCATACAGTAAAAACCCGCATGTAAGAACCTGGTTTTTTTCAAGTTAGCCTAAAGAGGTTCTTATAAAATTGGTGCTTAGTGGGAAGTTAGGCTATTTAGGTTCTTAAACAGGTTCTTATTTTCTTAAGTAAAACAAATGTTATTGTTGCTTGAAAAATATTGATACGACAAACTGTTTATACAAAAAAAAAATTTTAATTACATGTAAAAGGGCTTCATTGCCTGATAGAACTTGTTTTATTTATTTTCATCAGATTAAAATTTCTAAATATATTTTAAAATAAGAACCTGTTTCAAATTGTAGGCTAAAATAGGTTCTTATGTAAAGGGGGTCTAATGGGGCAATCTTAGCCTAACAGGTTCTTAAAAACCAGGTTTTTACATGCGGGTTTTTACTGTATATACCATTATAAACTAGTAAACGTGTGGTGGCCATATACAATTTTAGCCCACTTGTATATTAATTATGGCCTCTACATAACTATTTTTACAAAGAAAATAGGACTAAATTGCATTGTTTTAATTTTGACAAATAGATTCTGACTAAGGTTTTTCATCATCAATAGCATTAAGTTCACTGCCCATAACTACTAAATATATAAAAAGTGACAGCATTTATAAGAAAAGGATATTTTGCAGTAAATCTGGTAGATCTGCTATTTAGTATAGACATAGACATTTTATGGTATGGCGGATGGACTTGACTGGCCTGCACTGATACAAAACCCTCTTCTATGAATATGGATAGCTTTTGATTATCATGCTAACTAGATACAAAGCTCTAACTAAGCTGACTCAACTCCAGCCTCTGTTGCCTTAAAAATGGTGGTCCCAGAACTATAAAATAATAATAGGATTATTGTATGAACACAACTGAATATACCCTGTGTGAACTTAAACTATCTTGGGAATGAATTCTTCTTCCTTAAATAGGTATAATGAGGGGAACTTTATGAGGGGTGGGTGAATATATTGAGTGGGCTCTTTATAATAAATAGTTTGGTCAGTTAAAAGGGGAGCTCTTGAAAGTGACTGGAGTTACAAGAGGGGCTTGGGATTGTCCAATGCTACAGGGGTGGGGGGTGCTTAAAAAGCCGAAGAGATGGAAAGGGGATACAACAATTGTACACTCCCAATGTCAATAACTTCATCACCCTCCCTCCCTCCTCCCTTCCTCCTCCCTTCCTCCCCCCTCCTCATGTCATATAAATAAACTTTTGTAAGCTTCAAAAGGGATATAAAAACTTCTAATTCATATGGGAAATTCATGATTTGATTTTCTATTTGATAGATTTGTACCAGCCTTTCAAGTTACCCATGCTTTATTTCCTGCAAAGATCTCTGCACTGCTAGTGCATTTGTCCTAGGTTCACAGGGATGGCGGATGTGGGGTTAAAATAATATTTTGCCTAGTTACTTCTCAGTCAGTTTAAGACTATAACTTGGTCACACTGGATCAATGACAATTTTTACCCCCCTCCCCACCCCTCCAACTTGAAATTTTGCTCTGCCGTCCCTGGTTCAATGTAGACTCCCAACTTGTGCTTGACGTAGGCCAGGGCAAAGGGAAACTGTCTCATATTTGGCCAATTTCATGTATTAATTCAACTGGCTTGTTTGTCACACTAAGACATCAGGGCCTGGTTGTTCGAAGCAAGGTTAAGCGCTAACCTGGGGTTAAAACGCTAACCCTGGGTTAAACTGTACAGATTACAATTATTATAGATTTAGCGCTAACCTAGGGTTAAAGTTAACCTTGCTCCGAACAACCGGGACCTGTGTATTACTAGTCCTCAATATTGCTATAAGACTTGCTTTGTACTATAAATCACTGGTTCATAAAATCCATCATCAGTAAAAAGGAGAGGTTGGGTTGATCATTGACTGCGATGAGGTATGAAGCATAGATTAATTGGCACAGATTACAAGACAATTTTATAGTTTAATATAATTTTTAAAAACACTGGTGTACCTGTTTTGTTGTGCCTTTCAATTTCATCCAGCTACACAACTTTGAATCCCTTGATGTTTCACAGACTTTTCAAACACTTTTTAAATTATTTATACTGTTTAACTGATCGTTAATCCCTATAAAGTTACACCTGATCATGAAGAGCACAAGACTTGGATGAATTACAGAGTGGGCTAGTGCTTGAAAAAGATATATTTTCAATTAATTTCACATTAAAAATATTTACAGAACTGCACATTTAATATTAGCGGTTACTGTTCGAATTGTAAGTCGATTTTTTATGTTGGCTAGCACTTTAAGTGTTAGCAATTCAACTCCTAGTTCCCTTTGCTTTTGCAATGAGAGTTCTTGCGATCAGCAAACGTTCGGTTGGCCATATGCATCAAAGGCAACGTACCTTGGCTCCACGAGTGTGTTTGGTACATTATCAGTTTCGTTCGGCTAGTAGGCAAAGAAAAACTTTATATCTTGACTTTTGAATAAAATCGTTCTTTTGTTCAGTCATATTTTTAAACACATAACTTCTTCTACTACAAAATACTCGTTCTCATGCAGGAGAATCTGGGAGTTTTTTTTCGTAAAACCGGAAGAAAGCGCTATGCGCAGCAACTGTTTTATTTTTCTTCATCGCGCAGCCGATTTGGCTAGCCAATCAAATTAGAGCCTGGTTTGTGTCTTACCAGAGCCTCTGATTTTTCAGTTAGTTGAAGAGGCACTGGGAACGAGAATGCTACTCATGCTGTATAACTCTGTAGTCAAGAGAGTTAATATAACAAGATGCTTGGGTGCATATTGAAGTGGTCTAACCATATAAAATGATACTGGCAAATTTTGTAAGGAAATTGAACTTATTGAAATATATGCGCTTCTTCCCGAAGCCCGAGTTAAATGACTTTTACAACAATGTCATATTGCAATCTCACCATTTTTGACAATCAAGAGAAAATGCATTTACGTGCGGCCAAAATTGTACATGGCGTTGTTTGCATATACAGCACATGCATGCAATTGTCTAAGGCATTGCAAACAATTGCGTGGCACTATAAGCACAGATTAACAGTTCTAGTTCATAAAACGTTATGATGACGCACCAGAACAAATTTCAAACTTATCTATTAAGAGAAATATTACAGCGTACAATTTTAGAGGTCAAAATAAACTATATCTTCCGGTTTCAAAATCGGACATCATGCATAAATCCATTGTTCAAAGGGGGTCAATCCTGTAGAATAAACTCCCTGCTAATATTCAAGATCTCTGTTTTTCATGAAAGAATTAAAAAAAGATCGGTTTACTTGACAAACTCTAATAGTCTGTGCTATATAAAATTATTAGCTATGCTAATTAAATTACGTATGCCAAACACGATAAATAGTCCTGAAGTGCCATTATCTCCACTTAGTATTTTAGCTATCCTCTTTTTTTCCTGTTTACGTATATCCAGAGGTGGAAGTGGAATGGTTGGTTACACTTATTCATTAGTCACTTTTATTTCATGTTCGTTTCATTTCATTTTTCTGCTTCCACCCTTGGTTATATGATTATGTAAGCTAAACCACATAATTTTATAAAAAAATAATACTTTTTTCTACTATATAAACACAATAACCTATTTGTGGTGTCGAAATATTCCCTGATATTTCGTCCGCGGACATTATGTGAACCTAGAATAGAACAGTTCCCGAGAAGAAACTGTGAGCTTCGAGGATCAGATAATGTCCAAGGACAAATATCAGGGCATATTTCAACGTCATAATGTAGGTTATTGTTGTTATCATCCTTCAAATAGTTTCTTTCACAGTCGCTTATACGCCCACAGGAGGTGTATTCGCCGATATTTCCCACTCGCGGAGAGAAAATGTCGGGTCACGTGACGCATTCAACCAATCACGCGCGAGAGAAAATATTTGATGGGTTATAAATATATTTATATACAGCGAATTGGAAAAATGATGACCTATCCAGAAATATCAACATATCAATATATCGGGTGCAGTGTTGGAAGGTTTCGCACGTCGACCCACACAGATACTAGAAACCGATGGCTATGTTAATGGTAAATAATGGTAAATAATGTTGTAGCGTTGTGGATGCAGTATTAAAACTAAACGTGTCTATCTCACTCTATATTTACGGTAAGATCGCATTTTCTTCGAATTATATAAATTAGTCTTTGCGGTAGCAGTAACCAGAACGGATTGGAATAAAAGGCCGGGAATGGTTATGTAGAATTGCAGGATTGATGGGAGATTTCGGAGCTATATTTTGAATGAAAGTCTTACGAGATCTTCTGAAGACATTTATCTGCATTTAAAAATCGAGGGATGGTTTACACGATCTACGTGTCCATGCCGATAGCAATTATTCGTTTACTACTTCGATGTAAATGTTTTATAATACTCGTCCATGCAAGGCCAAGTGCAAGTGCCAGAGTGAGTGACTGTACAACACGGCGGTGACAATGAACATTTCAGCCAGATATATAACAGCGAAGATTTTCGTCTGCTGTTTTACCGTTCTTTGAAGTCTGCATCAGTGTTGTTGATGAAGAAGGTTTTTCGACAGAATTATGAGACTTAAATGGCATATGTGCTTTCATGATGTCATCAATTATTAACACAAAGTTACAAGCATTTAATCATTTGGATTGAAGACTGTATTTGATAGAAATCGTTTCCGAGTTAATACATTATGAAGTGATTCTAAGATATTTAGAATAAATTCTCTTATAAATTATTTCTGAAATATAGTTAAGAGGGGCTGAATGGGGTTAACTGATAACTGAGAAATGGCCAAAAATATTACTGTTAACTGGGAATTTTACCCGTTTTTAGCTGTTAGCTGATATTTGTGAGATAGCTGTTACCTGATATTTCATATTTTTTATTAAAATGACGTAACGTCACATGCTATTATTGGCTTTTCGGATGGTTTTCGACAGATTTGATCCAGTTGATAATAGTCAAATATTAAACATGACACATCAGAGTTATCTGATACTAGAAAAATCTATTGAATAGACAAAATGTAGTGTTTGATGTTGAATTAGCGGTTATTATTCATTTCATACCAGCAAATATGTATTCAAATCAGGTTAGGGTAGTCTTTTTATATAACTTAACTGATAACAGCAAAAATTAACTGATAACTGATAAATAGCTAAAAATTTAGCTGTTAACTGATATTGGTACCATTCAGCCCCTCAGTTAAGTATATAGTTTTATTCAGTTCACTCGCGATCCTGTTTAATATTTTTTTTGAACGGTTTAATCAAAATGTGTAGAGGGTCCACAATAGGTTTTACGGGATGCGGGATTGGGCGTTTTTTGGACACGGGATTCGAGATATGAAAGAAAATGAGGCCGGATTTCGGGATTTCAACTTTTGACGGGACGCGGGATATAGATGATTTTTGCTCCGGGATACGGGAAATAGAGGCACCGAGAGGCGGGATTCGGGATTTTCGCGATCTGCTTATCTGTCTTACTTTAGTTCGCTTTATCTGTCAATCAGAGAAAAGAATAAAACCCGACGTGGTCAAAACCGGTTTAGTCAAAAGAACATTTCACTGGTTTCTCAGGTGTCAATCAAAAGGAATTAGTCTTCTGGCATGGAAGTGAGATTCGTACTTGGAGCGCCAAAAAGCCGCCAATAGTGCCAGAGATTATTCCGCCTTAATTAGTTCTCATCGCTTCGCTGCTCGGTCTTCTCGCTGACGTTTGCTTAGAGAGGGCATTATAATCTTAGAACCTCTGGCATCCAGAGTAGGGGCTTCGTGGATTTTCAAAACTAATATTGAATAAAAAGCAAGAATACTTACAGGATTGTTTTTATTTGTCTTTTTTCGTCTTTTTTCATGGGGGACCCTCAAGGGTGAAATTATACTTCCGCTCGAGGAACGGAAACAAATATATCGCCAATCAGAGGACCAAGATAGTGAGCTGGGGCCTTTACCGAGTTTTATGACAGTTCCACGTGAGAAATTTTCGCTAGTTCCAAATTTAAAATTAATCGGTAACCGCCAGTTTCGTTAAAAGCCTACTGAATGGTCCCCTGATTGGCGATATATTTGTTTCCGTTCCTCGAGCGGAAGTATAATTTCACGCTTGAGGGTAGCTGCATAAATTATAGTATTCAATACACTATACCTTATTATAGAAAATTAATGAAGCTGTAAATGTACGTACGCGACTTAAATCAACGCGTCCTGAAATTAACGCGAATTTCCGTGTAAGGTATGTTTACATGCATTTAATTAACGCGAACGCTTTTCATATGAGTGTAAAAATTCCATGCTACACGGTAATTGCGAATTACTTACGACAGTCATATGAAAACCGCTCTATGCAAAATGATCTGAGACAAACTGTGCGTTTCACAATAGAAAACAACAACGTCCAACAGCAGAACTCGTTCAGAAGTCTATATAAATAACAAAGGTGCCTTAAAATAGCGATGCTAAAAATTAGTGTGATTTTAATTAACGATGACGTAAATTAAGGTTCATTTAATTAACCGTACTTTTTTAAATTCGCGTTAATAAAATACTTCGTTAATTTTCTATAATAAGGTAATCGGTAATACGACAACTCACCGAGCGCGCGAGGGCATGGTCTCTAGGGAATGGTTCTTACACCGAGGTAAACCCTATTTTTTAGAGAGTGGAAAAAGTGAAACCATAAAACTCTTCAAATGGCCTTTAAGACTCCCGAAAACGAGGTAATAAAGGAAAATACATTTGGATAAAAAGGTGAGTCTTTATTTCATATTTATCGATTTTAACATTTACAAACAAATTTAAGTCAAGTTTATATACATATAGGTAGCTTGGGGTACCTGTGGTTTCGCTGGCTGTACATCACTTCATTTTACTTCTGATTTCATTATTGCACATCAGTTTTACATTTCGAGCCATCTTAAAATTAATTTTCTTTGCCATTCACTTTAGATCTCGTTTTAACAGCAACGGAACTACATAACAACATTACTCACTCACACTATCATTAAAATATTTCTAACTTCGGAGACAACGAGTCGCGACACGTTTTTGACGAATATTTAATATTAGCTTTCAGTTTAATATAATTATGGCTCAGAGTGCATAAAACAATACTGGGCCCTTGGACCATTGGACTCTGAACTATTTTTTAGAATATATTTCTGAGTATTTTGGACTAAATTCTGAGGGAGGGTGGGTCAGGTCCGCTGTTTGTCAAACATTATTCTTGGAAGTGAGGAATAAAATTATTCCATTTGGTCATTTGCTTTGAACGTTGCCGCCGGTAGAAAGATGTTCGATTGTCCGGCGGGTTCTCCTGTTTTCGATCAAAATGTGAGGCGAGTTGTGTGTAGAGAGAATCCAGTTCGTGCTACTAGTTCCGAGCATACACAACTTATTATTAAATGAGAAGGCATCGCACGGGCTGAGTGAAAGTGATATCATTTGAGCTTGAATGAGTGAGTGTACGTGTGTATATTTTATGTAATCTCGTCTCTATCTGTAAAAAGGTTGACAAGCGAACGAAAAGTTGTTTAGATAAGCACCAACATTGGCGCCAATGGAACTGACTTCAAATTAGACCGGAAGCCTTTATTATGGGTTCGCTGGTTTTCCAATGGATTTCAAGGGTATATAGTCAGACGTGGCTAGTTTCGTTCGATTCCCTGTCAGCCACACACACCGAACTGAAAGTCCGACTGAGTTAAGTCTGAATAAAGACGCTTGACAATAGGTTTATATCGGGTTTATAGATAGTTATCACATGGTATGTGGCTAGCTGTGGCACTAGTCTCCCTCTCCTTCTCCCCCCACCTCCCCACCCTACCCCCTTTTTTACGCATTTATAATTAGGAACGTGTTAATTGCCTACACCTCATAAACTACAGGAATTCGGACTCATTTCTTTTATCAGCAATAGCTTGATGTTTCGCAAACAGGCTGTAGAGTTTTCAACTGATGTGTTAGCGATCGCACGCCATTCCACGATTGTCAACGAGTTACAACATCGCCAGAAATCTCGGATATTGAGCCCGCAGTACGTAAGCGGTTTTTAAAATAAATGGCTCTAAAATGTCCTCAGATTTTACAAAGAATGTATGAAGCATAAATCAATTTTCACCGTTTCAAGAAAATGTAATCTTCATTCCAAATTTGCCGGACCGCCGATGCATTTTGCTAGTTATCCCCTTCCGGTATATGTTAAAATAAACAACACATGAAGGCTTTTTCCTTTGCGATTTGACTTGCTCCATGTTGGTAGAGCGAACGCACACATTTATTGTTAATTATTACAAAAATACGTTTACATGAAAAATTGAAAGCTCCATACCTCAATGCCTTTCATAGATGGCGGATTCTTGTATTAGAAGAGCCCAGTAGCTGGTATCAGAAAATTCAGCCTCTAGGTTTGCAATTTACGTGCGTTTTTGGACTTAAAACATTGAAAATTGCAAAATTACGAAACTGCCCATCGTTGTATAAGCGAGCTTCCAGTTGAAGATTCCACGTCCACAAAGTTCCATCGAAATCTCTTCAAAATGAAGCAAATTCACCCGTGGTACCAATATCTTCCTCCGATTTCCCCTCTATTTAATCCTGCATAGAACTCTGGGTAGCTGTTAAACTGTACATTTGGTCAGCAGTTAAAGCCACGAGAAGTGTTACCAAAATAACTCTGACAATTTCCATCTCACTCAGGAGAATAAAAACTCTCTTTTTCCAAATGTCCGATGTACAACTGTGAAATATTTAAGTATCGTATGAATATTGTCAGTGTCAAAAGCCTTCGGTATGTGAAAAATAAGTGTATTCACAGTGAAAACCGCTGACGTACCGCAGACTCGTCATGACCGGAATAGTTGGCGAGGACAAATGCCATTAAACCCCATGCCTACCACGTGTTTTAGGCTTTGGACCCACCAGAGCCACCACGTATTTTAGTACACTTGTCTTAAGCTTTGGGATTGGGTAAAGGATTTTGAAGACTACAAGATGTTCACCGGCGAGGACTTACTCAGACGTAGTCAGAGGGAGTTCGTCAGACTCAAGCTCAGAGGATGATGAGCTCCAGAGATGGTGAGTATTAAATGTTTGTAGACGATAACGTATAACAGAATGCCGATCTTTTTCAGATGTTTTACCACAGGCAGCCCAAGCTCTGTATTTGCACTTTGTGACTATTATTTCACAAAATTCTCAGATAAAGAAAATAAACTTACCTTAAGAGTTTGTTGTTGTCCTGTTGCTTCTCTGGAGTCTAGAAATGGCGGTTATGGGGCATTTCTCTCACTTTGGGGTTTTCTCTCTTCTCTGTCTAAAAGAAAGGAAAGGCTGCACACTCAAATTCAAACCACGATTCACTTGAGGACAATTTTTCGCACGAAAACCCGTCCAATCGGCGTAATTTTACTCCGTCAGGTGAAAGGTAGATAGTTTATCTTACCCCAGATGTTTTCAGACTTGAGAAATCATTATCCTAACTCTTCCAAATGAACTCATTTCCTTGTAAAAGCCCTCTCATTCTTCGTCAGAAACTACGTGTTTGCATCGTTTCGGTCATGACCGTTGTAAATTCGGCTTTGTAGCCTGGTCTGCTGACAAAATTCCTCTTTCCGACAGAGGGACAGTCAATAAATTGCCAGATACTTTACTCTCTCCCCACGGGGTCTAACGTGCCGCCTGGTACTGAGTAGCCAATCGCGTGGCTACAATTTCAAACAAGTTGACAACGCTTGACGACGGCTAGTTCCCAAAGTTCACGGGCTCAGAACTTATACAAATAGACCTTATTTTGAAACTGGACTACAAGTGAATCGGCTCTATATATGGTAAAGTGGTGTAGAGCGCGCGCTTCGAGTTCAACGATTCGGAGTTCGGTTCCCACACCAGCACGTACCATTAAAAAAAAAAAAAATTCTCCTTTCTCAGTTTTATTTAATCTTTTCCTCTATTTTAAGCTATTAGAGCTGCCTTCCACACTAAAACTTTGTTTTGCATTGGCTCTCAAGCTCCAACACGGTCATGATTAGAAATAAATTATATCATCTCGTCAGCAGACCAGGCTACAAAGCCGAGTTTGCAACTGTCATGACCGAAACGATGCAAACACGTAGTTTCTGACGAAGAACGAGAGGGCTTTTTCAAAGAAATGAGTTCATTTGGAAGAGTTAGGATAATGATTTCTCAAGTCTGGAAAATTCTGGGGTAGGATAAATGACGGAGGAAATTACGCCGATTGGACGGGTTTTCGTGCGAAAAATTGGCCTCAAGTGAAACGTGGTTTGAAATTGAGTGTGCATCCTTTCCTTTCTTTTAAGACAGAGAAGAGAAAAAAAAACAAAGTGAGAGAAATACCCCATAACCGCCATTTCTAGACCCTAGAGAAACAACAGGACAACAATAAACTCTTAAGGTAAGTTTATTTTCTTTATCTGAGAATTTAGTAAAATAATGGTCACACAGTGCAAATACAGACCTTGGGCTGCCTGTGGTTTTACCTTCATTTGTCTTTAATATTGTAATTCACCGTTCAAAACCTCGTGGTTTTAAAACCCGATAAATCACTGCTGCTCGTTTATTAAATAGTAGTTAAACGTGCTCTCCCGAACAACTAAGAGCTGATTTCCATATGAGAGGCGTGTTGTAACAATATGAACATTTAAAAGTCAGGCTGTAGTGATCCTTTGACTAGGGAATCACGGAGATTCGTGTTACGTTTAAAAGAAATGAGAGGAGGCTGCGTGAAAATAGAGGCGGTCTCTGGATCACCTTCACGTCTTCTCGGATATGGACGTACAATCGTAGGACTAGTGTTGTCCCCAATTAGTTTCAAAACTAAATACATTGACACTTAAATAAGTCACTTACTTACTTTTAACTGGATAGTCCTTGGGTGTCATGCAGAATTCCAGCTTAATTTCGACGATAAATCGAATCGTGCAGAACGAGCGGTGAACACAGCGAATCTGGAAGAACCGATAAAGAATCTAAAGAATTCCTCCGCGGCGGGTGGTCGACGACGCTGTATCCCCATCTTTGATGAATATGCCGCCCTGGGTGCCCTCGAGTACTTGGTAGATATGCGCAAGGACAAGGTCGAGGCTTTTAAGGCTTTTAATCAAAGGCTCATCCACTCAGACCTCGCAATGCTCCTCCTTGTTTAGTGCTAACTTACAGCGCTCTTTCAAACGCCGAGCTTCAATGCGGCTGATACAGTACATCGCCCGGTTCCGCAGACAACCCGGTTCAACTAGTAAGGGGACTGAACTGCATGCATGAGCTTGGTTTACGGTTGATTCGTGTAATTGACACTGTACTTTATAATAATTATTATTTTTAACGATAATCATAGAAATAATACAATCATTAATTAATTAATTAATTAATGGTCGGTATCTAGCGCATAGTTAATGGCATAAAAAAGCAGCCTATGTTATGTAATTTCACCCAACTAGATTAAATATTTGGGTTAATACGGTTATTAATAGGAAATGCATCTTATCATCTTATCACGATGAGCACAACACATTGGTTGCAAATTTGGGGTAAGATCTGCCATACTTGTAAAATGTAAACTACTAGTTGCAAGGACCAATTTAGACGAAGTGCAAGAACCGGATCACCTTGGATGGGATCTAATCAGCAAACATATACGAATACTAATACGAATACGGTTAGGGAAATATTCATAATTATTAGCGATATTTCGGTTGGCACGGCCAACGTTCCTTAACATTTTGGCCCAAAATTCCATTTTATCCTTAGTAGGTAGAAAATAACCATAGACTTATGATCAATACCATGTTTGATTATCGTTTGCTACTACTACTACTACAATTCTTTACACAGGCCAGGAAACTCCCGTCACACTAAGGTGGTTTTCAGGAGGATCTGTAGAAACACTATATCATAAAGGAAGAATAAACACTAAATATATACAGTCAATCTCGGAAACGTTGTCCAAAATATACATATATGCTGTAAGTACAAATGATAAATATTGGAAATAAAATATACATAACATCTTGGGATATCTACCAAGATATGTTTTCAATCAGCTTGACCCAAGAGGCATGTGAAGAATGTATTTGAGGCCAGATCGCACAAGAGGAAGCACACCAGTCTCGTACCTAGAGCTCATCTCCACAGCTCTGGTAACGGCCATTTTTTGGTCCTTGCTGATTGGCTAAAACAAAACGCATGCGTAGGAATCATTTATCGAAAACGAGGAACTGAAGCCGGTCGACTTCCGGTCAACTAGGAGCCCATTACCAGGAGCGTCCATATATACTATACCCATGAGTCAGCATATGACCGGATTGAGCTATTTTTAGACTCTGTTTCCTGGTTAACTGCCTTCTGACTCCACTGCGATCCGTATACGCTTGCCGTAATTATCGAGATTGAGAATGATCTATTGTTCTATGAAGTGATTTACTAACACTGCATTGTCCTGACTATGGTTTGATTGGATTCTCAAAATGTGGGCACGAGAACTCCCGTGAGATCTGTTCTAAATATAGCTCAACCCGGTCATACGCTGACTCTTAGACCTAGTATGGGAGATGGACGCTCCTGGTAATGGGCTCCTGGGTCAACTGAAATACAATGAAACATTGATCCACTCGGACAAAAAGGAAGACATGAAAAATCGAGAGTTCCAAGATGACAGAAGATATGAGCAGCGTGTGGAACAGTTGAAACCCATGTTCTCCTTCCACCAGTCTACTCAGTACAAGGAAAGAGGGGAACTTAGGCACAAAGCCACAAAATAGCCGACCATGCATCGTGGATGGGCAGTGAGCTATTTTGGTATACACTAAAAATCACGTAATCAATGACGTCTTCGTTACGTCATCGCCACTAACTGATTGATAGTAACCCTACTACCATGTCTGTCTAGGTTTGAGCCAGCTGGCATTAGAAATGAGGGAGATATGTGCATGTACTTAAAATCACGTGACCGATGACGTCATCGTTACGTCATCACTACTAAGTAATTTGTTGGAACCCAATACCATACCTGTCCTTGTTTGAACTGTCAGGCATTACAAATGAAGGAGATATGGGCATGTACTTAAAACACGTAATCGATGACGTCATCGTTACGTCATCGCCACTAAGTGATTTGTGGGAACCCACTACCATGTTTGTCCAAGTTTGAACGGTCTGGCATTGGAAATTAGGGAGATATGGGCATGTACTTAAAATCACGTGACCGATGACGTCATCGTTACGTCATCACCACTAAGTGATTGATAGGTACCCACTACCATGTCTGTCCAGGTTTGAAGTGTCTGGCATTAGATGGGCACCGTCAATACATCTTCTCCAGCATGACCAAATATTTTCGAAACCTAGGACGGTCATTCGGAAAGTCAACGGCGAGTCGTCGAGTCACAGAAAGAAACGACGAATACATTATCAACGAAGAAAGGCTGATTATACGGTAATGGGTAATTTATATAACCAATATTTCGGCTGGCACGTACGGTGGCCCAGAAGGCTCAACGCAAATATAAGCATCTGCAAACAAAAATGGACATGCATAAACATGAAACGTTGTTATAAACAATGAAATGTTGATGCAAACAACAAAACGCGGAACAAGGTGCACACTAAAATCCTGCTGCGTACTAAAATCCTGCTGCGAACTAAAATCCTGCTGCGTACTAAAATCCTGCTGCGTACTAAAATCCTGCTGCGAACTAAAATCCTGCTGCAAACTAAAATCCTGCTGCGTACTAAAATCCTGCTGCGAACTAAAATCCTGCTGCGAACTAATATCCTGCTGCAAACTAAAGTCCTGCTGCAAACTAAAATCCTGCTGCGAACTAAAATCCTGCTGCGAACTAAAATCCTGCTGCAAACTAAAGTCCTGCTGCAAACTAAAATCCTGCTGCGAACTAAAATCCTGCTGCGAACTAAAATCCTGCTGCAAACTAAAATCCTGTAAACTAATGAAGTGGGTTTCCTGTGTTTTGCGCGGCATGTGCGTTCAAACATTTTGCCGCTGGTGGTAAGGTAGCGCGGGCTCACCAGGCTAAGTAATTCCTTCCCTGAGTACATGGCCGGTATTCAGTGAGTTTGGGGCGCCATGTTCTTCTGCCATAAATGCGGAAAACGTAGCTCAGAGGAGGCGAAATACTGTTCTGATTGTGGATCATTTCTACGTTCAGGGAAGCCACAATCTAAGAGTTTTTATGAGTTCAAAAAACGCAAGGAAGAAGATAGGAAGGAACATTTCGAGCCAAACAAGAGCTTCAAGAAATCGAAGAGTGCCACGTGTACGAGTACCGAAGAGGTTAGCATAAACATCGCGGTGAAGAAGTATGTAGTCGGCAACGCACTTCTTAAAATCGCAAGAGGACGTACGTTGCCGATACGTGTTCGATCAACTGCTTCAGCGCCTGAAATACTCGAGAAAGCTGTCAAAAAACAGGAACACCATAATCAAGCAATGGCGAAGAACCAGAAGTATGTCTTGTTGTATCCTGACAATACAGAAGTAATTAATCTGCCAGGCTCATGCAGACCATTTGTCTTGAAGGAATATAGGGAAGACGTTGGAAAGGCGTACAGCCGCATTACACTCTACATAGCCAAGAAATCAGATTTTCAGTTTTCTGATCTATCGAAAGGAAACACAAGTGATTCCTCGTGTGATCTTGAAAGTGGCAACGAAGTCGGAGATGGCGATGACCGAGGTGATGGAGAGCTCATGAAGTCTGCCCTTTCCTCTGCATCTACCCAGCTGTCTGCCATTGAAGGAAAAGATGTTCCCACCAAGCAAGGTGAAAATGCAGATTGGGGAAATAACAATTGTGTTGTAAATGGCGTGGTATGCCCAACATGTTTCCTGTCTTTCCCACTAAGTGAAATTGGCAGCCTGTCAGAACTCAGAACCATGCTGACATGTGTGCAGACATATGGATTGGGGATGTTGACAGTGACGGAGGTATAGTTGAAGAAGAGCTCTGTCAGACCACTGACGAAACAAGTAACGCACTGTCAGATGGTGGAAATGCGAACATAAGATGCACAATATTGGATCTTTCATCTAAATGGGTGACATCAGAAGATATAAGAATAAACATCCGACGTAAGTGTATTTGGTCTGATTTTAAGTAGGCAAAGAAACGACACCAGCTGACTGCAAGGAGCAACATAAGAGTTGTTTTTGTGGGAGAACCAGCTGTTGATGGTGGAGGTCCGAAGAGGGAATTTTTCTCAGATAATTTATCAAAAAACTTTATCAGAAGCACAAGAAAATATTTAAAACAATGTCTTAGAGTCCTTAAGTTCCCTCCACGCCATGCCATCCAATGTATCATAATAAGGGACCGTTAGTTTATTATGTCCCCAGAGGGGCGGTGGTTTTAGAGGGGGTAAAAGTTTTGGAGACGTACATTTTGGGGGTCATTTCTTGCCATCAACAATATGAAACGGGGGTAATTTTTTTACATGCATAGGCGTGGGCATATATACGCACGGGCGTAGCCTGCGTAGCAAGCGCAAAGGGAAGGGGAAAGAGGGGAGGGGAGGGGAAGAGGCAGGACTGGGAAAGAGGAAAGAAGAGGGGGACTGGGGAAGAGGGAGCGCTTGCAACCAAACCCCTCGTATTTCTGTTACGCCCCCTGATCATATGTTCATTATCAGTGTTATCTTTCATTTGACACCTGTCAAAGTTGACCAATCAGCTTCTTCGCGTTGACATTTAACTTTCTTTTTCCCGGGAATTGGATCCAGTTGAGTGATCGCTCATCGCTAATTGCTCATTGTTGACTTGACAGAGTGCACGGGAAAAGTCATTCGAATCCCCATGGAACGGTCTTAGCCAATAGGAATTTAGCGTTCAAAATATGAACGTTAAGAACAGAAATACAAAGGGGTTGGTTGCAAGCGCTCCTTTCCTCTTCCCAGTCCTCCCTCTTCCCCATTCCCTTTGCGTTTGCTATGTTGGCTAGCACGGGCGTACACTTTAAATCCCCTAAAAATAAATACGTATTGATCTAGCGAGAAAGTCTCCTGGAAAACGAAGAAAATGCCATTTCTGAGGCTGTAGATTTCAAAATTTCCTGACCCCCCCTAGTAGCTCGCACCTTTGGCGCTCGTTGCATTCTAGGGTTGTGCATACAACACGAAAAACGCACGCTATGCCCCTGACATATTATTGACTAGACTTGGATTTAAAAACCTGAAAATTCTGTGATCAGCATTCCTGCAATCATTTCATACTGAGTGAGAAACAGCACATCCTATATCATGGCCAGTCTCGCAACTGCCACCTAAAGGATGTGTCGGAGAGGGACTGGCGTTACCATTGGTCTCCAGACTTCATCAAAGGCAAGTAAGGAATACCGTGTTGCGCCTGCTACGAGTGGGGCGGGTAAGTTTTGAAAACGTGTTAGTTCTTGGTGGGGTAATTTTTTGGTTTCCTTTTTTTCAGTGGGGTACGAATTCAAAAGAACAATTTTGTTTAATCCAGCCCACTCCCCCCCCCCCCCCCCCCGGGACAATAAACGAACGGTCCCTAATGATTTGTCTTCTATCTACCCAGGTTTGATGTATTACATGCTTGTATTATATTACTATAGTCTTCAGATGACATATTTCTTACTATTTACCTTAATGTTACTATTTTTAACAAATTTCGCTAATTTAAGTACTTGTTAAATGTATTGTTTCTTGAATTATTAGAAATGCTAGATTACATTCAGCGCAAGCTGTTTGCTTCTGGGAAACCTATTAATTCCACTGTAAGCTTGATGAATGGAGAGTTCTGTATTGCTGGCGAGTTGATGGCCATGTCCGTTCTTCAAGGAGGACCTGCACCCTGTTTCCTCAGTGCTGCTGTCTTTTCCCATTTGGCACAGCAGCCTTTATCTCTAGAACATCTTGAAGGCCATGATAAACAGATTGCTAAAAAGGTACTAATTACTTACTTATTAAGATTAATTCACATATACAAGCATTTGTCACTTGGATCTTATTAGATATTTTTGCGCCGGTCATAAATATCATGTGAGCCTGATGTTTTATGCTGAGCGTTTTTAATTATTTTAGTTGTACAATGTATGAAAATGTGTTTGAAATGTTCAAATAAAAAGTCTGCAAATTCCTAATTCTAAAGAGATACTAGATAGATTGTGGACCACATGTATTGAATAGTTCTGATAAGTTGTGGGGATGGTAAGCAAAAGCACATAATTATACATGTACATGTAGGTGAGGTTGGATGTCTATATTTTACTGTATTAATCCATGTACTGTAGTCTGTATAAAGAGTGCATGGGTGTTACATTTTAGTATTCATTAAAGTAGTAAAAGGCCTTCAATTATTTAAACATCTTATCAGAAATGTTTATTCCAGGCAATAGGTACGGCCAAAATATTCATATTTTACAAAGTTCTACAATTGTAGAAATGATATTTTGTTTAAATTATTATTGTAGATCTCAGAAGCATCAACTGATAACGAACTGCAAAGTATTCTGTTGTCAGATGAGGGGATGGACTTGGTACAAGAGATAGGATACAAGGGTGTGCCACACCGGGAGTCACTCAGATCTGTTGACTTTATTATTCAGTAAGAGCACTAACTTAAATCATGTGATGACCTCAACCAGGGCCACAAGTTTATGACAAAAAATCTAGACTTTGTTGGTCCTGAGCCAATCAAATTCAAAGTTCCAGACAGCATGTAGATTCCAATGGTCTCTGAAGATTAAGATGAATTTGAAGATGTGGTGGCCCCGGTTGAAGTTGTCACACAGACTCAGGGTTCACACAGACTCAGGGTTCACACAGGAAAGTTAAAGTGAAAATCCATGACATTTCCATGACTATGACCCAAAATTAAGATCTAGAGTAAAAATATAACTACAAAACATCATTTGAGTACACAGCCACCAGTATCCCCCATAGCTGTGACCTTTCCGCCCATTTTAATAAGACTAAAAAATTTGATAAAACATTAGATAAAACATTTGCTTCTTTAGACTAATTAAACCAAACACTTTTAGTACATACATGTACATGTAGTTTGATATATTGGCAAGAATTACAACAACACTGCTAACAGTTTCCCAATAAACCAGTACTAGATTAGTCTATAATGCAATTCCTGCTGCAAAACAATCCACTGACAATGTGATAAAATTCCATGACTTTTTCATGACTTCTGGCATTTTTTGTGTGTGAAATTTTATGAATTTTCCAGGCCTGGAAAATTATTTTTGAAATTCCATGACTTTCCATGACCGTGTGAATTAACCCTCATGCCGTAACAAGAAGTTTACTTTTAACTCAGCTATCAATTAATTTCTACCATGTTAAGAAATATGGGTGCAAACATCAAGACCATTACTTTGTGCAAATTTGTCTGACAATGTTCAATTTGAACTGGTACATGTAGCACCAAAGCACTAGCCTCACTTACAGCGATTCTCAGTCACACGCGCCCTCTGAAAATTTTGTCTCAACGAAGAACTTGAGTTTTGGTGGATGTCAATCATAAGTTTCACTTTCTTCTCATTGGTCAACCTGTTCATCCGTGACAAAATTGTTTACTGGCTGTAGACAAATTATTTTTGCCTAATGCTTCTAGAAAATAAGCAACAGAAACCGATTTTGATTTCAGATTTTAGTAAAGTTCTCGGAAGAAGTCTTGGAAATGTCAAAGAACAGAACCGCCGAGTAGAAATAAAACCCGACGGTCATTTTAGAAGCCTTTGAAGAACTCATTTCGCTCCACAGATGGTTTCCAACGTGTTTTGTTTGATTGACGTCCACCAAAACACGAGTTCTTCGTCGAGACAAAAGTTTCAGAGGGCGTGTGACTGAGAATCGCTGTAATTACAGAGCATAATCAGCACCACAGTTTCTTGTTGAGTGTATGTTTAGATCACAGAAAGATTAATTCTCAATTTCTACATGTCTTTTTAATCCCAGAACTTTTTGCATTGCAAGACAACTTTCACCTTGTATGGCAGCCCTAATGCAGCTAGCAGAAGGTTTGAGCACCTGTGACATTTTGTTATCTATACGACAACACCCAAATTTGTGGAATGCAGTATTTACCCCTGGTCACAGTACTACAATTACCAAGGCAGAGTTTCTGGATCAGATCACTGTGAACTTCTCCACATCACAGATGGATAAGGAAAAGGAAATCGATGTGTACAAGTATTTCTGTGACTTCATAGAAGATGGTAAGTTTCTCGAACAAAATACAGTAAGTGTTATATATTATTACATGTAACAATTTTATGCATTTCAGGTGCCCATGTCACTAGCTAATCCACATTATTTTGTTGGTTTACAGTCAAACCAGGTCTTGTGTAGCCCCCTAGAACATGTTAGACCTCATCTCAAAGTTTTCAGTGAAGTGAGACTTGTAATGTTAAAATACGCATAAATGGATTTCTGTTCGTAATAAAGGAAAATAAAAAAGGTGGTACCTTATATTCCATTTCTAAATATACGTTTTCACTGTGTAACTTTGTAACATTTAACCTACTGAAATTTTATTGCAGATTGACTTTCAGTGAGACATTAGAATTCCTTCAAGGTTGATGGTGATAAGCATGTTGTACATATTCTGACAATTATCTTATATTCTGCACATTTAACTGACCAGAAATAGATGAAAGCCCAGATACTAGGATGTCAAGCCTCATCAAGTGGCTTACTGGATCAAGCGACATTCCTCCACTTGGATTTCCCAAGAGGTTGTCAATGAAGTTTGTACATGGATGCAAATATGGCTGTATGTGCAGACCTACAGCTTCAACCTGTGACCTCAGCATAACGATTCCTGTCCATATTAACAACTTCATGGACATGAAAGCTATGATGAAATCCGCGATTAATGACTGTTATGGTTTTGGAATGGTTCAACAGACAAACGGTTTTATAGTGGAGGGTTGTCCAATACTCTGACAAATTTATGCATAGCATTGTATTGTACTATATCCACATAACAATAGTTTAACAATGCAATACAATAGTAGAACGATGCAATACAATAAGATACAACAATGCTATGCATAAATTTGTCAGAGTATTGGACAAGTATGTTATCACAGTGAAGTGAAAGAAAACTCTGTAGTTACAGTTAAACCCAAACCTGTTTAAGGGTGGACCATTAGAAACCCAGGGAGCACAACCTTTTTGGGGACAAGTCACCCCACTCCCTGGATTTCAAATGGGCCCCCTTATAGGGAAAATCATTCCCTGCCATGGTTTTAATAAATGGGCTGCATTGTGTGAAAAGTAGTTATGATATAGAATCATGTTTTCCACATAGCATTAGTAACGTTAAGAATGTGGTGTAAAGTGGTAAGCTGTAGTGCTAAGTGTACATGCCCTATGAGGGAAAGAGAAAAAAATATCTGACCCAAGTGGGACTCAAACCCAACGACCTGCCTCGAAACCCTGGGCCTCGAAACCGAAATCCCAACCAGTTCAGTAAAATCCTAACTCAAAATAATGACTCGAAACCTGACTTGAATGCTTCCTCGTATCCTGAAGTAACTAGAAATCCTGTTTGGACTGAAAACTAACTCAAAATCCTGACTTGAAATGTCAGAAATCTTGCCTGCTGGCTGTTTATCTCGCATGCTGCATGGAGACCTGCAAGATTGGACATTTATCCCGCCCACTTCGGTGATTGACGGAAGCGTATTGCCATGTTTCGATGTGAAATTTTCAAAAGCAGGTCGCGTAACAAGGAAAACGACTGTAACCAATATATATGGTAAAATTTGTAATTTTTGCCCATTTATAGTAATTCCCATAGAAAGCCTATAAACACACAAACAACTCGCAATTAGAGATTGGGTTGCCTGTGGTTGCAGTTGCTGTCCTTTTCAGCAACGTGTTTAAAGGGGCACTGTCCACCGAATAGAACCTTCGAGTTTCCTTCAAACAAAACTACAAAAATAACACCCTGAGATAGAAGAGAATACCATGTGAATGTCCTGTGAATGCTGTATAAACTTTTTCGATGGAGGATGGAAAAGATTAAATAAACCAAACCCAGTCTACGATAGAAAAACACAGAGAAACTACGAGAGATTAGGCTGCGAGTGGTCCTATAAACGGAGGGAAAAGGAGAAACTGCTTGCAGTTGAACAAGAACTCATCAAAGACTTGAGTTTCCACGCATAGAGTTCCAAATAAACACAAATTAATAGTTTGAACCGAGCAGCCTTTGACAAGCCAAAGCTGATGACAGTTGAATGGCTAACCAGAAGATGTTTAGTAAGAGTCAATCAAAATCGATTATAAAATACATTGCTAATAATAGGATATTTAAGATTCTAAGTTGCCTTTCTTTCGGAAAACAAGCTCCTTAGTTGGATTACAAGACATTAAATTCTGATGAGACCAGTCCAAAAATTGATTAACAGTCTCAGTTGAGGTGTCTGCATTATGTTTGTAGACATGCAGGAACCAGTATTGATAAGTCATCCACATTATTTGATTAGAGAGCAGGGGTGTGTGTGAATATTTGTTGAAACGACACAATGAAGTTAAGAAATTGACTCATTAGAATAGAACAAGATAATAAGGCTCCATTTAGGGAGTATCCACATTTCGATGTTGGCACACTTAGCATCATTGTGACGTTAAGTGGGTGGAAGGGTTTAGGTCTTGATGTTAGAATAAAAAAACAATAAAATATTAATTTCATTGATAATCAAAAGGTTGTAATTTGTCATCCTCCATGACGTTCGTTAATGGGGTGGGTGGGAACCTAAAATCACAGTGACATTAAGTGTGCCAATGCTCTCTTGGGAGAAATTTAGTTGTCTCAGTGACCCAGGGCACCCTTCCCCCAAGCTACAATGTAGTACGTCAAACTGGGCAAGTCAACTTTTTATATATATCTTTAGAAATCGCAATCAACTGTTTAAATGTTGAATACAAACTCGTCTCGGGGGGAGGGGGTGGAATTTTGCCCCTAGGGGCATCTCCCTGCCAGCTACGTATACATGTATTAATTTCTTCTTGCAAAATGCACCTTTAAGCTAAAACAATGTGAATATAATGTACAGACTTTACTACTTGGATGTCAATTTTTCTCCATAAAATGGGGATTTAAATAGCCTGTGTACATTTAGCTACATATAAACTAACCGTCAACATGCCAACAGAAGTTTGGACCATCATTCGTGTAGATTCGCCTAGACAGCCTTCTACTTCTCCTCTGACGCGATGCTTCAGGATTTAACTCCCGAACAATGCTAGCGACTCGTTGTCTTGGAATATTGACGTTGTGATTTAGCCGAAGTGCATGCCACACTGCTCTGTATCCCCTTAAAACCCCAGGCCCAGCAATTTCTTCTTGAATGAGCCTTCGAAGACTTTGCTCATCAACAATTTCACCCCTCCTACTCAGTCTATAATCTTGTAAACGTCGTTTAAGGGTTGACAAACTAATTGATATTCCATGTTGTTGATTCAAAATTTCAAGAATTACCTTGTTTTCAAACCCGAGATAAAAATAATGCTTCATTAAATGAAAAACCTCTTCGTCTGACATCCCGTGCAACCTGCAAGAACAGAGTGAACTATGTAACCAGGCACTAAGTCGGGAGTGAGGTCTGGAAGCGACATTAGCATATTTTAGTTTGCAGCAGCAGCAGGACTTTAGTTTGCAGCAGGACTTTAGTTTGCAGCAGGACTTTAGTTTGCAGCAGGACTTTAGTTCGCAGCAGGACTTTAGTACGCAGCAGGATTTTAGTTCGCAGCAGGATTTTAGTTCGCAGCAGGAGTTTAGTTCGCAGCAGGACTTTAGTTCGCAGCAGGACTTTAGTTCGCAGCAGGACTTTAGTTCGCAGCAGGACTTTAGTTCGCAGCAGGACTTTAGTTTGCAGCAGGTCTTTAGTTTGCAGCAGGACTTTAGTTTGCAGCAGGACTTTAGTTTGCAGCAGGACTTTAGTTTGCAGCAGGACTTTAGTTTGCAGCAGGACTTTAGTTCGCAGCAGGACTTTAGTTTGCACCTTGTTCCGCGTTTTGTTGTTTGCATCAACATTTCATTGTTTGTAACAACGTTTCATGTTTATGCATGTCCATTTTTGTTTGCAGATGCTTATATTTGCGTTGAGCCTTCTGGGCCACCGTAGGCACGGCCAACCTTCTTCAGGGTTTACAAGTGAACTGGCAAGAAAACGTTAAAAAATCAAAAGTATGGAATCTGACACTGTGGTGTGAAATAACAAACATGGTGATTACATGAGTCATAGCGTGATGATAGACGGAGGAAAAATACAGGAGCTAAGGAATATGATATACAGTAGATATTTACAGTTCTTCCTTTCTATTAATACCTTTAGGTTCTAGTGTTTGACCTTTATCAATAAGATGTGCTTCGCGAGCTTTGCGTACACTATCTCGATTAGAATGAATTAGTTCTAAAGGAATTAATTGCATGTCATTAGGACAGTGATTATTGGTGAGGAAATGTTCTGAGACAGCAGTGGTTTTAGACTGGTTAGAAGGTTTATCAACGGGGCGGCGGTGTTCGTTAAAGCGATTTTTAAGGCGACGTTTCGTTTCTCCGATGTATTGAGCGTTACAGCGTTTGCATTGTACCATGTAAATGAGATTTTTAGAGTTACAGTTAATGTGGTCTTTGATGCTTCTGGTTTCGCCAGGAGAGTGAAATGTGTAATTAGTTTGGCCGTTGTTTATGTATTTACAGGTTACGCAATTGTTGCCACAGCGAAATGAGCCACATGGGTTATTAGGTATGTTAATTAGTGCGGAGTTTAGACCTAACTAAGATGTCGTGTAAGTTATTACTGCGACGGTAAGCTACAAAAGGTGCAGCCGTGAACACGTTAGCACATCGATGAGATGAAGAAAGTATGTTAAAGTGTTTGTGGATGACTGAAGATATGGGTGTTAGAGCAGGGTTATATGTTATGACCAGAGGGACTCTGTGGGGTTGGTTGTTGGTTTGCTTGGGTGTAAGTGCTTCTGTCCTAGAGATGTTGCGAACGCGATCTGTTTCCTTGTCTAGAAAAGAGCGATTATAGCCACGTTTGTTGAGGTAGGATTTGAGTTCGTTAGTGCGAGAATTAAAGGTTTCGTCTGAAGAGCAGATGCGGCGTAATCTGAGAGCAAGACTGAAAGGAATAGCGCATTTGGTGTGTTTAGGGTGACAAGATGAATGTAAGAGGTACTGGTGTTTGTCAGTGGGCTTAGTATAGAGGTCTGTGTCGATGTTACCATTATTGATAGAAATATTGACGTCTAAAAAGGGTACTGAAGTGACGGAGTGAAATGAAGTAAATTTGATGGTAGGATGAATTTGATTAAGATAAGAGGTGAATGTAAGGAGTTCGTTTTCTGTGTGTGTCCAGATCATGAAAATGTCGTCTATGTAACGCCACCAAGTGTGTGGCTGACGTGGGGCGTGAGCGAGTGCATCAGCTTCAAATTTAGCAAGGAACAGGTTGGCGAATGAAGGTGCCATTCTAGTACCCATGGCATTATCTCGTATCCACCTGAACCCAATAACTCGTTCTGCACATTCGTGCATCCACGAGTTAAATTACTATTGTGTATGGAATAAACGACCTATTCATAGCTTGATTACGTATAGAACCTTCGCTTGATAATGGCTAATTAATCGGGCTGCCTGTGGCAGGCACGAGTCTAAATCTGCAGGCCGTTATTTTTTTTGTTTCATGCAGCAAAATTTATGCGCGCTAATAGATTTCGCCATCGGACGCGGACGCTATTCTTGTTTGGAGGTACGTTTCGTTGGTTTTATGCCACATTTAATTTTACTCTCGGTCATACTACATACCAGCGCAAACACCGTGATCTGTAGGCCAACACTAAAATAATTTTGACCGTGTTTTTGGCTGGTTTACCGATCTCGTATCGAGACCGGTGTACGTTAATTATACTATACAGGTATACTGAATAGCTGATTAATAGCGAAATATAGCGATTTACTAGCAAATATATATATACTGTGGTTCAGCAGTTATAGGTTTCTCTCCTCTATCGAAATCTGAAGACATCTGAACTCCTGAGAGCAAGACTGTTATAGCAACACTGTCACTCACCAACACGAAGCCAGACAGAAATACTAATTATTATGATGAGCCAAGCAATATTCAACTCTGAAGGTAAACTTAAACAAGAATCCTCTCACGGCCGAGGTTTTGATTCGAGAAATTAAAGGCTTCCAACAGTTCCCTTTATAGTTCTGTAATATAATGACTGCATACTGCAGTTTTGGGAATGAGGGTGAAAGCTTTTAAATAGTAACCAACAGGCATTTCAGTTAATAATCTTTAATCCAACAAATACCAATATGGACGCGATCAGCGAGCTGCGATAAAGAGCCACAGGGTAGAAAGAACAGTAGAGAAATATAGTGATAGCTCCATCACAGGTGGACAGGATACAACTTATAATATGGGACAAATAGAAACATCATTTGAGACACCTGCAGAACAGCAGACTAATTTTTAAGCGTGCGTTACATCAATAAGAAGTGTTTACAGTAAAAGGTCAACTACGAGAAAAACAAAAATATTAAATTACATATATACAGTTGAACCTCCCGTAAGCGACCACGCTCGGGACCTGGAAAAGTGGTCGCTTACGAGAGGTGGTCGCTTGCGAGAGGTGGTCGCTTACGAGAGTAACCAGCACATGAAGCCCAAATTTTAGTAATATGATATCTGGTCTCTAGGGACAGGGAATATCAATGCAACAACATATTTTATCACTACAGTTTAGTATTATGGGTTTGTAGTGCTCTAACCTCAAAACCTTTAAAATTTTCAGCGAACATGAACTTCAACAGATAAACGGGGATTGATAGTGTCCAAAAATATGTACAGTTTATGGCTTGAAAAACCTTTTAATCGAGGATTGTGTGAACGATTTCAGTTGTACGGTCGCTTACCGGAGGTAAAATAACAAAGAAAAATCCAACTCCCAAGCCCAAAAGGTGGTCGCGGTCGCTTGGAGAGGTGGGCGCTAATCCAAGGGGTATTCAAATGCAGTGTTTTGACTGAGAGACAAAACGGGCTTTTGGTAAATGGTCGTTTAAGAGAGGTGGTCGCCTACGAAAGGTGGTCACACAGAGAGGTTCCACTGTATACTAGGGGAGCAGAGAATGAATGTCACCGCGCTACCGGCCACTCCTAAAGACTGCTAAATTCAGCTCATAATTCTTCCCCACTCCTAAAGACTGCTAAATTCAGCTAATAATTCTTACCTTTGGTTATTACTAAGAGGATTTCAAATGAAAGTGTATTTCATCTTCAATCTCATGTGGCCCAAGTGAAAGCCCAGATGGGCTCTTGTTGTGTTGACGCATGCAGTCTAAGTAGTTCTGGAACTTCCAATCTGAACAAGGATTGTGTGACAAAGTTATTATTTAGTGTAGCTAAATCGAATTGATCTTTAAATCAAAATGCCCCGCTGAACTTTGAAATCACATATCGAAGAGGTTAAAATGAGATTTTATCCGGTCCATATCGGCGCAGAATTGATTTTTTTGAGAATCTAACGCTAGCCAAATAAAAACAGTGCATGACCCGGAGGTCAACTGGCTGGAAGATCAAAGAAAACACGTGTTTTTTAACAGGCTTATTATTTTTCTCACTGGTATTTTTGAAGGTTCTCTCTCACGATTTCTAACTGCAGACAATCTTGATTTGTGCCTCCTACACCTAGATTGATCAGTATTCAAGCCTTGACTAGATAACAATACAGTGCTCAGCTGTTCGCGTTCGATCATCAAATTCAAACTATTTGACATTTCAGTGATATTTACCGTATCATTTCTCGAACTGATAACATTATTGTTATTCTGTATATTACTAAGCTTTTCCATAGAGTGGAATGGTTAGGAAACCCGGCAAACTTCAAAAGGGCTAACAAAGGCGCTGCGATTTAGGTTGGAAGGGGTAAGACAAAAGATTGTGCACGATCATAGGTCATTAGCGTTCCCTGAACGACTGAACTCACACGTTTCTATTGGCTGATTGATTAACATGTTGGAATT
The DNA here is from genome assembly GCA_030867875.1 of Actinernus sp. WN-2022. Classification (NCBI taxonomy): domain Eukaryota; kingdom Metazoa; phylum Cnidaria; class Anthozoa; order Actiniaria; family Actinernidae; genus Actinernus; species Actinernus sp. WN-2022. The sequence continues at coordinate 86,154,215 of JAOWCC010000577.1, forward strand.
TCTATTGTGTTTTGTGCACGGTAGTGGTTGAAAAAAGCTAACAAAGACATTTACAAAGAAGGTCCCTGAGTTTCCTAACCATTCCACTCAATTAACTATGGCTTTTCCATTAGCTTTCGTTTGGCTATTGTATGGCTTTGTTTAGCTTTGCTTTCCTCACTTTCCAAAATCTTGGCTTTCATTCCCCAGTGAGCAGGGGTGATAGCGATATGTTAGTTAACATCTCCTTGTCGTTCAACTGAACTTTAAAGCTTATATTCATCCTGACAAATAAAGAGTGCAGCATGTTCTATCTCTGAGCCTAGGGATGTATTATGAACGTGCCACGAGACTCGCGGAGGTTTGTCGCGAAAGCTGTTGTACATTACCATCTCTATCTCTGTTGCATCCAAAACGTTCCCAAAACTGCCAACACAGTACATTCAACTAATTAAATTCTGCTTAGCTAAGCCAAACGCGCTTATAAATTTCCGGGCTTCTATCGTAAATACGAAACGCGACTGTTTTTAACAATACAGTTGTAGCGATAAATTAATTATAAGGCATTTCAGAATAATGATTACCTTCAAGAACACGGCCAAATCCTTTCGAAGCCTCTTTCCGATTAATCGAAAACTTGGACTCATGCCATAAACTCCGTCAATACATCTTCGGAAAATCGAAGACTATTTGGACAGCCAACGGAGCCTCCCCGATGCACACAGAAAAAACGAAGTACACACCATAAAACTATGAATACATTAGCTCGGAGCACTAACCCTAATAACTCGTGTTCTGCGCTTGCGTGCATCCATGAGTTAAAAAGGCACCACTTTTGGTTAAGCTGCATTGGCTGCCTATTGAGCAGCGCATTGAGTTTAAGATCCTGCTCTTTACTTACAAGGCAGTTAATAATATTGCGCGTAGTTATCTTAAGGAACTTTTGGAGCCATACATACCGCAGCGCTGCCTTCGTTCTGCAAACAAGATGCTTTTAAGGGAGCTGTCTTATAATTTACAGACATACGGTCACCGTGCCTTTTCAGTGTGCGCGCCGCATCTATGGAATGCGTTGCGTTAGAACTGAAATGTAGCCCCTCAGTTTCTAGTTTAAAAAGAATCTGAAGACATTTATTTTTACGTAAGCTTATTGCTGAATTTTCTTTTTCTTTTTTCATAGCCAAATGGTATTATATTAATGTATCTATCACTTCTTTATCAATCACCATTTTTAAACTTATTTTTAATTTTTAGCATCAATTTTTAACATTAGTAGTGTGGTTTTAGATTATAGTTCTATTTATTCATTTATCTAGTAGAGCCAGACATTGTAAAGCGCTCTTGGACATTTTGGAAATAGCGCTATATAAATATATTATTATTATTATTATACTACGGCTATGATGCAGCGCTTTTACAGTGTTTCCCGCGAGTTCGGTTCCACTAGTTCACAAGCGTTCGCGTAATTTTATTTCAAATGATTAATGATGTTGCAGTCATGTTGGTTGACCAAACAAGAGAAACTAATGAGGCATCTTTTTGTTTACAACATGCCGCGATGAAAGCGAACAGTGAGAAAAGAAACCTAAGAATATTCCGGTCTGGGAAAACACTGCCTATGTTCGCTATGACAGACTGACGCTCCGAGTAATGGCTCCTGACACTCTTGTATAATGTCAATTTATTATTTATGTACATGGATATTTATCTCACGGAAATCTTAAGATGCTTTCTATAGGCCACTCTGAAAACGAGTAGGGGATTGGGGCGAGGGTGGTCTCGCAAAGGCGCTTGGGATCGTTACAGGGGACATGCATCGTACAGAACCCAAACAAACATGGCGAGTATCGCAAATTACTCATCGAATACCAGCAGAGAAAGCGAAGTAAGCTTGATATAATACACAATATTAAATATTCGTCGTGTTTGTTTCGATTCTGCACGATGCGTGTCCCCTGTAACAATCCCAAGCGCCTTTGCGAGACCACCCTCGTTCCAATCCTCTACTCGATTCCAAAGTGACCAATTTATCCGGCCGGTTTGCCCTGAGCATCGACCATATTGTGGGATAGGAATAGAAAAACTGGTTAGTTCTTCTGCCCGAACCATTTCTGAGAACCGACGCGTTCATTTGGGAACTGGCCAATCAGATCCGTCGGTTCATGTGAATAAAAAGTGCCTTAAGAGTCATCAGTTCTATTGCTGTACAGGTAAGTAGATATTTTAAAAATAATGTACTGCGTTTAATATGAAAGTCATACCTTATGCAAAAATGGTGATATCTTTAAAATAGGATGTAGTGCTTGGTCAATTTGAGTGCTTTCGTAATAAAGAGTACATCAAAAGTAGTGATACTGAGAAGTTAGGTTGTGACAATGTAAAGTACTACTGAGATATTGAGATCTAAATAATCAGTTTACAGATCAGAGGTTTATATGGCTAGAGCTACATGTTGACTAGCCTCGTTTTCATGATTTTTCTAGTTTTTAAAAGTTAATATCTTTGCAGCAATTTCAACTTCTCATTCTTTGATACTATGGGGTGCTCTAAAAAATGGTGATTTTCATTGTACTAAATAACCTAAATGTGGAAAGACTAGCCTCGTACTCTGATCTGATAAAGGAGGCCATTTTTGCATAAGGTATATTGCTTGATATGAGATCAAGGATAACCAGTAGTCTCTCAAACCCTGGTGCAGTTATGTGTCGGTGGTGATTTTTATGCTGTTTATAAGGGAATAAATGGCGAACGTTTGTACTTATTTAGTATAGAGTGTAATAGGTAAACGTTGAAACTACCATGTATAGGCACGATAACATTAATAATACACTGTTACGGTGTAGTCTGATTTCGCTAGCATAAAATCGTACTCTGTACAATATAGTATTAACATCTGAATTTACAGAAGTTGATACAGAGTTGGACCAGTTATGCCTAACTAACCTCGTTTTCACGATTATCCGATTATTCATTGTTCACAACTTTATGTGCACCAGTAGTCCAATTTGTAGTTCTTGAAAGGTAACCAAGCCTTAGCCTCGCATGGAGGATGGCGTTAACCCTGTAATATATTTTGATTATCATGCTAACTAGATACAAGTCATGGAGGCTGGAGATGACCCCTGTACTGAGACAAACCCTATTTCTATGAATATGAATACATTTTGATTATCATGCTAACTAGATATAAGCCTCTAACTGAGCTGTCTCAACTCCAGCTTCGATATCGCCAAAGGCTTGGTTACCTCAAGTTTCCAAATGGCGGTCAAGAACTACGAATTGGACTATAGACCTTTCCCACGCTGCCGCCATCTTGGAATAAACCTATTGTTGATGCTTACCCAACCTCGGTTAAACACGTTTGAGACCGAGGCATTAACAATAGGTTTATTCCAAGATGGTTGCCGCGTGGGAAAGGTCTATTAAATTAAAGACCAACTGACTCTCAAACTGCTGAATATTACTAACTACATATTCAGTTCACCCAAGCTAAGTTTGTTGCTTGATGCAAATTAGAACAGCCCTATTGGAATAGGCTTCTTTCGATATGGCTCAGAGGCAAATTAATTTGATTCTATTCCACGAGGAACCCCGAGAAACTTTTGTACGTGACAAGTGAAGCATCAATCGAAAGAAGGCTATTGGGTGTGGAAGATTTGAGAAACATATATTGCAAGCTGTTTAGTGCAAATCACAAATAAAGACCTTATGCGACAATGCTGTTATTATTGACATCATTGCTACAGTGTAATTAGGATTGGAAATAAGAGAAGAAATCCGTCGTCAGCCGTACAACACATTGTTATCAAACTTTAAAACTACATAACTGTTATAAACAACTTCTAACTGCCCTTTCACGAGATTAGGTTACACATTTTTACATAAAGTCAATAAGGTCATAAAGCTGCAAACGAAACAGTTTTTTGGGCGCAAAAAATCTTAACCACCAAAACATACAGGGTCCTGATCAGATAAACTCATTTTAAGTCATAGAGCGATTTTCGAGTGACAGAGTGTCGTCAGCAATTACAGAGCCAATCACGCGGGGAGCAAGTCAAACGCAATGAGCCAATCACGAACTGAAGTAATTCGTGATTGGTTGTACTTGAACCCGTCACGAGGTAAAGTCATCGCAATCGTGGATAAACTCGCAAAAATGAAAAATGATTGCGCTACGGATCAAAACAATGTTTGGTTTTTAGTTTAAACTTGATTGGTTGATAATTACAAAACATTTTTCACAGCCAATAATCAGCTAAAAAACCCAAAGTAGTCACTTGTTACTTTCGACACTCAATCGAAAACCAGCTCTAAAGTCTGCTTACACGAGAACATTTTGGGTACGGCACTCCTACGTTTTAGGCACGTTGCCCATAATTATCGGTACGGTACTCCTAAATTTTGTAAATTGAATGTTCCCGGTACGCTGTCTCGCCTGTTTGAAGTGCCGGGCCCAAAAGGCTTATCGTGTGAATTGGGCTTAAAATTCTCCTAATATACATCTTATGAAACAGATGGTATTCTTAACGATCTCTGATATTAACAGATGTCTCGACTTTCCTCTTAAATTTAGGACATCAAAATATACTTCTTGACTTTGTACGACATGTCGTAACTTCAATGACATGGCAGTCATTTTTTGGGGTGCTTCTTAGTGTACGTAGATTCATCGTTTTCTGGGGTTAAGGTTCTTTGTATTTCAGGGTATTACTTTGCTTTAGAAGACAATAATTTTCGGCTTTGGTTACGTTATGAGGTGATCACCCCCATTTTTTTAAGAGGATTAAACGTCGGAGAGTCTTATGACGGGAAGGTGTTTCGAGATCGCTCGAATTATTTAAATCTCGAAAGTAAAATACTTTTAAAGCATTATGGTTTTCCTCGGGTAGAAATAATTATCAAACATTTCTGATTTACTAAGACATCGTTCATGAATAGCCACCGGAACCGAGTCTTACAATCGGGACGGTATTCTTCCACTCGGCGGTATATGTGCAGTGGCCTTCAATGGACGGTGGAATTGGTGATTCTTGACAAGGTTAACCATAAACGGAACCACAGAGATTATCTTAAAAGCCGTAGAGTAGCTGCTAATGAATGTTTATGTGAGCGCTAATTTCAGTAGGAGTTCCGGTTGGGCTGCGCATTCGTATTTTATGCCACAAACTAATACCCTGGATGCCAGAGGCTCGAAACGAGACCTCTTTAAGCTGACGTCGAGCGTTGAGCGTAGCGAGACGTCAGCCCGAGTCGTGAAGCGACGAGAAAGGAGAAGCTAATGTGATCTAGGAGAGGCGGTTTCCAACCTCTGATCCAGGGTAACAAACTAATGAAGCGATGCCAAAATTCTCCTCAACTTGAAGCCTTCAATCAACAAATTCTGAATACCTCAATTTTGTTTAATTCAGAATTGGATGACAGGAAAGAAAACTGATAGCTTGTGAAAAGGACACCAGTTGAGACCGGCTCTTTTAACTAGTCGATTAATTTAGAGCTTGTATAGCCGGATCCAAATATTAAATCACTTGTATTATTCAAATTCACGTTGAACTCGAATGAAGTCAGTTATAGTCAGCAATATTCATTTATAAATAACTTAGAAGTCTTCATATGAATCACGAAGGTGAGATTACCAACGATAACATGAGATTGGGCCAAATAGAGGGATGAGAACTAGTGTACTATCGAATAGTCGCTTCTCAGTTTCACTGGAATAGTGCTGGTTTACTTTATTTTTAGCATTAACTCCGAGTCTGACGAATTACACCACTCAAACGTAATCTTAGTTCCAAGTAAAACTTGATCGGATGGATGGAACTGCATGTTCTTATATTCATTAAAAATAATAGAGAGGACGTAATAGGGAGGGCATGCACGTACATACAATAGAGCCTAACTCTCATATAAAAGAAAAAGAACACCACGTGACAACTGAAACGGGGTTTCACATTGGTTTCAGTGTGGTGAAAACTCAACCTGTCTTATCATAGGGCCGAGTATATAGCCTCTTGATGCCCATTTCATTTGGTTTTCTTTGTTCTCGTTGGGTACTCATAACTACTAAATTATCCATCACTTTATAGACAACCCGGTATGGTCTCTTCGACAAAATCTTAGAACCTCATGCAAATGGTACTAAGTCAGTTATTAACTCGCTCCTCGGATCTTAGTGATATAGATTCATTGAGCTGCGCCCTCGGAGTCTATATCACTAAGATCCTTGGAGCGAGTTAATAATCCTTACATATGAGACTCTAGTTTCTTATAAAATCCGACCGAACGGTAACCAGCTAGAGTAGGCTCGATTTATCGTCACACAAGCTAGGATGTTAAATAACGAAATAACCCGCCGTTTTCACAATCGTCAATACTGTTTAGGCATTTTGATACTTGGGGTTTTGCAAAAAAGTGCTATCGGCCTTATGGGAGAGAAACTCCTTTTCTTACTCAATATTATTCTTATTAGTTGTCAGGGCCTCCAGACGTGAGAACGAAGACTTTAAAGGCGGACGTAGTGAGATCCCTTCGCTCATGAAGGACATAAACAATCATTAAGTAAATAAATTCACAAATATAGTGAATGATACTGTGAATGTATTTGCACTTTTCTCCATTTGCACTAATTTGAGCAAATATTCATCGCAAAGGGGAGAAAGTTGGATATATACTTAGCTTAGGAGAGCTCTAAGACATCGTTCATGCATCGGCAATGCGAAGACAATAATATAATATATAGAAGCATTACTATATTTATCTTAGGATGATCAAAAAATATCATATCTTAGGATACATCCTACAATTTTTTTCATGAATCCTGCCCAAGTTCTTTGAGTTATACGAGTCAATTCCTTCATTTCCAAGACCGCACACACCAATAAGTAGGGAATGTTCTAACTTCGCCCTACTGAGCCAACTCAAAGTTTAGGGAATTGAAGTTAATGGTTTCATAGACACCATGCAAAAGTGCGCGACCTAATCAGAATACATTTTTTGAATTAAAACAGTTACAGAAACATGTCTACTGAAGATTTAGAGAAGTAAGAAGTTGCATAAAGTATGCAGTTTCATAGTTTTATATATAGCACTTTATGTCCTTTAATCTAAGCCGGGGTAGCGCAAGTGACCTCTGACCTCTGTGACCCGGGTTCGATCGCCGGCTTGCTCCGAGCGTTTTTCTCCAGGTTCTCCGCATTTCCTCCCTTCACAAAAACCCTGACGCTAAATTCCAATTCAATATGTGATTTAGCCGGGTCCTTACTTTGATCAGCTTCATGGTGATGTTTTCATGTGATCATTACTGTCTAATGTAAATAAGAAAAGCATTACTGCATAGGGTCTTACAGTTCTTGTATTTTATTGCCGGCTGATCCTTGACACGGAACGTTTTTCGCGAGCAGTGGGAATGCTCAACTTTACAGCGGCATATATAACATGTAAATAGAATCATGAAAGAGGTTGGATAAAGCCAGGAATGAAGTTCATTATTCGACATTTGATTTCATTCTTCGTTTCCGTCAAATTTCCATTGTTGAAATGAAACTTGCAAAATTTAAAATGAGCCTAAATTCAAATTACTCTCCTTCGCAGACATTATTATGGGCTAGCGTTTGTATGACGACCCTATAAGAACATCGGCGCAGGAGACTAAAATTCAATTACGCCGGTGTGGAATAAAATGTACAAGCCTTTTGCACATACATACAATCAAAATTCGATCGGAACTCAATTTTAATTTTGCAAGTTTCAGTTTACTAACGAGTTTGAACCGAAGAATGAAATAAAATTTCGAATGAAGAACTTCATTTACTGCTCTACGGAGCAACACTTGACTGTTTTGACCACCCGGTTTTCGGATTCTAAATGGCTAACACGCACTCGTTCTGAATTTAGAAAAGTCGTATCCAGGTTAGATGATCGTCTCTCCCTATCAACAAAAATGTGCTCTAACTACAGCCAGAATATGTTGTAAGAAGATCGTGAAAGAAATTAAATCTATTTTTTGTGAGTACTTTGATATGCGAGATTGCTTAGTTGATCATCTAACCTGGGTTCAACCAACTTTTCTAAACTTAGAGCGAGTGGAGGTTAGTGGAATTGGCGCCAAACCAGCTGGTTTTGACTGTAATCTTCGCCAAAAATTTAAGATATCATTTGTTTTAAGAAATGATTCTAAACTTTAAAATGTCAGAAATAGCAGGAAAACAGGTCAATTTACTAGCCTAGATCGACGAACTTCTCTTAGATGATTAGACCCCAGCAGCCTGCAATGAGGTTTGTATGTGGTTTATAGCGTGATATGTTACTGTGCTTTGGCAAAACCTATAAATCAACTCTTCAACAGCTTGACCATGTTGCCAACTTCGCCTTCTACTCAGCAATGTTCAACTGTAGACCATCACAGTACGGATTGATTTGTGCGCATCGTCGATACATAAGACCGATGGTATGGCACAACGACGGGTGCGTGATGAAAAGACATTTCGATCACATTATGACGTCTTTGTCGAACTCCTATCGATCCCCCTCGAGCCTTCTTTACTGTTGCTATTATTCGAGGCAAAAAATATGTTGGCGCTGGCACTTTTTCTATTAAAACTAACCCAAATATTTTGTTGCCATGTTCTCGAGATCATCTTCTTAATAATAGCCTTGATGTCAGGCTTCAGAAAGCAGTATAGTATAGGATTTACCAAGGAACCGAGCGCTAACATGTAGAATGCTAAAAGTTGTAGACTCGCTGGTACTAAGTCAGGCCGACCAATGTTTAACGCGGTTGTAATATATAGAATAGGTGACCATGATAACAAAAAAAGGACCGCCACTGTTACGAACACTCTGGCGACTTTAGCCTCGGAGAAGAGTCTCCGCTTTCTTTGATGCATGGTTTTCTGATCAACGAAATCCATATTTAATCTCTCATTACACTTGCGAACTTGCTTGAAAATGTAGGTATAGATACTGAAGATAAAGATGTATGGTATGATGATTCCGCAGATTTCTAACACATAGATGTAGACCGTGTGGGCAAGACAGGTGGGATTGGCGTCCCACAAGAGCGGAATGAAGGAGAATACAACGGGAACAGTCCAACAAAGGATGATCATCGTTTTGAAGCGTTTTCGGATGTCAGTTCTGTATGTTAAAGGCGACGAGATGGATAGATATCTGTCATAAGTAACGCAACATACATTTGCAACGCCCAGTAACGGGGCTATGGAGTTCATGTACGGAAGGCCAGGGAAGTCAGGCGCAGCTAAATGTAAGGGGAAGAAGAAACCTCCTGTTAGGATATCTGATATTGCCAGGGACACGACAAATCCATTGGTGTAAGTTCGTATGTTTTTGTTCAAGTATACCAATAAACACACGGCTGTGTTTAATGTGACAATAATAACACATAAGCAACTCAATGAAATAATGAAAGCGTAGATGACTTCGGCATCCATAGTTTTATTTACCCCTATACAATAAGGTTTGTTTTGTTAGCTGAAGTTCTGGTCTTCTTTGCTGATGTTCTGGTCTTCAATGGCTTCTTAGCTTAAGTCCTGGTCTACTTAGCTGAAGTTATAGTCTTTAATGGCTTCTTAGTTGAAGTTCTAGTCTTCTTTGCTGAAGTTCTGGTCTTCGTTGCTGAAGTTCTAGTCTTCAATGGCTTAGAAACTTTCTTTGCTGAACTCCTGGTCTTCTTTGTTGGTGGTCTGGTCTTCAATAGCTTCTTAGCTTAAGTTCTGGTCTCCTTTGCTGATATTCTGGTCTTCTTAGCTGAAGTTCTGGTCTTCTTTGGTGCTCCGAGACTCAGAAACAATTTCTTGATATAATATTACTTCAGCTCCGGATAAACCCAAACCAATTTCGATATCATGCAACTTTGAAATGCTCAAATAACTCTGATAACTACTGATCCTTTTGGTTGGATCTTCGTTTATATTATAAAGTTATTCATTTATACCTGGCTATTATGTATTTTTTATTTCCTGCTTACGTTGGGTCCCAAATCCCAAAATTTTGCTCGAAAACCGCACATTAGACTTTAATACTTGATATTTCTTGAATGTATTCTTTACGACTAGAAACTCTGGCGTTAACCACAGATGTCTGTCTCCGATCGATAAGTAAACAATCACTGCAATGCCCAAATGTGTTTGTGATTGTGGAGAAAACTCTCGTTCATTCGTTACTGCATCTTGTTATGTTTACCAATCACGTTCTGGGAATGTTTAATTAAGCTTTCACACCAAACCTATCTTGATTATCTTTATGAATCTTTCAAGCCACAGATTTTAAAATCAGATCCGTGGTTTACGCGTATGCCATTTAACCTCGTCCATTGATTCTTGTTTTATGTCTCGATGTAATGTCGCTCTGTCTTCGCCCTGATGTATATCTTCACGTACGGTCAAAATATCTTCTTTAACACTTCAATTTGGTTGGGGACGTCTATAATCTCTGGTTTTGATTTATATATTAGCGTATAATCCACGGAGCACGTAGCCGGAATCAAATTGGACTTGCTGGTCGTGAGACTTTCTGATCCCAGGAACTGTCGTCAATATATAACTTTTGGAAGCTGTCACTGTTTCACCTGCGTGGTAAAAAATATATTTTTAGTCAGGCGTGCTTCATTGTGCAGCTAAACATGTCTAAGAACGTGAAGAGATTATAATTAGCGGTAATGATTACACTTTCGATAATCCTTCCTGGGGAGGATATTCTTATGTGTCAATCATGAACAAGTGAATGATGTATATGTAGTTAAACGACGCAAAGTCGACAAAACACAATAAAATTAATCAAATTACGTGCAACAATCTTGTCGCGAGGCAAGCGAGTGACATTATACTGCACACATTTACTTGATGTTTATTTGAAATAACCTGACTGTTTTCTACTTTAGGTTAAGTGAATCGCACTAGGGAAGTAACGTTTCTGTCCATTATTCCCTCTAAATGTTGTCATTGATAGTTCCGTTTAGATATATATATACATTTTAACTTTTGTATTTGTCCGAATGATTTATTAGAACTCATAAAATATTCTTGGCTCATTGGAAGCCTCTTAAGCCAAGAGACCTAACTGGGCGTATTCAAATTAAATTTATTAAAGTGAACAGTATTTATGCTATAATCTTTTACTACGGCCTCTTATTAGGTAGCTGAGAACATTGTTAACATCGAATGTCTGCCCACTGAAAACTCTTTCATGTGTGTTGATGTACGTATCTTGATTTTCAGTTAAGCCGCATAATATTAATAATAGCCCCATATATTGAACGACTATTCCCCAGGACAAACATAACTATTTTTAAACACAGTAATGATATGATCAGCAAAAAGAAAATCGAGAAATGACTCAAAACAAAAGCTTGAATCATTCGAAAATCGAGCCTGTTAAAATAGAAATCCAAGGCTCTGTTACATGGTACAGTTCAATAGGCGCGTCTTTTGCAGGAAACAGTCACGTGCTGATATATCACTTCAATAACGAATGATTTGAGCTCGTAATTCCATGGGAAAGATTTTTTAGAGACGGAGCAAATTAAACAATCATCAAAAACTGAAAATCGAGCCTGTTAAATAAAAAGCCAAGAACCTGTTTCATAGTACAACACTAGGCCTTTTGCATTCATGAAACAATCACGTGCCGATCATCACTTCAATAACGAATGATTTTTGCTGTGTTCTCATGGGAAACATTTCTGGAGAGCAAACAATATTCGAAAATGCAGAGGTTTTTCTGATAGCGCCACCAATTTCGTACATGTGTGTTTAAATAAACGAAATCAGACGTGTTTTGCCCTCCAGTACAGATTATAGCCTTGCAAAAGACCAATCGTGAAACTCCACGCAAAAACGTTGCGGGGCAGATTTCGCCAAGACTTGCACCGTGTGATATGGTCGTCTTATAAAACCTTTTTGCGTTACAGTTTCATGAAAAGTATAGAACTTCCTTCTATTGAGACAACGGCTGCAACCGAAAATGATTAAACCATTGCCGTCTCACTGTCCTCGCAGTCGCCGGTTTTACGTAAAATTACATCTTGTAACGACTTAATTGGCCGAAAAGTTTACAACTGCTTTTCACCATTCAGATTCCCCCATTTCTTAACATACTCACATCAATTACTTACTTATGAAAACATTGTTGAATTCATCGAAAAATCAACCCAGTTCAACTGAACGAAGCTAAGTGGCTTGATTGTCGTAAAGCTGTGGTAATTCTGGCACATTTTCATTGTTTTAAATACTCTAGATTTTGTGTGGTTGGCCTGGAACATTTTTACTCAGGAATCGTTGAATGTATTAATACGTTTGTAAATTAATTCGACAGAAAAAGCGTTCGTATATAGACAGAAGTAAATCACCAGATCTTACCTTGCAGCGAGCGAGGATAATTCAAATCAAGGATCATAAGATATATCTTAAGGTGTGACTCATCTATAGATATAAACTACAATGAAGTTGCAGCTGTTTTAACAAACAATCGAAGCTTCTAGTAACTTCAAGAGCCAGCCTTGCTCCATTGTAAAAGAGTCAGAAATCATACGGCTTGTTTTATCTCAGTGGGGTTTCAGGCGAATAACGAACACCAATTTCGATATTATGACGGAACAGAAGAAAATGTGACCAAATTTTAGGTCTATAGAAATGTGTAGGACTCCATGGTAATGTCCTATCTACTGGTGCCTCAATTGTATTTGTTGTTGTTCATCTCAACAATATAATAGAGTTCTTATTAAGAAATAAGTAGCTATAGCGGCATTTGCATATATATATATATATATATATTACTTAACAAATAAAGAAGCCTTAGTCATGTTTTATACTATCATAAAACACGATGGGCATTTGAGAACATGAGAGAAATGTAAAAACACAAGCCGAAGACGCGTGCTTTCAACATTTGTCGAGTGTTCTCAAATGACCAGAGTGTTTTATGATAGTATAAAACATGGATTTAAGGATTCTTTATCTGTTATATAATATAGATTTACGCGCGCGATGAAAGGAAACCGCCAGTCGTAAACAATAAAACACGGCAAACCATGTTATATACTCTGATAAAACATGGCTTTTCAGCCAATCAGAGCGCGCGTACTAAAGTATCTATATTATAAAATTGATTATTACATGATAGCCAAATCATAAAAGTGATATCAAACTGCCTCCAGTGGGGATCTCATTGTTTAAAAAAAACATTTGGGTATCACTCCACAGACCAAGACCTATTTTGTCTGATTTTTAAAGTTATTTTTGTTACATCGTAATGTATCTAAAATATAAAACACTTTTAAAAGAGATAATATTATTTGAGAAAATTTGTTTGACTTTTACTCTTTCAATAATTAAAACAAACTTAATCGTTATAATTTCAACATACATGTAGTCAGTGACCAACTCGAAAACGTTCGCTACTCCGGTCACTGCACACCAATTTCGTAGTTATCCTCCGGCTGTATTATGTCTTTTGTATAAAATTATTAGTCTTGTTACTTTATATTCATTTATTGTATTTTATGTAAACAATGTGAAATAAAACTTGAACTCGCATGTTTGTCAAGCTTTTAAATAATTTATGGTCATTTTGCTTATGTTGAGAAATGAAAATGCTAACGAGGTGATTTTCACACAAAGTAAATTACATATACAGAATTTATCTTCTCGTGTTTAACTAAGCTCAATTGTTTATAAATTCCGCATCTCCGGGTGACCATACATATATCCTCTATTTATAAACTAGTTCCCTGATATACTCGAGATTTAGCTGGCTGGACTTAACCACAAACTAGAATAATCAAGAATGGTTGGAAACGTCCAGACACATAAAACCGCTGAGGAATGCAACTTTGAATTCGACTGGCACAGCTTGTTTTTCTTTGGGCGCGTTCGATTGACCGTATTTTGAAATAAGAATCACTGGTTCAGGTACATTTAGCTCTGTAAGCTAGAAACGCTTGATTGCAGAGGATAAAAATTCCCGCTGTATCTTAAGCCTGGTTTATATTTTACGCGACAAGTATTTTGGACACGGAACTTCTAAATTTTAGGCACGCGTGCCAATCTTTTTCGGCACGGCACCCTTTTTTGCGTGACTGCACGTAAATGGGAAATATTCCGAGAACGCGTACCCGAAAATCTAGGGGTTTTGAGACCCTCTGAAAAGGTAGTCCTACTCTACGGCAGCGAGATTTAGGGAGCTGGGACGTCTAAGTCAACAGATACAAATCCAATAGATACCGTACACAACAAATTGTGTTATGTACTACAAACAATCTCCTATTGTGAGTTAACAAAACCGCCACAAACATAACCTGTAGAGCGGAAATGATTCCATTAAAAAGTGGAGGCAAAATAAAGATCCTTTAAAGTGCCACTACGACGAAAATTTACCATTTCGATTTGCCACTTTTTCAGTGTCTATAGGTCAATCAGTATTAGAAATATCCGAAATAGTAAAAAATAATCCCAAATGGGCATCTTAAACCACAGATTTTAGGAGAGTTTACCGGTAAAATCCTGTCCGCCATTGCTGGAAGCCGTGCCCTTTGTTCAGCTTTAAACAAAGGTTTATTCACCGGAAGTGATGTCATACACTTAACACGACAACCTCGTGGCGCGAAATAGCGTGCATAAAAAAGTAGCCAACCTCGCAAAGATAAATATAACTTTCTTCTTATGTACGTGAAGACGTTTTTAGTAGAAATATGCCTCCAGGCGTTGTGTTCTGCAGGCGAGCGTTAAGTGTATGACATCATTTCCGGTGAATAAACCTTTGTTTAAAGCTGAACAAAGGGCACGGCTTCCAGTAATGGCGGACGTGTAGATTCAATATTCGGAGCTAAAAAAATAAGACTTTCTGTCGTTGTATCGAAAAACAATTTGAACTGGTAATAATATATGAACTCTACTTTATGAATATGCAAAAACATTGATATGTCAAAATTTGATCGTAGGGGCACTTTAAGTTTTGGTTCAAGCTTCTCAGATCAGAGGGAAATGCGCTGTCGCGTGACACATACCTAGACAGTATTAACTTGAACCAGGAGCCCATTACCAGGAGCCCATTACCAGGAGCGTCCATCTTCCCCATTGGGTCTGTTCCCAGCACAGGAGTAGATGTGGCTATATTTAGAATTGCATTTCGCGCGAAATAACATCGGGCAGAATCCGGCGACATTTTCTGGGTCACGTGACACGGTTTCACGCGCTTGATTCAAATTTATGCTCGAGCGCACATGCCAAATTACAAAGAAAACTGGCCAAAACTCGGCTACATGCCGAACATATTGTCGATTTTTACTTAAATCAAAAACTAAAACAAAAAATGTAACAGCGGAATTTTAAAGAAGAGATATTACGCTGTAAATACCGCTAATTTGGAGGTAAATTAAGTGAACTTCTGTGCCATGAAAAACAGGTTGAAGTTTGAGTGTTTTCAGACAGAAATCATATGGAAAGTGTTTTCATTGGCTATTCAACACTTATTTTCTTGCGAAATCTTAAGTATCCAAAATTTGTAACACCGGGAAAAGATTATTTGATTATTCATCTGGTATTGAGTGCTTTCTTATCGAAATCGTATAAATATTTCTACCATGAAACTTGAATGTTTTTGCATCAGTCTAATCGCCTTCGATGCTTGCATATTTATTAGCTTTCAGAACTCCCGCGGGCAATCCTAAGCTCCGCTTCCTGAATTATAACAGAAGATACCGAAACAAAGGACGGCAGTGGAAAGAGTAATTGGGTTAGGCACTTGTGAAAATTTAAGCATAATAAGTCTAATGATTCGGTTAACTATGTTAGGGTAGCGCCGGGCTTTGGAAGTTATTATCTGCGCGGAAGGAGTGAACAAAGATAAATGCATGGCCATTGGAGCTGCATCAGAAAATAAACACGCACTAAAAGCGACTTTGCAGTCGAATTTCTGATAGTTTATAAGTTGATCGAATCCGTGTTTTTCGAGCGAACTGTTTTTTTTGCGAGCGAATTTGTGTTTTGCGAGCGAATCTTCAGGTTGTGAACGAGTCCGTGCCACGAAAGCATACACTTGTATGGAATTAAATGAAAGAAGCATACGAAATTCCGTCATACAGTTGAGATAGGGTGAATGAGTTTTGTTAACATCGGCTCGCACACTTTATCATTTAGTTTATCACACGGCGCCATGTTTAATCCCTAAACTCGTTCTGAAACTGCTCAGTGCGAGGCTACGCGTGGGAAATCTATTGTTTTAACCAACCGTATAATCAAAGCTAATTCAAATGGTAATAGACGCCAAGCCTTTGTTTAGGTGATGTACATACACAGGCTAATCGCTACCTCAGTTCATTTCTGTTTTTGACTGCTTAGAGTTGAATTAGAGTTATACCTAAAAACAATGCCGTCATCTTCGCGAGTCCAGCAACTCGATTGGGAGCTCTTTTCAGAGCTCGTAGAACCCCAATCGACCCTGGACTTATTCATATATCCGTTCCTTTGATCGGAAACTCTGATCTGCACTACCTGCAGATAAATGGTGAGGCCATCTGGAAATGGAGGTCTTTCGTAAGCGACGCTGATAAAGTGACGGCACTTTGCCTTTGGTATAAAACCAACGTGCTTTGTGAAATGACAAAATCTAAACGAAGGAAACAAGTTCGCAAATCAAGAGCGCATCACAAGCGATTGAACAGACGGATTGTTTATGTCTTAAGCTTTAAAACGATACCTTTCCCACGGTTATGTGTGGCCTAGAATCAGAGTTATTCGGCTTTACTAAGGACCAGCTTCTGGTCAGTATTATAGTTTAAGCGGCACTTTGCCTTTGGTATAAAACCAACGCGCTTTGTGAAATGACAAAACTTAAAGGGGCTCTGTCATGAGATGCGCATGAACAGGTTTCAAGCAATTTAATGATATGCATAACACTTGAAAAATTGTAATGAGTTTCAGTTCCTTGCGATCGCGATACAACGACAGTCATATTATAATACAAACTGGCTCTTGCTCGAAGGCATTCAGCTAGAAAAACATGCTCCCTTTGGGCTAAACTGCAGAATACCCCGCAACTCTTGACGTCTTACGCGTAGCCGGTTAAAATCTGTGCTACGCGTGCTACGCGTCGAATGGAAGAGGTGGACTGAGGCTGAGTTGTATGTCTTAATATATTCTTTATACTATGCTACGCCTGCTACGCGTCGAATGGAAGAGGTGAACTGAGGCCGAGTCTCACACCGGTGAAGCTGAGTCTTAATGAATTCTTAATAGAACGAAGCTGTGCTACGCGTGCTACGCGTTGAATGGAAGAGGTGGACTGAGGCCGAGTCCCTCTTCCATTCGACGCGTAGCACGCGTAGCACGCGTAGCATAGCTTCGTTCTATTAAGAATTCATTAAGACTTAGCTTCACCGGTGTGAGACTCGGCCTCAGTCCACCTCTTCCATTCGACGCGTAGCACGCGTAGCACGCGTAGCACAGCTTCGTTCTATTAGGAATTCATTAAGACTTAGCTTCACCGGTGTGAGACTCGGCCTCAGTCCACCTCTTCCATTCGACGCGTAGCACGCGTAGCACAGCTTCGTTCTATTAAGACTATTCATTACGACTTAGCTTCACCGGTGTGAGACTCGGCCTCAGTCCACCTCTTCCATTTGACGCGTAGCACGCGTAGCACGCGTAGCACAGCTTCGTTCTATTAAGAATTCATTAAGACTTAGCTTCACCGGTGTGAGACTCGGCCTCAACGACGCGTAGCCCGTAGAGCCTTGGGGGGTATCTTTTTATTTGCGGCGTATTCTGCAGTTGCTCCCATCTTTGTATTGTTATCACTGCTGCAATGGAGATTCAGGCTGAAGAGAAACACATTCTGGCGAGTTTCAGTGACCGGTTGTCGAATTTACCGTATTTTACCGTAAACTACATTTCTAGGTATGCGAGTTGTGCTTTCTCGATGAGAACCTACAAAATGTACTCATCTATTCTCTCTGCAACTTTCAGGGAGATACAATTACTTACAAATGCAAGAGTTCTTGTAGTCAGAAACGTATTAAAGGGGACACATGCAAGCAGGAATGAACAACCGAAGCGTAAATTATTTCACTGGCCGTCGAAACCCGGGCACTGTAAACACGAAACTCGCATCTCAAAAGCGGTGTTTGAAATCGTTTCAGGCTTCGTAAATGTTCCAGACAAGGACTATACTCTTGTGGGATTTCCTGACACGTTCTCCAGTGTTCTTTCAGGCTCTTCAAAATCTTTCTGCGGCCAGATTTGTTTTCTTCGTCCATCACGGCCAGTTGGCAGTTGAGCCGCCATTGAAGCTCGAAGTTCTTGTCGATGCTATCCCAAAATCTCATTACAACTACATCTGAATACGAACATTTCTGGTAAATATAAAACTTGAACAACTAAATATGAAAGATAAACTACTATATACTAAAATGAGAGATGGCTGCGATGTAGACGGATTGAATCAATGTTGTGAGCTCCTCGGGATATATTTGCTTTTCAAAGTTGAAAGCGTTGGCGAACGATTTCAAGTTTTGGGCGGCTTAGTAACCAGGCTTGTTATTCATGACAGAGCCCCTTTAAACGAAGAAAACAAGTTCAGAAATCAAGAGCGCATCACAAGCGATTGAACAGACGGTTGTTTATGTCTTAAGCTTTAAAACGAGACCTTTCCCACGATTATGTGTGGCCTAGAAGCGAACTGTTCCGAAAAATAATTTTCGGCTTTGATTACTGGTTGAACTCGAGTTGCGATTCTTTTACTGATATCTATAGACTTCTAGTGGTCAGATAAGCTTCAATGATATCTTATTTTAAAGCTATAAAAGTACAGAAATATGTTTCTAAACCTTTAGGTCGGTGATTCGAACTTCTGAATATGATCGTTATTTTATGTTTAGTAAAGTGCTGTGATCTGAACCAACTCGTATTTTGATTTTAAAGCTACAAAATTACAGAACTGTTTCCACACATTTTTATGGTGCGCTCTCAAAGTGAGTGATCATGACTTTTCGTGTTTAATAAAGCGCTTTGGTCAAGAGTTTAAAAAACTTTTATAGCTTGTATGGAGTTTGAAATCTTTCTCTTGGATAGCTTGTGCGAACAATGCCGAGGTTCACTTTTATTTAACTAGTTTCACAAATATGGCTCTAAAATAAAGCTTGCTGAATTTGACTTAGGCTTTTCGAATAAGCTCTAAATGCAAGTTCAAGTTCAATTATATTTTGCACTATTTACAAGTTCAGTTTTAACAATTAGTAGGAAAAAGTGTAGAAAAAATAAAATAGGTATTCAAGGTTACAATTTCCAGGAAATGTGCGTAGTGGCCAAAGGAGCAAAAGCTTTCGAGTTGGCCACTACCATGAAGAAACTAAATGAGGAGAATTACCAAATGTTGCAGTCATTTAATTTTTTAAAAATACATATATGATTGAAAGTGAGTTTAAACATGGTTGAGAAAAGGAACAAAAAAATTAAGTGAAAAAAAAAATATAATAAGAGAGATAGGAAATTACTTATATAAAAACCTTTGTACAATAAACCCAATCTAAGAATTAATTTACAATAAATTTGGTAATACTGATAATCTAAATTTACATTTAATATTTACAAATACAATGCAAATTAGGTCTGGTTTTCAAGTAGAAACAACTTATATTGTAATTTGAAGTTGTTATGGGTTTGACATTTGATCTCAATTGGAACTTTTTCCCATATTCTTGAGGCCAGGGATTTAAATCTTGATAACCCATAATTTGTTTTGGAAGCTGGTCTGTACAAATTTTGATTAGCAGCATATCTGGTATTATAATTATGGATATCAGAAGCTGATGAGACTAGATCAGAGAAGACAATTTTTAACATATTTGATTTTATAAATTAGGGATGAGATTTTCATATTAAAAATATTGTCAAATTTAAGAATTTCTAGAATCCTATAGTAATGTGTGGCACTTTCTAATTTATTAGCAAAGAAAAAGCAGCGAACACATTTATTTTGTTTTGTTTTAATCTTAATTAATCTAGATTGGGTAGCAGTACGCCAACTCATCAGGCCATAGTTCAGATAAGGAAAAATAAGGGTATAGTACAATTGTTTTAGCATGCAGACATTATATTCCATTTTAATTTTGACATGAGTCAAACCTCGAACGCAAACGAAATAGGTTTGGAAACTTCGCGCGACAAATCGTATAACCCAAGTGCCACGGCAAATTATTTTGCGGTGATCTTTTACTGTAACCGAGTTTACCTATTTACCTAAGGTCTATTGAAATCTCTTAAAGAGCTTTGGGATTTCAGTTAGTCCCATGACAAGATAGATGACAGTGATTGACAGGCCCAAGAGCAAGTATGGGAATGAGGTATTCCCAGAAGGATTCTCTAGCAGCCAATCACAAACGCTTTGCTGAATATCTAATAAGGCGTACTATAATTATTCATATCTCACGGACGCGAGAAAATGTCGCCTAAAACAATGGGATTCTACCCGATGAACAAAGACCATGTTATCTTAGCCAATCAGATAGCTAACGTCACTTCTCATTATTATTCATTATCATTTTCTCACTTTCAACGCGGGAATTCGATTTGCTGGTTTTCACTCAATCCCCAGAGATTTAAAATGACAAAGCTGGGCATGGCGGCCATGTTTGTGCCCCAACAAAAGAAGCTAACGAGGAATCCGTTGTTTAAGGGCACCAATATGGCGGCTATGACGTCAAGTGAAAACCAGCAATTCTAAATATAGCCACATCTAATCGTGTGCTGGGGGCCCAGCCCATGACATAGGAACGCTCCTGGTAATGGGCTCCTGCTCGAACTGAACAAGATCGACTAATAACAACAAAACAAAACATAGCCGAATTATAGGAGTTGCAGATTTGTGGATCGTGCAGCCTGATCAATCTCACGAGCAAAAGTGTTATACTGACTAATGATAAAGCAGACGTTGCAATACATTGAATATCAAAACTGGTGGAATACAATTCACAATGATGACAGAAAAGATAAGGATCAAAGAAACGAGTTGCGAACATATTGCACATTTAAAACTCGCTACCACGGACCTTAACCCTTTCAAGCCCAAGTTTTTGAAACCGATTTTTAGCTATTTTTAGACTGAAAAGAACCCTCCCCTCTAAGAAGACTTTAGTCGTTGTTACCATGGAATTTTCAACTGACCTATAATACTGGGGTCTCAAAGTTTTTAGTCGGCCATTTTGGATGAATTGCCGTTGGATTACAACGGAGCTGGCGGAATACAGAGAATATAAGGTTTCTTATAGTCTTTTTCACGATTTATAGAGTGCTGGAGGACATCATTAAGGTGGCTCGCCTGGATTTTCCAGGGACGCACCATATCCACTTTGAACGGCTGATACTCCACTGTCAGAGCTCGGTCGGGATAGACACTACACCCATTTACTAGAGATAGAATAAACTTTAAAAAAATGTAGGTTTGTTTGACATCGGTGTTACCATAGTAACACAACGTGACGTCATGTATTTTATACATCATCAATTTTCTCGAAATCTAGACCTAAACTTTTAAAACGACCTAGTGTGTCTTGTAGTTTAAAGATAGGCCTTCAAGACTGCAAAGATTAAAATAATTGTATGAGAGCGTTTTCGAAAAAAATTGGGTTGAATATTTTCATTCAAAAAATAAACAATTCTCCTTACTTCCTGTTTAGTAGTCGAGAACTGTGTTTTCCGGACCGATTCAAGCGATGTTTTTAGCATATTTCATACCTGTGGCATAGGACTACTTCCCATGAAAATGTCATTCCATTTGCTTTATTCGATTTCGGTTTATGGAATCATAAGTAATGTCATAAATATGCTCATTTTACTCAAAATAGTAACGTACTTGCTAAGGAAGCTGTAATTCGAAAACTAGTCGATAAATATTTTTTTTAATCTTTTCACCTGAAATTCAACATGTACTACCCCGTCCCTGTAAATTTCAAGAGTATTGAATCATTTTAAGGGCGCGAAATAAAAACAAAAACAAAGGGAACTTTTACATTCATCTACGCAAGCTTCATTGCTGTATCATTTTGTTTATAGCTTGCGTCTTTCTGAAATTTCTCTTTTGTCTAGATTCTACATACTTGTGTGCTTTTGAACTAACAAGTTTACCATGCACGCTTTGCTACTGCCAGAACGCTCGTGCAAATTGTGTTCTTAGTACAATAGTCACGCTGCCAGTTGTAACGCTGTTATAGCGATGTTTCGTGTGTCGTCATCCATTGTCATTAATGTGCCAACCAGAGATCCATTGGTTCCTATAATATATAACTTATAATATTTATTTACAAAAGGTTTTATAATATCACTAATACAAAATCTCGTTTTTAATTGATATTTAGAAAATGTGGTCTAGACGTCACGGGCACTTTTTCCCGATCTGGTTACTAAAAACACACATCATCATCCCGCACTACCAAGCTTCATGGTTTAGCTAATTTACATGTCATTGTACTAAGAACAGAATTTGCACGAGCGTTCTGGCAGTAGCGAAGCGTAGCAAGCGTGCATGGTAAACTTGTTAGTTCAAAAGCACACAAGTATGTAGAATCTAGACAAAAGAGAAATTTCGGAAAGGCACAAGCTATAAACAAAATGATACAGCAATGAAGCTTGCGTGGATGAATGTAAAAGTTCCCTATGTTTTTGTTTTGCGCCCTTAAAATGATTCAATGCACTTAAAATTTACAGGGCCCGGAGAGTACATGCTGAATTTCAGGTGAAAAGATTAAAAAAAATATTTATCGACTAGTTTTCGAATTACAGTTTCCTAAGCAAATACGTTACTATTTTGAGTAAAATGAGCATATTTATGACATTACTTATGATTCCATAAACCGAAATAGAATAAAGCAAATGGAATCAAATTTTCATGGGAAGTAGTCCTATGCCACAGGTATGAAATATGCTAAAAACATCGCTTGAATCGGTCCGGAAAACATAGTTCTCGACGACTAAACAGGAAGTAAGGCGAATTGTCTATTTTTTTGAATGAAAATATTCAACCCAATTTTTCCGAAAACGCTCTCATACAATTTTTTCAAACTTTGCAGTCTTGAAGGCCTACATTTAGACTACAAGGCACACTAGGCCGTTTTAAAAGTTTAGGTCCAGATTTCGAGAAAATTGATGATATGTAAAATACATGACGTCGACGCTGTGTTGCTATGGTAACACCGATGTCAAACAAACCTACATTTTTGGAAAGTGTATTCTATTTCTAGTAAATGGGTGAAGTGGCTAGCCCGACCGTGCTCTTACAGTGGAGTATGAGCCGTTAAAAGTGGGTATGGTGCGTCCCTGGAAAATCGAGGCGAGCCACCTTAACTCTGATGAGAGCTTCAATCAGCACTTTCACGAAGAACTGAGTCTGTGCCTGTTATTGTGTCTGATGGAGAAAGAACCTCATTTCCCTCCTCATTGGGCCAGGACGTCTTCTGTACTTTAGCGTGGGCTTTATAAATGGATGTCTGGAACCACCAATCATAGCTTCTTTGGAATATTGGACAATATTAGCTTGCCGTTGATTCCAATATGAAGCTATTGAGGTCGAAATGGCTTTACACTTAGTATATATTTTGAAGAATGAAGATGGGTGGAGGGCCATGCCACCGGTTGATTGGATTTCCCGACATGCTTTTCAGTCATCGTGGTTGAATTTAGCTTGCTCTGAAGTGCTTATGGATGGATGGCTTGGTGCTGGGCAAGGTTAAGTGATCAGGGGCAGAAAGTGAGGTTAGTGCAAAGTTGATACCCTGCATTTTATGTGAAACATGCATTTCTGTAAGAAAATTTAGAATCTGAAGAGAACTATTTTTTTTCTGTAACTGTTATTTTAGCCCTTTTTTCTGAAATAAAATAATGTAACCAGTCCTGTAGTTAACTTATACAAAGAAAGGAGGATTTAGGTGAAATTATTCATTGTTAACATGCCCAATGCAGTTCAATAGGATCATATGTCTATACTTTAAGGTTTGAGGGAATCTCAGGACCTAGCTCAGGCTGAAACCCCCAAATCAAGTAACCAGTAAAATTCCGTATGTGTGCATGTAAGGGTCAAGTCTTAACTTTTGAATGTTAATAATATTGAACACAGAACTGCACTTAAGCGTCTTAGAATAAGCCAATCATTGCCTTGAAATTGAGAAAGAGAGGCATGAAAAACCATATCGGAAACCTGAGGACAGAATTTGTCCCCGATAGGTAAAAGGAGACTGAGGATGAATGACACTTTGTAACTACTGAGTATCATACCTACACAATTCTCTTAGATACATTATATTAATATCATCAATGATCAACAAAAGTACAACACGTCAACCCTGAATATTATTAACAACACCTTCTCTAGCCATTCACAATGAATCCCTCCCTTGCTCTTCAGAAGTAAGTTGCAAAGTATGTGTATGTCAGTGTGCAACGAAAAGTAGTGCCTGCTAAATACTATTAAGCAGTCATTGGATGAGGTTGAGCATGTTAGCGAAGATTATCAAGACAGAGGTCTGTGTTATCTGCCGAAGCCGAAGGCTGATAACACAGACCGATGTCTTGATAATTTTTCCTATCATGCGAAAACCGAATTCAATATTTGTTTTATTATACATTTTAAGCAAACGTTTTAGCAAAAAGAAAAGCTAGCGAAAGCGAAGCTAAATGAAACGCCGAAAATTGGGTTGTTTACGATTGAATTTCAAGATGTTTTGTTTCTTATTCGAGCTACAACTTGCTTAATAAGAATACCTACAGATAATGTTGTACGCATGCGCAATCAATGTTACACCCAGCTATCGAGAATTAGCTGTGTGTTCTCAGCCAATCAGAATTGAGATAGTGAGTAAAATGTATAATAATCTTACTTATCGTTAGTTAGATTTTTCATTTGACATATCAGTTTGTTAGAGCGGTTTTCGATCGAGTGTCATAGAACCAAAACCTAACACAATCACAGGAACAAGTAAAAACCCAATAAACCAACCATGAACTGAAAAATCACGATTGGTTTTACTTGAACCAATCACGAGGAAAAATAAACGCAATCATGGATAACTAACCAATCAAATTCGAAAGCAATCACCTGATTTATTGACTTGATGACACTCAATTGAAAACCGCTCTTGACTATTAGCTTACTTGAAGCTTAACAGATTCACTGCTTATCACATAGATCGTTAAAAAAGCGACATCAATACCTCCTAGATAATCAAATATAGTCTTCCTTAGAGATTTTTCTCTGTTTTCTTTCTGCCTGTCCAGTTGTGCTAACTACTTTATTTGATCTATTTTCCTATATTGTATCGCATGAACAGTACTTGTAAAATGTTAGGATAGGTAGTGGGTAACTCGAAAGCTCTGTACTACTTTAACCACTGCGTACAATCTCATTTTCTTATTCTACAGTTATTTGTAGTTTCTTTTTCATTTTTACATATATACACATCTTAAAAAAATTAACTTTAAGAAATGCGCAAATGAATCTAAAGTCAGTCTTAGACTTTCTCCAAGTCAAACTCGCTGAGTCGCTGGGTAAGCGATTACTGGGTCAAAAATCGAGCGCGAGAATCGAAGCGAGAGGTCAGTTCGACTTGTTTCACTTGCAGGAAATTGAATCGGGGGATTATGTTTTGGCGTGAAAACACGTTTCATGGGCGGAGCTTACATTTCGCGCCTTTGACAAACTCTTTCCGAGTACAATCAAATTGTAAATACCACATCCACGGTCGACTGACTTGACAAGTCAACATACAATGCCTGAAGAATTGACGCTTTGTGATTGGGCAAATCTTAGTACGCCATAAACCACGCCTCCGGTTGAAAAATCAACTGGTAAATTTGGCGCGCTGCAAGTGGGAAAAGTCCTTCGTGCGGGGGGCTAAGAAGGACTTTGAGAAAGTCTACTAAAGTCTAAGCCCATAGTCTAACAACCAATGTACAAAAGTGTATACGATGCCAATGAAAGTATGTCTATAAGCGCATCCCTCGGGTTACACTGTTGACTAAAGCTCATCATCGGGCAGAATCCTATTGTTCTTCGCGACATGTACTTACTGTTGAAGAATTAATCTAAAGCGGAATAATTATAATCTAACGCATGAGCAGTTCGCTTTAACGATACCTGATTGGTTGTTCATTAATCGTTATGGGAATACAAATGTCCCAAGGCTGATAAGGCACCCGTCAATCAATGCCAGAAATAACGTGATGGCGCTAATTATTAACAATAGATGTCCTCTTCAATTGAACCGACTGTTCATTACGCCTGATCTTGAGTTTTCTGTCACTGAACGGTTTTCGAAAAGATTTGGCGCGTAGTCAATTGTTTTACTGCTTACGAGAGTCATAACTGGGCATTAATTTGACCGAACAATCCTTTTGCCCAGTTTCATCGTTTCAGAAATATTTTGTTTTAGAGTACCAGTGCTCTTTATGTTTTTTTTTTAAGTTCCACTTTCACTTTCCAATAGGATTTGCTTTGAATTCAATAGGCGACGGCTTCACACGGTTGCTTAGATCTGAGTAAAGACGACAAGGCAATTCGTTTCTTCCTTTGATAGTTTGACTTCTACAGCAAGTAGAAACATAGAAACATCTCATTTCAAAGCTGAAGATATTCAAAATCCATTTTGACATCAGTTTATGACGCGCCAGAGCTGTTCTACGCTGTTCTGATAGTTCATTTTCACTTTTCAAACGCCGGTCCTGCGTCAGTGAAGACAACAACTAGATTATTTCTTTTGGTTGTTGACTTCTAGTGCACGCAGAACCACGAAAAGGTCTCATTTTAAAGCTGAAGGTTTACAAAATCCGCTTGAACATTTGTTTATGATGCGCTATCGACTTTTATACTGTTCTGTTAGTTTTTCAGGCCAGTCAGTGTTCAAATGTTTTGGTTGGAAATCAAAGCGGCTAACAGTGCCGCTCTCTGAGTCGGAAGACCACAACTAGATTATTTATTTTGGTTGTTGACTTCTAGTGCACACAGAAACACGAAAAAGGTCTCATTTTAAAGCTGAAGGTCTACAAAATCTGGTTGAACATTTGTTTATGATGCGATCGAGTTTTACGATGTTCTGTTATTAGTTTTTCAGCGCAGTCATTTTCCAGCGCAAAAAGACACTTAGCCAACTAAAATTACAATCACAAAGGCTCGTGTGACTCGTCAATTTCAATGCTTCATTAGCCGGCGTGCGCTCTATTGTCTATATGGGAGGAGCTTTGAAGTCAAGAGATGCCTCGCGGGAATTCTGAAAATCCAAATTTGGCAAGCGAATTTGAGTTTCCAATATATGTTCTAGAAAGTTTGATTTCGATAATACTAATATCCGTCAGAATAAGACGAAAAAGAGGCAACGAGTTACTAAGATATCGAACTAACTTTTGCCGTGGGTACCTAAGAAATTAAGTAATTATTCGAAGAGAAAATTGACCTCAAATTCAACCATTCGTCATTTTCCAGTCAAGCAGCTTCGAAAAATCCCAAATTTGAAGGCAAAACCGATAATGCTTATATTCACGCAAATAATTTTATATTTGGTGCAAATACTTAATTGATATCTCTTCTACAAAAGCCCATGGGTACCTAACTCTTATGAAGGTTATTTTCTGCGTGAGTGAGTGAAATCGTAACGTCACTGAAGCGTTTTGGCCCATTTTCTCTGTTATTTGCTTCACGTATCATTGCTTAGCTTTGGAATTTAGCGCTGTTGTTCTTAGAAATATCCCGGATGTGTCGCGGCATTCTGGGCGATGTGACCAAACATTACTACTTAGATCATGCTTCTCAGAGTATACTGGAGAAAGTTTGAGACGTACATGACAATAGCCTGTTTACAGGCCCTGGATACTAAAAAAATGGACAAAAGAGAAGAAGAGGACTGGGTAGAGAGAAGGGAGGGGGAATGGGAGAGAAAGAGAAAAGGGAAAGAGGGCCTGTGGACATTCTATTCAGAACCTTGTTCCGGTATACCAGCTCCTGGGTATACCCTCTCTGATTGGTCAATTTTGACAGCAACACCGATCTGTCATGTCTAAACTTAAGTACTGGAGCCCAGCCAGGTCATGGCTTCTCGAAGCGATATTTGTATAGTATACTTCAGAATTTGTTGAGAAATAATTTTCCCACACGTGAAATCACTTCGACGGGAGCAGGAAGAGTGTCTTGAAAACCTGGCGAGTGGCAAAGATGTGTTTGCATCGTTTAATACGTATCGGCTTCGGGAAGAGCTTAATTTCTCAGTTATTCCCTCGCTTGGTTAAAGTTTTGCATGGTAAGGATACAGCTATAATTGTTGTAGTTTCTCCGTTGGTTGCCATTATGAATGACCAGCTCAAGGATATCAAGGCAATTGGGATATCAGCCGCCGCAATTGGGATGAACGACACCAGCAATACGGACGAGATCTGCGTGAGGAGCGGAGAGTGCGAGATTGTGTACGTGAGTCCGGAGTTCTGGCTCTCAAAAAGATGGATAACAGAGCTGGGAAGCTAGGCAGGAAGAGGGGAAGCTAGGCAGGCAAACTGTTACAATTAGCGATTGATGAATTCCACTCAGTTACAGGTTTTAAAATTCTGTATAAAGCTTGTGTGAAATTTTAACCGACTCGTATCGAATAATTATATCGATCTACTGTATTATTTAAAACATCAAGCAACAGGAACGGTCAATTCACAGCAAAAGTAACCTTAATAGTTATAGCTCGATTTTAGTTCTTTTGAAAATTAACGTTTATAGTTCTAGCTTTCTTTAGCTATTGCAGGCTTTAAACTGTACATCCTTTTCCCCAGTATCTAGAGCCTGTGAGTGTATTTGCACATTCTTTGTGGGAGTTCGATTCGACACGCCGCGGTTTGTTTACATCACACTGTAAACAGGAATTTGATAGACAACTTGAAACCGCAATTCAGTGACAGCTTGATAAGTGGGCGGAAGAGTGTTCGGAATAGAATGTCCACAGGATCTCTTTCCCTCCCCATTTCCTCCAGTCCCCTCTTCTTTCCGTCTGCCATTTTGTTTTTACTACGTTTTATTTTCGTCATTTTCCCCAGTATCTAGAGCCTGTGAATAGGCTAACATGACAAATTAACGATGGCAAAAAATGGAGTGGACACATAAAAGTTGCTTTTGAGAGAAATTTAGAGAAACTTAATTTCAGTTCACCGTGGAGCCAAAATCAAGTTGATGAAATCAAATTTTGTATTTCGCTTTAATCTCAATCAATCAATCAATCAATCAATCAAGCAATCAAGCAATCGTTTATTTAACAACGTTATCGTCCAAGAGCTATACAAACTCATTCAAAATACGGACGTGCATTCTAAACTAATACTTATAAATAGCCTACTTTAAGTAATACAATATATAAGCCTAAATATTATATTTTAAGAAATCTAGAGAGTCAGAAATTTACAATAAGGTAATGTTATAAAATAAGGTAGTATGTTGTAATTAATTAATTATGTTAGATATCTAATGTAAAGCTAAAAACTGAAAGAGCAATACAACTTAATTTCATACGTGTAAGTACAAGATACTTATATAAGTACTCTTAAAATACATACTATAGGTACAAGATACTTAGGTAAAATATATATAAATGTTATAAACAGGCGAAAGTGCGATATGACTAAGATTCGTTTTAAAGTCGTTTAAATTGCCCGCCTGACGAACACTAGTAGGAAGGTTGTTCCAGAGCTGCTAGAGGACGGTTGTTCCAGAGCTTGCAGTTCAAGTTAAAGCACGGTAGTGTAAGCTTAAGGCTATAACCATCACCTCTCATACTATAGATCGTTCCGCCTAAAACTAAAAAAAACGCGAAGATACCGAGGTCCACTACCTTAAAGGCATTTATACATTAATATTAGTGACTGGTAAAGCCTTCTTTGCCTTAGGTTAGACATACCAGCAACACTTAATAACTGTTCGTATGACACAGACTTAGCGTGATCTAACAAAGTTCTTATATTGTCTTATAAGCGGTTACTCTGGACTTTGCCTATACCAATAAGAAGAGGACTACAAAATTCAAAATGTGCAACAATGAAAGCCTTATACAGTTTTGTCATTACATCTATTGGTAACAGGCGATGGATCATTCGTAGCGCAGATGCTTTAGCATAAGCTTTCTTGTGCTGATTAGAAATATGTTCTTTGAAGGATCATATCTAGGGTAAGCCATAAAATTTTAATGGAGTCATTAATCTCAATTACCGAGCCATTTAAGTTCAGATCATAGTCATATTTGCACGGACCAAACGGAGAAGGCCTGTGTCTTAGCGTTGTTGACAGCAAGACAGTTCAGATCGAACCAGAAAGACAGTAACCTTAGATCATCTGCATGACAACAATCTCTTTAAACCGCCTCCCGGTTAGCTCAGTGGTTAAGCTCCGGTCTGTTGCGCGGGAAGTTGCGGGTTCAAACCCCGTCCGACCGGACCAACACTCAGGGTCTTAAAATAACTGAGTAGAAGGTGCTGCCTTTGTGAAACAACTGAAAATGGTTAGACCTTCACGTCTTCTCGAATAAAGACGTAAAATCGTAGGTCTCCCGTCGGCCTCAAGTTTATCAGTCTCACTAGCCTGTCACGAGTTACCGACGTTAAATAAAGTAGCTTTACTTTATTTTTACTTTAATCTATTCCTCTGATTCTTCATCTATCTAGGATTTTATTTTGGCATTTTTGTTTCAAATAAACTGAAATATATTGCCCCTTAAAACTATAGTGTTTTTTGTTTTACAACAAATTCTGCAAATGAGTTCGCTCTGATCGGTCGGTCAACAAAGGTCTACAACGAATTACTGAATGCCTTCCGGAATAAATAAGTTTTAAGTGATACTTTAAACTGATTGATCGAAGTAATGTTTCTAATTGTAGTAGGCAGACAGTTCCATTGTTTGGGTGCAGCTGCGACAAATGCTCTGTCACCCAAGTAGGCTAGAGTCTTAGTTGTAGGTAGCTGGAGAAGAAGTTCATTGTTCGATCGGAGGTTATAGTAGGATTTAGGTTTGACAGTAATAAGATCTAGATTTAATTAAATGTACAATATTAATAGACTAAGAAATGATGGTAACAATTACTCAGCATAGCAGAGCTAATCTAGCTGAGTAACTTACATGATACAATTATAAAAAAAGTGGTTAAAGTGGCTATCAAGCACTACATGTAAGTATATTCGTATCTGGTAGAAGATAATGAATTGCTAATGCACTAACTTGTATTCTATCAACTAAAACAGCGTGCATAAACTCCGCCTCTACCACATTATCGTTGACAGAGTACCTGTGGCCACTTTGTTCTTCATTAATGTATACTGAAAGGGTTCGAGTAATGACGGACATAAAACAAAAACAAAAATTAGACTACCCGTCGTCATTTCAAAAAAACGGTGTGGGTAGGATAAAATATAGCAACTTTACTTTACCAACACGCAAAAATATCACTATCTCAAAATTTGATCGTAGTGGTACTTTAAAAAGACCCTTGTGGGAAATCTCAGTCCATAAGAGGAGACTCAGGGTTGCTCAACCAACGGTCTAAGTGCAATGACTCGAAGTGCTCGAAGACAAAGGCCCCTTGGCTCAAAGTCATACGCAACCGGCCTAACATTATGGGACCCAAATTTTCGCTCCATATTTCAACTGCGCATATTAGTGCCGCACAACGTAGCTATAAATTTCTGAAAATTATTATCTTTTAGAAGTAACGTTTTTGAAGCAGTTCAATAAACTCGCAGCACGTGTTTTAGTTTCGGCCTGCGCCCTCGTGGTTTTAAACCCGATAAAACACTGTTGCTCGTTTATTAAACAGTACATCAGATGGTGATCTCGCTCTTACTAACATTTTAATCCATTAAAAGCGATTCTTTCATTGATCATGTGAAATCTTTCCTGAGAGCTAATTGCCCACTTTTAGAAACTTTAGGGGGTGGAGCAAATTTGGTTACACAAAGGCGCTTGGGATCGTTACTGGGGACACCTTAATTGCAGACTACATTTCCCTTGCCTCTACAATTTATTTTAATTTTATTTTTTATCTTTTTTTTTTTTTTATATAATTGATCGTTTTTTCCGAATCATTACCTCAGTTCAGATAGTGCTTGCCTAAATATATATTTAAGATCATAATTGAAAAATATATATATATATCTGAGCCAATTTGGCTAATTGCTGGCTTTCACTTGACGTCATAGCCGCCATATTGGTGCCCTTAAACAATATATTCCTCGTTGGCGGGGCACCAACATGGCCGCCATGCCCTTTGTCATTTGAATCTCTGGGGATTGAGTGAAAACCCGCAATAAGCCTCCCTTTATTTTTCTCGGTCATTTTGTCTACAATATTAACAACTGAATACTGATTAATAATTTAGCAAGAGTAAGATTTGTTAGAACTTTTAATACCACGAGGACAGTTAAATGCAATTTTAATTTGCCATTTCCATCTGGCCATCTTCTTCCGAATCTTGTTAATGATTTTCTCATGAATCGTGAATCTTCATGAATCTTCCCAAGAATCGCCTCATGAACCCCGAATTAATTTCTCGCGATTACTTGTCACAAAAAAAAATGATGTTGATTATTAAGAAAAGTGCAATTGTTAGGGAAACAATTAAGTAGCTCAACTTTATATGTAGCTCAAATGTTTGTGTATATTTGTCTAGGAAGTAAAATCGCTTTTAAGATTAAAAAAACTGGCAAGACAACAGTTAACACGTACTGGTTAAGTACTGATCTGTCGTGCGGAAGATCGAGGTTTCAAATCCTGGTCGGACCATCACTTGGGTCTTAAAATAATTGAGTAGAAAATGTAGCTTCACCTTTTTTGGATGAGGACGTTAAATCGTAGGTCCTTCGGCAGCATCAGTCTTACAAGACTGTTCCGAGTTATAATTACCAATAAAACACGATTGCTCTACCTTTACCTTAAAAAACTCCTATATTTCGAAGCTGTAGGAGTGTCTCAGATCTTGTGCAATAGGCCCTAGAATACTCTCATTATTTTCTTTCCCCGAACGCAACCTGAGTACAGCCAATTTGTTTTTCAAGACATTAATTATTTTTCTTAACAGAAGTGTATGTTTGAGACAAAATTGGCAAATAAAATATAAAAAGTGAATATAAAATCCCGTGCGTTCAGTCGAGTCACGGCTTCACTCTTAAAAAATTGCAAAAGCCAAAGCCACAAAATTACCTCGATGGAATATCCTTCTTCATGTTCAGTTGTGCAGCTTTCCCTGCGCGTTTTGACATAATAATGTTTACTCTATGAATATCAATGTTTATTCAATATAGTTTTCACTTATTGTTATAAGGCAATTTAATTTCTATCTAGCACTTTCTCGTTGAATTTATAAGCGGACATCGCGTGATCTCTTCCGTGATAAATATACCTTTATTTCAATCAGCAATAATTAAGTCCGTCGAAATGTCATAGGTAAACGAAAATTCGCTGGGAAGTGTCTAAACTTTCATGTTGCAATGTCACTTTGGGCTCATAATTATTTAAAAAATATTTCTAAAGCTTCTTTCAATTGTTTTCATTCAGTTCAGTGCTATAAAAAAAAATCCAAACCCAACTTCCGTTCATCAAGATTCAATCAGATTTTCGATATATTTTGGTCGATTCCGAGAACTCAAGAACTTAAAAGCCCCCGGCTAGGAGATTTCAAGGTTGAGTTAATTGACAGAGAAGTATGAGCCAGAAACACGAACGCATTAGGAATATTTTCTCTGTGGGAGGTAAATGTTGTTTGCAAAGGTCCCTACCAGCATACAACTCGTCTATTTCAGCTCATGTAACCTAAGCTAACGCGATCGCAAACAATTACGTACTTCAATGATTTTCAGCGACAGTATAACACGCTACAGGCGTTATGGTACGAGAAATCTAAGTCTCATAGCTAGCAAACTGTTTATCTTCCTTACAAGGATGTTAGTGTAATACACATGTATGTTGTTCGTCTATAAAACCTATGATATACGTAGCACTGGACAGGTGTAGCCAGGTTTTTAAAACTTGGTGTGTCAATTGAAACAACGCCGCTTCTTGGGGGGTTTGTGGGCATGCTCCCCCGGGAAATATATTTAGACTTTTGCAAATGGCTTCTTCCGAACTGTCAGGCCATGTTTTGTGTATTTCGACAGCTCCTCAAGCCAATCATTAATTTGTAATAAGACAAGTAGGCTGTAAAATTAGTAGGCCCAGCCTTACGGGACTATAGGCTAGATACACCACTGACCAAGAGCTCGTATTTCTATGTCATTTCCCTAAAATAGAGTTCAAAGAGAGAACTGCAAAGCGATGAACGAATTGTGCTTTATCTTTTAGGCGAAAGAAGGTGGGGAGTTGTGATAGTGATCCTGAGAAAAAAAAATGATTCAGTCGTGAATTTTGATTGTATGCTGCAAACAAAATTGTAATGTCAACTTAAAAAAACCACACTATATGCCTTGCACTGAGTCACACTCATCGCCTCGGAAAATAATTTAAATACCTATGAATATATATTGTAGAAATCTAAACTGGAACCTCATATTCGACATATCAACGACAAATGAATCAAGATCGAGCTCTAAATTAAAAATTTGGCAATTATTAAGAGACTTAGACAGTTTGATTATACATTGATATATCCCTACTACAATATCGAATCATGAACTGGGGAAATACTCATAAAACTACGTTAACAAAAAAATTAAGACAAAAAATAAACTAAACAAATGTATACGTAGTATTTTACTTCCTATTACAAATCTTAACCCTTGATAGAATAAATGTTGCAGGTAAATTTTTTTCAGGTAAAAACAAATTCTAACTAGGTAAAAAAATTTAACTCGAT